>OZ038373.1:20993771-21593771 GCA_964036015.1 Leptarthrus brevirostris
CCTTTCTCCATGTCGTGTGAAGTTACACTTTCTGTTTCTCTTAACCTTTGGAAAGTCTGTGTAAATACCCCTCTTTGGGGTGCTCGCCGGTTAGGGAATCTCCTTTGATATTTCAGTACAGCCGCACTCCCTTTTCCATTTACTACACCATACTTGTAAATAATAACCGCGTATTCCTTAAAACTAAATTCTGCCATATTTTACTAATTTTTGTTTAAAAACACCCGCACTTATTGATTTTTTTTCAACTATGATAGGTATTTTTGTTTACTGACCCTTTTTTATAGCAAAATTTCTATCAGGTACGAGTAACAAAACGCCAGGATACAAGGATGTCAATTCTGGCTAACACAAGCTAATACCAACGATAAAAAAAAATTACACTAACATTGTTACAACTTTTTTGCAGCAATAATTAAAAGTAATTACCTGTTAACCCAAAACCAACATTTTTGACCCTTTATCATAAAAATTTTGTTAACTTGTTCACCTAAGGTGCAATAAAATAATTAGGTAGTCAACAAATGCGGTTTTTCTAATTCTTTGTCTACCTTGCCATGTTGCACATTTTTGGAAAGGTAATAAGACGGGTAATCCAATAAAAATAAAAAAGAGGTATACTAATTACATAAATTCCGGAGAAAATTTGGGAGAATGCTGAAATTTTGGTAATTTCAAAACATTTTTTTCAATTTGGGCCGTTTCTGTACCTGCAGTGAGATCAATATTGTTGACATTTTTGGAAAGGATAGATGTTTTTTAGCGTTTGTTTGATGTCGCTAGGTTGAGTAGGTCAAGAGATAAAAATAAAAGAGGAATGTGCATAACATGAAAAACTGAAATTTATGAATCACCCTGTAACTCCCAAACGGTTGAGATTCCCCCCCCCCCCCCCCCCCCCCCTGCCACAAAATTTTTTGTTTGCCTAGGTGAGATCTATCACTACACTCATTTTGGCACGTCAGATCTGAAACACAGTCACAAATTTTTAAATCTTCTGAAATTCCCCAAACTCTATCAAGAAACCTAACATTGGTCTTCATTCTTAAGCAGGGGGACGACAACCGAAATTATAAATCGGTTACGGTCAACCGAAACCAAATTGGATTTTTTAAAGCGCAATTGTAACAATCTTAACCGTAATTAATTTTCTTCAATTCGGTATCGGTTAGAACCGAAACATAAAATTTCATTTTCGGTTTCGGTTAAAACCGAAAAGTGAAACATCATTTTCGGTTACGGTTGAAAACGTCGTAGATATAAAATTTTTGGTTTTGGTTACAACTAAAACGTTAGGGTTTATTATAATACATATAATATATATTATTATAATTTGCCTTTCCCAAATTCTCCATTGCCCGCCACCACTTTTTAACCTTCAGACTGAAGTCATCCGACCCCCCCCCCCGTACCCCCAACCTACCTCCTCCGACCAACGGTCTCTTCATCTAGACATTTACCGAATATGCTATGTAATGAAGGTAGTGAAAAAATTTGATAAATTTAATAAAATTATCGACTGTAATTTTGGTTGAATAGTCCTGAATGCGAGGACTGCGCTTCCCATAGTTGGGCATTAGAGTCGAAAATTACATCTCCCTCAGCCCCACGGGATAAAAATTCGTCGCTTCGTGAGTCGAAAATACCATTAGACCGATCATATAACTTCTTCCGCGTTCGGTATCAATTCAACTCGTTCTTTGAATTTCGGTCGCTCTATTTCGGTACACTTTAAATTTCTGTACCGAAATCAACACCGGTTAAAAATACCTAAATATGACAGGTTTCGGTCCCGTTTCAATTCCCTGTTCTTAAGATATGTACATATAAACCTGAGACATAAGATGAAAGTAAATTTTTCAAACCAGAAATCATACTTAGAGAAAGAAATTTCGGAGGGCTTGTTCAAATGTACCAGGAGATGCTTATGCTTGTAGTTGTAGTTTTTATTAACCTTATTTCTTTTAAAATTTATGATTTTTACCAATTAACCAAAAAACCATAATCAACTAGTGAATTAGTGTAAAAACGAATGAAGGTTAAAAGCATTGAGTTGGATAAAAATAGTAAAAAGTTAAATTTAGAAATGTCTACAAATAAACCCAGTAAAAAAAATTACGTGGAATACACGATGATTCGATGTGGAATTGCTTCGAAACTTTATATCGAACGTAAGTTGAATATTGTATACCGATGTCCTAGGCGTTATGAATATTAATTTACGGGGAATTGTTACATTAACTCCAGGTGGAACATATGGAATATTTCCACCGTATTTCCATGTGACTGAATTTACGCTGGTTAGTCGTCGAAAATATTTTTTCGATATCATTTTATCAAAATTTTTAAAACAACAAAATACACACAAGATAAATTCAAAGCTATTTAAAATGTTTCCTAATTATAACTTTTATTAATGAAATTTTCGAAAACGGGAAATAAGGGTACATTTTCAATCGGCTATCAACGGTGTTCAACTGTGGCCACTCTTCAAATATTTTAATCTCTATTCATCCAAAGCAAGCCAAAGTAAGCCAACCCTCATTCACGCTCAAGCTACCCCCACCCTGGGTGATACTATCTCAATTTATCTCAAATTACAACATCTTCCATTTTTATTCCAATTTTGCCCAAGTGAGGCGAGTAGACGAGAAACGTGCGATAAGCTAACACTCAATCATGCTCAAGCCACCCCCACCTTAGGTGATACTATCTCAATCGATAGATATGGCAATAGCCATATTCTCACGTTCACCTTTAAAACGAAAATGAATATAAAGGAAACATCAACTAACAATTCATGAAACATATTTTATTCAAATTAATGTCCGGCCTCAGTTTCATCTTCTACCTTGTCTTCATCGTCGTCGGAACTCAATTCATTTATGGCGATTGTGGAGAGATCACACCACGGTCTTAATTTATAAGCAGCGGTCTTAATTTATATTCAGCGACTGAGTAAAAAGCACGTCCTGCAGGTTTGACCATTTCCGGATTTTCTATCTGATATCTAACTAACTTAACTATTTTGAAGGGACCGCTGTACCAGCAAAGCAATTTCCTCAATTGTCCCGTGGCAGGATGCTCCATCAACGCTAAAACCATGTCTCCCTCTTTGTATTTCATAGGAGCTTCATGGTTGGTATTATACTTTTCCGCTTGATTCTGTTGATCGCTCTCAATTCGTTGAGCTGCTCCTTCCCGAATAACATCTCGTAATTCTGTCTGTAATGCCTTGATAAGTTTGTTTGCCATGATATTTCGAGGTCTATAACCGAAGAGTAATTCGTGCGGACTTCTACCTGTTACTCGATGCTGATGATGATTTAGTCCCCATTGGACCGAAACCAAATTGTCCTCCCAATCCTTGCCATTTTTGTCCTTTGTCAAGCATGATAACGAAGGATTAACAGTGCGAAATACCCGTTCGATTTGGCCATTAGCCCTTGGTGTTCGAACAGGTATTGCTATATGTACGATACCATTTTGTTGAGTAAAGGTTTTAAATGCTTTCGATGTGAATGCTGAACCTCGGTCGGTTATTATACGCAGTGGTGTTCCAAAACACTGGCACAAATCCATGACAACTTTAATTACATTGTTCGCATTCGTATTTTTGACTGCTCGCAATATGGTGAATTTAGTGAAGGCGTCAATTATTCCGAGCACATAGCAGTTAGACTTTCTACTTCGGGGGAATGGACCTAAGTGATCCATGTGGATAGTATGAAATGATACTCTCACTTTCTCAATGGGATGCAGGTGATATCTTGTTTCGTCTTTACCTCTTTTGTTATACAGACATTCTACACAGGATTCGATATATTATTGGACGATACTTCGAAGACTTCTGAACCAATAGTTCTCTCGAAGATGTGCTACTGTCCTTTCTAGCCCAATGTGACCCATATAATCATGAGTTGATTTTATCATCCTCCATCGTAACCCTTTAGGCACCACGAACCTGAGTCCTTGCTCCGTTTTACGGTACAGTCACTTTTCTTTGACGATATACTGCTTCAAAAGTTCCTTTCCTCCAGTGCTATTCGATTCATTTTCCAAGACGTCCTTAATTTCCTTCAGCTCGAGGTCTTTATACTGCAGCCTTGCAATCCAATCAGTCTCAGGTAGTCCGATTGCCATAATGGGCAAACTGGCTTCCTCTACTTCCGTTGATTCACCAACAGGATTTCGGCTTAGTGTATCCGTGTGTTTATTCTGCACTTTTGACCGATGTTAAATTTCGAACTCGAATTTTTTGCCACCATCGTGCATGCTTTGGTATAAGGTCGCGTTTCGAATCACTATCGTTTAAAGCACTGCAATCCGTGAATATCTTAAACTTCTTGCTTAAGAGATAATATTTAAATCTTTCTAGACTCTCTACGACTACAAGAGCTTCCAATTCAAAACTGGTCCATTTAGCTTCTTGGTCGCTGCAACTTCGACTGAAATATACCACTAGATGACTATTATTGTCGGTTAAAATCTGTATAAGAATTCTGGAGCTACCTACTGAACTGGCATCCGTATGAACTTCATGTTGCATATGAGGGTCATATAGAACCAATGTTGGGTGTGAGCAAAGCACTTCCTTTAACGTTATAAATGCATTCCGCTCCTCTGGTCCCCACTGAAATTGAACAGATTTGCGTGTGAGGTGATTTAGCAGTGCTGCAATACTAACATATGTAGTTACATACGGATTTACGGAAGTATCCGCTTAGGCCTAGAAATTCTCTGACTTCTTTAACAGAAGTTGGTTCAGGGAATTCGCGGACTGCCTTGGTTTTATGAAATCCAGGGGTGATACCATTCTTTATTACCTCATGTCCAAGGCAAAGAAGACACACATTTTTAAATTAATTGTCAGACCTTCCTGGCATAAGATTTTAAAGAACTCTTCAAGTGCTTTTAAGTTTGATTCTTTGTCCGTCGATGATACTACAATAAACATGGATATCTTTTGTTGACATTCTTTTACATATAGCTGCCATAAGCCGCATGAACACAGCAGGAGCATTGGCCAATTCAAAAGGCATTCTTTTAAATTGAAATTGTCCATCAGGAGTAACGAATGAGATGTTTACTTTGATCCGAGATTGGTATTTGATAATACCCGCTAAGTAAATCCATTGTAGTAAAAACTGATTTTCCTGTCAAACTATTGAGTTGCTCTTCTATATTTGGAGTCGGGAAATTTTCGCGTTTGGTTATAGAATTCAATTTTCGGTAGTCTATCCAAATACGGAGTGCTCCACATTTCTTTTTAACCATCACTACCGGACTCGAGTATTCAGAAGTCGATGTTTCAATTATGTCGCATTCAAGAAGTTCAGTAACAATTGCCCGCAATTCGTCCACTTGTCCATACGGTACACGGTACGGCTTGTATCTCATTATTTCAGGCCATTTTAGTTCAATTAATAATTCCACAGAATTAGCTTTTCCAAGTTCACTCATATTAAGGGCTACGGCGTCGCGAAATCGGTTTAACAAACTAACTAAATCGAGCAGTGACTCTGGATTCACGTTTTCACCTGTAACGACATTAGATGGTTTAATTGATTGAAGTGTAATAACCATTTGGTTTATTTTTTGATTAGCGCTAATCTCAATTTGGGGAGATTTACCTGTTCGATTCACGAGTAATTTCTAGCTTACCATTACGTTTAACTACTAATACTTCTTTTGAATCCCAAAAGTTCTGTCCAATGATCATAGGAGTTTCTTGACATGAATCAGGAACGACCATAATAGTTACTTCAGCTTCCACACCATCAACGGCTTCGTAAATTGCGCGACTGCCTGACAACGACCACCACAGAAACCGAATAAATCGACATTGGATGGTTCAAAGATATTTCTAAAAATTTATGCATCCGATTCCCGAATAGTTGTTATAGCAGTACCTAAATCCAAGAATGCGAAAGGCTGCACTCCATCTATTTCTACATTTCGGTTATAAATAGTTTTTGCAGAAATAACATTTATACGCCCTGAATTCCCACGGTTATCGCCACATTTCGATTTCTGAGTACTAAACCTGAAAGCATCATTTGGTCGTTGGCACTGAAACGCCTTATGACCCTTCTGCCCACATCGATAGCAATGCTAAACAAAGAAACCTTTTTGATTCGACTTCATTTAGGTTAGTTTAGGTTATAGTGGAAACCTTCTAGAAGTAAAGACACACTGCAGGCCATGAAGGCCCACACAATTCCACGTTGCAGCAAGAGTCCCGCCTTTTCCTTGAAGCTTCTAACGAACTAAACTAAATCCCTGGTGTCAACGTATCCCAATTCGGCTAGGTCCTCAAAAAATAAGAACCCTAGATATCAGCTTCTCCGATTATATAAAGCCAAATAGTTGCAGAGGATATGATAAATGGTTTTCTCTTCTTCCTCCTCCTGGCAACTCCTACAAAAGGCATTACCCGGTGAGCGGAATCTTTTAGCGCGCCTACCTTTGTTGATGCCAGCCTATACATCAGCTTTAGTTCGGCCATCTACTGTTACTGTAGGGATTAACAAAAAATTTCCACTCGTTCTATTTGATGCTCTTCAATATAATTTTATCCTTACCCCTAAAATCTAAGCTTATGTTGTTAACAGCATTGGTCTTTCTGTTAACGTGGGTATTTAAGGCGCTCCACAGTTCGCCATTGATTACGACCGAGAATGGCAAAGGCACAGTATGTATTCTTGTCTGACTGCGCTCAGCACTTGCACGGCCTCCGACAGTTTTTTCTTTTTGTAAAATTCAAAAACTTTAACAACCCCAATAAAAATAACCTAACTAATAGGAGGGTAGAAATATACCACCCTGTGCACCGAGCCAGCTCCCTGTTTCCAGTGGGGCCAGCTCTAGGGAAACAAAACTAGATTTGCCTAGGTTGGGAAGGGTGTACGGCCCTAACTCGTCGGGAACCATTTCTAACTTCTGATAAATCGAGCCAGATCCTTGACATCAGTGGAGCCTAGCTCGATTAAATCTTCAAAGAAGGAGGAGCCCAAAAACTGGTTCCTACGGTTGGCTAGGGCCGGACAGTTGCAGAGGAGGTGGAGTATGGTTTCATCTTCCTCTTCGTCATGGCAACTCCTACAGAAGTCGTTAGAAGGCGCGCCTAGTCTATCGGCGTGTCTGACTATGAGGCAGTGACCGGTGATAACGGCCACGGTCTGGTAATTGTTTTGCGTCCGAGTAAGATGAGCTCACTTGACCGTTTAGGGTCGAGCTTTGGCCATATTTGTCGGGTAATCAGGCAGGTGTGTTCCTCCTGCCAATTAGTGTTTGCAATCCTGAGAGACTCCTGTAAGAGTTCCAGTTTGCATGTGGCCAGCGGTTTACCCAGCTGGTGGTAAATGTCCGAATCAGGACGAGTGGTACCGATTCTCGCTAGTTCGTCGGCTCTGCAGTTGCCCGGAATATCACTATGTCTAGGCACCCAGATGAGTCGCACTTTCAGATGCTCAGATATGGCATTAAATGCTGAGCAACATGTTATAACCGTTTTGGAGGTGGTGTATACTCCCGAGAGGGATTTAATAGCGGCCATGATTACGCTGCAGTAGTAAGGCAAGCGGAATGAGACTTAGAGGTCCAAATGTTCCGAGAAGATGCCTCCACGCACTTTGCCTTCCATTTTGGAGCCGTCGGTGTAGAGATGCACCGACTCCCCCCATTGGGGAGGACCTTCTTCCCATTCCGATCTGCTGGGAAAGAAGGAGTCAAATTTTGTTCCAAAGAAAGGCTTGGGCGAGGTATAGTCAATATTGTTGGCAGTTCTTCTGTCCAATATTTTGTACTGACCGAAATCAGTTCGCTTCCAGGTCTGGATTGAGTTAAGCTTAATAGCGGCCGAGGATGCGGTTTGCTTACCATAGAGATCCAACGGTAGAAGATGGAGAATAGTGTTCAGGGTTTTAGAAGGTGTGGTTCTTAGGGCACCTGTTATCAGCAGTGTTGCCATCCTCTAAACTTTATCCATTGCTTTGTGATGGGTTGCTACATTTAGTGCCGGCCACCAAACAATGATCCCATACATAAGTATAGGTCGTATGACACTCGTATAGAGCTAATTCACAATGCGTGGCTCCATACCCCATCTTTTCCCAATAGCCTTTTTACACGAAGTGTGTTAGGGTGTTTACCTGAACATATCAGGGCAATATCATCGGCGTAGGCGTTAACCTTGTGACCGGACAACTCCAGGTCTGTGAGTAACTCATTCAGAGTTAAGTTCCATAAGAGTGGTGAAAGGATTCCTCCTATGGGCCTAAAATCATTGGGCTTATAGTGTGAGGCTTTTCCCCCTTTAGGGATAAATACCACCTTCACCTTCGTCCATGAGGATGGAATATAGGTGAGGTTAAGGCAAGCCTCATAGATGACCATTAGCCACGGAACCAGTATCTCGAAAGCTAATTGTAGTTCAGCTGGGATGACGCCATCTAAGCCCGCTGATTTATAGTGCTTGAAGCTTCTTATCACCTATTTCAGTTTCCTCACATTAAGTGCTTTGTGGAGCAGTTCTTGGCCAACTGAAGTACCCGGCAACGGTTGCTAAGCACCCCGGAAAGTGCGTGTTGACAAGTAATTCCAGTGACTCAAGACTGGATGAAGTCCAACTTCCATCACTTTTGGTCAAGAGGGTTGGGGTGATAGGCGTTGTTGAGAGGATTTTCCGCAAACGACTCGCTTTAGAGGAGCTTTCGATTTTATTACAGAAGCCCACCCACGAGGATCGCTTTGCTATTCTAATCAATTTCTTGAATTTTTTGAGGCATTCTTTATAAGAAGTCCATACATTAGTTCTTTTTGCTTGGTTAAAAAGTTTACGACACTCCTTTCTTAACGTCATGATCTCACTCGACAACCACGGAGGTTTGGGCTTGCCTCTAGGAACCCTGTCGGGGCAAGAAAATTTGTGTCGCCTCATTACACGCAAGCGTCAAAATGTCCACCACCTTGTCAAGGGTTTATTTACTTTCAATTACGGGTGGACCTGTAGTAGGCAGGCTATTACTGAGGACCATCCTGTAGAGGTCCCAGTTTGTCCTTAGCCTGTTTTTATAAGGAGGGCACATCAGCTTGTGAAGTGTTATCCCAAATTCGATATAGGCGTGGTCGGAGAAGGATGGATACCTACCACTCCGTTATTATGTGGGCGGATTGTTCCGAGACTAAAGTAATGTCTAAAACTTCCCGCCTAATTGAGTTAGTAAAAGTAAGTTCTGCACCCACATTACAAATCTGGAGGTTAGTTTCGAGAATAAAATCAAAAAGTAACTCACCCCTTTCGTTGACGTAAGGACATACTTAGCCTTTGATGAATCATGCAGATAAAGGAGTAATCTTGAAAACAACTTACTTAATTAAATAATTCTAATATAAGTCCTAATAGTAGTACGCTTCATATGCATGCGTCAAAATTTTTGTATAAATTATAGTATACATACAGTACTTGTAATAATGGTATGTCATATAAACAACGGATAAAGATATTATTAGATATGAAATCATGTATAATTTAACCTCTTAGACCTTTATTGAGACATATGTTCACAATAAAGTTATTCAAGAATTTATCAAAAAACCTTTTCAATACATAGAAACTTAATATAAGTTTATTAAACAATTCAAAAATAGAACTTCGACTATGCCAACAAACTTAATTATTTCTTCTTAAATCAGCGAAATCATTTAACAAATTACACCTTCGTTAAATTTTAGGGGAGTTAAAAGTGTAACATTAATGAAATATATAATAATAAATTAATGAAAACAAGTAACCCCTGTAGTCCATGCAAATCATACAAAAAAAAAACCCCAAAAACTTGTTGCGAATGCACTGCAAGACATTACCTCACCCATTTTCGAGGACAGGAAATCGAAATACGACGCGCAATATCCGACCTCCAACCCTTTTTAAACTACCCCTAAATGGAAAAAACACCCCATTTTTTAGATTTTTTATGCTACGATTGGGAGAGCTTGCGGTATCCAGTTTTATTGATGGTAAATTGACTGGCAAGGGTTGGAAATGTTATTTCATAAGAGTAATAGGGAAATAATTGGAAGGGTTTTCATATCTACATATATGTGTAAATGTGTAGTACAATACTTGTAGCTTATAATGACTGACTGACCAAAAGATGGCTAATTACACAGACCTACAAGGTTTTCCCTCCTTTAGAAATAGGTAATAGTGAATAATTATGTAATGTTGGCCGCTTAATCGCAATCTGGCCGTAATATATGAATAGCACGTCAGAGAAAAGTTAAAAATAAAAACAAGAATTGTTGAAAAAAAAATATTTAATACGAAAAAGCGAATTTTAGCATAAGTCATCAAAAAATAATACAAATAATCAATCTTTTTTATTTTGACAGTCATTATTAATACATTTGCACAATGAAATACAATTTGATGTACATTTACAGGGCTGAATCAACAATTCTGGGAATGGTCGCTTCGTCAGTTGCTGTGGGTACAATTTACCATCTTTTTTTCATATCCTAATAAGGTGTAATCAATAGGCTGTAGTAGTGTTTGGTCAGCAATTATCCATACATATGTTTGTGCTGAAGCTCTTAACAAATGTAAATGGTTCTTGCTTCGGCAGAACATATACTAAAATTGGAACGATACAGAGAAGATTAGCATGGCCCCTGCGCAAGGATGACACGCAAAATCATGAAGCGTTCCACATTTTTTAAACAACCTCATTGGATGAGTTACGAAATAAAGAAACAAATCAGGGTAAAAAACAAGGCCAGGAGAACATTTCAGAGGTACCCTACCAGAGAATGCTATCTCTTACCGTAGGGAAAATCCAAGAGGATGATAAAGATCGTGAAAAAGGAATCTTGGGAGAGATTCGCGAATTCCATAGATCCCTCTATCAACCTCGCCGATGCATGGAAAAAGGTCAACTCAGTAAAAATCGGCGTTCGTTTCAAATCTGCATCCAGAACATTCTAAATAACAAAGATAACAGTTACAGTTATTATGAATTAGTTATTTTTTAGTGTAACCTTTCCCTTATGAGTGTCCCTTTATTTCTCGTGGGACATAAGGTGGAAACAATTGCCCTCCAACGGACTACAATTTGTGCGACAGCTTTCAGTTCCGTCCAGGATCTCCCAGTTGCTACGGCCTATGCCAACAAGATTTTTCTCCACGTTGATTTAGGTCTTCCAATCCGACGGGTTAATTGTGGGTTCCAACCGAGAGCGTATTTGGCTAGATTTTCATTGTCGCGTCGAAAGGTGTGGCCAATCCAATTCCACTTTCTTCGCCGAATTTCGTCATCTATCTTTTCTTGGCCGGCACGGCTTCATGGTTCTACATTTCTAATCCTATCTTGCAAGAAGATTTTTAGGATATGTATTGGATTAAGTGACCTCCTACGTTTCGCAACCGTACCACCTTGGCATTGGAGTTGAACAACCGCAATTTAGTTTTAACTGTGATCTCCGTTGCCTTCCATATGCTATCGAGGTAACAGAATTTGTCCTTCAGCTCCACGTCCTGGCGACCCAGCACCGTGCGTGCAGTGGTGCTTGCGTTAATCCTGTTGCTAGACTCTGTATCGTGATCTTTAGATAACAAATTTGGGACAAGACTTTTTCTAGAGTAGATAATAGACAGATACCTCTCCAGTAGTCATATATTGTAAGGTCCGCCTTTTTTGGTATCTTGACTATGATACCTTCTGCCCAATCTTCCGTAAAGGTGCAGGTGTTCCATCCTATCTCCAGAATTGTATATATAGTACATCTGTGCTTAGGCTGGAGAACTGTAACAATTGGGAGAAGGATTTTAAGGATTTGTGTGCATTTTTCGAAGCCTTCAGATATGAAAGGGTGATTTTGATGGGAGACCTGAACGGGATAATAGGGGAGTTGCAGAACATTGCCGAGGACGATGCGGTAGTGGGTAGTAGTTGAAGGTATAGCCGTGCATCCAAAGATAAAATTGTAAATGCACCGGGTAGAAAAATATTAGAGCTAATATATGATAACCGTGCGGTTGAATGGGTGCGTAGAAGGGGATACGGCAGGGGTGTATACGCTTGTAGGGAAAACAGAGGCTTCAGTTATCGATTAGATAGTTTAAGACGCATGAAAAACTATTCTGACCATATACCTATATCTTACAATTCTCGCTGATGGAAATTCCGGGGCGGAGAAGAAAATAGCACCACTTCCCAGATTGAACTGGAAGATACAAGATGCGGAAAAGTACAGGTATGGTATATAGAGGGCTATAATATCGATAGTGGAGTCGGGAAATGAAAGGCTAATGAGCATAAATAACCTATTCGCTATAATTCTAGCCAACAGTAACACATCGGATGGAAACCCACAGGCTTTTAAATGCAATGGTTCGATAGTGAATGCCTAAGGACTCGCAGGTGGCTGAATATTTTTCGATGAATCAATTTAAGTTTAGCCAGAGTTTTGTACATCTGCCTTTTAAAGAATTTGTAACTGTAAAAAAAGTGAATATATGACTGAAATTGCAAAAAAAATTGAACTTGATGAAGGACGGAAGGGAGTAATGGACAAGCGTGAGGAAATAAGGAGAAGCAGCCGCATTGTGGGTCGATTAATCTCTGCTGGCCAGTTTTACTCCTATTTCAGGAGCCTGCTGAATCCGCCTGACACAGGAAGTCCAATTCAGTATGCCGAACTATATGTAAAAACGCCAATACTGGATAATAAGGCTCCCGGATTTGACAGGATCATTTTTGAGTTCTTGAAAGACGCACCTACAGTATTTTTGGAACATCTTACGGCGGCTTTTAATGCTAGTTACACTGAAGGTCAAGTCACTGCCAACTTTCGGAGGGAAATTATTTTTCCGATTTATAAAAAGGGCGACGTTAATCTGGTTGAAAAATATAGAGGGTTATCATTTTTAGATCCAAGTATTAAAGTCTTTGTATCCTGTCTATTTACAAGACTATCTGAATGGGAAGGGCAAAGCCATGTACTTGTGGAGTATCAAGCGGGATTCAGGTCAGGATATTCTACGGTTGACAAAATT
This sequence comes from Leptarthrus brevirostris, assembly GCA_964036015.1. Taxonomy (NCBI): domain Eukaryota; kingdom Metazoa; phylum Arthropoda; class Insecta; order Diptera; family Asilidae; genus Leptarthrus; species Leptarthrus brevirostris. The sequence continues at coordinate 21,006,829 of OZ038373.1, forward strand.
TTCAATTTGGCGAGCTTAATACACTTGAGCTAGAGTAATAACATTAAAAAAGTATATTACTTTTTCGTTGATTTTCGAACAGCGTTTGATACCATCAATAGGGAGGCACTGTTCTACAAGCTGCAAAATTTGGGTGTCTCTTCAAAGTTTGTAAGAGTCCTGAGAAGTATTTATTGTGGCACTAGGGCGGCGGTATGGGGAAGAGTTTTTAGATTGGTTTGACACGGAGTGTGGTTTGAGATAGGGATACCCAGCTAGTTCCACTCATTTTTCGTCTTACATCAACGATATCCATGATGCTGTTGGGAGAGGGATCGCGATCGAAGATTTAGTGATAAGGGTGCTACAGTATGCGGATGATTTGGTACTCTTGGCAAGAACTTTGCAGGACCTGATTAATAAAATCTAAGCGAGTACTGCAAAACATGAAGCCTACACATAAACCTCTCTAAATCAAAGTCATGATTTTTCATAAGGGGGGAAGAAGAAATGCTGAGGAATGCTGGGACCTTGACGGGAAGGCTCTTGAGATTTTTCGCTCAAACCGCTATCTGGGAGTCATATTTACTTTGCGGCTGTGCTTCGGGAAACATCTGAGTAAGAAATTGAATGCAGCCAAGTGCTCAATTAACGCTACTTGGAAACAGGTTTTACAAAATAGGAAGGTAGGAAACTTTAACGCCTTTTCGAGATCGATTATTTACTACGCGAACAGGTTTCAGATACTACTATGTATATGAGGAGGTTGAAAAACTCCAAATATTTTTTCCAAAGAAACTTTTTGAGCTTCCGCAAACAACCCCGCTGTCGCGTGAAACGGGCCTACCAGACCTCTATAGGTTTACATTGGAGTGCCAGAGGGTGCTGGAAATGCCAGATGAAAGAATTCCAAAAGTACTGGAAAAGGGGTATTCTGGCGCGAAAGATGTAACGAGTCTTGTGATACCTTTGATATCCCTCTTGACTTCTGCAATCTTCGACAATGTCTGCGTACTATCTCCGTACGCTCTCTTTGGGAGCGCAAACTTGAGAAGGCGGCAAAGCACTGGGCGTATATAACGTCTTACAATATTATATGGGTGAAAGCGCGTACATAACAAGTACCAACACTACCACGATCAGATATATTTTCAAAAGTAGAAAAGGCCTATTCTGACTAAATGGAAGTCATTGGAGAAGAACTGGCAGTCTGTTATGCTCCATGTGCAACCGAAATTAGGAAGAAGTCATAATTCATTTCTTGACCAGCTGTCCGATTCTTTCAGAGTTTCACTATGGCTGTTTAAATAAAAGTTCACTTACCAATGACGAGACAATCGCTTTATTAAATGGCCAAAATTGGAAAGAACTATATTTATATATAAAGTCAGCATTAAGATATAGATCCTACTTGATTGAAGATTATAATTCTTAATGGTATGGATTTCTTACAGCCCAATCCAGCCCAGGGATGATTCATGATTGAGTTTCAATTATCCTAATTACAATAGTTTCACGAGTTGTTATTCTCGGGATTCAATTTTAATTATTTTTCTTTGTAGTATTGCATGCACGATTTTGACTTAGTGAATATTTACAAAGGCGTGGTAGATTTGAAGCTTTATACCAACACAGACAGACGACATGTAGGCTAGTTCACAATAAAAATTACCTTGTATTAATTTATTTTTCTAATTGATTCGTTCTTCTTTTCTAATTCTTTTACAGTGAAAATTCTACTAAAATCCTTTTATTTTATTTTTTCCAAAAGAAGAACACTCAAGAACACTGTCTGGTGTATATTTGTAATATGGTGTGTACATATGTAGCGGGTGTAATAAGGTTGTGTTTTAGGGCTAACTGTTGGTGTATGACATTGCAGACGTGGTTGTATCTATGCAAGTAATATGTTTGAGTAAGGAGTTTGCATCCAGCCGTTATATGTTCTATTGTTTCTAAATGACAAAGTCTACACGTGCCGTCGTAAGCTGCCGCGTCCTTAAGGATGTGTTTCCTCTAATTCCTCGTGTTAATGACTTTGTCTTTTTTTTATATACGATGTGGCGAAATCCTAGGGGATAACCCTTTGATGCATTAGCATGGTTTTGGCCGGACGGGAATTAGGGTAAGGGAAGTGAGGAAACTTGAGTCTTGTTTTTGCATTGCTGCGAGCTAGACAACAGCCCAGAGACGGAGTGACTTATTTTACTTTCTTAATAAAAGTTTACGGTCATCTGGTCTTGAACCCGGGACCCATGGCATGTTGGTCTTGCCGCTCAACGCATTGATCCAACTCTGTCTCCGTCTTGTATAACAATTATGAATTCCTCCGTCTCAGGAAATAAATCACCGCGACTGAGTCAAGCGTTCGACGCATCTTTGTCGACATGATTTTGGCTGAGGTCAGCGTAATGTCTTCTATGTGGAGACTTCTGTGACCATGCTTGCTATTTATCTGTGTGTGTGTCTATGTTTAGGATATTCTCCAGCATTCTGTAGTGCAAATCAAGTGGTGTTTGTTTGTTGTCGGCATTGATCACTGCTGCGTGCAATGGAGAGCTATCTTCTTTGATACACTTCACTTGTTTATAATGCAGTGACTTTATATCAATCAAGCCGCGACCGCCCTCGCACCTCTAAAGCGTTAGTCGTTCGGTACAGCAGTTAGGATGTTGTGCCCTGTACCTTGTCAACACCGCTCAGGCTCTCCTGTCCAGTGCTTCTAAGTACGTCTGTGTCCATATAATTACCCCAAGGGAATAAGTAAGGACTGTTGTTGCATATGTATTTATAGCCTTAATAAGATTTTTCCCATTAAGGCTAGTTTTGAGAAGACTGTTCAAGCGGCCTGTATATTTGGTCTCTAGCGCCCGCTTTATGTCCGTGTGAGGTATATCATGTGATTGTTGGAATCCAAGATACTTGTAGAGTTCGCCCTCCTCCATGGGTTCAATACTGTCCCCGGATGGGAGATCGAATCCCACAAATTCATGTTTTCCTCTCGTCACATGAAGCGTCCTAAATTTGTCAACTCCGAACTCCATCCGGATGTCATTGGAAAAATCTAGAGTAGTCTGCATCAGCTGTTGCAGATGAGGTTTCTAGGAAGCGAATAATTTGCTGTCGTCCATACACATGAGGTGCGTGATTTTATAAATATTTTCCCTGTCGTGTCGTATATTATACCCATAACCGGTGGCATCCAATGGATTCAGAACGAGACAAAACCATAGCGGACTCAAAGAGTCTCCCTGGAATATACCTCGTCTGATTGGTATCAGGGGTGTTGTAATCTGTATGTTTGGTGTTTTTATGTTTATTTTTGTGTTCCAGTATTTCATTGAGTATTGCAAAAAGTGGATGAGTGTTGGGTGTATTTTGTGTACATACAGTATATCGACCAGCCAAGAGTGCGGGACAGAGTTATACGCCTTCTTATAATCGATATATGCTGTATATATCTTCTAGCAAGCAGTTTTTGTTTGTCGCAGGATCACAGAGTCTATGAACAGTTGTTCTTTACAACCCAATGACCCTTGTCGGCATCCCTTTTGCTGCTCAGACAGTATGTTATTTTGTTCTGTGTGTTTATGGAATAGTTTACTGGTGCAAGAAGTCATAATCTTATAAAATGTCTGTAGGCAATTGATCGGTCTATATTTGGATGGATCTATGGTGTTATTGTTGCCTTTTGGTAGCATGTACGTGATTCCCTCCGTTAAAAACTTCGGACGGGTTTCCGCGTTATTGAAAAAATTATTAATGTGGTGTAAGAGGTGCATATGTGTAGATGTAAACTTCTTGAACCAGTAATTTTGAATATTGTCTGTGCCTGGTGCTTTCCAATTATGGGTATTTTGTATATCATCGGATAGTATCGATATCTGTGGTTCTGGCATGTTGGGGATGTCTTGAACGCGTTGCATCTCTGCTTCAATCCACTCAGCATTGGGGTTATGCTGGACTTCTTTTAACCAAATAGATGACCAAAAGTCGACCATTTCTCTTTCGGAGGGTTGTTCACTTGCCGGGCTATTGTTTGAATTTTGATTATGTGTAAGTGATTATTACTATTATTATTAGTGTTTCTATAGTTATCTATAGTTATCCGTCCAATTACAAAGACTCTGATGTGGCATTCAAACTGCTCCATCACAGCCTCGTGCATCCAAACCAGCTGTCGCATATCGACCGACGAATTCAAAGAGCCTGCACGGTTTGTGGTGGTGAAGGAACCCTGTTCCACATATACTTCAGATGCCCGACCTTGTGCGACATTAATAATCTTGTTCGCGATATGTGCCAGCATATCTGCCCGACATTCAGCATTACAAGAACGTCGTATTTACTGGGGCCAAGGACATGTAACCAGGTGAATTGCTTGATAAGCCTCATTCTAACACTTGCTAAATCGACAATTCATCTGTACTGCATGCGGATCGAGCCTGGGCAACAGTCCACTAACCCACAGTTTCACACACATGCACTAAAGAACCACTTCGTTGCCAGATTGAAGAGGCGATTACGTCTAGAGTTCATGGCAACGAAGGCCGACACATTCAACTGCACCTGGTAATCTCGGTGCGGAACGGAAGCCTCGTCTTTCACTGGGAATAACAGGTCGCAGACTTGCAGCAGCTTGTCCACGAAGCTTTTCTTCGCTTTGGTATTGCTGCAAGTGCTGCGGGAAGGACAAGTCTTACGTTGGAATCGTAGAACTGGGAGGATGATGGGAGTAGTTTGCAGACGTCAATGACTCTGCATACTGGTCCCGCGGGACTCTAATCGGTTCGAAATTTTTGTGCGTTCGTTTAGAACATGTTTGGATGAGTGCTCCCGGAGGACTAGAAAATGTGTGAACGGCTCTACGGAGAGAACATTTGCTTGGGAGCAATGATTCCCGAAGTAGGAACTTCGCCGGTGCTGCATCTACCCTCTGGGAACACTCAGACAGTCATGTGCTAGTTCGGTTTCGGTTCATTTTGTTCATTCGTTTTAGGTTTAGCTCTAGTTTTGTTTCGGATTTTTTTCAAAATTTTTCGGAACTTTTCTTAGAGCTGGCACTCGCTTGGAGGCATTTCGAAATTTCTTTGTATTTTCTTTTTTACAGGTTTTTGCTGTCAAGTTTTAGAGTCCTTTTTATTTAACCTATTTACAGTAACGTATTATATTGAATCATTTTTGTTATGTTCTTTTTGATCCTTATTACTGTGTCTTTTAATGTTTGTGTAGCTAGTTTTTGTTGTAGGATTGTTACGCTTTATAACGATTGTGCCAAATGAAGAGCCATATATACATAAAAAAAATTTTGTTTCTTAATCTGGTACGCAGACACGCAGAAATATCCTCTCAGAAACTGGTGACTAGCTAATGAGGCTGGACCTGGCTTCCTTGGTGAGTAATATGTTAAAGCCATCCCTATGATTTTCTGTTTGGTTCCTACCAGAATATAAGCAGGATTCCTCATGTGGGCAGATATTTTTTCTCACATCGTGCCATCTAGTCTCGCTGAGTTCCATGACTTTGATGTTGTATCCGCACATCTTGTTTAGGATTAGGACTAGACTCAGCCGTCCGTTAGAAAACAGAGTTCTTACATTCCATGTTCCGATTCGTATCCTTTTCGAAAAGCAAAAGTTGTTTGCCGATTCGTAGCAAGAGTGTTTTTACGGGAGCTGCCATTCGACAATCTCCCGTTAGCTCAATTCGAAGATGTTCCACAGGGGGCACCACGAGTAGTTGGGATGAGGGCTAACAGGGCTGCTAGGTATCCGTCTGCAGTGACTCTTCTCGGGTTTAAGCAGTAGCGACAATCGGGTGTCACTACCTTCCGGGATCTATGTCAGTCATCCGCCCTTTCAATGTTACCAACATATATCAACAGAAGACAAATCATTTATTTATTTACTTTTACTTAAAAGTTTATGTAAAAAATTATTGATAAAAAGTGGACTTATTCGTAATGGCTTTTGAAATTATCATACAGCATATTCAGAAGATATAAAAAAGGGGCGACTGAGCGACTCAATTAAGGGTTGGATTGGAGATATTTAACATGTAAATTGAAAACCCTAATATATTTTAAAAGTTAATTCATTGAAATCTCTTCAAGTTCTATTATTAACAATAATATTAATAGTAAATTGAACTGGCCCATAGTGAAAAAGCGCCTCTTAAATTTCTCTTTGGTTAATAACTGATGAACGGCTGAATCGATTTTTAGGATTTAACTTTTAAAATATATTAGAGGGATGATGTTAACTCCGCCGTAGCCATACCTAAGCCCGGTTGAGAAAAGGGGAGGGAGGAACCCATGCGAGCTATACAAATGCACTCTCGGTGCTTCCCAGGACGCCTCAAAGAGCAGCCCTTCTTCTTCTTCTTGTAACCCGATTATTTGAAAACCCAACTATACACACGAAACATCTAGTACGCCTCGGATACCTCAGACTGATTTTGTGATGAAAACCTTTGGCTACAAACATCGGACTACGATCGGGATATGGAACGTGAGAACACTGTGAGACGAGTTTGGATACGCGAAGAACATGTCAAATAATATACAAAATAAATATTTTAGTGTTAAGCGAAACTAGATAGATAGAGAAGAAATGGAGAGTTTACAACACCCACATTTGAAACCGTGCTGTTATACTCGGGCCAGGAATAATTAGATACACCCGCATGTCAGGTGTAGGCTTGTTGCAAACCAAGCTTACCCCCGCTAATCATTACTGATAACCAATATCCGACCGAATTATCAGATTCCGGACCAGTACGTACGTAACATCTCAATAATTAAATGATATGCATGACCGAGCAAACCGATATAACAAAACAACTAACGAAGCCTTCTACCAGCTCCATGGCTATGGCTTGGGGGACGTCAACGCGAAAATTGGCTCTAACAACATCAACCCGGAACATGTAAATATAAGAGAGAACATGGACGACAAGAGAGTCTTCTCTTTAAATGAAAATGTAAAAAAGAAACTTTATATCATTAACACTTATTCAGAACATTTGTAGGTTAATCTTAAACAGATGTCAGGTTAAAACAGCAGCGCGGACTACTTTTTAGCGTTATCTTCATCCTTATACAGGGAATACCTTGATAATATTCGCAGTAACTTGCATAATGATCCTCGTATCTTTTTTACATTTGTAAATATGAAGAAGAAAACTGATATTTATATTTCTACGATGTGGTATAATGGATCCTCTAGTTGTAGCGCGCCCGATATAGCCGATAACTTTGCATTGTTTTTTAGGGCGCCTTTTCATCAGGCAACTTTGTACCTTCCCTTTAAGATTTTGGTCATATCCAAAATCGTCCCGCTACCTCCATTGCTTTGCCCATTATATCTCGTGATATTATCATGAATGGCATCAAGGAGCTTAAACTGGACTTTTCTTCTGGTCCAGATGGTATTCCACTTGCATTCTTGAGATCCTGTTCTGATGCCTTACTTACTCCATTGGAACACATCTTCAACAAATCTCTTCAGGCCGGTAGATTTCCTACGTTATGGAAGAGCTCCTTATATATATATTCCAATCGCGAAGGTTTCCTGCGTACCCAAGCTGTTTGAATCTGTTATATATTCACAGCTTGTTGGGCAATGTAAGGGGTTAATCTCATCTACTGGTAGATCGACTACAACTAAACTGCTTGAATTTACATCCCACATTATCTATGACTGTGTCTACATCGACTTTAGCAAGGCATTTGAAAAGCTCCCTCACTTTGTGATTATGCTTAAGCTTGAAAGGTTAAGTTTTCGGCCTATATTGCTCGACTGGATCTGCTCTTACTTAAAAAATAGGACTTAACGTGTCTCTTTCCGTAATACTTTATCTAGAGTCGTTAGGGCTTCATCTGGTGTACCGCAAGGTAGCCATCTGGGGCCGCGGCTGTTTATTCTTGCCATTGACGACATTGATTAAGCACTCCAAAGTTTTAATCTACGCAGACGATATGAAGATTTTCTCATGCGCTAGAAACAGTTATGATTCTTCCTGCATTCAGGATGATTTGAATACCTTCAGGGTTTGGTGTCCCTCAAATGAACTGTAATTTAACCTGGATAAATGTGAAGTTATGTCATTTTCTAGGAACATCAATCAGCTCGTCTTTGATTATACCTTTGCCGAAACTACTATCCGTCGTCCGTTACTGACCTTGGTGTAAAGCTAGACAAAAAAAATCGATTTCACTCTGCACATAAACCATATCGTATCTCGGAGTAATTCAGTTCTGGGTTTTGTTAAGCGGTGGTCAAGGGATTTTTCTGATCGACAGACCCTAATTCACTTATTTTTTTCTTCAGTTAGACCAATTCTCGAGTATGCTGTTCATTCTAGCCGCATTGAATCGGTGCAACGGAACTTTGTTAGGTTCGCACTAAGGGACCTCCCGTGGAATGATCCATTGAGGCTTCCTCCTTATGAGGATCGCCTCCGATTGCTTAATATGCACTCGTTGGAGGAACGACGTAGAGTTGCTGAACTAGTATTTATTCACCAGCTTTTGAACTGGAATATAGTTTCTCGCACTCTCGCAAGTTTGGTTACTTATAGGCATACAACGTATAGATTAAGGGGATTGCCTTTACTACATGTTGTTCATTCTCGGTCTAACTATGGTATGTGAATATGTGTCCTATTTTTGACCTGGCTCTTACTAAGGATTTGCTTAAACGATCTCTGCTATCTGTGCACCCCTGATTGTAGTGTTTGGACGTGTTTTGGTTTTTTGTTTACTAATATTTTTCTTTGCATGTTGGTATGGGAGCCTCATTCACCTCATTATATGTTATATTCTGGTGAATAGGTCAATTGATTCCAGGCTTCTGCCTGTGAAGTGCGCCTTCTAAGTAAGAAGGATTAATTCTATTAGAACATCCAATGAACAGCTGTTTGGATTTGCTTCCAAGTTTGTACCTAGAGTAGGCTGTGCCTTTGAGCAAAGTGACGGCCGTTCCAGATTTCAATACAGGATCAATGCGTGGTGCTTCGAAGTGATATTTTTTGTGACGGAATTTTGCTGTTAAAAGTTGCAAATAGTTTGCATGTCACCTAGAAGTACATACATCCTTATTGTAAAAACGTTATCACATCAATTCAAATGTTCAATTGTTCATTAAATCATGTTAAAAATAAAAAATATTTGTTTTTGAAATTTATTTGAAAACTTCTTAAAGTTAAAAAACAGAAAACCAAAACAAGATTTATGGCACTACATAAGGGTAGAACATGAATTTTATACTCCATTGAGGTAAGTTCTTGCTCGATAGTGAACGGTGAAGGTTCTAGTCTCAATTCTGATGCTTAAAAGCAGGACCGCCGACAGGGGGGGGGGGGGGCGATAGGGGGTAAACCCCCGGGCCCGGGCTCTCAAAAGGGGTTCCGTCATCTAAGTCATCAACAGAAATTTTTTTCCATTTTAATTATTTATATAAAAAAATGTTTCACGATCGAAAAATTTTAATATACTAGATAGATTTTAAATTGAAAGTCAATCATTCTATTGTATACGGGCCCGTAAACGCTTAGTGCCGGGCCAGAAATTCCTTTCGCGGGGGCCAGTATGTGGTACCCCCCGGGCCCGTTTTTTGTCTCGACGGGCCTGCTTAAAAGTCATGTAAAATAGAAAGATAGATATGGTTTGTATATGTATATTTATAATAACAATAGATATAAAGATATATACAGTTATATATAAAATTATTATTCTGTTATTAAAAATCTTCATTGTAAATATCCTAGAATTCTATATTAAAGGGAAAATGTTGGTGGTGTCTCATAACTTGAAAAGGAATCATCCGCCTTCCGGTACCGTAAGCGTCCATTACTTTTATATCATCTTCACTAAGCTGGAAGTCGAAGATGTTGAAATTTTCCTCTATTCTGACTTTATTTACAGATTTTGGTATTGGAACTGCTCCAATACTAACAAGATACCTTAAAACAATTTGACAAGGAGATTTTCCATATTTTTTCGCTAAAGCTTTGATTTGGTCATCAAACAGGTATGAAGGTGTTTTTCTCACAGAATTTGGCCTACCCAAGGGACAATAAGCTGTTATAACTATTCCATGCTGCTTAGAGAAATCGATTAGTTTTTTCTGGTTGAAGCCCGGATGACACTCAACTTGATTAACTACTGGCTTAATTTTGCAAATCCGAAGAACTCTATTGGTTTGTTCACTGTTAAAATTGGATAATCCAATACTACGTACCAGTCCCACTTCAACGAGCTTTTCCATTGCATGCCAAGTGTCTACATAGTCAACATCTGAGAGGTCAAGCTTTCCGGAAGAATTGATTGGCGACAAATTGTTATCATTTACATAAGCAGTTCCCACGGGAAAGTGTATTAAATATAAGTCGATGTAGTCCAATCCAAGATTATCAAGGGATTTGCGGCAAGCGTGTTCCACAAGGTCAGGGGCATGATGAATTCCAGCAAGCTTAGTCACGATAAATAATTCTTGGCGGCTTACAACACCTTCTTTAATCTTATCCCTGACAGCTTTTCCTACTTCGTGCTCATTCTGATAGACATAGGCTGTATCAATGTGACGATATCCACAGTCAATAGCATATTTAACTGCATTTTCACAATCATCTTCATTTGATAGGAACGTCCCGAGCCCCAAAATGGGCATTTCCAAATTATTGTTTAACTTTATTTTCGGCGCGAGAACCATTTTCTTTGCACTTCAATCACTTTCAGATGTTAGTTACGAACTAAAACGACAGAATCACGAAACCGGTCTTCTCTTCTGGCCAAATGATTTACCTTCGTGTTCGGAGGTGATTAAACTGAACATCGTGCGTAAACGTGACTAATCTAATCGACAAAATGTATGTAGAGGAAGACAATCTGAGGTGGGAAGCCCCAACATTCGTTCATGGAAATAAACATAACTGGCCTGAGAAGTTAAAAATATTATATGCGGTTTCGCTAGAGCTAGAGTAAATTAATATGATAACCAGCTGGACTTGGTAATTGGATTTAATTGAATTGTTTTAAACTTCAAACTAAGAGAAGTTCAATTAGCTGGTTTGCGGCTATTTTCTATAAACACAAGAATTTTCTATTTCTCATCATAGTACGAGAGCTAGCAACATTGTCAAAACAAGAATTCCAGGTGGGCTGGTTTTTTGATATCCGCTCTTTGTCACTATCACGGTAGGCATGGTAACAGTCTGGCAGGTGGGAGAGGTTGCGTTTACCTGGGAGCGTAACACTAATACAGGTAAAAATATTTATTTTAAAATCATTTTAGGTACACAATTGTTTTTTAATTGGTTTTTATTAATTTGCAGCAACACAAATTTATTATTGCCAGACACTTTCGTTGTTGATAACGCTGTGCCAGATACTATTTTGTAATTTAAAAAAAATTATTTTTAAAGAATTTCAGTATGGCTGATATTATAATATGATCTTAGTCAGCTATCAAAAGATATAAAATTAATTTGCCCGACAATGATTCGGTTGTTTAATTAGGAGCCAGGCTGTTTAAGGGAGGACCCCACCCTGAAGGTTTGAAAAAAATCCATTTTTTTTGCATAAATCTATTCCTTAGAATAACCCTCTAAAAGAGTTTATTGATATTCAAAGTCATTGCAGTTGCATTACAAGAAGAATTGTGGGGCGGAAGTTATCATAGACAAAAACAGTACCAAAAACTTTAAACGCGTTTTGCTCGACACCACATTTTTCAAACTGAGTTCCAGTTTTTCTCGGGCGGGAACCATTCAATAAAATCGATTCAATCCTTTTCGACAATGTCTAAAACTGTTTTCTCTATCGTGTAGCATAGGATTTTTTTGATATTTGAATTTTTCGATTTTTTATAAACAATTTTATAACATTCACGAACCATAACTAGTAGTAAATGTGCACAGAAGTTGAAGAACAATATCAAGCCCTTTCACGTTACATATAAACGGTACAGATGTTCAAATGCATCGCGGAAAGAAACCAGATTGAAAACTTCTTCAATCTGGTAAATCTGATATTAGAATCTTTATATCACTGTCAAATATGTACAAATGATGTTTTATTTAACAGTTGCATGTATTTGAAGTTTTCAAGATTTTTGTATTGTTGCGATTATTATTATTATTATTAGGAAAGACTAAATCACCCTTAAGTCACTTCGACCAAGATGATCTTTTGTGACATGATCCTGATTCAGACTTAAGCCACCCAATCAAGCTTTAGTTCCTTAATTAGACCTACAATTTCTCTGGCGCTGCCTTAGCTATACTTATTGATAATGGGAAAGCCCCACCGAGATGTCTAAGTCTGATTCGGCCGAGGGCTCCACAGTGACAGAGGATGTGTTCCGCTATCTCCTTCTCATCTAAACAGAAGCGACAGGTATCTTTTTCAGCCAGCCCCATCTTTTTTAAGTGTGAGCCTAAGTGGCAGTGACCAGTTAGAAGCCCTGTGATGAGCCTTAAATCTGGTCTGCTGAGTGAGAGCAGCTCTTCCGTTTCCTGTTTTGAGTAGGTTATAAACCTCTTTGCTTGTCTTAACCCTGGAGCAAAGATTACTATTACTAGATAAACGGCTTCGAACAAAGTAGTGAAAAATTTTTGGTTGCTTTTGTATATTTCCCGTATCGGGCAACCCTGCAGTCAGAATTAAAAATTTGTTTTCCGGGAGAGTTTGCGGATAAGAGACACGTATACTTTTCATATATGCATTTACAAATATCAAATGTACTTCGCTCATTAAAAGATCAGAATACATCGACAGTTTACGCATATAAGTAACGAACTCAGTCATGTGATTCACATGAATTCTTTTTATTGGTCGTTCTTTTTGGTACATTTTTCTCTTCGACAAGATTTGGCGGTACTTTTTTGACAGGAGTATGTGGTTCTCTCCGAAAGAGAACAGAATTTTAACGGAAATAAGTGATTCTCTCAAATAATTTTGACAGGAGTAAATTACTGCACACTACCTGTACTCTTTATTTGCATGGATATTCTTATGACTTCAAAATCTGGATATATTTCGTATTACTTTGGGGCCAGTGTTACTTTTTCAAGACTAGCTGGGTATTTTCGGGAGCCGGTTATCTAGTAGTAAGTAATCTTTGCCTGGAGTATATGTCCATTGTGAGTGCTTGCGTTTGTCCTTACATGACCTGATACGCACTGCCAGTCGGCTTTTCGAGTAGCCGCAGAATAACTCAGGTCCGATGAACTGAGAATACGCAACTTTTTTAGCCAAGTGATCCGCCTTATCATTGCCTTCAATACCCTCGTGCCCTGGTACCCAGACCAGCGAGATGCTATTGCTCTGAGCGAGTTCTTGGAGAGCAGTGAGACAGTCCCAGGCGATTCTAGACTCAAAGTTGTAGGACCCCAGAGCCTTGATTGCCGCCTGACTCTCGGACATTATATATATTTTAGCACCGCGTATACCTCTAATAGTAATTTTACGTGCGCAGAGTTCAATGGCATGTATCTCTGCTTGAAAGATGGTTGGTGCAGAACCAAGCAATTTGTGCACTCTTATTCTGGGTCCATAGACCCCGATGCCCGTTCTGTCTTCCGTCTTGGATCCATCCATGTACTACACCAGAGATCTTTTTTCAAAGATATGTCTGTTGTTAAGCCAATACTCCCTGCTCTCAAGGATCAGCTGGAATGATTTATCAAAGTTGTGCCTTTTTGGCATCACATCTGAGATTGAGTTGATCACAGGATAATCCTTGAATTCTTCAAGAATTCTCCTGTGACCAGTCAGATTACCTGCTGAGAGAAGATTGGTACCATGCAGCCTTATTATGCTCGAGTTAACCTACTTCTTTAGGTGTAGATGTGAAGGAAGGAGGTCTAGTAGAACCTACATAGCATGATACATATGCTGTCCTCTGCAGTTTTTGTAATGCCGACTGCGCTGTCTTTTGTTCTGCTTTTGGCCACCACACGAAAGCCGCATAGGTTACCATGGGTCGTATAATTGCTTCGTATGCCGATAGGGCCATTTCAGGCCTCAGAACCCAAGTTTTACCAAAGAGTCTTCGACATGACTACAGGACATTCATAGCCTTCCCTATATAGAATCATTCCTAGATATTTGACTTCACTTGTGAATTCTATCCGTGTTCCTTCAAGAGTAGGTGCCTCCAACCTCAGTTTCATTTTTTTTGTAAAGGGTACTATGGTTGTTTTACTAGGGTTGACTTTGAGTCGGTCCCTAGTCCACCAGGACTGTACCATGTTGTACCATGTTGAGAGTGTTGTTGCGATAAAAATTCTTTTTAAGGCTACGTAAATTAAAAAGTCGTTTTTACTTAAAACAGAGTTAAAGGGTAAAGCTTTTTGCATTTAAAATTAATTCCAAATCATATTACTATTAACACTAACTTCTTTCGGTAACCATATGATTTTCGTAATGACATTTCTCTGACTGACTCTAAAATGATGAAACATAAATCACCGAAAGATTAGAGTAAATGCCTTAAAAACCTAAACTAGTTGGTTATTCACGAAAAATTGAACTTTTTTTCTAACTGCCGCCATTTTTGTAATTTTTTGAATTTTCAAAAATCCTATGGTACACGATAGCCAGTCCAATATAGTTTAAGAAAATCTAAAAGATTTTGTTCTACCTTATTTCAGGACTGATCGCGTCTGGCACTATTTGAGGTGCCTTTTTTTTGACATCTCTGACGCCTAAGGCTGCCACCGCTTTAAATATTAATATTTTTATTCAAAGAAATTTTGTAATACAGTTGAAAATACATGCGATAGTTTTTTAACCCTTAAAAAAACTTGTGAAAATTGGAGTTTTTTAGAGCCGTCAGGGTGGGATCCCCCTTAAATCTGGGCAAGTATTGTGATAATATGCAGGTAGTAAAAGAGAGATAGTTGCAAACAAGAAGAAGAAGCCGAAAAATATACAGCATGTCATTCAAATTAATATATTTAGCATTAAGTGGTGACAAGGATGTAGGAGATTTCAAGTGAGCAATTCTCCAAAATTTTGTCACGAACGAACTCGTAATAAGTGCTGTCGTAATTTAGCTTTACAAGACGGTACATTTGATGAGTCGAAATTCCTAAATTTTTTTTGAAAACTCGTCGAAATGTTTAGATCGATAAGTATAACAAAATAAATAAAATCTAACATCATTAACTTTAGTAATATGACGGACTCCATACAGGTTGGAACCTAACTTTGTAACTCGTGAACCGATTTGGATGGTTATTTTGCTGTTGTTGTGATCCCCTATTGCTAATAGCTGGGGATAGGAGAATAATTTGGTCCTATGGTGTAACTTCGTAACACGTAGACCGATTTCGATGATTCCTTTTCTATTCGGTAGAGTATGTTCCTTGATTGATACCTTGAGAAAAAAATTTTTGATGGGATGGAGGTGGGGTAGGCGGTTAAACCTAACTTTGTAACGCGTGGACCGATTTGGATGGTTCTTTTTTGTTGTACAGAGTATGATCCCCCATTGCTAATAGGAGAAAAATTTGGTGTAGGGTGGGGGGAGGGGAGAGGGGTAGTAATTAATAGATTTGGATAATTCTTTTTCTATTGGATAGAGTATGCTCCCTGGTTGATACCACGAGAAAAGAAATTTTGGTGGGGGAGGGAACCTAACTTTTTAACGCGTGGACCGATTTGGATGGTTCTTTTGCTTTTATATAGAGCGTGATCCCCCATTGCTAATAGGAGATTAATTTGGTATTGGTGGTGGAGGGCGAGGGGGAGGGGTAGTTACTTCGTGACGCGTGGACCGATTTCGATGATTCCTTTTCTGTTCGGTAGAGTATGTTCCTTGATTTATACCATGACAAAAAAAATTTTAATGGGATGGAGGTGGAGTAGGGGGTTAAACCTAACGCGTGGATCGATTTGGATAGTTCTTTCTTCGTTGTATAGAGTAGAAGACACTAAAAAGTGAAAAATAAAAAAGTTTTTAAAAAAAAATTTGAACCAACTTCACAAAAAGCGCTAAAAAACATAAAATAATTTTTCATTTTATATCTATTACGACATTTTGGAGACGGTACAAATTCAACAAACCAAACAACTACAACAAAAATATTTAAATGTCATTTCTTATCGGTTCAACTTTTTTTTAAAAACTATTTTATTGTCATAAATGCACTTTTTAATGAACAGCTGCGTGCAACGTAATGAAGACTTTGTCAATAAATGAAGAGTTATTTGTGGGTGAAACTACCATTTTATTATCGCGATGTATCGACAAGAAAAATTCATCAAACACCTGCAGAACTCGAAGAATTTCTGCATCTTTACCGAATCCTTCTCGTAACTAGAGATGGGTAACTCAGATCTGAACCGGCTCAAAGATCCGGTTCTCAAAAGTGAGTCAAGTGAACTGGATCTCAATTTTGTCAAGTGACGGATCCCGAAGAGTCATTTCACAACATTTGCATCAGTTTGTTTTGATTTTTGAATCATCAGTTTGTTTTGATTACAGAATTTAAGTTTGATGGAATGGACAATGACATTGTTATGTATTTATGTAAATACGTAGAATAGAAGTAGTGTGATTTGATTGTTATATGAGAAAGTGCAGAGTGCACAGGTCTTGGGAATGAGAAATTTTTCCTTTGCTATTGTAGATTGTATTTGTTTCTTGAAATAAACAATTGTAGAGATTTATTTTCTTTTTCCTTTTCCCCGTATTAACTGACAGTGTTTCCTGAATTAGGCATAAATAATTTTTAATTTATTACAAATGGGATGAAATCTAAATACAAAATGCTAACTGTAGTTTTAAATAATTATATATTGCTATCAAATACTTTTCGCTTGCATATAAAAACAACTTTATAGCACTGAAGCGCATGACAATTAAAACTATTTTCCTGTTTTTAAAAAAAAATTCTTATTCTTATTATGTACATATGCTACGACAACAGTGGCATCAATCTGGATAGGTGAAGTCTTCATGTTGACTAATGAGAACGAACGCTCATAAGAAAAGAATGATAGAAAGAGGAATACATGAAAAAACAGAAGAACCTGGAAGTAAAAGTTCTGCAAGAATTACAATTCAAGCGAACGCAGCATCACGGTCTTCGCTCAAAAGAGAGACAAATTGTCTCAAATTTTCAGTGACTCTTTCGAACCGACTCTTGGAGCCGGATCTTTTAAAAGAAGCAGATCCGAAAAGCCGGTTCGCTCAAAAGATACGTTTTTCTCATCTCGTTAGTTCGTTTGGGGGGAGGGGAAAAGAGTTGTTGATCGGAACATGTATGAGGTAGAAACCCGAGCTGGCATTTGTCGAAGGCACCAAACCCAATTAATTCAACCTTGAAACAAAGAATCTAACGTTTCTAATTCCAGGTCACCATCATTACAATTCTATTCCAATAAACCGGCCGCGGACTCGGAGGTACGAGGTTTGAGTTATCCTGAAACCGAAGTTGGAGATTCTTCCCAGGTCCGAATAGAAGAACGCGAGGAACGAGATGTGAGCCATCCTGATGTTGAAATTGGAGGCACTCCTCACGTTCCAATAAAAGACACCCCTACGGTTAGCAGTACTGGAACGTTCCCACGAGGTCCAATTAGCGACACTACGTCAGGTGTTAGAAGGTCAGAAAGACATAATCAAGTACTATTTTAGGGTTTAGTTACTAGTACCTCAAAATTAGGCTAGGGAGGCTGGTATAACTTATACTCATGCAGTCATATGGATAATGTAAACTTTAATATACACATTGTAAATGAATTGAATTATCTTGTATTGAATTATCTTGGCAGTCAGTTCTTCCTAAGCCGTTATCCAGACAGTCTCGGATAAATTGTACTCGGTTAAATTTAGAATTAAACTAACGGACCACCAGCTCTCCAGTCCGGTTTCGCGCTACAGCAGACAGCTACCTGACAGCACTAACAAATGGAGATTTCCTTGGGAATTTCCAGCAGCTGCTCCATTCTTTTCGTCAAATCCCCAAAGGCAGTGTCTATTTACCACACTCAAATTGCCGTGTAATTTCCGTGTACACGGAACTACACGGAAATACACGGAAAGTACGTCAAATTTTTATTGGACTTTCTGGGAGGAAGAGGTGTATTAATCCGGCTTTTAGTTGCTTTATTAACTTTGGGGCTGCTTCCCCCCGCCAGGTTTGTATCTAGAACAGGCTGTGCTAAACTATTACCTGTAGTATGAATATGGAAGTGATTATTTGCACTTATCGTGTACTTACGTGTAGTTCCGTGTAGTTCCGTGTATATCCGTGTACACGGTAAATAGACACTTCCATCCCCAAATCCCTCTTTTAGTCAAAGAGTGTACTTGTCTAAAAATACTTGAACATGTGCCTTAAAATTCTGTGTTTAAAAGAAAGTTTTGTTTAAAATTTGTCGTTTTGTGGTGTAAAAATCTTTGAAACTTTTAAATGTGTTTTTCTCGCACTTAGCTTTTTCAGAGTCGGTGCCCACTGTAGCTCAAAATCTTACTGCATCAACCTCATCGCGCGTTGTTATGTATCTACAAAGAATTAGGCTAGCAATTCGTTAGAAAAAAAACCCAAGCGAAGTTAAAAATTAATATCGAATTCTATTCTAAAAATAGTCCCGATCAATTATTTAATATCATAATTACGACAATACTTTATTTTTTAGAAAAAAAATTCTTATAATGGAAATACTAAGAAATTTTATCCGTGAATCAAGTAAATTCTTTATCTGCACTGTAACAAGTACGTGTTGACTTTTCGAAATAAGTCTACATTTGACTTCTTCCATCGCTCCGGTAAAGTATAGTAATTTTTACGGTGATTTTCGCCGCAAATTTTCTTATATGGGTCTTTTACTTTAAAAAAAAGTTCGGTAGCGGCTAGGGGGGGGGGGGGGGGGGGAGGCGAATGTCAAGAATGAGAGGCAGCAGAGGAGAGGAGGAAATATCTCGTGATTGAAGGGATAAAATCAAAACGTCTTAAAACGTTTATGGATTTTAGGAGACCTGTCTAAAGACGCTCATTGGGGTAAGTAAAAAATAATTTGTCTCTACAGTTACGACTCTATAAGAGGGAGGTAAAAAAAAAAGTTATTTATCCAAAAATCTCATCAAATCTGTTTTTGGTAATGTCTGTATACCAAATTTCATTTTAATAGGTTTATAAATAAGATAATGTGAGGGCTGTGACACACAGACAGATGGACGGACGGACAGACCGAAACTATCATGGTTCCCTAAAACCTAAACCTCACCTTCTTTCGTCTTTTAAATGTTACATGAAGCTTCGAAATTTACAGCGGTTACTAGTGGTTTATAGTTAAAGTGTGATACAAATATTTGTGTATTTAGTGTTCGTAGATATCTGGTAAAAACAGCGTCTATATTTTAGTCGTCCAAGCAAATTATTGACTAATTGCAAGGTCATCCTATCGCAATTACCGGAATACTTAGTGGCATAAAAAAGTAAACCAGATTGCATGATTTGTATGAAATTACGTACGTTGACTCTTGCTTTAATTGATAAAAATGTAACTATTTAATTTTATATTTATAGATTCTCCCGCCTCGGATTGTTCAACACAGGTACCGCCAAACATTACACTGAATTGTTCTTGCGGCCTTGGTCTTCTTGGTACTAGTTGAGGTAGATTAATAATCATGTTCCTTCTACGCTTCCGCCATAAGTAGTAGGATGTCAGCATATTTATAATTGTCATCAGAACTATAAATATACGCTAACATACTGATGCGGGTCATGCTTGTTTAGGTCTGAAAGTTTGTTTTTCTGATGTTGTTGCTCCTTAATTGCCAGACGTAGTTCGTCTGATCCTAAGGTTATCGCCAACCTCTTTGCACACTTCTTCAGTAAATCTTTCAGCGACAATTCCCTACAACCTGACCTTAGCTACTTTTCATTCTTGGACAAATGCACTCAAACGTCGTTTACGTCTTTCGACCCTGATCCCGAACTAATCGCTGCCAGTATCAACGGGCTTGAGGACGATTTCAACCCAGGTCCTGACGGCATTCCGGCCATCGTTCTGAAAAACCGCTTACCTTGCTTTTCCGCCTCTCGGTCACTCAAGGGGTTTTCCCTCATTTATGGAAAAACTCTTATATTATTCCCATCTTCAAGAAAGGTTGCCAGAACGATGTGTCCAACTACAGACCCATCGCTAAATTATCATCCATACCTAAACTATTCGAAAAACTGGTCTATGATTCCATGTTCTTCCACTGTAAGTCTATCTTCTCACTCTCCCAGCATGGCTTTCTCAAAGGAAGATCTACAACCACCAACCTTACTGACTTCGTCTCCAAAACACTATGTGCCCTGGAAAACGGTAAAGATGTTGATGTTATCGCCACCAATTTTAATAAAGCCTTCGACAAGATCTCCCATAATGTTATCTTGTTCAAATTTGATCGCCTAGGCTTCCCCTCCCGATTCATCTCCTGGATTCAATCCTACCTCTACAACCGTCGGTACAATGTTCTTTTCAGCTCATCCATTTCTAACCCTATTGTCGCTCGTTCCGGCGTCCCCCAGGGCAGTCACCTCGGTCCATTAATTTTCATCCTTACAATAAATGATGTTGAATGTGTCATCAATCACTCAGAGCTATCCATTTATTCTGTTGACATGAAAATAATTAAACATATCTCCTCCACAACCGACTCTCTTTTCCTGCAAAAAGATCTCGATTCCTTCACCACATGGTGCATTTAAAACTTTCTTGAACTCAATGTCTCCCAATGCCAGTCCATCTCTTATTCCCGCAAGCGGCTTACCACCACCCCGAGAGTCTACATGCTAACCGATGTACCAGTCCCTATCGTTACCTCTTTGTGTGACCTAGGAATAATCTGTGATAGTGAACTCAATTTCCGTTCCCACATTGACAGCATAATTAACAGAGCTAAATCCGCGCTAGGAAGGTGAAGCGCTGGTCCAGAGAGTTCTCCAATCCTTATGTTTCCAAATCTCTCTATATCTCCTTCGTTAGACCTCTCCTTGAATATGCCAGCCAGGTATGGTCACCTACACAAACAACCCACATTAACAGGATTGAATCCGTCCAGCGTAGGTTCATTCGCTTCGCTCTACGTGATCTTCCGTGGGCAGACAGATTCAACCTTCCACCTTATGAAAACCGTCTGAAACTGATAAACTTACAACCTTTAAGTAATCGTCGTGATGTTTCCGACATTCTCTTCATTCATCAGCTATTAGACTGCCCTTCAATCCTGCAATCTTTACCCATCTATACCAATCCCCGCAACCTTAGGTCCACTCCCCTTTTCCGACTCGACCGCCATCGCACAAACTACGGTCAAAGCGAGCCAATTACAAGGATGCTACGAAAAGTCAACCTTTCCTCCTTTGACTTCCATCTGAGTAAATCATCCCTTCAAAAATCCTTATATCTTGATCCCGCCCATCTTGAGCTCATGTTGTAGCTTTTACAATTTATTTATTATGTCATCATTTATTATAGCTTGTAGTGTTAGTATTATGTTATAGCTGTAATTGTAGTATTATTATGTAATAGCTTGTATTAAGCTTAGATAAATAAATAAATCACCGATATGATTAGAGATGACTTCATTTTGTGTAATAAATGATGTATTTAGCAATCCTGGTTGTTGATTGTTGGAGCTCATAAACAACGTTGGATGTTTTGTCATGCAACTAAACTGTATTTGTATGATACTCTGATTGGATTTCAAGCTATATATGGGATATTAAATAGAATTAACCCTTCTAGCTCAGAAGTCGCACTTCTCAGGCAGGAGCCTAGAATCATTTCACCTATTCACCAGAATATAGAATATATTGAGGTGAATGAGGCTCCCACACCAACATGCAAAACACATAAATAATCAAAACTAGACTACGCACAATATAACAATCAGGAATGCATAGAGAACAGAGATCGTTTCAGCGAATCTTTTGTAAGGGTTAGGTCGAAACAAAGGCACACATTCACGGCTCTACACATGCGATTTATGGCCTCGTACATACCATAGTTAGACCGAGAGTGACCGACATGTAGTAAAGGCAGTCTCCTAAAGCTATACGGGATATGTCTATAAGAAACCTTACCTGCGAGAGCACGAGAATCTATGTTCGAGTTCAAAAGCTGGTGAATAAAGACCAGGTCAGCCACTCTGCGTCGTACCTCAAAAGAGTGCATATTAAGCAATCGGAGGCGATCCTCATAAGGAGGTAGCCTTAATGGATCATTCCATTCCAGGTCTCTTAGTGCGAACCTAACAAACTTCCGCTATACCGACTCGATGCGTCTAGAATGAACAGCATAGAAGGGAGACCAAACCTGAGATGCATACTCGAGAATTGATCTAACCAAGGAAAAATATAAGTGAATTAAGGTCTGCCGATCAGAAAACTCCCTTGACCACCGGTTGACATAACCCAGAACTGAATTACTCCTAGAGACAATATATTTTATGTGCAGAGTGAAATCGAGCTTTTTGTCTAGCTTCACACCAAGATCAGTAACGGACTGCACGCGACGGATAGTAGGTATAATCAAAGACGAGCTCACTGAGGTTCCTAGAGAATGACATAACTTCACATTTATCCAGGAGTTGCAGGCCATTTGCTCTACACCAAACCTTAAAGGTATTTAAATCATCCTGAATGCAGGAAGAATCATAACTGAGATTGCATATTATCTGATTGTTGTTTAAGTGCATGCAGTCCTTCGATGTATATAAACTTACCGTTTTGGTGGACAGGAATTGGGATTAATTTATACAGGTGGTAGATTTCTGGACTAAGCAAGGGAATTCGAATGTCAAATAGTACATTTTGGCATCCATTGAGTTGAATATAGATAATAATGATGTTGTTGTGGTCAGATGATGCTTCATCCGCGCATGTCATCAAATCCGTCATTTTTAAAGTGAAAGAAAAATTTTAAAAATATGATAATTGTCGCTTTAAGCTTGAAATTTTACTACGGTTTAATTTAGGTAAAGTATAAAAATAAGTTTTGCAAGCAACTAACTTTAAAGAACAAAAGTACTTTACACGTGAATCCGAAGGTGTCAAGTTGAAATTTAAATATACATATATTTAATAAGAATTTCAGAAAAGATATGTACTATGACAGGCGATTCTGACCAGCATTAGCACTTTACAGGCGAGGGGAAAGATGCTATGGAGCACCAGTGAAGAGAAGCTTATGTGAACGCGATGCCGGGAGTAACGTGGTAATAATAAGGTTGCTGGAGAATGGACGGACGAGTTGAAGCCTTCTAGGATACGGTGATCCTCATCTGGATATTCTCAAGTGTTAGTTACACCTCCAAGTGGTAGCAACCGGGCAATGCATCCTAGAATGTAGCCAAGTAACTAATGCGGGAGGAGATAACCTCTTGAAAAATCCCCCTAACTCCAAGGGAGTCTGCGTTGCGTCTTCTCTGCAGGACCCAGGGGTAATTGGGTCGCGAATGGCGTTTTCCTCGGGCGCTTCTGTGGTAGTGGATTGTATGGGAGACCCCAACAGGTTGGCTATACCCACGGTACCCACAACACAACAGTAGCAGTTTTGGGAGAATTACCTTGCGAAGGAACTGTGGCGGCTATGGAGGCTGGCTCGCTTCCACTGGCTGAAACTGCTGTAGCAGTCCTGTAGAAGGGTGCCATTGGCATAATAACAACTAGCACTTCTTCAGGTGCGGCGGTGCAGAGGCGGGAGACTCTAACGAGTTGGCTATCTCCGCGATACGCACACCAGGAGAAGATGCAGATCTGCCTTCCAAAGGGTTAGCTGCGGTTAATCCGGAGGGGGTTTCTTATCCTGGCTCAGGACTAAAGCGTTACGGCCTGGAACCCTTCAATGCCGTAGGCGGAGAAGGGATGAAGGTTGTAACTAACGCATGGACCAAAAAGGAACACTGGAAACGGCGGGAAAGTATGGATTTATGCAGATCTGCCCTCGGTAGGGTTAGCTGCGGTTAATCCTGTCCTGGCTCAGGACTAAAGCGTTACGGCCTGGAACCCTTCAATGTCGTAGACAGTGTAGGGGTAAATGATGTAACTAACGCATGGACCAAGAAGGAACACTGGAGACGGTAAGAAATCATGGATTTATGCAGATAGGCTAGGATTCTAGCAGTGACCCAGGAAACCGAGGTTAGTGGCGACAGTGGGATAACTGGATACTCAGTTGCCCCCACTAAGGGAGACTGGGAGGGGACGAAAAGGGACCCGGTTATGTGGTATGTTTCGGCTAATCCCCAGAGAGGTGTTTTTAGTGAGTAAGTAAGTACCGGAGGGCACGGGCTGTCTGCTGTCTTTTGGAAGATTTTCACCTCTCCCGCAAAAAAAAAAAAAAAAAACGTGGTAATAATGATAATAAGATAAAAAGCCGGGGTGAGTGGACGCGAGTTAAGTTGTCACAATTAAACAGACAAAACAAAAAAGATGATGTAATACATTTTCAAGGTTTAGAATGTACAAAACAAGAATTAAGACAAAGTACACATTTAATGAATAAAATTTACTTACGAACCTGGATCATGACGAACTCCTTTTCCATAGACGGAAAGTGAAATATGATAGCATAGACACTAACCTGCAAAAGAAAAGACAAAATATCAGAATTTTATCGTTCATTAAGAAATTCATAGTTTGTGAGAACTCAGGGAAAACCAAATCAAAGGAAAAGTTAATCTTAAGACAAATTTTATATCGGCTCTGAAGAGATCGATTAAAAGTGTAGTAATATTTTGTATTATTAACGTTAAAGAATTCCAAGTGTAATAAGTGTAAGCAACAGTGACGTAAAATAAAGTCAAAATTGCAATCAGTGAATTCTTTTATTTAATTTCACCAAAGTGAAATTAATTTTTTTTTTCCCACCAAAGCGCGAACACGAAACTCGCGCGACAGAAGTGAATATTATAACAAATTATAGACCAATCGCGAAGTTATCTTGCATACCTAAATTATTTGAATCACTCACTCCGTAATTTTATTTAAACTCGGGAGGCTGGGTTTCCTCCCTGTTCTTCTTGACTGGATCTCTTCCTATCTTAGAGACAGGTCATATCGAGTATTACTCTGTGGCGCTTCCTCTAGAATCTTCAGGGCCTTATCTGGTGTACCGCAGGGCAGTCATCTTGGCCCTTTATTATTCGTATTTGCCATTGATGACATTGTCCATCTGATTTCGTACTCTAATGTTCTAATCTACGCTGATGACATGAAGATCTTCTCTTATGTTAAAGATGGTGGTGACGCCGCCCTTATTCAAAAGGACTTAGATACGTTTTGTGAGTGGTGCGAGCATAATGGCTTACACCTCAATTTTGAGAAATGTGAGGCTATGACTTTTTCCAAGAGCCCAAATCCACAAGTTTTGGATTACAACTTTGCGGGGAATGGTCTTCGTCGTGTGCTGTCCGTAACTGTTCTTGGGGTAAAACTCGATAGGAGACTTGACTTTACTCTGCATATTAACTACGTCGTGTCCAGAGGCAGTTTAATCTTGGGCTTTGTCAAGCGTTGGTCTAGAGAGTTCTAGGATATACCAACCTTGATTCATTTATACTGCTCCTTAGTTAGACCTGTTCTTGAGTATGCATCTCAGGTCTGGTCGCCGTACTACGCTGTTCATTCCAAGCGTATCGAATAGGTGCAGCGTGATTTTCTTAGACTCCCGCCCTACGCCGACCGCCTACGGTTGATTGGTTTGCACTCCCTTGATAAAAGGCGCAGGGTTGCTGACTTGGTCTTTATTCACCAGCTCTTGAACTCCAATATTGACTCAGGATTGCTTGTTAGAAAGGTTTCCTTCAGACAATCCCAACATAACCTTCGAAGACTGCCTTTACTGCATGTTGAACCATCCAGATCAAATTATGGAATGCATGAACCAATTAATCGTTTATGTAGGGCTGTTAAGTCTTGTCCTAATTTTGATTTAACTCTTAGTTAGGTGTTGTTTAAGAACTATCTATTTTCTGTGCTCCCGTGACTATCAGTTTGCATGGTGCATGCGGGGTTTCCTTCCTTGTTTTCTTCCTGTTCCTTTCTTTTTTTTTTTGTTTTGTTTGTTATTTCTTCCTCTGCATGCTGGTGTGGGAGCCTCATTTCATCAATTTGATGGAATAGATGAATTGATTGTGGGCTACTGCCAAAGAAAGTGCGCCTTCTGTGTTAGAAGGGTAAATTCCATGTCACCCTAAGTGAATATTCCAGTGAACCAGTGAGCAATGTTCTTCAAAATAGGCGTAAAAACAATGACGTGGACTTCCGCCGTCAAAAACAATTTTCAAATTACATTGTATGTAAATAATAACAAATTATTATTATTCAAAATAATAATTTTTTTACTACAAACTTTAGACAAACTTTAATTTTTCTAGATCAAAGGTAACGTAACGCCTTAACTGCAGGAAGATAATGGAAAAATGGCAAAGAAAATGCCTGAACTGCGGTATATGACCTTAGAGTATACAACTATAGGGAGAGGCCCTAAAGCCAAAAAACCTCGGCACATTTCTTGATGTAGTTAAATCGTTGAGTTGTGTTTGTTTTCGTCATGGCAGTAGTAAAGCAGGAACATTTCTAGAGAAGGGCTAAAATAAATTGGAAATTAGAATTTTACAATTACCTCAAGGTATTGCGAATGAATTTCTTTCCTTTTGGCGAATCTATATCACAAAATTAAATAAAAACTGTCTCTTTATAAAAGTTAAATCACAAGCCACTGGATTAGCTAAGGAGAAGCAAAAAATTCGATCTTAGAAAATGTACAACGCCGATTGTTTGCACAACACAAAACCGCGCGCTTTAATTCAACTAGTTCACTATTAAAGTACACTGTCTACACTTCAAAAAGTTGAAAGCTATTAGCTTTAAGGTTTTCTAATATATTGCACTAAAATAAAGAGTAAAACACACTAGGAACTTTATATGGAATTACAAAACAAAATTCTTCTTCTTCTTCTATTAGTTTCATGTGTCCTTCTGCCCTAAGCCAAGACGACTGTGAGACAGAGGCACATCCTGGCTCGACCCATTGGGTATAACGCCAAAAAACTTGAAATGTTTGATTATGTCTTTTGTAATTAGTTTATAATTTTATATTGAGTCAGATAATATTTTATGACTTGATGATTGTAACTAATTTTAGGAAGTAGGAATAGGAGGAATTTGTTGGGAGGGGTATGTTAATCCTTATGAAAATGTGGTGAAATGTATAGATTTAGTACTTTAGTTTAATTTATATTAATTTGCTATGTGTGATCCGCTGAAAAAATAGTAATTTAAAGGTCGATTAGTTTTGCTTCCTGTATGAAATCAAGAATGTTTCTGATGTTATGTTCATTTGGTTCTCTCAGTAGTTGGTTGAGTGAGTAAGCTTCCTGAAATGAGTTGAATCTTTGTCTAATTTGATTGTGTTTGTTACAAAAAAGCATAATATGTTCCATGTCATTAAACGTGTTGCAAGTAGAGCAATTTACCAGGTCAGTTTTCCCAATTAATTCATAAAATTTCGCATCATAGTTGTGCCCTGAGTACAGCCTATTTAGGAATCTAGTTTCTTTTGGTGTAAGGTCCCAGTATTTCCAGGGTGGTTCACGTAGATGAGGAAATAACCTATTGAAAAAAGAGCCTTTTGTCGTGCTGATCCTGGAGAATTCCTCGGACCATTTGGTGTTAATGTCTTCGTTAATATTAAGCATTGCATTCGCATAGGATATATTACAGACAGTGGGTATACTTATTTGCAGCGCCTCTTTTGCTATTTTGTCAGCTGTTTCATTTAAGGAAAGTCCTTTATGTCCTGGTATCCATACTATCCTGTATTGTTTTTGAGTATTATTGATCTTTTGTCTGATCAGATGAGCATAGAGGTTTTGTTTAGGGTTGGTCAATGCAGCACAAGCCGCTTTACTATCAGTTAGTATTATGAAATTGTTTGAAGGAAGGGATTCCGTGAAATCAATGGCAAGCTCAATAGCTTTTAGTTCCCCAGAAGTTGAGGATCTGAGGGATTCGAATAGTTTACTCTTATGTACTAGATCCGGGTGTATTACTACACTGATACCTGTATGTGGGTACTTATAGGCTGCGTCAGTTGCCAGAATTTGCCACTCCTTAGATTGTGAATCTAGGAATTCCAGGTATAATTGTTTTAGATGTTCAGAAGTAATGGACTCTTTCGTGTGACTAGCTTTGAATAGTATGTCAGTTTGAACTATTAGATTAAAGGGAGATGAAATCGAAATTTTTCCTATCATCTTAAGTGTTTCCATATGTTGACTGACTATATAAGCGTAATTCGATATTCTAGTGCTTAGGGGTATAAGATCGTCAATGTTAATCACATCAAGAGTTAGTTCCTTCGCTATCTCTCTTGTTGTAAGCAGAGAGGCTCTATATTGTGGGGGCAGTTCTTCTGCCAGCATATATATTATATGTATAGGGGTGGTGTTATTTAGGCCACGACACGACACGGCGACACGAGTTACGAAACCCACCAAAAGTTGATTAATTTTTTTATTTTTCAAAATGTAAAAAATGTTTTTTCTCTTCTTAAAACATTGCCCTAAATACACTCCCGGCCACTTGATTACTCTCACTTAAAAATATTAAATGCAGCTTATATTTTTAGAGATAATTATTTCAATACATTTACCCAAGTATGTGTTGGTGCTTCACAACAAGATCGCGCAGTCGTTGCTGAATGTTGCGCATTCAATAGTAACGGTAAATTCGATTTACTGATTCGAGGGATATTTAAGCCGGTCATTTGATTACTCTCACCATAAATAAAACGAAAAATAAAATTGTTAAAGTAATATTTTATTTACACTAATAATGGGTACTTCTTCCGTGATTTAACACAACTTCATAAATTCGTTTTGGCATTGAATTATAAAGACTATCCAAGTAAGTTTGAGGAATTTCCTTCCACGCAGATCGAATGGCAGATTCAAGCGATTTCTTATTGTCATATTGTTTACCGTTACTGTAAACTTTTCTGGAAAGCCAGCCCCAAAGATTTTCTATAATGTTAAGATCTGGCGAAAGTGCTGGCCATGGTAGAACTTCAACATTATTCTCTTCAAACCAGTTCCGAACGACCCTTGCATTATGAATGCTTGCGTTGTCTTGTTGATAAATCCAAGATCTTCCCTCGAATATTTCGCTTATCTTGACAACTTCAGTCTGCATGAGTTCCTTGTATTTCTCGCCGTTCTGCTTTCCCGATATGATAGCCAGATCCACAAGACCATACGCCGAAATCGCGCCCCATACCATTACGGAACCAACAGAGCTGTGTCGCCGCGATAAAAACTTCTCCTCTTTCCTTAAATCGTGGAAATAGAATGAAAATCCATCAGGCCCATCCATGTTGAATTTTTTTTCGTCGGAAAATACGACCTGCATCCACTCATCCTTCCATGACATGTGGGTTCGGGCAAATTCAAGTCGAGCCAGACGATGACGCTCTTGCAGACGTGGTTTCTTCTTCAATTTTAGACGTTTAAGATGAGGCGCACTTGCGATTATTCTTCTAACGGTCCTCACACTGGCAGAAGTCCCAACAATTGAAGCAATTTCCCGTGCTGTACCCATGAAATTTGAAGCTTTTTGCAAAATCAGCCGGCGCTCTCGAGCAGAAATAGCTTGTTTAGTTCGTCCTTTTCGATTTTTTCCGTAGGTTTCTGGATCCTTTAGGAAGTTGTTAACCACCCAAGTACTTCTACCAATTTTTTCCGCAATTTTCCTATTGGAATAACCTTCCTCACTTAGGGTAGATATTTTAGTTCTCTCCTGAGCTGTTAAAGTTTTTCCTTTCCCCATAGTAGTAACAATATGGAAAAACTATTAAAAAACAAAACGGGAAAAATCCGTAAAACTTAAAAAATTTCCTCAATGACTTCTAATTTTCACAAAATTTTGCTTTTGAACCCACTAATTATCTAAAAAGAACTAATGAGAGTAATCAAGTGACCGGCTTAAATATCCCTCGAATCAGTAAATCGAATTAACCGTTACTATTGAATGCGCAACATTCAGCAACGACTGCGCGATCTTGTTGTAAAGCACCAACACATACTTGGGTAAATGTATTGAAATAATTATCACTACAAATATTAGCTGCATTTAATTATTTTAAGTGAGAGTAATCAAGTGGCCGGGAGTGTACATATAATATCGATTTCATGTGGACCTTTTTCATTTTCCCAAAAATAAATCCCAAAAAAGTCCTCTTTTTTCGGCCTCTTCATGTACTTCCCCCCTTAAGGCATTTACTGACTGACTTGCCCTTCATATACGCATAAGTGTTTGCGGGTAGTAATTTATTTAGTGTTATGAAGTTAGTTAATCTTATATTGACTATTGAGTTAATACTCTTTAGAGTGGTTGGTATAAGCGCGATTGGTCTGAAATTTTTTAAGTTATCGGTTGATTTCCTAGGCTTTAGTAACGGAATTATTTTTACATATCTCATGCTATCTGTAATTACATTTCTCCTCCAGAGGCCATTTAAGTAGTTCAACAGGTTAATAAGGCATTCGGAGTTTAGGTTCTTTAGTACAAAGAATGATATACCGTCACGCCCTGGGGCCGAGAAATTTGATTTCTTCTTTAGCACATCCTTTAGCTCCATTAGTGATAAGGGGGTAGGAGTGGCATTTTTAGACTGTTTGTCCGTGATTGGGGAGGGGGGAATTGGAATGTCTGTTACAGGATATATGTTTTAAGAAGTCATGTGCATTTTTAACCGACTTCCCAAAAACAAAGAGGTTCTAAGTTCGACGCGTATTTTTTTTTTTTTTATTTTTCTTTTTTGTTTTTTTTTCTCTTTTTATGTCTGACCGGGCATAACTTCGTAACGCGTCGACCGATTTTGATGATTCTTTTTTTGTTGGATAGAGTATGTTCCCCGATTGGTACCATCTAAAAAAAATTGTTGGTAGGGTGGGGGTGGGGGGTGGGGGTGAAACCCAACTTTGTAATGCGTGGTCCGATTTGGATGGTTCTTTTTTTGTTGTACAGACTATGATCCCCCATTGCTAATAGGAGAAAAAAATTTTGGCCTAAGGTGGGGGGAGGGGGGGAGGGGTAGTCTAACTTTGTAACGCGTGGACCGATTTGGATAATTCTTTTTCTGTTCGATAGAGTATGTTCCGTAGTTGATACCAGGAGAAAAAAAAATTGGGGCGGAGTGGGGTGGGGGTGGAACCTAACTTTGTAACGCGAGGTCCGATTTCGATGGTTCTTTTTCTGTTGTATAGAGTATGATCCCCCATTGCTAATATGAAAATAATTTGGTCCTATGGTGAAAGGTGTGGGTGGGGGGGAGGGGTAGTCTAACTTCGTAACGCGTAGACCGATTTGGATAATTCTTTTTCTATTGAGTAGAATATGATCCTAGGCTCTACGAAAAAACAATTGTTGCTGGGGTGGGGGAGGGGGAGGATGGAACCTAACTTTGTAACACGTGGACCGATTTGGATGGTTCTTTTGCTGTTGTATAGAGTGTGATCCCCCATTGCTAATAGGAGAATAATTTGGTCCTATGGTGAAGGTGGGGGAGGGGGAGGGGTAGTAACTTCGTAATGCGTGGACCGATTTCGATGATTCCTTTTCTGTTCGGTAGAGTATGTTCCTTGATTGATACCATGAGAAAAAAAGTTTAGTGGAATGGGGGTGGGGTAGGGGGTTAAAACTAACTTTTAACGCTTGGTCCGATTTGGATGGTTCTTTCTTCGTTGTAGAGAGTCGAAGACACTAAAAAGTAAAAAATAAAATAGTTTTTAAAAAAAAGTTGAACCGACTTCACAAAAAGCGCTAAAAAGCATAAAATAATTTTTAATTTTATATCTATTACGACATTTTGAAGTCGGTGCAAATTAAACAAATAAAAAAACTACAGAACCACAATTGAAAATAATACATAATACTACCTGAACGTTTCAGCTTACGGGATCATAAGAAATGACGATTAAATATTTTTGTTGTAGTTGTTTGATTTGCACCGACTTCAAAATGTCGTAATAGATATAAAATTAAAAATTATTTTATGCTTTTTAGCGCTTTTTGTGAAGTCGGTTCAACTTTTTTTTAAAAACTATTTTATGATCGTTCCACTTCATCTGACCGTCTTTACTGTTGGTATTATTTTTAATACCTTTGTAAAGTTTGAAGAAGTTTCTCGGATTTAGTGTGCATAATTCCCTGGTAAAGTTTTCTAAATGTATTTTCTTAGCTTGAGTTATCATATTTTTGAGTAATTTGCAAATAGCTAGATACTTATTCATTAAAGTTGTCGAGGTTTTTTTAACGAGCTGTGAAAAGGTGAGTTTCTTTCTATTGAATAGTAGTTGAACTTCTTTGTTTCACCATGGTTTGGGGTTGAATTTGTAGTGAGGATTATTAAAGGAACATTCATCTACAAGGTTTTCTAAGATTTTTGTGTTTTTGAGTAAACAGTCTTTAATTGATTGGTGATTTGAATTGTAATGGGGAAATAGTGTGAATTTCCAATTTGTTGTTGATGAGTTTTCATTTTAATGTTTCCTCTGCACAGTGAGGTAAAACATTAGTCAAGCGTTGAACCTTTCTTGACTTCATTTAAGTTTTTGTAGTAGGTACAGGAGTCAGGGGGAATAAGTGACAGGTTTGATGTCGTGAGAATGAATGTTTCCTTTGTAAGTGCTAGCCTCATTTCTGGTTATGTTGTTGTCCCATGATGCATGTCTGGCATTGAAGTCCCCACATACAATGACATTGTTAAAAGTAGATAGGTAGGTAAATAGTTTTTCACATTCCGATTTGAAGGTTTGAGTTAAAAGATTTGTAGATGCATAAGTTGATGCCAGTATTAGATTGCTATCATTTTGCAGTTGTATTATAACGCTGTCAAGTTTGGATTCAAATGAAATCCTATTATATTTGATGTTTTTCTTGATCGCAATAAGGCTTCCACCGCAGCCATCCTTACGATCACATCTAACTAGACTATAACCAAGTAGCGAGGCATGTTGATTTTCTTTCAACCATGTTTCATTTATCATAATTATGTCAGATTCATAACTGTTGAGAAAGAGTTCCAAACTGTGTTTGTTTGATTTTAGACTTTGAATATTGTAATGTAAGATCTTTGTTTCTTTTTTTTTTGCTCATAAGTAAGTGATATATATGCAGTAGGTTTTATTAGTTTTAGTTTGTTAGTGAGTTAGCTATGCTTTTATTGTTCTGAGTATCACCATTTCTTCCAGAGGGTTTGTTTTCCTGTATTAGCTGTAGGTCAATGTTTGTGTCGAGAATTTTTATTTTATTTCTTAGTGTATTCATGAAGTTATTGTTAACATTTAGTTCACCAGTTATATCTAATTTTAGTTGGTTCTTAACCCAGTTTATAATTTTTTCGTATTCGTTTACTATGTTTGTATTGTTGTTTAGAGCTACACTCGTTTTGTGCTCTTGTTTATCAATTAGACTATTATAGTATGCGTTGTTCGGGTTATCGCTGAGTACTTTGACCACTTTTGAGTAGGATTTGTTTTTTTTTAAGATGATTTTGTTTGCATCTAGTTCAGAGTTTCTAATTTTTGTTGTGTTATGATTGGGAAGTGTGAGGAAAAGCCGAGTTTATGTCAGTTTCTTTCAGTAAGTTAAACGAATTGTCTGCTAGTGATACATAGTCGTTTGTTTTTAAAACGTTGTGAGCCTCTCTTCTATTAATGTTCTTGATTGCTATTAGTTTTAGGATGTCTTTCTCTTTTTTCTTGGCACTGCAATCCTGACTGTCAGGGCGATGTTTGGATTTGCAATTAATACAGTAGGAAGCACTTTTGCAAGAATCAGTAGAACAGTTTTCCTGTGAGCAATTTGGACATAGAGCATTCGTGGTCTTGCACTGTATTTGTAGATGATCCCATCTCAAACACTTGTTGCAACACCTCGGTCTGGGCGTGTAATATTCCACATTTCTAATAGCTCCATATATTGATATTTCTGTTGGGATTCTGTTACCCTTGAAAGATAGTTTCACAATGGATGTTGGTAGCCTCAGCTCACCCTCACCCTTTTTGGTAAATCTTAACGCTTCTGTTATTTCAATTGGCGATTGAATATATTCGGTTAATTCTTCATTAGTAATGTCAAGGGGTATTCCTTTGATAATTCCTTGTTTCCTAATGTAGGATTTAGGAATGAAGGCAGATAAGTTGTGATCTACTAGATTTAGATCTAGTAGCGAATTTGCTGATGCAAAATCTTTGAAGTATACTTTCACACTATTCGCGTTGTGTTTCTTAATGGAGTAGATGTTTTTGCATCTGAATTTGTTTAAAAGTTTGCCTATGCCTATGTCTCATAGACTAGCATTTGCATGGTCGTTGATTGCATTTCTTTGCAACATTATCCAG
This sequence comes from Leptarthrus brevirostris, assembly GCA_964036015.1. Classification (NCBI taxonomy): domain Eukaryota; kingdom Metazoa; phylum Arthropoda; class Insecta; order Diptera; family Asilidae; genus Leptarthrus; species Leptarthrus brevirostris. Next base: position 21,041,226 of record OZ038373.1, read on the forward strand.
TATGGACCCTTGTCATTTTGGTCATATTTTAAAATTTCTGTGACAGTATTATTCGTTTTGTTAAGATTTTTGGTTTCACCGCTGTTTGTTGCAATAATTTCATTAATGGGTTTAGGGATTTCATCGTGGCCGGTATCAGGGAAGCCCGCAAATTCTGTAACTTTGTCTTTATCGACTTCGTTCATTAGAATTATAATAGGCATATTTTGGAATTGTTTGGTAGTTAGGGAATCTTGTAATTTTCTTGGTGCTCTAAGGCATTCCAAGGCTTTCTTTTTCCTTTGTGCCGATCTAGATCGTGATCTTGATCTGCAATTCCTCAGATTTTTGTTTGATTCTTCAGGGGGAGGGTCCCACAAGGGGGGGGGTGTCCATCCCTGAGCCTTCGTCTTGATATGAGAGGGAGTTAACAGGTAGAAAGTTGTGTGGTTCCGATTATTTTATAAAGTTTTAAAATTTTAAGTTTTAGGGTCTGAGAATGGGCTTGTAATTCTGTCCTAACAAATTATTAGACTCACTTGCAACACAATGACTGGTCATAAAATACTTTCTTTATTTAATATTCAACTCAATTTACAGTTAACGGGTACTCACCCAATCCAAATATGGCGTCACCACGCCGTTTTGTGTCTGTATCGTATTTTCCTCAAAAATGTTTGCTGTTTGGTGCTGCGGATCACACTGCAAGTTTTAAGTATATTCAGCTTTCAATTCTTAGTAGAATATTTCACAACACTTTTTCACAATTTGTAAAAATAGGCAGTTAGTAGAAAATTTTCTAAATTATATTTGCTCTGGGCGTAAAGAAGACTTTCGCACACAATGGCGTCTTGATGCAAAGTGAAAACAAAATTGTTAAACCATCGGACAATTCATGGTAATAACTTTGACAGTTCGCAAACTAATGAGAAGAGCTCTCCGTCCTCACCTCGCCATAAAGCCAAATGCCGATTACACGTACACGGTTTCACAGATAAGGGCCTTTCCTGTTGTTATATATTATATAGTATATTACTACGTATACCCAGGTTGAACCCAAGTTTTTACAAAGCTATTTTTGTTTTTGATTTTGTCACAGCAGTTAGTAATTATGTTTATAAAGGTTGTTTTGTGTTTGTGAAGCTTTTAAGATAGAAAGAAAAACTATTTGGGACGAAGAGGAAACAGTAGCTATATTGAGAATTATGTCAAATCAACCCAATTTCAACTCAATCTCAACTCAACTCTTCAACCTGATGAACGCATATATGTACGCGGATTGACATCTCAACCCCAACTCGACTCAATTTTTCAACTCTGCATGTATACGTAGTATATGACGGATGCAAAATCACGGACACACAATTTAGCAGCACCACAGCACAGAGTTCAAAATACAAAAATATTTCAAAGCAACGGAATTAACAGACGCCTCACCACTCACACCATTCGTTTAATTAATTATTGGAATTCTAGACAGAGTCTTTCTGTTCCTGAGGTATTTGAGAATGCAAACGCCATTTAAAACTGCGCCGAAAGAACAGCCTGGGGGAGAACAACCAAAACCAAATGGTATACGGTATAGCCTTATGATAATGTTGAGCGACAGGATGTTTGTTTTTGAAAGGTAAAACCTGTAGGGGGTGTACTCATCAAACAAACAAAATATTGTTTAACAGGGGAGGAGGATAATCTTAACGTTGCAGAAGTTAAAGTTTAATAATTAAATTTCAATATTTAGGGGTGCGGGAACAATTTAATTATAAATATCCTTTTACACGTGCAATCTAGTCATGTAAAATTGGGGGACCATGTATCATTCGAAAATTCAAAATAAAATTTCCAAAAATTGATTTTAATGTAACTGTTTTGCGAATGTTTACGTTAGGTTGGGTTAAAAGGCACACTTAGGCCACCACAGTTGAGGCAATGCACTCATCAACTTCTTAAGAGAGAATAGCTGACCTAGAGATTTTAAAAGGCCGATCTAGATCTCTGTCACCAGTAGTTCTCGGGTAGCCAACGAATGTTGTTGACTAGAGCGCGAGGTTGCAGCCTTGGCAAGTAGCTGGGAACCATGTAGAAATTCTGATAAACCAAATCTAATTCACTTAACTCTTTTAAAAATAGGGAGCCTAAAGAGCTGTTCCTGCGGTTGGCTAGAGCCGGACAGTTGCAGAGGAAGTGGAGGATGGGTTCCTTTTCCACCAAGTCTGTCGGTGTACCTAACTATGAGGCAATGGCCGGAAATGATGGCCACGATAATGCTTATAACATTTAATCCGATCAAGATGAGCTCTCTTGTCTGCTTTAGGTCAAAACTCGGCCAGATCTGTCTAATAATAAGACAGGTCTGTTCCCTTTTCCATCTAACATTCGCAATCCTGAGGGATGCTTGCGTAACCTCCAGTTTCCAAGCTGGGGATATATGTCCAAGTCGAGAATAGTAGTGCCGATTCCGTCTAGCTCATCGGCTCTACACTATGCCCCAATACTCATATGAGGCGTGCGTTTAGACACTCAGCTATGTCATTCAGAGTTGAGCGGCATGCTATGATCATTTTGGACGTCATATACACCTACATTGCCATAAGAGATTTAATCAGCAGCGTTAAGATTTTCAGACATGATTTCAGCTTGAAGAAGACTGCAGTGGTCAGGCAAGAGAAAAGAAATGCCTAGGTCCAGGTGTTCCGAAAAGACACCTCTGTCTTCCAACTTGGAACTTGGAGAGGGGACCTTCGTCCCAGGGGATAGAGGAGTCAAATTTAGCATTAAAGAAAGGCTTGGGTGTGGAATAGCCAGTGTTTGTTATTACTCTACCGTCCAGGATTTTGGAGTGACCGTTTGCCTACCCGAAATACCCACCGGTAGGAGGTGGCGAATTGTGTTAAGGGCTTTAGAGGCTTTAGTTCCAATGCACTTTTTATCAGTAGTGTTCCCTTCTTCCATGGCCACCCATACGACCACCTCATTAGTAAGTATAGGTCGCATAACCCTAGTGTAGGGCCAGTACATAATGCGTGGCTCCATATCCCAACTTTTACCTTTTTTTATTTATATATGATGTTTCCAAAGCTCAGGGGATGCCCTATGATGCTAAAGCACAGCCTTGGCAGGAAAGGAATTAAGGATGAGGGAAATGGGTTAGGAGGTTGAGTGAAGTACGCCCCGTTTGAAAGTTTCGGGATCATATGACGAGGGAAAAACAGAAGATGGTAAACTGTTCCACATTCGTGTTGTTCTGCTTAGAAAAGATTAACGAAATTTGACGGTACGTCCAAATTTGACCTGGAGAGTATAAGGATGGGAGCGACTTGTTGCTCTTGTATCGCGCGTTTTCATGTGTCTACAAGGAATCAGGTTAGCAATCTCGTTAGAACAATGGCCATGGAAATAGCGACAGAAGACTGAGAGACAACCGACATTCAGTCGATGCTCCAGAGATTTGGGACCCTCAGAGATTGAGGAATCGCCAATAAGTTTAGTAGCCTTACGCTGGACTTTGTCTAACGCAGACAATGCGGTGTGTCCGGCCCCTGCCCAAATATGGGAATTATATTCAAATAATGTGGGACTTGTAGATCACCGCTAAGTCAGGTGGGGTGAAATATTTCTTACATCTCTGTAGAAAACCCAAGCATTTCCTATCCAAGATATTTAACTTGGTCAGCCTAACCCCATTTAGTATAGTTAATATGAGGAACTCCTATGTTTCCGAGAGAAAAGTATCAATTCTGTCTTGTCCGGGTTTATGCCGAGACCACACCCGTTCCTCCATAAAGATACTTTAGAGGGGGCATGTTGCAACCCCTCAGTCAAAGTTTTAGATGTTTGCCCGAATAAATCAGGGCAATATCATCAGAGTACGGGAAAACCTTGCGGTCGGGATGTTCCAAATCCAGGAGTAGCGCATTAAGGGCCAGATTCCATAAGAACGGAGATACCTCCTTGGGGTGTACCTTTAGTAACAACTCTTTGTGTATTCGATCCGCACAAGCTGGAGCTAACGATCCTGCTTTAAAGCATGAGATTAATAGGCTGGATGGGAGAACTGTCTAGATCCAGCCTCCTCAAGAATGCCGCTATCGATTCATTACCGATCATTCTATACGCTCTATTAGTTCATGCATGGCAGTCTCGACAGACCTAACTTTAATGTATGTATGTTCTGAAAGAGACAGCTGAGATGACTTGACTGTCTTCTTAATGTAGACATGATGTCGTTGGATTTGCAGTGAGACCCTTCCGCCTTTTGGAATGAACCCTCCCCTACCTGCAACCAAGAGATTGGAATGTAGGTGAGGTTAAGGCAGGCCTCGTAGATGACCTACGGCCAGGAATAAGGATCTTGAGGGCTGATTAAAGTTCAACTGGGATGATACCATCTAAGCCTGAGGATTTTGTTAACCAGATCATTACTACTGGAAGCATCTGTCAGCTTAGCTATACTAGCGATTAAACAGCCTGGAAAGTGAGTGTCAATCAGTAGCCCCAGAGTCTCAGGACTGAATGAGGTCCAGACCCCATTCTGTTTGACTAAGCGGCTGGGTGTTGTTGAGAGGATTTTTCGCAAACGATTCGATTTTATTTCAAAGGCATTCCCATTAAGATCGTTTAGCCCTCCTAATAAATTACTTAAATTTACTGAGGCATTCTTTATATGAAGTCCAAACATTAGTCCTTTTCGCTTGATTGAAGAGTGTACGACAATCCGTGATGATTTCCGTTCACGAATGCCGGTCGGGTAAAGAAAGAGTGTCCACCAGCTTGTTGAGGGTTTACCTAGTGTCGATGCTAATGGGAGCTTCAGTAGGTTGCCTATTTCTTAGGATAATTTTATATTTGTCCCAGTTAGTTCTTTATCTATTTGTCTACGGAGAACGGACCTGCTTTTGTAATGCTATCCCAAATCCAATATAATCGTGCTCGAAAAAGGATGGTTCCTTGGATACCTTCCACTCAGGATTAAAATAAGCGGATTTTTCCAGGACTTCCAGACTTTCCGCTTGATCGAGTTAGTAAAGGTAGATTCCACTCCCACATTACATATCTAGAGGGTAGTAAGTACCGAGAATAAAATAAATCAAAAAGGGACTCACCTTTTTTATATATATAAATCCGGTGCGCATTGGCGTCGGCTCCGATATCCAGCGTCATCTTTTGTTTTGTACCTACCCCAACCACCTTCCTTAGGGATGTATTGCGCAACTGGCCATGTAACTGGATGTCAACCATAAAAAAATGGGACTGCAGTTCTAGCGTGATTACTAGTGTCTTTAACTAAACTAAAAAAAGGTAAAAGGCAGCAATATAATTTTTTATGAGGACACAGAATCTAGGTTTACCTAGAGTTTATATCCCTTAAAATTGAGTCCGCAAACTCTGTCCTTAACGACCCATAGCTTTATAGCTTGAATAAAAATCTTATTTGTTTGGACTCAAATTTTGCTAAAGTTGGCTTAGTTGTTTTCACCAAAGAAGGATGAAATTGGTAGCAAAACATCAGTTTTTTTTATAGTTCTACCATCTTTTCGACCCAATGAGATAAGGAATACGAGATTTCAATTGAATCAACTTCATATTCATCCCGAATCGAGTTGCCAAATACGGTCCTACAGCTTTATTAAAGTGATTAAAAAACGTAAAGCAAATTTTTCAATGTAATAGTATGTCCCTCCTTTATTACAAGATATAAGAATCTTATAAAAGAAACAAAGATTTTTAACATACTTCAATATTCCTGTACACTAGCAAATTATATTTCAAGAAAGAGACGATTTAAATGAAAAAAATTTGATGTATATTTATATAGGTACATTTTATTTAAGTGTACGATTAATTATAGATAACACGAATACAAATCACAAAAAGAACATTTTAAAGTGAGTAAATACACAAATGGCTAATAAAAAGGTAAAGCAATAGTTAAAACAAAACAAAATTAAAAATTTTAATCCTCAAGCTTTGAAGAAGTTCTGTTGGAACGGTGTACAATTGCAAAAGCAAAGGTGAAGTAAAATTCATGGAACGCTATTTCTTTTCGTGCTATTGTCAGTGAAACTGTGGGCATTACTTGTAGTACTGCTGTCAGGCATTGCACATGCTTCTGAACCAACAGATGCATTATCACCTGCCATAATAGGAAAAACGAGAGCACAAGCGGCATCACCGTTTACCAATGTCGGTGCTTCACCCTCGGATTGATTTATATCAACGGTTCCGCTAGATGTTATCATATCTGCATTTGTTTCATCTGGGTTTGGATGAAAATTTCCATAAGCAAGTCCATCATATCCGTCTTCAAGGTTTTCTCTATCTATAGTGGAATTCGGTTGAGCGTCGCGATTAAAATTTTGATAACTGCTACCAATTGAACTGCCACACTCTTCCTTTCCAGCTTCTTTGACTATCTCATGATCATAGTTCTCTGTAGAGACTCGTTTAGATTGATAATCCGATGAAAAACTTCCTCTAGCGGAACTTGCTGCTAAATGCCCAGACGTAGTAACAGTACTGTTTGAGGAACATATTTGATCAGCCTCAGCTAAGTCTTCGTTCATTATGTTATTATTATTGTTATTAATGCAAAGTGGAGAAATCTGCTCCTGTGGAGAAATAGTTGGTTGCGTAGAATTTGATCCAGTATTAAAAATTAATGCAACATCAGCTGGTGTTATTAAATTTTGAGCTTGATTATGATGAACATTATTGCTTTGATGAGAAGATGCACAATGTTCTGTGCTTGAAGCAGTCGTACATTCGTGAACTATATTTTTCCTTGGTGCGGCTAATCCCAACTCTTCGGGACCAGTTACTGGTATGTTCGATTTACAAGCTTGGGCGTGCCGTCTCAAATTACGTACATCCTCGTTACTTAGGGTTAACGCATTTGCTAAGGCCATTACCGAGGGCGGTAATGTATTATCTCGAGATTTTCTATTAGCTAAATTAATATTATTCGCATCTTCATTGACTATTTTCATTACAAAAAGTGTTTGTAAATAAGCTTCATAGTGAATAAGAAAATTTTCTCGATCTCGAATTTCAAACGATTTCATCTTCTTGTATAATTCTTTCGGTGAGATCAGACTTCGATCAATTTGTATTTTGCTTCGACCAACGGTTGAAGATACATTCTCCAAAGTAGAAAATGTTAATTTAGCAATCCGAATCATTGTACCATCATCTATGCTCTGACATCTCACTGTATTACGAATATTTGACATTACATGGTTAACGAGTTCGTAATCTGGTCGATAAATTTCATTAGGAATCTGAAAAGTTCTCTTAAATAATTTATAGAAAAAGACATTTTACAACATTAGGTTTACCTTTGCCGAATCTCCTTGAGAGTTTCCATCATACTTAATACCTGTTTTCTTTCCCTTTTCCATACGCGATGGCGACGACGATTCAAACATAATTTTATATGCTAAACGCCTTAGTTCGGGTGAGTTGAAAAGTCCGTTCATAATTTCATTATCGCGATTACTTTCTGGCGCCCGCGAACTGGCACCTTCTAAATTTTCATTATTTTGCAATAGCGGAGATGGCACAGAGCTCATCTGATTATCATCATTAGTTCCATTAGGAAAATCCAAATCGTTATATCCATCGCTTGATTCTGCATCATTTGAGCAAGACCTCTTATATAAATCGTGCATAGCTTGCATGACGATGTTACGAAGGGGATCGGAAGTAGGCACTAGCAGAAGTTCCTTGAAAAATTGATTTAAATAGTGTGGATGGCACTCAGTTGCTAGAATAACGGAATATACTTCACGGTAGACGTCCTCCTTAAGAGATTCAAAAAATTTTGATGTGAATCTGTAAAGGGAGATAAATGAAAAAAAGCATTAAATATGGAAAATTGTGTAATTTTTGAGAACGTTATAAAAAGAGTGACAAATATTTCCGAAATGACTAGCCGGCAGATAGACTCCTTTTATATGTGAACAAATCAATTTTTAAAAGTTAAAAGGTTGAGTATCCGACTCGTGTTCCTGATACTTAGGGACACAACGCGCCTAATTCTCCGACTCCTCTCTAACAACCACTAACCTAAATTCGACTAAAAGATTAGTATGGCATTATAAAAATGCTGATTGGGCGGGACTAAATAAATATCTCAGAGAGCTGGATTGGACTGATTGCTTTTCTATGAGAGACGTTAATAAAAGCACCGGTTATATCTTAAACATCTTATGGTTTGGAATACATCGCTTCATTCCTCATAGCTTCAAAAACATCAAACCAACTAACACCAATTGGATCAATAATGACTGTTTCACAGCCATTAAAAACAAGGAAGCAGCCTTCCAGGCATATAAATTGTGGGGAAAAGTTGATATTAACGATTGCCAGTTCGGTTTCCGCGCTGGTCGCTCAACCGGAGACTTACTAACGGCTCTAACGGAGCGTTGGAATCATTGTCTCTATAATTTTAGTGAGTCCGAAATCGTCGCTGTTCATATTTCAAAGACTTTTGACAGAGTCTGGCATGCTGCATTTTTATCCAAACTTCAAACTTTTGGTCTGCACCCTACCCTCGTTAAATGTATAGAGAGTTTTTTGTCAGACCGTTCAATTCTTGTAGTAATTGACGGAGTTACATCTGATTCTTACGAAATAAATGCCGGTGTACCTCAGGGTTCAGTGCTTTCAGCAACTTTATTTCTTCTTTCTATTAATGATCATCCCTTACTTTCAATCCTATTCATAGTTTTGCCGACGACAGCACCCTTGATTTCGCGTACTCATTTGATTCTGTAATGAATTCACTTGGAAATTCTACAGAAGTCAATCGAGAACGCTTGTTTAGATCATTAAACTACGACATTTCTATGGTCCTCGCCTGGAGCAAAGCTAATCGTGTTTCGGTTAATGCATCCAAAACTCAGTGCTGCTTATTGTCCAATAAACGCCCAGTTCACCCCAACCCATTTCAGTCGACGGAGTGAATATACCCAATTTATCCTCCCTAAACATCTTGGGTATTGAGATATCCACCAATCATAGCTGGACTGATCATATATTTGCAATCGCTAAAAGTGCGATGAAATGCTTGGGTTTTCTACAGAGATGTAAGAAATATTTTACCCCACCTGACTTAGCGGTAATCTACAAGTCCCACATTAGGCCTATACTTGAATATAATTCCCATATTTTGGCAGGGGCCGGACACACCGCATTGTCCGCGTTAGACAAAGTCCAGCGTAAGGCTTTTAAACTTATTGGCGATTCCTCAATCTCTAACGGCCTTGACTCTCTGGAGCATCGACGGAATGTCGGTTGTCTCTCACTCTTGTAACGCTATTTCCATGGACATTGTTCTATTTAAATTGCCAGCCTGATTCCTACACATAGACCTAGACAATCCGTGTTATAATAGACGGAGTCACATCTGATCCCTATGACATAAATTAGGGTGTACCTCAGGATTCAGTTCCTGACGTAAACATAATTTCTTCATTTTATTAATGACCTTTTATCTCTCACATACAATCCTATTCATAGTTTCGCCAACGATAGCACCCTTGATTTCACATACTCTTTTGATTCTGTAATAACTTCTTGTGGGAACTCTACGAAATCTACCGAGAATGCATGTTTGGATCAATAAACAACGACAGTTCTACAATCCTAGCTTGGCGCAGAGCTAATCGTGTTATGTTTAAGGCATCCCAAACTCAATGATGTTTTAATGTCCCTTAAAAAGGCTCCCCGCCCACTCTCAACCTATTTCTGTCGACGGAGTAAATATACCCAACTCGACCTCTGTAAACATCTTAGCTGGACCAATAATATATTTGCAATCGCTAAAAATACGATGAAATGCTTGGGTTTTCTACAAAGATGTAAGAAATATTTCATTATATCTGACTTGACATCGATCTACAAGTCTCTCATCAGGCCTAGATTCCAATATAATTCCCGTATGTAAACAGGGGTGGGCATGCCGTATTGTCCGCGTTAGACAATGTTCAAAAAAAGGAAATACAAATTATTGGATATTCCAAATTTCTGAGAGCATCGACGGAAAATCGGTTGTTTCTCATTCTTCTACAAGTGCAAGAGCTTCGAGTTTCTCCCACCTCTCTACTCTTCCGGAGGCGTACATCAGCACTTCCTTCACTCAACCCCTTAACCCATTTCACTGCTTTAGCTTCAGAGGGCATTTAACGCATAGAACATGAGCTTTGGCATTATAAAAAAAAAACATTGCAAAATTAGTTGTTACCTTTTCTTCGATATCCAACCAATCAACTGAATTCGGTACAGTGATCTTCAGTGCATAGTGCTCGTATAGACCAACCATTGCGTGGATGTGTTCTAATTGTTCCATTCGTTACGCAGAAAGAACGTGTAAGGTTATATTTTTTTTATATTGCGTTTTTGTGACGATACTGAATACCAAAAACCAAATTAGTGTGCCGAAATGAAACTGTAAGTTGTGTCCTCTCCGTTACGTTTTTAGTGAACATTAGAAAAAAAATGAGGAATGAAACAACTTCTTCCTAAGAGGCATCTTATAACAACAATTAAAGAGGCATATAATATTTTCTGCGCAGATAGTCAAACTAGTAATATTAGTTTATCAAAATTTTATGAATTGCGTCCAAGGCATATATTACCATCGTCTTCATTGCCTCATAATGTTTGTGTTTGCAAATATCAAGCATCTTTTAGATTCCGCCTCATCAGTTATATCTCCCCAGATGGCAGAACTGGGAATCAGATTGACCATAATGCTGTTTCGAAAAGTTGGAGAAAGTGTCTTCTTGATATAAGGTCAAAACGCGGTGCTGATATTTGCAGCGACAATGGTGTAATATCTAAGTTTCGCTTATGCACGGCAGCAGTACGCCCAAGTAACACAACATCTAGGCTTAAAACACCGAACATCCGCAGCTTATATATCACCGCATTGTGCCAAAAATATGATGCACTGCGTCATAACACCGACGATTCCATCGACAAAAAATGGGAAAGGGCGAAGGAATGTTTTGTGAGCTGTGGTACACAGCACGTGTGGGACGATTAGAAAGCGCAAGACCATGGATCAGTGACGCCACATGGTGCAAAATGCAGGAACGGAAGCAGATTACAGACCGCAACAATTATGCTACCGTCGTCGTGTTTATCAGAACTGCATACCGATCTCTACAGAAAGTAACTCCGACAAGATTGCAGTTGGCTAATACAATTAAGTCGATGGACCCCGGTAAGGCCCCAGGGGTTGATAGAATACCAGTGGAACTACTTAAGTCGGATCCTATTGCTGGGGCTGATATTATTATCCTCGTAATGCAGAAATGTTGGGAAACCGAGACATATCACAGTGAATGGAAAACAGGCGTTTGTTGAAGATCCCAAAAAGGCGACCTGAGGAATTGTAGCAGTTGGTGCGATATCTGTCTTTTAACTGCAGTCTCCAAATTGATGGATATACTCATCGTGATGCGAATCAAAAATACAATCGAGCGCACTCTTAGCGATGAATTGGAAAGCTTTCGTGAGGGCTTCTCTTGTTGCGATCACATCAACAACAACAATTCGCCGAATGGAGGTCCCCTTTACATCTAATGTTTGTTGATTTTGAGAAAGCGTTTGACAGCGTTGATCGCGAATATATATGGGCAGCTTTACGTAGGAGAGGCATCCCAGAAAAAATTATCACCATCATAAAGGAATCCTACTCAGGAGCCCAGTGTCACATCCTACACAAGAGAAAACTGTCGGAACCCTTCCAAGTGCTGAATGGAGTTTGACAAGGATGCATTCTGTCACCTTTGCTTTTCCTAATCGTCATTAATGACGTATTGTGCAGCATCCTAGATGGCCACCCATCGCTAGAGATTAGATGGAAACTTTTCAACTCAACCACCTTATGCGCCTGGAATATACAGACGAGGTATATTTCCTATCCAACAAACAGAGTCATGTAGCCCGAATGCCCGAAGCCATGACCAAAAAAAGGTCACAAAGTTTAAGATCAATGCTGATAAAATCAAACTTATAAGCATGGACTCCAGGAGACAACATTAAATTTTTCTGGAAGAGTAGCAAATAGAGCAAGTGGATAAATTTTGCTATCTAGGAAGCATAGTAACATCAGACAGGGGAGCTGAAGCTGATGTACAGGCTCGCATCAATAAGGCTCGAACTGCAATTATTACTCTTGCTGAAATCTGGCGCAATAACAACATCTCCAGACGCACAAAACTCCGAGTCGAACGTAAAATCTGTTCTGCTGTACGGCTGTTCAACATGCAAAACCAGTGGCTACGACGCATCCTTAACATTGGCCGGAGGTCATTAACAACGAAGACCTACATACAGACTTACAGGCCAAGAGGGGATAGACACCAGTATTCGCAGGCAAAACTGGCAATGGATAGGCCACACACTAAGAAAAGAGCAAACAACATCGCACAGAAGGCTCTAGATGGATTACCGCGCGAGATCCAAGGAAGACGGGGAATCGGACGACCGCGCAACACATGGAGGAGTCCGTCGAGAGGGAAGGTCTCTAGATCAAAAAATTGTGGCGACAGTTAAAGGCGTTGGCGCAGAACCGGGCCAAGGGGAGAGTCAGTGTAATAAGTTCCCTATAGCCCACAAGGGGTTAAAGGGACCAGAGAGATATATTACGGAGAATATAGAATTTTAAATAAAGACAAACGAATTACGACACTGAATTCCATCGTTCAAAAAAATATTGAAACTGTTAATCTGTACGTTAAAAACTGCAACGATAATTGGCTGAAACTACTTTTCCATACATTTTGTGCTGTGCCGCCTTTTCTGGAAAATGTTTTTCGACCTTACATATTAACATATATACTCAATTTTAATAATTTTTACGTAATATATGTATGATGCCAAAAAATTGCATGAAGTTACCAGCGTCTTTAAAAAAAGGTGTTTACGCAAGCCTTACTCTTACGTGGCCCTAAGAGTTAAGGCTTGCCCGAGAAGAGCAACGAATATATATAAAATCAATTATAAGTGGTCAACTTTTCTGCTAATGTATGGTATAGTTAAAATTAATAATATGAAACAAATTTAACAATTGGACTTACTTGTCACTTTTTAATGCATTTACTAAAAGATTTCTCTTGATTTCGTCAGAAGCTTCATCAATACCAACCGCTCCCTCTGAAGAACCCAAATCATCATGTCCAAGAATTTGATTCATTTGTTGTTGACCTGATTGTTGTAAAAAATTATCTCCATTGCCGTAAATTAAAGGTCCAGAATTCGAAATTAATCGATGATTGTTTGAATTTGTTCCGTTTAAAGGCGCCGATTGTGTGGGCCTTAGGCGCTTTGCATTGCAAGATGTCTTAATAGGAATCTTTTTTCTTAGCTCATTAGGTCCAAAATTAAAATTCATATTTCTGAAGTCCGGACTTCCAAAAATTGCAGCGACATTGTTGCTATTATTATTATTGTGATTGCTTGAGGCAGCATTATTGAAATTAAATAATTCGTCAGTTACGTCTTGCTGTGATGGTTGCTGATTGACTTGTTGCCCCAGACACATGTTAGATTCGTCCATGTTATTTAAAGAAGTAAGACCTTCGGATATATTTGTATCTGAATCGTTTCCAAGGGGCAAATTTGCAGGTTGTTGTGGATGTTGTTGTGATTGTCCAATTGCATTTACATTTATTTGATTTCGAAAAGTATGAATATACTTGCTATCAAATGTGGGTGGGGTGATATTGTTTGTTGATGAGCTACCTGATCCAGTTTCATTAACATTTTGAAGATTTCGCATACCATTTGAATTCGTATTATTTGGCGTGTTGGCTCCAAATGGAGATGCACTCAACTGCTGTTGGTTCTGTTCTTCATTACTTTTGCAGGAATTGCTTGAAAGAAGATTTTGGCGTGAATAACTGTAAAAATATAATTACATATTACTTTTTTTAGTTTAAAAAGAAGTGGTGTAAGACTGGAAAATTTATCTTTTAAACCCAAAGTTACGTCTTAAAATACTATAGTCTAACTTGATATTAAAAAACATTTCTAAATCGAAACACATAATAGCAACTATGAGGTGGTTATTATTCGATAACATTCAATGCGTGACTTTATTATAGTAACATGACTGAGTTCAAAATTAATAAGGATTTGGATGTCACACAAAACAACTCCTGTTTAGTGATAAAAAAAAGATTATCTTTGAAATATTAAGCAAGGTAAATTATTGCGATATTATTAAAATGTGGAAAGGATTAAAACAATGTTAAGTACACTAAACTTACCCAAGGCATATAAAGAGTTTATTGATGATGAAATATCGGTTTTACTTGCGAGTTGTCTTGTGGAATATTTCTAAGTCGAAGTTTTTAATAGGTATTATTACAAATTGGTCTGAATAAGAATGTTGAAAAATTATAGCAAGAAACGAAGTTACTATAATAATGTATTTGAAGTTTTATATAATAGAGATTCTATCGTTATATATAAAATAAAAAATGTTGTTCGTAAAATTTCACTAAAATCAAAGTTTAGTCCATTGGCACATTATTACACCCATTCACTGTTTTAGAGAAATAATTGAAGACAATTCACTCATCAAGGTGGAATTTTTGACACACGTAATAATAATCATGTTCACCAGTGAAGTACTTCGTTGGTGACCATGACCGATGGTAGGTTTTTTTTATACGACGTGGCCAAAGCCTAGGGGACAACCCTTTGATGCGGTAGCATGATTTTGGCCGGAAGGGAATTAGGGTAAGGAAGTGAGGAAACTTGCATTGCTGCGAGCTAGACAACAGCCCAGAGACGGAGTGGATTATTTTAATTTCTTAATAAAAACTCGCGGGGAGACCTGGTCTCGAATCCGGGACCCATGGCATGGTGGTCTTGCCGCTCAACGAAACGATCCAACTCCGTCTCAATACCGTACAGTATCCATTTTTCATCAGCAATTACAATTCGGTACAAAGAGGATTCGAAATTGTGACCATTGGGCCTTTTGGCTTATAAGATCAACTCGAGCATTAGAGACCGGTATTAGTTGTGTTTAGCGTTGTAGGTTTATGTATATTTTAAATAAGACTCATTAACAGAACAGTCTCCTCCATTTTGCGATTCGCTTTTCAGTTCAATGTATCAAGTATCACTTACATTTTGCTTTATGATTATTTCTATGAATGTTTTGGGGAACCAAGAACGGATTCTCCTTGGAATCGCAAACATCACTTCCGTAATGAGACGGAGTTGGATCAATTCATTGAGCCGCACGACCACCATGCCAGGGGTCCCGGGTTCGATACCAGGTCTCCCCGTGAGCTTTTATTAGGAAATTAAAATAATCCACTCTGTCTCTGGGTTGTTGTCTAGCTCGCAGCAATGCAAAAACAAAACATTCAAGTTTCCTCACTTCCCTTACCCTAATTCCCTTCCGGCCAAAACCATGCTAACGCATCAAAGGGTTGTCCCCTAGGATTTGGCCATATCGTATAAAAAAAAAATCATCGATATGTTTGCGAATCTTTCTTTACCAAAGATTACATGTTATATTTATGGTAAATATTTTTTTACTGTGAATCCGGGGTATGGGAAATAATTTAAAAGGTTTAGTTAACCATATATGCATTGTCTAAAAGTTCGGGGTTCATAGTACTAAACTTATTTTTTTTATGATGTAGCCAAAGCCCAGGGTACAACCCTATGACGCGTTAGCATGGCTATGGTTTGAAGGGAATTAATGTAAGGGTAATGTGCGAAACTGAATGTCTTAGTTTTGAATTGCTGCAAGCCAGACGGAGACGGAGTGGATTTTTTATTTATTGCAATTACAAGTGAAAAACGTATTGGTAGGTCAACGCTAATTCATTGATCCAACTCTTCGAATAAGCTACTCGAAAAATTTCAGAGGTACTTCACTCTATAGAAAGAAAAATAGAAACATCAAAATCCGGCAAAACCTTACAAAGTGTATCCCAGCCACCCTTTCACACCCTCACCTACGATACAAAATTCATGCCATGTATGCTAACGTACTATTTATATCAAGAGAGAATCTGCAAAATCCTCCTTACGAAGTAAGGAGACTTCCCTACCCACTTTCTTTCCCCTTCTTTTTTTATCCCTTAGCATTGAAAAAACGTATTCTGTACAACCGAATGTAAATCATCAAAATCGGTCTACAGCTAAGGAAGCCAGATAACGTTTTTCATCCCACTCTCACTCTAAGTCACAATTTGAGTGACTTATTTGAAGCAGAATAGTGACCCCCCCCCCCCCCGCATCTTCCATCATCCTACTCTAACCCAAAATTTTTTTCTTACATTAGCAAGTGGCGATCATACACAAGACGATATAGGAAGATCATTCACTATACGAAGGCAGAGGAACCATCTAAATCGGTACATGCGTTAGGTCCGATCCCATCACTCCCATGTTTCACATGGTACCAATCGGCAAACATACTCTACTCAACAAGTAACCCATTGAACAGATTTAAAAAAAACCAGAGATTTGGGCGTTATCATTAATTCTAAATTTTCTTTTGAGGTTAATTTTGACGCTATTACCAGTATGGAAAATGCAACTCTGGGATTCGTTAAAAGATGGTCAAAGGAGTTCGATCACCCATACATACCGAATTTGCTTTATTTCCTTGAGTGCCTTTATTTATCTCCTTTCTATGTCGCTCATATCGATGGCATTGAGGCTTTCCAGCGTAGATTTGTGAGATTCTCCCTGCGTGGACTTCGCTGAGGTGATTCTCTTCGTCTGCCTCCATAATGTAGATCATCTTCTGCTTCGTTTTTTTTAAGCCTCTTGAGGCCGGACATAACAGGTTCAGAATCATTTTTGCTTTTGACTGTTTGCGAGGTGTGATTAATTCCCCCCACTTGTTGGTTGCTTTGAACTTGTCGGTTTCGTCTCCTTCCTTGAGAGCTCGAAACTTTCCCATATCCCTCATCATCGTACCAACTATGGAATGAACAAGTCTATACTTTCAATGTCTCGCTTATTTAATAGTCGTTTTGATTGTATATACTTTCATTTCTCCAAGTCACAGACAAGAGATCGGCTTGTGTAGAGTTAATTTGTTTCTCTTTTCTTTTCTTTTTCTCTTTTTTTTCGCTTGTTTTGGTGTTATTTTTTTGTATCTTTTCTTATATTTTATCTCGCTTTTTTATTGTGAGTTCGTTGCTTTTCTGCTTTTCTGTAGTAATATTTAATTAAATGAACATTGTGTAATTACTATTCACGTGTCGTAGTTCGAATTATGATCTTCTTAGTCTACGTTGCATTTGCTTTTCTTTTTCTTATATTTTCTTGACTATACTAAAAGTATAAATTTATTTACTTATTTTTTTTTTATTCTGCTTTTATTAGTTAATCACTTTGATTCTGTAATTTATTTTGATATTTCATTTTACGATATGTTTACTGTTTAGATTTCGCTGATTTGTATAGCCAGTAATTGGCGATGGATATCATAAAAAGCGAAAAAATGAGAGTGGCTCGAAATAGATAGGCACAAGGAGTAAGTTTTTGTCATTAACCTTGAAACATATCAAGCTTTAAAGGAACTCGGCGACTATGTGCCAAAGGTAGTCGATTCCACAAACGAACCGCCGGAACCCGGAAGGATAAAGCCATAGTGCGAGACCGAAAGGCAATAGCAGCAACCTGGACCTCACCGACCTGGAGAAGCTGAAACAACAGAACAAGCAATTGGGAAGCTTTGAACTTAGCATCCGGTGAAGCAGCTGAAGTGTCTGCAGGGAGAGGAAATCCACGAAGCAGCAGCCAAGGAATGTGTGCGTTGGGCCTGAAATGTGATCTCTCCTCTCCAAAAAGAAGACGTACCTGACGCCTGAGTTAAAACAAGTGTGGCCTACATCGCACTCCAAAAAGGCTTCACATCCATAGAAAATCCTCGGCATGAGTATTGATTTGACCAACAAGGCCCTCAACCACTGTGGAATGAAGGACCTATCGCAGTTTAACTTGTGAAGGGCAAAGAACACTCTCTTTTTTACCTGTCTGATCGAGGGGCCCAGGTCAGGCACTCATCTAAAGTTGAGCCCAAACTAGTGACGGTTTGGCTAAAAGGAATAAGTCCAACCTAAAAGCTCCAAGGCGATCCCGAAAAAGGAAACAATAGGAAGCCGGAGCCTGCGTCACCGTTGAGGTTGAATTCATTGGAGGTCGCCCAACTACAAATCGCCTGAAGGTCCCTTTTTATCAATCCCCGTTTCACGCCAACTATGAATACTTTTTCAATTGTTTGCATTTCTTTTACTTAAGATGAATAGTATGGGATTACGAATTTTCCTGCAGCACTGGAAATATTCGGCGAGCTATTCTGAATTATTTAAACCTATGACCTAAATATAGATTAAGAAGCATGCTACAGAGCATTAATGAATAAATGGATAAATTTGATGCTAATTTTCCCCAAAACTGAAGAAATTAACCAGACCATATACTTGATTTAGTTATTCCCTTTAAAAGTTTTATTGTGCTGTTTTATTTATCTCATAAATAAGAATAAGAGGACTATTGTTTATCCGTTCAAAAGAAGAAGATAAGAAGTTGAAGATGAACTCGCAACTAACAAAATTTTAAGGTAGTTTCACAAAACCTTTTAAACAAAAAACCTCACTGAAGGGACTAAGGAGGTTGAAGGTACGCGCTCTGAAAAGAGCTCTCCACAGCTGACTGGTTAAGAATATGAATCTTTTGTATTTAAAATCATAAAAAAATAGCAAAAGCTCAGTCTTGATTTTTAAACGAAGAATTGAAATTAATCTATAGTGACATGATATCAAAACTAAGTATAGAGAGTGCTTCGAGATCCTGGTGGCGTTTCGCTTCTATTAATATTGAGTCCCTTAAGCACTATTTCCAGGGTCTGATGTCTACCTTGACAAGGTACGATCAGTTCTTATATAACCCCCCCTCGATTTGGAATAACCTTTTCGACACGCCTTGTAAAATAGAGTATTTACAAAGGATTCTCAATTAGTGTAAAGATTATAGAGCACCCGGGCCAGATAGAATTCCATATGAATTTTATAAAAACTTCCCAAAAATATTCTTAAAAAATCTACTGCAATGCTATAACGAGATATATGAAATTGGCGATGTACCTGAAAGTTTTACATATTCTATAAGTTACCCAATTTACAAAGAAGGAGACTGTAATTTAGTTCAAAATTATCGTGGTATTAATTTTATAAACTGCGCACAGGAGATTTTCGCCGACCTACTGTATAAGCGTATCACCGAATGGGAACGGGAGTAATATATTCTTCCAGAAAATCAGGCAGGCTTTAGGTGTGGATATTCAACAATTGATAATGTCTTCAATCTGTTCAATATAATTAAGCTCTACTATTCCATGAATATGAAGAAAATATACACAGTTTTTCTAGACTTAAAAGCGGCGGTCCATAAACTTAACCGGAACTTACTTTTGTATAAAATGCACAATCTAGAACTATTGTCCAAGTTTCTAGTAATCTTCCGAAGCTTGTACAAAAAAACACGATCTGCATTCCAAACTGCAGATGAACTGAAACAGGAATGTATCTTAAGCCCAATAATCTTTGCTCTTTTCATTAATGATTTGGCTTTGACTTGGAAGGAATAGAGATAAAGACCCTAATGTATGCAGACGATATAGTCATTTTGGCTGATGATGTGGGTAAGCTTCAGAGAATGATTACGCAATTTGAAAACTATTGTAATTTATCGAGACTAGTTGTTAATCTGATTTTTCAGCGGGGAGGGGGAAAATCATAAGGCTCATGAAATATGGACGTTTTCCGGTGATGTGGTAAAGTAACATATGTAATTCTTTGGAGTAATCTTAACACCTTAACCTTCCTTAACGAAGCATCTTCAGCAACGCTTACCGTCTGCGAAAAGATGCATTAATGTCAAATGGCCAAGTCAATTCTTTGTTATGCTTCACAAGTCTGGGGCTTTCAGCACTACGAAAGCATGAAAATGTTGCAACGCTTCTTTATAAAAAAAAAAGTGATTTTTTCTACCTTCACAAACTCCCAACTGTATGATACAATTGAATGATACAATGAAGTACATCTATTTATCCACAATAAGTTTCCATTACAATAATTATACTTTGTGAGTATAAAACAGATCGACTGCCACATCGTTTGCCGTGGAAGATAATAGAGAGCTCCATTTTCTGGTACGAGCTATTGGAAGAAATTGCAGAGAAGTATAATATTAGTCTAGCAATGGAATTAAATAACAAGACTATTGTTAGAAACGCACTCAAAAACATCATTAAATACGAAATAAAGTGGCTTTTAAACAAGTCAATTGACAGGCATGGACTGTACAATAAACTGCATTACTTTAGCAACCACAGTTATTTTAGAGATGATGCCCCGACAAACAAAATAAGTATGATGCCTGGAAGTATCGACAGTTTCTAGTAAGTATTTTAAGTAAATATTGTTTCCGTACTTGGGCTAGTTATAATATTTAAATTTTCTTTCATTTGATTCTCAAGCCAACCTCGACAGACGACCCTGCAGCCATTGGCCATTGCTGTAGTTTATTTGTATAAGTATAGTTATACATTCATACTTATTAAGTCAAAATTTTAAGGTATTGTTTTGTAGAAGTTTAACTTTTTGGATTTCTTTAATAAACTTTATTATTATTTCTGTTTTAGACGTTTGTCTATCGGCTTTTGGCCGGCGGTAGTGCTCCCCTACGTCGGTCGTAATGCCAGGACTTCAGAGATCCATAATGAACGTATTCAGTTTAGGTGTCCATTTTCATCGGAACAAGGGAGATTCCTGGCCTAATTGTAGTAGGCAACAATGAGTCGCTCCACTGTCTAACACGGATTTAACTAGAGTTAGCGGGGTGGTCAAGCCAACGACTTCAGGGAAGATTAATCTTAAGGTCAATCTCTCTTTTTTGATTGAAAAACTCTAGTTCAAGGTTTGCTTATTTTTAGGATACTAGTAGTGCTATTCCAATATTTATTAAAATTAAAATTTATTCTAAAATTATTCGAATAACATTTTATTCATTAGTAAACCATACACTAAGAGTTTTTTCTTTCAAAAAACTGGCGGTTGGCTCGATAAAAAAAACTGCCACTTTGCGTTGCGTGTCTAAAAAAGCTCTTTATCCACACACTGTAAAAGTTAATCTGTCGAATTGCGTGGCACTTAAAGTGCTTTCGAAAAACAACAACAAAATGTATATATTTGACTCCTCGGCGTGTGGAGTGTCGGTTTTTTTAACGTTCCACGCTATAAACACCGGGACCGGAGAATCAGCAGTATAAAATGAGTAAATTCATATTTTATAAAATTTCTGTGTTTTAAAATGACGGAAAATTTAAATACTATATAGTTTCTAATAGTTTCTGCAATGATGTTTCTAGCAAGTAAAAAATCCAGAGTATAAACTCTACTCTATAAAATACTTTAAAAACATGAGATGGAAAATATTAGAAAGATTTATTTTATTCAGTTCTTTACATAGTTCTTTTCACGCATGTAATAAATTCAATCGTAGCTTGGCACGTTACACACTCCAAATGACACTCCAATTTTTGAATTTTTTCATGTGGGCATAGATCAAAATAAAAACTGTGAGATTGAGTGTCAAGTGGAATGTAGAAAAAATTTACGTGTAAAGTTGACCCCACACGATGGCATAAAACCGACAGATTGCGTCGCGTGGCAATTGGCACGTGGAAAAAAGTGCTAGTGTATGGCATACTAATGCTTCGTTATTTGTTATAAATGTGTTATTCCTTATTTTCTTTACTCGTTAATTTCGAATTAACATTAACAAATCAAGACTAATGCGAATGCAATTGAAATTTCATTGACAATATAAATATCTACGCTAATGCCAGAGAAATTTTAATGGCATTGAACATATCAATGCTACCCCTAGAAAGCTTAAAATGCTTAGCAGATTATAAACTTTGTCGTACTGAACCTATAAAACACTGCGTATTTGTTAATACCAGTTGTAATAGTTTTTTCTTTTTAAGTGTACTTAATTTATCACTTTTGATGCCCTACAAGGGCTTGAAAACAGGGAGAAAAAGGACCTTATCAAGATAAGAGTGAAAAGAAAATAGAAAACACATCAAAATAACTTAACTTTAGATAGTTATGCTCTATTGGGAGAATATTAAAGCACAACATAATCTTGGAACAATCCCACTCATATGTCAAATTATTAGGCACACCACTTTGCCGTAAACATATCCGGACAGTGGATGTGTCACAAGAACGTTTTCAAATTAATTGCAAGACGAATAATAAATTATCTATTATTTGACTTTTCGCCTCATTGTTTTTCATTATTCGAATAATAATGCTCAAATCTGCATGAGCCTAATGAATAAAAACCAAGCAATTACTTTTCTTTAGAAAGTTTAAGCTAATACTTAAATGCAAATTAATAAAATGTCTGGATTCCAAGCAATGCCTGCAAACAAATGCATCTGATTACAAAATAAAGCATAATTTTAAAGGTTTCAAGCATTTGCTTGAAAGAGTATACATGTATTACATCCTTTCTCTAATAATTTAAGCAATAATGTTTAAAATTCTCTAAGGTCGCACAGTTGATGCGTAATACTTGTGGGGAGTATTGCTTGAATAAGTTTTTTTATTAAAGGGTTCCAGATGTTTCTTACAAGGTAAAAACCGTATCTTATAGTGAGAGCTTATTGTCGTCTTATTACATACATATTACTAGACACAGGCTCGTAACTTTTAACTTTAATTTGATGATTAGCAGACAAAAAATATCTTTTGTCGCTGCACATTTTAGTACAGTATAAAAGATCTTCATTGAATAATATGAAAACATTTTTTTAATTTAGTTTTGTAATTTTGCTTGGTATTTTCATTGAAAATAACAATTACGTATCTGAAGAGTTTCAACGGTAGGCCTATTGTTGTGGCGACGCTGTCCGTTTGTCTATCTGTCAGATTTTTAACTTCTAAACGAATTGAGATATCGGCGTGAAATTCACACATATGTATATGTAAATCCTTGGCTC
Source organism: Leptarthrus brevirostris (assembly GCA_964036015.1). Taxonomy (NCBI): domain Eukaryota; kingdom Metazoa; phylum Arthropoda; class Insecta; order Diptera; family Asilidae; genus Leptarthrus; species Leptarthrus brevirostris. The sequence continues at coordinate 21,064,273 of OZ038373.1, forward strand.
AAAGACGAAAATCCTTTTTAAAATTATTAAAAAATTTATGCACATACATGCAAATAAGGGAAAAATAATTTTACCTATGCTTCTGGGGTACAGTTGGAGAGAGCACAAACATATATTTTTAAATTTTCGACTTCAATTAACACTTTGGGGGTTTACAAAATCATGGTTTTTAGCTACATCTTGTTGTCAGGTCTATTACAAAAACGGTTTTACGTAAGAAGATGTACGCTGTGTACACTAGTACTTTTACTCTGTTCTTTAACAAAAGATACTAAAAATAGTTGTTTATAAAGTAGATAAAAAGTTATGACAAATTTCAGTCGTAAAATTTTACTCACAGGGAGAAGGCAAAACTGGTGGGTGTTACGAAACCCACAGTGCACGAGGCCGACTCAAACTTCAGCCGTTTTTTACTATGCTCTTCCACCCCATTTTTGAAAATATAGGTTCAAAAATTCTTAAAAAAAATCGATTCAATGTTAAATATCTCCAGTGACTTTACTTTTTTAAATTTTAAACTATAGTTAAAAATTCATCTAAAAAAAAGAGTTGTTATGTCCTTGGCTCAGTAATAATACATTTCTGGATTGCAAAACTTGAAGAATGTGATAATGAATAAATCAAAAGGATTTCTCTACTAGTTCAAATAACGGGTGTGATGTCAATGAACTGTATTGCTAATCTTAATGTATAATGGTCTAGAAATGCTCACGATAGCAAAATATAAGAAAAGTTGAACGTAAACTAAATTATCCACAGTTGTAAGTGCTTACTTCTTAGGTAGTGCTGTTATTTCCTTATATCTTACTTAAATCCTTGGATACACTAATACCACCGGTAATAACGCAATATCACTTCAACAAATAAGTTTAGCAAAATGAAGCGTGTTTCATGCAGTGATCCTATCCATAGAAAATACAGCAGGATTAATACTCGTTCGCCCAAATCTACCAGCTGGTAGCGACATATTCGTCTACCTTGACAGCTATGCGGCCATAAATGCGCTGGGCCCAAACGTAGTAAAGTTTCACATAAGATATCAGGGAAATCGCTTTAATCAAAAAATTAGTGTTATTTAATGTGTAAAACTCTAAACTTCTTGTTATTAATTTATAAAACTATTTTAAATTAAATTTCCTACTATTAATGACAAAACAAAATTTTAAGTTTGACTATTTTTTAACAAGTGTCCTCTATATTTCGCTTAGTACCAAAATTAAAATTCCGACTCTGAAAAGATGAAATTTCGCGTAATAATAGTACATTAAATTTGCAATTCATGTACACGAGTTCATGTAATTGGGTAACACAAGTGGATGTAGATTGCTGTAAACATCGCAATGTGTTTAATAAGGTAGTAAAGAACGAACGAAAAAAACAATTATTTGAAATTTAACTAGCGAGCACCAAATAACAAATCACGTGTTACATTTGTACCGTGCACAAAAGTATTCGAAAGCAAGGTAAAGCGTTCTAGCATTTCAGAGCAATTTACTTGGTTGGTTAAGAGTTGAGATTGGGGATTGAGGGTCTACTGTGAACAACAGCTCATGGAGCGAAAAGTTCCTCGTATCATTTGGTTCTGGCAAAAAATATGGATGTGTAGAGGGTCTCCTCTTCCTCCAAACACAACCTACAACTGGGGTTAGTTTCCCTGCCGATTCTTACCAAGTGCTTCTGCCTGGTAATGGCCGGTAATTAGCACCGCTATGGTTGTAATATTCCCTCTACCAAGCTTCAAAATTACCAAACTTCTTCTCCGCGTAGGAAACTCTAAGAAAACTTTGGAATGAGTTTGACTCTCTACGTTCCTCTGGCAGCCTCTGTGTTCCTTAGATACCTTAAACAATTTACTTAAACTAAAGAAACCTTTCCAAGCATAAAAAATCAATAACATTTCAAAGCTTTTGAGAGCAAAGCAAAGAATTTTTGAATAAAACTAGTGGTAATGAAGTAAAGCAAAGAATAATTGTTAAAGCAATTTAAACGCTGTATTTTCTTGTTTCCCTGGGTCAATAGGTATATTTTAGCCAAAGATTGAGTTAAATTAAGCCCCAAACATTAGAGTCTAATGATCATGCTAACTCACCTCCTATCCTTCCTTCTGATTTTACTGGATAATCTTTTTTTACAACCCACGTTTAAGCAACGCTCGGAAAAAAATTACTCACAGGAGTACTATTTTAAAACTGTACCACCACTTATCTTACTAGGCTGAGATAGACGATTAGGCCTCTACCGTCAATCTCAGCCTTCCGCTGCTCCATTGCCAAACATGACACCTCTACTCTTTTGAAGCAAAAATTACATTGCAGTTAATCGTTGCGGCGAGACCAAGCGGAATTTCCGTTGCGAAATTGTACGGTAACAGTGTAAAGTCAAATTTATTTCAGATATTTCATACGAAAAATTAAATGTGTATAAAGTGTTCTCCGTTACTAAATTTGTTCTTTTCAAAAATTTCGCAACGATTCGTTACAGGCACTCAATTGACGGGAAGTTTCTGATGAAACTTCCTTGGCAGGCAAACGAAATACTTATACATCCACAATTCCTATGAATCGAATATTCATCTGATGGATAGAATTCGCAATATGTTTTGACTAAAGCTTTACGAAATTGTCGTCTAAAACAAAAGACTTTTTCAAATATCGTATTAAACTATTAAGGAATTACTTTAAATTCCACTTGTGCAAATTAATTTTGGAAGTTGCATAGCATTTTTTGTTGAAGTCCTAAACAACACCTTTGGACGGTCGAATACCTCTTCGCACCAGCCTGAACACCCGCCGGTACGGCCCACATTAACATCTGAGCTCAAGATAAGATTAAAGTTAGCTGCCGCTGTCGTGTTAACTGGCGCTGCTGCGGCTGATATTCTTCTCTCCATAATCCAGGAATGTCCCACTAAATCTCAGTGAATGGAAAACATGCGTAATTGTGAAAGGATTCCCAAAAAAAGCCAAATTGAGGAGTTAGAGCATCTGTCTTTTAACTGCAGTCTCGAAATTGATTACAAAAATCGTTGATCACGCGTATATAAGGGCAGCTTTACGTAGGCATTCCAGAAAAAATTATCACCGTCCTACTAAGGAACCCAATGTCACGTGCTACACTAGGCAAAACTGTCGGAGCCCTTCCAAGTGCAAAAAGGTGAGACAAGGATGCATACTGTCACCTTTACTTTTCCAGATTGTCATAAATGACGTATTGTGCATCGCAAGGGATTAGTTGGAAACTTTTTAACCACCTTACGCACCTGCACTATACCGACGATGTATGTCTCCTATCCAACAAACAGAGCCATGTAGCACAAATGTCCGAAGCCACGAGCAGAGAAGAACATTGATCTTAAGCAAGGCTAAAATCAAACTTATCAGCTTGAATTCCAGGAGACAACATCAAATTTATCTGTGAGAGCACAAATAGAGCAAGTGGATACAGAAAATTGTTACAACAAACGGCGGAGCTGAAACTGATGTACAGGCTCGCACCAATAAGGCTCGAGTTGCATTTAATACTCTTGCTGAGATCTGACGCAATAACAACATCCCCAGACGAACAAAACTCCGGATCTTCGAATTGAACGTAAAATCTTTTCTGTTGTACGGCTGTTCAACATAGAAAGTGACCGCTGGCTTCGACGCAACCTTAACATACATTGGCCGGAGGTCATCGAACTAACGAAACCCTACACAGACTTACAGGCCAAGATGGGATAGACACCAGTATTCGCAGACGAATGTGGCAAAGGATAGACCGCACACCAAGAAAAGGGCCAACATCGCAGGCTCTACAAATTAATTATCTATTCCGGAAGTATTGCATATTACCCATGGGCATATGTTTTACCTGATGAGACGAAGATTAATCGTAATTCCACCCTATGCCCCACAAGAGGTGAAATGAAACAGAGAATGAGGATCACAAACTCAAAACTGTAAAAAGCTGCCAATCGTTCCTTTCATGTCTTTCTATTTAATTACCTTACCAATCTAACTATGTTTTTTTTACTTTAAAATATATATGTGCCCCCCTGCTCAACTAATGACAACTCCAACTTTGACATTTTTTTGTTATAAATATGATTCTATTATTTTAAATCGTACTTTTTTTATGTGCTTGTGATAATTTTATTTTTAAGCTATAATGACTATGGTCGAGTTAGTTAAGGGGGTATTCCGTAGTGACGGTTGGAAGAAATTGATTTTTCAGTTTCCAGCATTTCAAAAACCCTCAAGAATATACACGAAAAAGGTTTTCGGAAAATTCGTTGAATTAAGAAAGTTACCAGAACTTAGAAGTTCGACGAGCATGATGCAGATGTCTCGAGTTCTACTGAATCATATTCCAAAACTTCAAAACCGTTTTTTTCGAAATCACGTTTTTCGGATCGGTGACCACGATGTCTCGAGTTCTACTAAACCGATTTACTTGAAACTTTTACAGCATCTTCAGTACAATTGCCGTATGATAGCGCGATAGTGTTAATATGTTTTTCTTTTGTTTTTCACAAGCGTTTAAATGGAACTTGTAAAATTTTTAAATGTAATTTATAATATTTTAACCTCTTGGCGCTATGGACACTAACCATAAGAGTAACAATTATTAAAAATTTTGAAATTTGCGTTTCAGACTTCGCAGACCACAACTTTCCAGCGTTCTGGACCCTTTGTTTTTTATGTTTTTCGATAAATTAAATAATACGTCTTGCTGATCCCGAGAAATAATTTCCTAATTTATACCCTACTACTACGGCTACCACGGAATACTACGCAATCCGATGTGCGTTTTTTTTAATGTTTAAACGCCTATAGTTAAAAATGTTAATGCTGGATAGTTAGAGAGATGAACTATATTATCAGAAATATTTATTTTTCTACTTTAGTAATGTATTCCAGATATGCAGATCCAATAACGACAACAATGCAGCAGTATCTCCCCTTGACTGGAGCTCACTGTAAGCTCCTCAAGTTTACAAGTTTAAATCATAGATAATGATACATTTTAATAGCCGATAATTTAAAATGTAGACATTGAAAACTAAAATTGTTGAAAGAATTCAAAAAGGCGATATAAAGTTATATTCAAAATAAAAATAATAACATAAATTGGAAAGCAAAGTGGAAGCCTGAAAATCAAATATTCCACCACCCATAAGAAAAGAATTTATTTTTTTAAGAAAGTAAAAGTTCAACAATAAGAATTAATCTTACAACAAATAAAGAATAGAACAACTATTTTATCTACAGATAAATTGTAGTATGTCTTTACCTTCGAAAGTTGTCCCAGTAATTGTTTGCCCGATTACCAGGCGGCACTTGATTGTTTAAGGCTGCTGCGGCTGCAGCCGCATTACTGTTGGAAGTGTTTGGAGAAGATGTCGTATTAGTAGCTGTCGCCTGGTTAACATTTCCTGGTGTTGGTGAATTTAAGCAATTATGTTGAGAACTAAGCAAATTTGAATTATTGTTTGCATGTATAGGTGGCTGGACCGCTCCTGGTGGTGTAATAGTGTTGTTGTGATGATGCATAAAAATTGGAGGGGCAGGATGATGTGGGTGAATATGTGCAGAATTTGGAGAATCATTATTAAGAAATGTAGTTGGTTGCTGCATTTGTTGCGTATTGTTGAAGTGAGCTTGATTGTGAATTGGAGGAATTTGTGAGCATGGATTGTTTGAATTGTAGACCGATCCTTGTTCACCAGCTGCGAAATTATAGGCAGCATGTGAAGCAATCATGTGATTTCCCTGATGGATGTTACTAACATTTCTTCGATGCTGTTGGTAACTGTTACTATAGTTGTAAGCGTGGAATTGATTTCGGCCAGGCGATAGCGACGCATGTGATATTTGATTTGGTATTGGATGAGGCTGTTCTGATTGCGCTCTACCAGCAGTTGTATACAAATTATTGGCCACAGTAACACTAGTTGGTGGAACAGATTCAGCTCGATTTCCAGTTCCAATAGAAGGTAAATCATAATTGGCACTCGATGTCGGGTTTAAAAGACGTTCCTGGAGCTAGAAATAAAAATACGTATTTAGTATAGGTAAAAAATAGTAATTCAGATTTTACCAAAAGAACTGCATTATTCAAGTTATTAATTTCCCTTTGCTGATGCCATAACAATTGATTACATTGACAGACAGAATTTATGAGCATTTGTTGTGTTTGAATAAATTGTTGAAGAAGAACCGGGTCGTTTGCCGTTACTCCAGTGGTTTGTGCAGTCATTTGTTGTTGATTATTTGCAGTAGCACTTGACACCGTCAAATTTCCATGTACTTGATGACTACATACACATTCTGAAGCAGAATTATGATAACAATGCGAACATGGGGCCATATTGTAATGATAGAATGGATTCCAGTTTGGCATAGGCAATACTGGTGGTGGAGGAACCGATCCATAATGATCAAACTGAGACTGTGAATTATCCTGCGAGGTTTTCCTCCAAGGAGCGTCACGATTATTTAAAGCACGCATTGGTGGAGGCATACTAAAACTTCGCGAACTCCCTGACTGCATGCTTCCAGCTTCTAACGATGCCACACCATGTACATCTGCAGCTCCTGAGTCCGCGCTATCTTTTCCACGAATTGGGGTTAATGTAACTCCTGACTGTTTTCCACCATGAATGGAGGAATCATTTGATATTATTTGTGGTCGCCGCCAACTTTCAGCATAGAATGGCACTTGCTCGTGTTTATTATCTCTTCTTTCCGTTGTTTCAATATCATGAGTTTCATCCTCAGTTTCTCCTTCTCGTGGACCGTCTTCCTGCTCACCGTGCAAACGCTCACATAATTTTTCAAATTCCTTTTTCTTGGCTTCGTATTCGGCTTTTAACAGCAATTTTTCCGCTTCTTTATTTGCTTGTATATTATTAGCAATTCTAACTGGACTCTCTTCTCGCTTTGAATTCGTTTCCTCATGTTGCTCCTTTTGTTTTATCATTTCATCTTTAATAGTTTTTAAACGGTCGCGCTCAGACGCTAAATTTAAGGCTTGATCTCTTAGATCTTGTGTCATTTCATGAAGAATTCGAACTTTCTCACTCATTGCTTCTTCCTCAGCTGCAATTATTTCGTCATTCTCACATCTTACCAAAGGAGTTTCAGAATTTCGGTTATGTTTTTTTGGAGCACTTCTTTGAGGCTCACTCTCAACAAGATCCAGTCCAATTTCCCGTGCGTTCTTACCTTCAGTCTTTTCTTCAATTAGTCGCACTGTATCCATCATTTCCTTTAAGCGCCTCAATTGATTTTTCATAGCATTTATATCTGCCATTTTTTGTTGAATGAGATCAGTTGTTTCTGCAATAGCATGCGAAACTTCTTCTTCATTCTTATCACTTGCCGCTTCTTCTGAAATTGAACTTGTATCAATGCCATTATGGATCCCATTAGGTATATGTCCGTTAGGGACACTATTGTGTTGCTGATAATTTCCATTAGGAATGGGACTATGAGTTCCCGATTTTGAAGGGCCTATTAATTCAATTGGAACCACTCTTTGATATTCGACTGGAACAACACGAGCTGATCCAGAATCCTGCTGGCATGTTTTCTCAGCCGCAGTGTTAATTTCTTGCAATTCTGATACAAGATTTTTCATTTCTTGTCTTTGCACTTTCAGCTCCTAGAATATCGACGTACTTCAAACATCTATTAAGTGGTAAAAATTTTTTACTTACCTCCAATTTTCGTTGTAAAGCCTCTTGTTCAGCAAGAATTTCTGGGCCATCCTCTCCCATTAAATTACTCAATTCGTGCTGACCTTGAATAAAACTTGTCAAATTTTTCATTCTATTCACCAGGTTTGCCATGTCGCTATGAACTTGTTCAACCGATTCGTAATCTGGCGGTGCATTTCCATTTTGATTAAAGTGAGCTGGACGCTTGCCCTGATTTTTGATTTGCTCCATTTCAACTAAATGTTGCTTAGCTGTTTGCTGCATTTTTATTAACTGTTGTTGTTGATCCTTAATGTTTTGGATATTTCGATTTGATGATTCAAGTTTCGATTGCAATTCCTCATAAGTTGGGGTTGCTGGTCCACTCATCGTATGAATGCTCGTTACGGATTGAGCACGAGTATCACCTGCCTGAAAAAATTAATAAGTTTTTATTAAATGAACAATACCAGTGAATTAAATTTTTCAATGCTGTAAAAAGCATAACACCCAGAAAACTTATCAATTTTGCAAACAGAGACCAAAGATAGAAATGTTAATCACAATTTATTTTGTGTGTGAAAAATTTGCAGATAACGAAAAGTTAACTCTAGGAAATGTGTTCAGCAATTTCTACGCAATTTTATTACGAAACTTAACAATGGCTGTTATTTTTACACGCTCAACAAGGGAAGGACCCTAAAATGTAAACTGTTGATAAAACACTTCACACCATCAACTTAAAATTAGATAATTATTCCTATTTAAATAATGAATCTTTTTGAAAATAAAGGTTTTTTTTTTAGGAGGCATTCCGGGCAAACAATTTCAAAAAATCTAATTCTTTTTTGTGTTTGATCGTCTTCTTAAAGGCCTTGAGAATAAATCTCTCGACGATTACTTCGATTTGCAAACTGGAAGTGTCGCTATATCAGTATCAAATAATGTATCCAAATTATGTACGTACTAGGTCTGTTCCCTGATGAGAATGCGGGATCCAGCATGTGCACGAACCTACACATTTTGCTTCCCATCACGTTTCGTGCCAGGCAAAATGGCGGAGAAAAAACGTCACATATTCCCCTGCTACTCTCTGAGAGTTTCTGGTTCGTCTCCATTTTTTTTCTCGCGAGCCTTTCCGCTTTCTTCTGCTACGGAGTTGGATCAATTCGTTGAGTCACACGATCACCATGCCACTTCTAATCATAAATTGTTAATCTAATCATTTTAATCACCAAATTATCCTATATTAATAATTTTATTCAATAGATTCACTATGAAAAAGTCGCTCAACCTAACCTCACTTTCAAAACAAACAAAAAAACAAAACAGCTGTTTTTACTTTTGCAAGAAAAGACGGCCGATCATGCACTAGCTAAAAAGTCTGGGTAAGTTCGTGCAGCAGGGGAACATGTGACGTCGATTTTTTCTCCGCCATCTTGCCTGCACGATACGTGATGGAACGCAAAATGGATAAGTTCGTGCACATGTTGTCGATTTTACAAAAGCTTACATTTTAGATTCCTTCAAGTATTATACCCTATACATACCCTACCCCTATGCTTTTATTACTCTCACTATATATAGATGATGTTATTTAGCAAAACGTGTCACGTGTTATTTAGCAAAACGTGTCACGTGTTATTTAGCAAAACGTGTCACGTGTTATTTAGCAAAACGTGTCACGTTTCAATTGATGTAACTCAAAATGATTGAGACCAATAATGTCGATGAGATTTTATAAAAATTCGTTCGTTCTTTAAAACTGAGAAAAATAAATTTTTATTTTGCGTTTTAGCTGCTGCAACTGTAAAGCATATGGCTAAGTGGGGTATGATTATTTAGCCACAGTTGCTCACTGGTAAATTCATTTGATAAGGTTAAATTTGGCTGAGTTTTTGAAAAAAACACCTACTAAATCAATTCTCACATATCGTAATAACTCCGTACTTGTGTTCAACATCTGGTACCGATGTGTTTCATTTAATTTTGTGGTGTAACTTGGGTGATAAAAGAGGTAAGGGATATTGATAACAAAGAAAAAATTTATGCAATTTTGTAAAACCGCAAAAATAAATTATGCTGAACTCAATTAAATTTGCTTCAATTAAAAGTTACAAAAACTAGATGTCTTGACTGCCTTTGTATTTAAAATAAATTGCAATATTAGAGTCAATTCAACGGCAAAACAACGGACAAAAAACCAATTTAAAGAACCTTGTTACCAAAGAAAATAATGGTCCAAATTTTAGAACGATATAAATTATGCTAAATGCAATCGAATTTGCTGCAAATGGCAAAGAGTCGTAGGTCATCAGTTCACTCAACAAAAGAGCTTTAAAAGTCGAATAAATTTTGATGTCTCTCTCTGGTTCCCGTAACTACTTGTGAGAGAACGATTGCAAGTGGACCTAAAATTTAAAGTGGATTTCAAACCACTGATATTTTCTCTGGACTTTTTATCGTAATCTGTTGTCAGCAGAAAACAACCATGGGTCACCACCGGTGGGTTTCGAACCTGAGACCTCCGTTATCACTTACTCCACCGACGACTTGATTCACGATTCTCGCAAACGTTCAAAGACTGATCGATTTATGAGTAAGCGAAAATTGATGTATGTGAGGTGGATATATTTTGAATGTATGTTTTGAAGTGGTTGAAAGCGAAAAGCCAACCGTTTTACAAATTTACGTGCAAGCAACGACGAACAAAATGGAAGAATAGCACAAACTACACACATAACAATTCTTGGACGTGCGCAAAACTAATAAAAGCGGTTCGGACGTCTCAAGCAATCAAATTTTATAATTGCGTCTCGGTGTGGAAAAAACTCTTAAACGTTGAAAAAACGGAAACTACGGATAAAATGGGAATTACCTTTCACAACTTCCTTGGAGAAGAAAGATACTTTCGTGATCATTAAATAAATCAGACGTTTTCATGCAATATGACTGAAATCATTTCAGTCGAATTTAAAAAATATTTTTCAAAACACTTCCTTTTTTTCTTTTCTTCTTTCTTTTTCTTTCTATTATATGTTTATTATGTGAGCAGCTAATTTTTGTGTGTCAAACAGTCAAGTGGCAGTGAGTCTAAAATTGTCTGCGACTTCCTCAAGTACTGGCCCAGGGCAACAGAATCACGTTGGCTTAGGGAACAGGGAACGAGGACATTGAAGGCAATGAGATGGCATATTCCCTGGCACAAAAAGCGCGGATTCTCAGTTCATCGGACCTAAGCCATTTCGTGGCTACCCGAAAAACCAATTTCCAACGTGGATCAGGGCATGGGAGAACAGACATAAGCGCTATACACTGGATAAACACTCCAGGGTTAAGACAAGCAAAGAGATTTATAACCTACTCAAAACAGAAAACGGAAGCGCCACTCTCACTCAGCAGACCAGATTTAAGGCTTTTAACAAGACTTTTAACTAAAAAGATGAGGCTAGCTGAGAAAGGCTCCTGCCGCTTCTGCTTGGGAAGAGGAGCAGACAACGGAACCCATCCTCTGTCACTGCAAGCCCTCGATCATATCAGGCTCAGATAACTCAGTAAGGTTTTTCCATCACTGTTAGACAACTAAGGCAGATCTAAGAAAATTTTAAATCTAATTAAAGAAGTAATAAAGTTTGATTGGGGGGCTTAAGTTTAGTATAGGATCAACTTAGTCGAAGTGACAAAAGGGTAGATCACATATAATAATAATAATCTTATTTGTGTTTACTACAAATTTCACATTTGGAGATAGAGTTTATTCCACTCTCCGAACTTCACCCGCTAGTAAAGAAAAATTATGCAACAGTCCCCCTGGCGGAGTTCATTTGGTTGTTATATATATGTATATTTGTTTGTACATAATTCAAAAGGTACTGAATCGATAGAAATTAGTAGCATTAGGTAGTTAACTCTTCGTTAAAGTTTTTAACTATAATAATCTGCTCCGCCGGAGTTAAAGCTTTAGTGGCTACTCGACAAGAATACTACAATCTTCTATATTGCGGAAACATATGTGTTCAATGCAAGCCCGTGCGCACGGGGTGGGTTTTGGGGTCTTACCTCCCCCCCCCCCCCCCCCCTCCGGAGGGTTTTTAAAATGTTCTGTACTTCTTGATTAGGAAAAATTTGACTGAAATACTAAATGAAATAACCTAAAATTAGATCCCCCCCCCCCCAAGGAGCAAATCCTGCGCACGGTCCTGCTTCAATGTGATAAAGGAAAACGAAAAAACAGGTAATAAACAAACAACGGTCAAGAAAGAAATGGATAACCAGTGTTAATGAAGACATGTTTATTACAAGAGAAATATACGCTTGACAGCAGTAGAAATTGCCCAAAGAGTGAATTTTAGCCGTGATGAAAAATTGTCGATGACTACGGTAAAAAGACGTTTAAAAGAGGCTATAATAATTGAATTATTCTACAAAACGATCAGAGATTTCATGTGTTTCAATGTTGTAGTTAGTTATACTAATACCCAGTAGTTTTCAGTAAAAACTACGGTGTTAATGACGATTAAATGTCTTTACATTTCTACAATTTAGTAATTTCTACAGATGTTTCCACAATTGTTTTCTCTTACAATATTGTTTATTTAACTTTGTAGGGTTTTCTACTACTATATATAATGGAGACTGAATACAATATCGAATTTTTATAGTGCGTCAAAAAGAATAGATAGCTAGCAGAAAATCGATTTGTCTCTATTTTTTATTGATTTTAAAGCTTAAAATGAAATTATGTATGTTTGAATCTGAAACGATTAAAAATATGTAGAATGCAATAGAATGATATTGTTAACTTTTCCATAACATATATTGAGCATTAAGAAAAAGCCCCACAGGGTTAGTAGTCAAAGTTTCTTTACGATCACAACACATAATAACACGATTCACCTCGCTTGGTACCACATCCTCTAAACTAGTAGAATTAACAAATATTTCGGCTTCTTTATGTTCATTCACCATTTTGCTTTCGATATCCTTAGAGTCCTTTTCAAAAAGAGATATAACCAAAAATAACATCCAATAACCAAAAATTAACATCCAATACTTGCCTTGTTTGTCGATTTAGACGTCAGAGAAAGAAAATACTGAATAAATTTAAGTCTTTGCTCCCAAGTGAGATCACTATCAAAATCAATGTTTTGTTGATTGTTATGATTTTCCTCTGAGTTAAGATGATGCTGATGGATATTAGAGTTTGATCCTATATTCGCACGATTTAAATTGTAGTTATCTTCGAATGCAGATGTATTTGGTGTAGTTGGAATTACAACTCCAACTGCTGCTGCTGAATTTAGGTTAGAACCGCTGGTGCTGTTACTGTTGTTATTACTTAGATGAAAATTTGAAGGTTGAACGTTACTTGTTAAGGCTGTTACTGAGCTTGTTTGATGTTCACTAATATCTTTATTAAAAATATTTCGTCGAGGAATTGGACGCACAGGCCAGCAAAACCTTTGATTTTCTTGAAAATTTAAATTTTCTGTAAAAAAATAAATTGAAAGAAAATGTTTAGTAAAGTTTCAGTTCATTATTATTTCGCTTCAAAAAAAGTCCTATATGTAGTATTAAGAATGTATACTGATGTTAAATAGTCATGAACTCCTGTAACGAGAACTTAAACTTCCAGTAATAGAAAATGTATAAGATTTTTTTAACGTCTCTGTCAATATTTTCCAATTTACATTTGTATTTACATAGTAAATAAAAAATAAAGACTTGTTTTTTCCATATTCAGTCCAAAAAGTAACTAATAAAGTAAAGTAACTAGCTGTAGAGATTATAGGGCTCACTAAGTGCAGGAATATTTAGTACCCCAAAGGTAGGAGAGAAGAAGATATTTCAAAAACCATACTCTATTCATTTTAATGTATTAGAGAGAAACAGAAATATGTAAACTTTCCCATCTAAATTCTCCTACTATTTTCGACTCTATAATTCTTTTACATATCTCGTTTAAAAACGAAAACAAATCGATGCATAACTTTGCTTCAAAACCGGATCGGATCGGTGTGATATCTGGATGGATTCAATAAGGATCGTTATGACAATATCAAACTGCGCCGGAGCAGATCGATATCAGACTTAATAATAACAAAGAGTTCTCCGGTTTCACATTCAATTTCTCCGGTCCGACTATTTGTCGACATTGATCTTGGATAATGTACATATATTTTATGCCCAATAATGTGTCGGTAGCGTTGGTAGCCAACTTGATACATCCGAAACTTATCATTAAGCAGCGTTTGCATTATAAATCAATGTAAACGCGACCAAATGTTAGTTCAGTATATAGCTACTTTTGTTAGAACGTCGTTGCAAAGGAGCCCAATAGCCTTCCTGAATTCAACGTGGAGTTTATAAGACTAGAATCATCAAAATGTCAGAATCAAGTTCACCGCCGACAAAAAAGAAAAAAGATTATTTCTGTCAATTGAACGATTCTTGGTTGACGAAAAATAATTATAAGTCTTGGTGGTTCAACCACTCCTGCAACGAAATTGATTGGAATATCGCCTCATTGGTTCAAAAAAAAATATGTTTAGTGCATCATCACACTTTCACTTAAAAGTGCTACAAAGCAGAGCTGTAAAGTAATCATTCTTTTTTGAAATTAATTCCAACCTAATTCCCACTCCTTTGAATTAACATTTTTTAATTCCATTACTTTTCAATTAGGAATGGAATAAACAATGGAATTAAATTGCAAGTAATGATGTATGTAATTGGAATTCCTCATATATTCCACCGAGTTTGGCAAAGGAATGAAAGGTAATTGAAAATGAATTATTCGTGATTTAAAACCAGATTTTAGTTCCTTAGTTCTATTTAAATTCCTTATAACTTCGGTGACAAAATTGAGAGAACACTTCCAAAAAATGTGATGCAGCAAACTAATTTTTTTTTATAAAATGAAAGTAACTCTACTTCTTAATTTTTATGTAGTGATGACGCATATCATGGTCATCGCTTTATGAAACTTAAGAAATATACAAATTGTTTCTTTCAATTTAGAAAAAAGATGAATTCGTTTTGTTGAATCGAAATTTTTACGAGTGTTCGCTTAATTTTGGCACATATGTTGCATCTTGCACACGTTTTTCTCAAGCAAAATTAGGTATTCGTTTCGATTTAAAGTATTGCAGTTTTTTTATTACCGTATAAAAAAAACAGATTTTATATGGAAAAAATATCCATCTTTGAATAAATTAGGATGGAGATCTAATATTCCATTGCCGTCTTCTGGTCCTGTAGAAGAATGTTTTCCCTCGCAGGACTAGTTAACGCTCCCAGAAGACAAACTATGTCAGATAGTTTGTGTGACTAATTGGTTTTGATGAAAGCAAATACAAGTTTTTTGTAAATATTGGTAAAAAAAACTAAAAAAAATAAATGAAAATAAAAGCAACATTTAAAATAAACAAAATATTGTGTTATTTTTAGACAGGAAAATTTGTATGAACAGAAATTGCTAATCAGTTTGAGAATGTTTTCATAGAAGAAGAATTTAAAAAGAATTATGTAATTTAAATCTGGTTTTAAATCATGAATAATTCATTTTCAATTACTTTTCATTTCTTTGCCAATCTTAGTGGAATATATGAGGAATTCCAATTACATACATCATTACTTGGAATATTAATTCCATTGGATTATTCCATTCCTAATTGAAAAGTAATGGAATTAAAAATGAATGGAATTGGAATGGGAATGGGCAATGAAGTTTACAGCTCTGCTACGAAGTATAGCAAAACATAGAAAAAAGTTACGTACTTTTAAAACTAATAGATATATTTTGAAGAACTTACACCAAAGCGTTTCTTGAAATCTGTAAAGTGCTATGGGGTACATATTATGACGCTATGACTTTAAAAAAACTGTAATATAGAACCAAACGGAGAGAAAGCCGTATTATATATTTTGGTTAAGATACACACTTTCTCGAAAAAGGGAAGTGTGATGATTAAAATGAAGTAAGTAAACTGTAAAACATTTTTATCAACTTCTCCGTCGCTGGTCCCAAGTCCGATATATAGAGGATAATAAAAACCCATCCGCCAGCGAAAACATCTCTGCCTACTCGATATATAAATTCGTTTTTTGTGATCTCCGGAACGTCTTAAGAGTAGCAACCAACTTGAAATAAGATAAGTAGACTTGAAACTCACTTATCTGAAAAACCGACCCTACACACGAAACACCTATACTCCTCGGATTAATGACCCTTTGGAAAGCATTAGATGGAACCTTTTTAAACATGTTATGCACATGACAATGATGTTTGTCTTGTATGCAACAAACAATTAGCTTATGTTTCCAAAGTTCTGAGTACAGAAAGTCACAAAGCAGAGCTTAAGATCAATATGTTGATAAAACCAAACTTATGAGCTTGCACTCCAGAACAGAATGAAATTTATCTTGAAGAGCAAAATAAAAATAATTATGTTATCTCGGAAGCATAACAACAGCAGACCTGATGCACATGCTGGAACCTAAGGACCGTTTTGCTGCACCGTGTGTCCACGAGAATCAAGGAAAGGATGTGTCAAATGTAGGAAGTTAAGAACGACTCGATCTTATGGTGAATAAGTGAGGTGAAATTGTATAACGGAAACATCTAAAACTAAGAGGCTGAAGTTTCTAGAACTAAGCTGAGAAGTATAAATAGGGTTCAATAGCAGCTTGGGTTAGGTTAGGGCGGCTACCTAAAAAGGCACACTTAGGCTAAAAACTCCCGTTGTGATACCACAGTTGAGGATGTGCACTCAACACTGAAAACCACTAAGGAGAGAGGAGAGCCTACCTAGAGCTCTTTAGAAGGCCGAGCTAGATATCTGCCATCAGCAGAACCGAGTTCTCGGGGAGCTAGCAGGTATTGTTGACTAAAGCACAAGGTTGCAGCCCTGTCTCGTAGCCGGGAAACATTTAGAGCTCCTGATAAACCGAACAAGATCACTGACGTCCGTGGAACCTAATTCGATTAACTCTTTGAGAAAAGCGGAGCTGAAAAACCGCTTCCTGCGATTGGCTAGAGGTGAAGTATGGTTTTCTCTTAATTCTCGTCTTGGCAACTCCTACAGAAGTCATTTGAAGGCGCGACGAGTTTGTCGGAATTCCTGTCTATGAGACAATCGCCCGAAATGACGACCATCCAAGCAAGATGAGCCCTCTTGTTCTCTTTGGGTCAAGATTCGGCCATATCTGCGGGGTAATAAGGCATGTGTGTTCCCTCTGCCATCTAACATTCGCAA
This sequence comes from Leptarthrus brevirostris, assembly GCA_964036015.1. NCBI lineage: Eukaryota > Metazoa > Arthropoda > Insecta > Diptera > Asilidae > Leptarthrus > Leptarthrus brevirostris. The sequence goes on from OZ038373.1 coordinate 21,081,211, forward strand.
TCCTAAGGGTTGCTTCTCCAGTTTGCATGTGCGGCTCGCCAAGCTAGTGATTTATGAGTAGTGCCGATTCTCGCTAGCTCGTCAGCTCTACAGTTACCCGGAATGTCACTATGCCCCGGTATTCAAATGAGGCGCACGTTCAAATGCCTATTCATGTCGTTCAAAGTTGGGCGACATACTATATACTATAACCATTTTGGAGGTCGTATACACTCCCGCGAGGGATTTAATAGCAGCCTGACTATCTGAGAATGTTATCCGTAGACAGCGTTAAGTGTTTCAGGTGGTCTACGGCTACCTTTATAGCCATGATTTCAATCTGAAAAACACAGCAGCCTAGGGAGTCTTAGTCGTGATTTAGACTGCGAAGTTTATATGTGATAATGTGAAAGCAAAATGAAATAATGCAGCCAATCTAAATATGGGTCGCAAATTGAAGTATTTACGTGTTCAAAACGTGTAAGGGGAATTAAGTAACCGTTCGCTACCTACAGTTGAAAATAAATGTGCCCTGGAACACGAAGCAAAGGTTGCAGAGAGTTTGAAGACGAGCTAGAAGAAGAGGAACCACTCCAAGCATAACAGATATTTTCACTGCTCTCTTGAAACTTAACTTATCAAAGAAATCATCTTTGGAAGCCATCGATAGAAGAACAAAAATTTTCATCAGCAGAGTTGAAATCATGAATTGAAGAACAAAAATCATCAATGGAAGGGTCCGTAAACGAATTGAAAGTATCAATGGAAGAACAGAAAGCGTCAACGGCCAAGTACAAGTCGTCAATAGTAGCTGCGGAAACAGTTGGCTCTGGAGTCAACTGTAGAAGAGAAACTTAAAAACATAAAGAATTCTATAACAATAAAATAGGGGAACTAAAGTTAGATATCGAAAAGAGATTGGAAGGGGTAAAAGTTTTTGCACAGTTCAAAATAAAAGAAGCTAAATGGGAAATAGTACTGTCAATGAAGAACAATTTTGAAGAAATTAGAAATAAATTAGAGTATCCAGAAACGACACTCAGAAATGTTATCTACACACGTGACTGTGAATAAAAGACATCCTCCAACATTTGACGATCAAACGCCCTCGCAGGCATACAGACTGCAATTCGAGACAACAGCGGCATTGAATTTTTGAACTGACGAGGAAACAGTTTTAATTTTGGAACTTAGATGCGAAGCAGTAGAATTGCTGTAGACTATTCCGGCGGAGCAAAGGTATGGTTGTCCCTTATACAAGCTTTAGAATTGCGATATGGCAACCAACATATGCAAGAGATTTACCGTCTGTGAACGCAGACGCCTGGGGAGACATTGCAGCAGTTATGCGTAGATATAGAAAGGCCTGTGTTTTAGTCAAGATCATCTACAAAATGTTTGAAGAAAGAAGACCCTTAGCCACTTGTCAGAGGAGCACGGCCCAACTAGAGGTGCCCGAAGCGATGAAGTTGCTTCGAGAGAACGTCGGTGGTGAAGGACTAATGAAGCGGGACGAGTGATGAAAGAACGTTTCATGCTGAGGTCAATGGGGTTCAAATACGACAGCAATTGAAGGACGCAGATGAATCCAATTGAAGTCTACGTTCCCAACATGAGTGGCGCAATTTCGAAAGAACTTAAATACTATTAAAAATCCAAGATTATTTGTCAAATTAAAGTACTCCCATTACCATTATCCGGAGATCAAAACAAAGAAAGACCAGTAAAGACTTGAGTTTTAATGTACATAAAGAGAAGGGGTGTGGGAAGTTATATTAGAAAGGGGTTTAAAAAATTTTTGACCAAGTATGACAAGTAGGAGGTTAAACTTCTCTTGATTACATTACTTTGCTACTAGTGGGGAAGGTATTTCTAGTCGGAAAGTATTTTAAATCACAAACAGTTATTTCAAACAGTAGTGCAATGAATAAGTCACTATTATTTTTATCCTGCACAAGCTTTACGGATATGAAATTGCTATTAGGTTACCGGAGTTCTTTGCTTATGAGAGCGAGGTTATAGCTGAGGATCTGAAATCATCACTTTCATTAGTTTTAAATTTATCTCTTAAAAACTGTGTAGAAGACAGTTTTGAATTTTTATATAATTATACCAAAAGATTCAACCTGGTCAAGGTAATTTTTTTCCTTATCTTACTATTTTTAAGTTAATACCGCGTAACTCTAAAATTTAGTCTAATTAATATAATAGTTCCGCCAACACGCTGCAAATGCTTAGATGCAGCTGCTCAAATCATCGAATATTTCAACTGGACAATTGTAGCAGTAATTTGCTTTTTAAAACACTACGCTAAATAAATTAAGATATTACTTTGTTCTTTATCTTCCCGCCAAATTTCGTGCAAGGCACAAGGTACACCAAGTGTAGTTACGCGTACCATTACGTGTAATAGTAGTGGAAATGCGACTTTTATTGCTGTTGTAAATATTTTCTATAAATTTCAAGACAATTTTAATATTTTTATTTAGGTAACCAACTTTCTTAAGCACTATCTCATAGGCATTACCACAGTAAGTTGACAAAATATTGCCTTTTCTGTCACTAATTATATCCCTTGTCTAGTGATCTAAGAAATTTTATTGATTTGATTTACAACATAGTTGTAAGAACACAACTTTTTTGGAATGACTTGATTGTAAATATAAGAGAGCAATTGATGTGTATCTCATAAAACCCTTTCTCCATATAAAAAACATAAATCAGATAAGTGTCATCTTGTACTAAGCGCAGAAGATAAAATGCACCGGTAGATTTTCTTATAATACAAACCTAAGAATACGAAAGTATAGGGAGCAAATATTTTCAATAGGAGACAAATAGAAGTACAATAAAAGAGATTGTTGAAGTGATGCCGGCGTAAGACGAATGGTTTATTTAGCTTGACGTCATTAATACCAACTTAGTTTGTAATGCTTACTTTCAGCCTTTTTACAATGACAAGGAAGCACTGAAAATTATTAATTATCTTAAGAAGTTTGATGATATGAAAGTAATTATTAACACGTGTTTATTTTCTGTAAATAAACATGTCAACTCCACAAATATTATGAACGTAAAGGAGATAATAATTTTGGTCTATATTTTTCAATCAAATTAATTTAAGGCTACCCCTGTGACGCTGTAATGTTTTCACCATACACACGAATTTTTACACAAGTTCCAATGTCATTTCATTATATTTTTACATCCTACACAATTCACCTACTTTTTGATTTATAATAGAACGAACAATTAATCAGCAAACTATTTTGAAAGTGTAACCAGGAAATATTTGAATCACTTTAAAACTTGAATTTATATTGGAGGGATTGAAACATGCATTTTACAGTATACATACTTGCACTAACACATTTTTTTCAAAACTGAATATAGTTTAAAAATGACTTACCTAAATCAAAGCAGGTCGTATCAAGATGTGTGGTACTTGCGTTGTTTTGTTGCTTCGTTGACTCCGCTACCGATAACAGATAGTCCTTGCAATTCGAAAAATAGAACAGAATTAATCCAAAAATCTTTACAAAAAATCCGTAGATAAATGTTAAACACAAAATTTTGAACGAATAATATATTTTAGATAGTAAAATTTAAAATTTAAATGTTTTTTCAATTAAAATTAAAAAATTCTTCGTTTGTTAAATCGGTCCAAACACTTTCGTAATGCGGCGCAAAATGTGATCCACGATCACTGCCTGCAAAGTGAGGAATTAATACAGATTCTAAGTGACGATCTGGCAAGGTATTATTTTTAGATAGCGCAAACATTCAATGAACGCTACGAGACGAAATTTGCTTACGTGTTCGGAATATTTTTAGGACAGTCATTGACTAAAATTTTGTTTTTACGGAATATAAGATAAGCTACCAAAAATGTGCATTAATATTTCATGTTTGTGATAAATTTCCTTGTTTGTATTAGAAACGAAAAATCATATATTTTTTTATTTTTCCAAAGTCTACATGGATAAGTTTAAGGATAATCATATTTATAAAAATAATAAAAAATTTAAGGCGAAATATGGAAAATTCTTACTACTTAATATTTATATTTAAATATATGAGGATTCTATTCTTAGGTACTGCTTTTGTTTTTTTTTTAATGCTAGTAGTATTTTATTGAAAGCCAAAATGGCTCATACGTTCATATCTTTTTATGTAGTTTCATAATGTGGGAAGATTTAAAAACTTGTGAGCAATAAAATATTGATCATTTAATAACAGTTATTTCTGAGTTTTACTCGATAGAGTGATAATTGTTATCAGATAAGTTTTAGTTTTTCGCTCAGAAATAAAACTCAATTGGTGATTTTTATATATTCACTCGAGTGATAACTATTATGAGTTGAGTTTTATTTTTTCGCTCACAAATAAAACTCAATACTACTTAATTCGAACAGAATTAACGGAAAATGTATCCTTCCTTCTCTGGCAATCTATTGCAGAATTACAAATTGATTATTAAATAGAAGATTAAGATAATACTACATTAAATATACTTGCACCATATAAAGAAGTTGAGGCGTATTCTGAGAAGCGTGTTGACAACAATAAAGATTTACTTGAATACTAGGACAGCCAGAAATAGCCAGAAATATGAGTTTATATGGAGTCGCTGCTGCCCAAGCTAGTGTAGAAAGAGCATTTTTGGCCTTAAAATTTATTCTAACTGATTACAGTAATACAATAAGGGTTTGCACTTTTGAAAAATCTTTTTTTGTCTTTTCTTATAGTTAAACATTTCAAGAATATAGTCAAAAAATGTGAAGTCGATCAGAGCAAAACTCTAGAAGTTATTGACTAGTTAGTCTCCTCTCCTTTAAAACTGTAGTTTCGACAGCTGCGGGCGGTCAGAAAGCTATTAAAACTTTAAGCGCGTGTTTCTCAAAACCACTTTTCAAAAGTCCGTGTTCACTGCCACTTAAAAACTACATTACCGATTCATTTCAAACTTGGTACACACTTTCTACATATAAAATACCTCCCCCAACGTTCAGTTTCAGAAATTTTTTTTACATTAAGGGGGCTTTCTACTAACAAAATGGCGAAATTTTTCGTAAAAAATAACAGTTTTCACTTCAAATGACCACCAAAAATTTAAAAATGAAAAAAAATCAAAGAACGTTGGGGGAAGATTTAATGATACTTTGACTAAATTTTAATGCATTTTGATTTCAGATAATTTCCAGCTGAGATACAGTGAACACCGCAATATTTTTAAAGACGTTCTTGTAAAAGCTCCGTCACCGGCTTATTTGTGACTATCTTCGCATAAAAAAAATTTGACAATGTTGTGGAAACTATACTTAATAATGTACAAAAGGTTTAAATTAATGTGCTCAATCCATATTTATAAAAAAAAAACACAAAAAAAGTGCTTTTTTCATGCTAAAACCCTTACCCCATTTCGCCATTTTTTAGTGACTTTTTACAACATCAATGCGCTATGGATGCGTGTATCATTCCATTTTCATCGGAGACAGAGTTGGATCAATTGGTTGAGCGGCACAACCACCATACGATGGTTCCCGGGTACTAGAACAGGTGTCCCCGTGGGTTTTTAAAATTGAAACAAAACATCCACTCCCTCACTGGGATGTTGTCTAGCTCGCAGAAATGCAAAAAAAAGCCATTCAAGTTCCTGATTCCCTTCCAGACAAAGTCATGCTAACGCATCAAGGGGTTGTCCAATATGCTTTGGCCACATCGTAAGAACAAAATCAATATAACCATGCAGTTTTTACTACTGAAATGCCAAAAAATGACAGCTGCAACTTTTAAACATTAAAAATAGCACTCAATTTAAAGCGAAACCTCTTACTGAAACACTCTTTACAACGCCCAATTTGAATGAGGCAGCAACAAGATATACCACATATCCTGACTTAATTCGCACAAACTTGGCAACGCAAGTGTCGCTTAAGTTCTAACACCACCTAAGTCATTTGTGGCGGTTTTGGCATTTTGATATAATTCGCTAGAGAATGGAAAGGTACATCGTTTCGGCCAATCAGAAACAAGAGAAATGTTCAATAGAAACTCGTAAAAGGATTAGAAAGTAACAGTAACAGCAAGGGTATCTATGTAAAGTTTTGCAGGTTTTTTTTTCCTGTAAAGTTGTTAATTTTGACTTACGTGGTGTTAGAACTTAAGCAACGATATGCAATGTTGTCTTATTTACAGCACGCAAAAAACAAGTTCTGTGCAGCAACATCAGAAATACATATTTTTTTCAATGCCCACTCAATCCTGCAGAATACAAGCCACATCGATTCGGTAGCTCTTGGATACTGGACAACTTCACTCCGTTCGAAAGAAACGTTTAATCGTGTTTGAAGGCATAATCATTCTGCCGACCACACTAATTAATTTGTATTATGCACCAAAAACGTAAACTTCTAGTTTTATCTTGTTTCGGTTGAAAGACTCCATGTGTTATTGCCGCATGCCACATGTTGCCCCTTAACAGATTCATCAAGCCAACTTTTAAGTTTACTAAACGTTGTCTTGGCAGTGTTAATGTTAATACCCGTGTTTTTTTGCACAAGATCTATTATGATCCAAATCATGCTTTAACACAGAATCACAACAACAACTCAAGATCTGTATGGATATGCAGATCTTGGATCTGGATCTCTAGAGATCTGAAAATTAGTCACAAATTTGACCCATAGAGGGTTTGTTTTGGTTTGAGTAGTTGATGTTCATGACTGTCATTTGATCTGAAATACGAAAAAATGGACGCAAAATTGTAAGTCAAATGTAAAGAATATATAATTATCATTAAATTTACAAGACGGGTATGGGGAAGCAAAGAAACTGCAGCCTTTTTGCATGCTTATGCAGCGAGGAAGGACGAATTTTTTCATACGCGAAAGAAAAAATTCGCGATCCAGTATGTTTTGGAAGATTTAATTACGCAAGGAGTTTTGGTAGGTTTTATTATTTAAGCTAATAAATACATGTGTATTGCAAAAACCGTTTCATTTAAATGTCAAGTCCGCTAATTATGTTTAAATTTAGTACCTGAACAATTTCCTCTGCACTCATTTCGCAATAATAATTCGCTTAAAGAAGTTATATATGTTTTATATAAAGAAGGTAACATTAAATTCGCTTTACTTAAATCTTTACAAAATGAAAATTACAAAAGACAGCAGCTGTCAGCTCGGTTATTAAATATCAGTACAACCAAATTTTAAAATTAAATTTTTCAGGAAGATCCAGATCGTTTTTTTGCATCGAGATCTGGATCTTCTGCAAAAAAACGCAGCTAATGTAAGCCGGTTGGAAAAAATGACATTTTCAAATTGATTAATTTGTATTTGGGCCTTTGCCATTAATTATTAAGTTAGTAGTAATATGGCAACCATGTGAAAACATCTTACGGATTTAAAACAAACGCATCAGCTGTTTTCCAGCACCTTATAATACAAACTTCGTTTCAGTCGTTTATATTTAAAAAAAAGTAGCATTGATTTATATAAACAACAAATAATCCTATCGCCAGGTAATACTTGAAAATACACAAAATTGTAGATTAGTAATAAAGTGGTCCAAATCCAAGTTCCTGAAGGGAAGTATTAAATTTCTTGGCTACTGTAGAGTCAATACTTAAAAAGTACACGCTATAAAGGCAACTTCAATGTTTTAATCAAGTAAAAAGCTTTTTACGATAGGATATTTTAGGAAATTTATGCCTGCATATTTGATAGTTGCGAAAAAACGTCGGAAACCAGTTTTATAATAACTTAATATTCATATTCCTTTATTTAATGCTTTTTTTCATTTCATGTTCTGGGAGACAGAACACAGAAAATTTTCGCAATAGAATATCAAATATCCACGTATTGATTTATTTAATGTGCTGACCACGCCCTGTTAACATAAATATTTAATTGGAAATCGTCAAGCTTAACTAAACCGAAAAATAACTAAAAAAAATAAAGTTTTCAGAATAAAGAAAAATACAGCCAATATTTCTAAAACTTAAAGAAATATTTATTATAGATAAAAACATACAAAATATTTTGTTGTTGAAAACATTAACTTTAACATAATCTTTTTGGGCGATAATACATGTGCCTCGTCCACCGAAATGGAAAACAACAATATACCGTCTTTTAGTCGGCACGCTCAAAACCAAGCTCATTCAGGATATGTGAAATAAGTGTGAAGAGAAATACCGTATCATGCAAAACATAAGCTACGTATGGTGTTATATAATAAAAATAAAAAATATAAAAATTAACCGTTACGTTTAGAAGATTCTTTTTTATTCTTATTTAGTACAGTAAGATTAATAAAAAAATTCAAAACAAAATCTAAAAAACTTTCTTACCCTTTTCCTCTGACACTTGGGCACAACGGTCAATAATGTTAGGAGAAATACTTTTTCATTCAACATTTAGGGCTTTCATTATTGACGCTTTGTTTGAAAGTTTGCCCCACAAATTCTTTGCTTCAAAATCCCCAATCGATTACTTGAACCCCAATTAGAGAAAATCATTCATTTATCACGTCTTCGAAGTTTGTTTCGGCCCGTTATCCTGTCGAAACGCCCATTTTAGTGGTATTTCTTCCTCAGCGTATGGCAACATAATCATCTCTAATATATTTTTATACTGGAAAATTGATCCGTTTTCCTTTGGGTCTTCAAACAAAATGAATTTTGTCGATGCCAACGAGATTAAATTTGCTCTCATCACAAAACAAAACATTTTTCCATTTCGAAACTTGCCAATTTATGTGATGTAAAGCAAATTCTAATCTATAAAGAAAATCCGATAAAGCAGAAACGTACAGGTTCACGATATAGCCGAAAAATCGTACCTGTTTTGGCATGTCCTTTTTCATTAAAAGCTTTCTGGAAGAATAGCTTGGTCAATTATTTTGTATATCTCGTCTCCGTACAGTACCGGGATCAACTTTTAACTTTAGCAGCGTTATAATTCCCGGGGCGGATGTGATTCTGATTATAACAAATATTCTCCAATCTTCCACTTCTGTTCAAGCACCCGTATGTATCGTCGCTGTGTACAACACAATATTGAGAGTTTCCGATCTGCGCTATTTTTAATTTAAACCCTCTACTATACTTCGTAGGTACCATATCTATCAAAATTTACAAACTTAACACCTAACATGCAAACTAAACTAATATAGTTAATTCTTACTGCATAGTATCTCATAAAAGTAAAAAAGTTTTAAATAAAAATTGCAATTACACAAATTCAGGGCAGTGCAGCTTCATACATATGTAAATTAGGTCTCAAAAATCGCAAATCCAAAAGAACTCAGAAATACTCTAAAATACTTTTAATTGGTAGTTTTTGAGCATTTCTTAGATTCTATTGTTTTCTACTCAACTATCTCCGATCATTATCACTTGTGAAAAATAATTTATTATATAAATTACTTCTTTTATTATAATAATTATCTAAACTTTAGCTCCTTTTCTAGTTCCCGTAACGATTGCAAGTGAACCTACAGTTTAAGTTGGAATCCTAACCACCCACATAACTTTGCGACCCCCAATGGCCTTTTATCATAATGTGCTATCAATAGCAGTTCTCGTTGCAAACGTTGCAACATCAGCGTCAAACGCGAAAAATGAAGACGACTTACATCAAACGGAAATGAGAATCGACAGTTCTATGAAGGAGAACGTTTCTTCAACTTACAGAAACGATCAAACAGCACAAAATTAGGAATTCAAAATGCGTTGGAGAACTGCCATTCAACTACCAAGACAGTTGTGGACGCTATGAAGGACAGTGTAGTGAAATTATTATAAAGGCCATGGGGAAGATGACTGTATAAAGCATATATCAAATGTAGATATTCTTATGTTTGCTATAATTTCTTTATTTTCAAGAGGTACTCTTTAGCGATGAAATAGGTAAGAAGCAATTACGAAAGCATTTGTAAGGAGCAAGCGTACAGTGAGGCGAAGCTTTTTATACTCTTGACAGCTTCCAAAATAACTGTAAAATTTACAAATCTTTCGTAATTTTGAAAATATAATGTGTGTAATAATAAAAAAGGAAATGAAAACTCTACTTTGGCAAATCGATTATGTATTTGTTAAGTAAAGATTTAAAACTAATGTGCAAATATTTATATATTTGTGATCTGTAAGCTTATATATATATACTTTTTAGTAAAAATTCAATTTTAGATCAAAGTAATAAAAAATTATAGCTAAAAATCAAAAATGCGGTTCGACAGATTAATATAGGATTTCAAAACGAACATTAAAATAAAATAGTTTTTTAAAAAAAGTTGAACCGACTTCACAAAAAGCGCTAAAATGCATAAAATTATTTTTAAATTTATATCTATTACGACATTTTGAAGTCGGTGCAAATCAAAGAAACCAAAGAACTACAACAAAAGTATTTAATCGCCGGTTCTTATGATCCCGTGAGCTGAAACGTTCAGGTAGTATTATTTATTATCTTCATCGAAATCGATCCACGCGTTACGAAGTTAGACTACCCCTCCCCCACCCCCACCATAGGACCAAATTATTCTCCTAGTAGCAATGGGGGATTACACTCTATACACCAGCAAAATAACCATCCAAATCGGTCCATGCGTTACAAAGTTAGGTTCCATCCCACCAACATTTTTTTCTTGTGGTATCTACCAAGGAACATACTCTATCCAACAGAAAAAGAATTATCCAAATCGGTCCACGCGTTGCAATTGCCAAATTTAACCCTAGTCAAGTTATACGTATAATTAGTGCATAGTAGAAGAACTGAATATTTTCTCGTAATATTAATAATTCCCTTAATAAACTCAATGTCTTTAGTAATATAATTTTAGTAATTTTTTTATTAATATAATATTTCAAGAGTTTTGAAAATGTTTGATATGGAAGGCCTCTTATAAACAATTTTTTAAAATAGAGTAAGTTAACAAAAATGTAATAAATTATGTAGCAGTCATTTAAGCGTAGTTCTTCTCCTCGTTGTGTTATTAGAAAAGAAAATGGTTTAGTTTACTTTTAATCAGGACCGGCTTAAGGTCAATTGGCGCCCCCATGAAACAGTATTTTTAAGTCAGCTAAAATGTTGTTAAAATTTTACTTAATTTATTTCATACAATACGTTCAAGGAATTTCTGATTATAATAAAATATATCAATACCTTTCTTAACTTATAGATCGATCGCGATTACATTTTCATTTTTCGTGCCTTTAACTTAGAAAAAGTATTTATAATATGATATTTTGTTCAAGAAATGATTCAAAAACATTTTTGCACAATTTTTTTTTTGCATTTTTGTTTAGTGAAATGGCACCCCTAAATTTGTTCGCCCTAGGCAATCACCTAGTTCGCCTATATAGTAGAGCCGGCCCTGCTTTTAATTAACCTGTCTTTATTTCTCTTTAATAATTTATAAAAAGAAAAACATACGAGTCGAAATTATAACCCTTCGCTTTTGGAAGTTGATTAATAAAAGAAATTCTGAAACCAATATTCATAAATGAAAAACAATATTTACATTCAAATCTTTAAGTTCCCGTCGTGTTGGGGCCACAATCTCAGTATTTTTACGTGATGATGAAGGCTTTCCGCCAGATTGCTTTGCAGTATTTGATATTGCAGCTGATGAAGATGATGAAGTTGTTGCCTTTGGCACGGTTCCAGTTTGCTTCTTGATATTGGGATTCTTATTAATTGGAGCCATGCTTCAAGTCTGAAAAAGTAACCATTAAATAATCAAATTAATATATATTTAATAGTGAAATAGTATGAGTAAATTATTAGCTATTATTTATATTTATATTTTGATGTATACAAATTAGAATAACAATAATACATTTGGATTCCAGATAGATAGTGATAATAATTGATTTTTTGCTGGTGTTAAGATTATTTACAGCCACAAAACCTATTAATGAATTTACCTAAGATAAACGAAGGAATTAAACATGAAAGGTCTAGGCCATAAGAATTTGTTTCACCAAAGTTCGATTATAGTACCAAGTGACTATAAATTTGTTCATTGCAACAATGCATCCTAATACGAATTTATCGTCGGTGATGTAAGGTATAACGTGCTAGCTAACAAAAATTCTTCCTTGGTGGTGTAAGGTATAACGTGCTAGATTTTCATCATAACAGATATTTATAAAGTTTTGTCGTATGCCCATATTTACGGTCTTATGCACTCGAAAGCTCGCGTTTGAAATTGAAACTAGATATGTAATATATGATGTTTCAAATGCCAATATATTTGTTAATATTATTGAACACAGTTATTGTGAACACAGTTATACCTTTTGTCTGTTTTCGTTTTCTAATTTTAGCAAGTGGCGATTTTGCCCATGTGTAAAAAATTAGAATTGAGATTAAGTCGTTTTGTTCGCGAACTCCGCAGTTAGTTTGTTAACATGCGCAATATTATCTAGCTCATAGTCTCAAAACGATCTAAGGACTCTTCCAAATTTCTTCTAAGGACTCTTTTAATTTAGTTTGAGAATCTAAAACACTTGAGACACTGACAATGTCAAAATATAGGCACAAAATATCATAAAATGATGGAAAAAAACACACACAGCTAAGACAAAACAGCTTTTTGCCTTCCAATAGAAACAAAACATCATCAAATATCATTTAGTACTATTGCCGCTCTCGTCGTTATCGCATGCTATGGGGAGCTACGAGGGGTTAAAATGAAAGTTAATTGAAATAAAGAGCTTTCTCTGTACAAGAATTATCGTTTCATTTCATGCGCGAAAAAATATCATCTCTTTCGGCGCCGACTAAATAACAACCTTACACAATTTTTGTTGTATACTAAACCAAATAAAGGAAGCAAGCTATGCTTCACAAGTTGATTTGTCTATGCAGTTCAGCGGTTAACATTACACTAACTTATTAGTCTACCACGGCTGCTTTTGACTGGTCTTTCAGGAGGATTACCAGAAAGCGCATCTGCCTCCATTCGTTGAAGAATTTTGATGGAATTGAACTCGTAACACATTCCACTTCAGTTTTAGAAGTGCTAATCTCCTGTGTCCGGGCTCGTGAGAAAGAGTTTCATCTGCAGATTTTATAATGTGTCTCTGTCTGTTTTGATGGCGTATTACCGTTGGGGATGGGATTGTCCTAATATTTTGGCCTAAACCGCTTATCCCTTACTGAGACAATATTCCATCTATTTTATATGCCCATTGCTCTGAGACATTTCCGGGCTTGAAGTTATATGCAAGCTTTCAGAAAACGATAAAAGGTCGATGGCACTACTACGTTTGTCCGATTTATCTACTTTAGGATCGCCATATTAGTGTATATGGTTTTCGGGACTTCAAGAAGATATATCCATGTCCTTATATGATCCTTCACGGCCTCTGTGAAAATTTACTATTTAAAGTACGGTGTTCTCTGCAAATAACTTGAATAGTATATGTATTATTTATCGGGAAGGACGCAAGAAACGTAAGTTTTGTTAAAGGTAAGCAAATTTTTTTATTTCAAAGTAATTTAAAAAAAATTAAAAGGGATGAGATGTCCATAAATCCCAGCACGAATTACCAAAAACAGCACCCAAAAATAAAAGTAAAACCGAACGCGTTACTTTGTCACGACAATACTGTGTCATTAGGAAAGGTCTACTTTAAAAGATGCTACAGAAAAGGATGCTAGAAAGGGGTAGACCAACAGGCGTCATGAAAATTAGATAAAACTCAAGAAAAGAGCTAAGATGCAAATGATCCTAAATTATTTTGTACTGAGTACTTCAAGAATAAAGATTGCCAGTGAAGTATTTAGACCAAAATTTATTTAGAGTGTTTGATAGTGGATTTATTTAAGGTGGGTTTATTTAGTATTATTTTGTAACGATAAATTGAGTGGGTGGGGTCGTTCTTGACCGAGTGCCCCTTGCTTGGAAAGGGATGTGTTAATAAGGTATATAGGGATATATTGACAAAGTGTAAATGGATGTATTCCCAAGATTAAAAGAAATCTGTTCCCGAATTAAAGGAGATGTGTTCTCAATAGCGTGTAAGTGAAAAGTAATAGTAAGGAATGACTGAATGTGTTAGGACCTTAACAGCTCGATCCCATATACCCGTGTCGTCAAAAATAATCATTCATTCTAGTTTTAATTCTTTTTTTATATAAGTACTAAGTTTTTATAATAAATCTAGGTGTTCACACTAGACTTTTGCCTTTATTAGTTTAGTGCTAAATTTTTGGACATAATTGATATTCACCTACACCTAGCATATGTAAACGACTGCATCAAAGTGCTGAGGTAATATAAAACATTAATATTTGCTGAAAATGTCCCAGTATACCGGGTGTTTTTTTTTACTGTAGACATCCAAATATAGCCAAAAGATGGCGTCCTATAAAAAAAAGTTTTAAATAAAGTTGGTTTGATTTGGTGGGGGAAGTTTTACCAAGGAAATTAAACAATCTTTAAATTTCCAAAATTTTCTATTTTGTCCTTCCAGTCTCAAAAAATTTAAGTTTAAAAAAAAAATTGTAGACAAAAGTTTCCTATTTTTGTCCGGAGCATTCGAATCTGCGGTAAAAAGTATGGGTTCCCATTTGAAATTTTAAAGTTGCCCCCACCCCCACCCTTGGGGTAGGAGTGGGGGGTTTAAGTTTCTTTGGTCAGGCTTCCCCCACCAAATTAAACAAATTTTATTTAAAACATTTATTTATTTTTTTATAGGACGCCATTTTTTGGCTATATTTGGATCTCTACAGTTGAAAAACACACCCGGTATATTGTCGGAAAGAATGTGACTAAATGTGTTTAGAAATATCAGGGAACGGTTAAAAGTTCGCAATCTCAGAAAACCCTGAATAGCTAATTACTTCATTGCACTGTAGTTAAGAAATTCGTAAAATAATCAAAATGTCCAAGCGAAAGATTTTAAAATTTTGTTTAGGGTACACAGGTAATTAATTATACTTACTGCAGCAAATAAATTATAAAAAGGTTAATATAATTTACATTATTTATTTTATATTTTTTACATGATTTTACTGATGATTTTACAATTAAACTATTAATTTATTTTGAATTTATGCTAGTGATAACCAAACTCATACTATTTAATGCGAACAACGCTTTAAAGCTCTAACAAGTTTCATATCTTTTGTTAAATTTAGAACATGTAGATGTTAACTTTATCATTGCATACAAAACTATTTAAAAGTGAAATCTACCTTTGGTACCTTTTGACATTTCAAAAGCGCAAACCTAGAAAACCAGATAGACGGAGTTGGATCAATTCGTTGAGCCGCACGACCACCATTCCATGGGTCCCGGGTTCGAGAGACCAGATCTCCTCGTGAGCTTTTATTAAGAAATTAAAATAATCCACTCCGTCTCTGGGCTGTTGTCTAGCTCGCAGCAATGCAAAAACAAGACTTTCAAGTTTCCTCACTTCCTTTACCCTAAAAATACCCTTCCGGCCAAAACCATGCTAACGCATCAAAGGGTTGTCCCCTAGGATTTGGCCACATTGTATAAAAAAAAAATCAAACAAAGGGCATGGTAAAAGGCCTCTAGTGACCAACATAACTGGTTTTCATTTTGTTTTGGTTTTTTGTAAAGAAGGTCTGAAGAATCAAATGGAACAAACTAGAATGTGCTTTTTGAGAAAGATACAAGCTTTCAAAGTTGAAATTGATGATGGAGGCTGTATCTGGTGACCTGGCAATCGTTGCTGATACGGTCGGCTCATTTTCCGCACGTTGGAACGATTTTCAGCTCCTGTCTGAGGACGCCAATGTTATTTCCACCAAGGTGGACAAGTTCTTGGAGATTGCCGGGATCTTGGAATCAAACTCCTGTACCCTCTTGAATCGATCACATGAGTCGTGGTCTGGGGTCGGGGCGATTTCTGATTCGCTTACTGATGTTCAGGCTGTGATCGCTGGCCCTTGATCCCGCCATTGCTTCTTTGGTGGTCTCTTCTTGTAGTTGACATACGCCGTACTGTTAGGCAGGTGAAGGCCGATGCTGCTGACCGTGACTCTGACCCGGAGCGTCAAGACTGTCCATCTCGCGACTCTACTTCCGAGCTCCCGGTTGCTTTGGCTCTGGAGGAAGGTGGTCCTCGTCTGTATTGGTTGCGATTGGTGATGGCGGCCACGCCTGCGTTCCTGCGCTGCCCGTAGGCGTGCCCGCATCTTGCGCGCTATTAACCACCCTGCTTTACAGAGTGTTGCTTCAGTGAATGACTCTGTTAGTTAAAAAAGACGCCCTTCGCAGGGTAGGCCGGACTGCATTCACCCTTCTCCTCCTGGTGCTGGCGTACTTAGACCGGTACAGCAGAAAAAATGCATCTTTGTGTCTAGAGTTCATCCGGATACCTCTGGGTTTCCTGGCAATATGATCGCATGTAGACGAATTAGTCCCAGTCAGGGCCGCGGTGGCCGTACGTATTCTGCCTCGTTTAACGTGTTCTTTTGTTTTTCTTTTTCCCCGCAGCTGTCTCTCAGGATATATGGCCCCTTCTTCCTCTGCGTCCGCCACCGATGCAGTTTGCCTGACTGAGACGTGGCTGTGTGCTGGGTTTTCTAATTCTGAATTATTTAGGCGCGAGTTCCAGGTTTTTCGCCGGGATCGTCACCTCGACCCTTCCTCTCCTGTCGATGGTGGTGTCCTGTGTGCGATCAGGGTATACTTTTGTATACTTTTGTCGCATACTGTGTATGCATGCGAGCTTATGTTTTTATAAGGCAACCGGGTACTTTATACGACAGCCAAACGCTTTTCTAACAAGTTTATTCAAATTTCTTAAACCTCTGTCTTTAATTGTATTTTAACTAAAGATTTCAAATTAACCATATCATCCTAGTGTTCCATTATTTAATCGCTTCCTTTTAGAATTTTTCTTATTTATTTCTGAACGAACCCGATTATTATTTTTTGTGTTGTGGCAACACTGAAGTTATGAGCTATCGGACAGTATTGATATTTATCCATTGTCGCGGGAATGACCTACTGTGATTAGTGAATTACTTTCGTGATTATTGAGAAAAAAATTTCTCGCCGAAAAGCGTAAGTATAATTTATTGTTTTTACAAAAGTAAATAATAATTTTACATCAGTTTATCGACAATATCATATACTATCTATTAGCTATGAAAATTTATCAAAAAAAATAGTGTTGATACAAATATTGTGTACTTTTTGTACCGTTCCATTATTGGAACAGTAGGAATATAAGCCTCTGTAATATTCTATAGTATTTTTTATTTTTTTTAGTGGTAGCAACCGGGCAATGCATCCTAGAATGTAGCCAAGTAACTAATGCGGGAGGAGATAACCTCTTGAAAAATCCCCCTAACTCCAAGGGAGTCTGCAGTGTCGTCGTCCCTCTGCAGGACCCAGGTTTAATTGGTTCGCGAATTGCGTTTTCCTCGGGCGCTTCTGTGGGAGTGGAGGTTGATTGTATGGGAGACCCCAACAGGTTGGCTATACCCACGGTACCCACAATACAACAGTAGCAGCTTGGGGAGAATTACCTTGTGAAGGAACTGTGGCGGCTATGGAGGCTGGCTCGCTCCCGCCGGCTGAAACTGCTGTAGCAGTCCTGGAAGAGGGTGCCATTGGCATAATAATAACTAACACTTCCTCAGGTGCGGCGGTGCAGAGACGGGAGACTCCAACGAGTTGGCTATCTCCGCGATACGCACACCAGTAGAAGAAGCAGATCTGCCTTCCGAAGGGTAAGCTGCGGTTAATCCGGAGGGGGTTCCTTGTCCTGGCTGAGGACTAAAGCGTTACGGCCTGGAACCTTTCAATGCCGTAGGCAGAGAAGGGATGAAGGTTGTAACTAATGCATGGACCAAGAAGAAACACTGGAGACGGTAGGAAAACATGGATTTATGCAGACAGGCTAGGATTCTAGCAGTGACCCAGGAAACCGAGGTTAGTGGCGACAATGGGATAACTGGATACTCAGTTGCCACCACTAAGGGAGACTGGGAGGGGACGAAAAGGGACCCGGTTATGTGGTCTGTTTCGGCTAATCCCCAGAGAGGTGTTTTTAGTGAGTAAGAATCTCACACTACCGGAGGGCACGAGCTGTCTGGTGTCTTTTGGAATATTTTCACCTCTCCCGCAAAAAAAAATTGTATTATTTTGTTTTAGGTTGACCGTAAATGAGATTATTTCATATTTGGAAGAAGATGATACTGTTTTGGCGGCTAATCTGTACATAACACCCCCCGACAAAAGTGACGAAAATAGCGGCGATGAAGAATCGAACGATATAAATCACCTGTCGCGGTCACAGTTTTTGGCAGAAGCGGAATTGTGGGCTACGGTCTCTACTCAACAAGATATTGAGATAACTGATTATACCTTGGACTTGATACGACCCCTAACAAGACTGGAATTCATCCTCCTCCTTCTAAAAGAAAGAAGGCTGACATTACAAGAAGGTGGAGATCTGTAGATATTTCTGAAAAACCACAGAAAGAATCTATTCCACCTACTTTTTTGGAAGACGTAAAGTTTTTCGAACTCGTTTTTGATGACGAAGTTTTTGAGCTTCTTCGTTCAGAAACTGAAAAAAATGACATTGACGAGTCGATGATCCCATACTTTGTCAAGCATAGCGCTAAACAACATATTCACGGAAAACTGATTCAGTTTGGTCAATTTGTACTCGACTTGGATATTTAATTTACGGAGAACTTTATCAAGGAGCAAGTTCGGCGTATTCGAAGGGGGAAAGATGTGTGTCCTAAAGCCTAAAGTCCACTGTCGAGCCAACTGAACCCCGTAACG
The DNA here is from genome assembly GCA_964036015.1 of Leptarthrus brevirostris. Classification (NCBI taxonomy): domain Eukaryota; kingdom Metazoa; phylum Arthropoda; class Insecta; order Diptera; family Asilidae; genus Leptarthrus; species Leptarthrus brevirostris. Next base: position 21,099,985 of record OZ038373.1, read on the forward strand.
AATTGGATAATTCGATTATAACCTGATTTCTTAACTTTTGGTAAATCTTCGCAGTAGTATGTTCCTAAGATTCTTAATCTTTTTTGCGTTAGGGCTGGGCATTGGCCGAGAACGTGTAATACGATCTCGTCTTCTTCCCCACATCCCCTGCATAGACTAGTATTCGCCCTTCCCATTTTTATGGCATGCGCCCTTAGTCTTGCATGTCCTGTGACAAGGCCAACAAGTAGTTTCAGTTTGGCTTTGTTAAGCTTAATGATCTTTTCAGATTCATGTGCTTTGAGAGTTCCCCAAAACGACTTTGTGTGTCTGGCGATATCGGATCCCTCCCATTTTTCCTTGTGCCTCCTCGTTACCCATTCCATGGTTTCTTTTTTAATTTCCTGGATGGGTATGCTCAGGTTGAGCATTATTGGAGTTTCCTCATTTGCGCCTCAACGCGCCAGATCATTTGCTTTTTCATTTCCTGGGATGCCACAGTGCCCCGGTACGTATATTAGGGTGACATCATTTTGTCTCCCTAGCTGTCTTACCTCGGCGTTAGTTACAGATTTGATGGACGCCTGGCTATCCGTGCATATTGCAATCCTAGAGGATCTTACTCCCCGTTCTATTAGCTGTTTAGCTCCTATCTCTATCGCTGCGATTTCACATTGAAGAACCGAGGAGGAGTCGTTTACCCCTCCCCACAATTCCAGGTTAAGTTCCTCGCACGATATTCCAAAACCACAACCACGCTCGCATTTTGAGCCGTCTGTGTAAATCGCTAAAGTGTTTTCTTGGATCACCCCATTGTTGATCCATTCACTTTTAGTCGGGAACTGCGTTTTGAAGATTGCCTCTAAATTTGGGTTATCCGTTTTGAAGTCCCAGCAATCTTCTTCTTCAAACAGTCTCTTGATCGTATTACCATTACATACTCGGTCGATCTTTTCATGTTGGGTTTGCATTCCCCTTTTCTTCCACAGTTTATTCATAAGTAAACGTATAGCAGAGTTGAGTGCCACTTGCTTAATGTAGAATTCTAGAGGAGTAATGTTTAGAATGACCTCCAAGGCCCTTATCGGTGTTGACCTGGTAGCCCCCGTTATGCCTAGATAGCACATACGTTTGGCCTGTTCCATAATCTTCTGGTTTCTGCCCACCTCTATCGCCTATTAGATCAGTCAGATCTATCAGTGGTATTAGATCTCATATCTAAACTGCCATCTGGTAGGTACAGTTCCTACATGGAAAATTTCTTTACTTCGTTGCCGCTTTTTGAAGAGATACAGAAATTGGGAAATGATGCCACTGGAAGAATAAGAGCAAATGGAGTAGTATCAATGTACTGATACTTCTTCTGGCATTACCTTGGTCCAATATAACGATAATAACATCGTTACTGTTGAGTCAACTCAATGTGGTACAAATCCTGTCGGGAAAATAAAGCGTTTCTGTGATAAGCATAAAAAGGGAGTCGATCAACTCAGGTGCATTGTCAACTATAGCCTATACATGGGCGGCGTGGATCGATTGGATCAGAATGTGGGATGCTATCGCATATCGATTCGCTTGAAGAGATGGTATTGGCAGCTGCTTATGTTCCCGATCAATGTTTGTGTCAACAATGCTTTACAAATTTATAAAGTATCGCCATTATCAAACCAGGGCAATCTTTATGATCTATTATCATTCACAAGGAACATTGATATTACATATCTTCAAGCAAAAGATACAACCACAACTTCCTTGATCTCAAAAATGCCGCTGCCTAAGTCATCGCTAGCTGTAATAAAACGGGTTCCATACAGTGTCAGATTGGACAAGAAGACTCAGCACAATATTATAAAACAAAACAAAGAAACCCGATGCGGTTTTTGCCACAAAAATACGACTATGAAGTGCGATACTTGCAACTTAGCTCTTCATAATAAATGTTCAATTAGTTTTCATAATAAATAATGAAGTTCTTTTATAAAAACTTAGTTAAAAGGCATTTAACGTCTTTGTAATAACTAATAAATAACAAAATAAACCTTAATTTCTCATTCATTACTTTTTTATTTACATAACCTTTCACTCCTGTAAGAAAGAAAATACTGTGGCGTATTGTGCCACTGTTCCATTTTTGGAACGGTACTGTAATAAAAAAAGTAAATAACGAATTTTGTTTGTCGTTGGTATTGTCATCCTTGTGCTATTTATAAACACTGATGTGAGTTTTACACAAATCGGATGAAATTACATATATTTGGGATGGTATGGGTTAAACAAGTACCACAACCTCAATAACTGGAACTAATCTCCATATAATAATAATAATAATAATATATTTCAAAGTTCAATTACAAAGATTGCATAATCTTAAAGTGTACGAAGTAATTTGGAATTAATAAATTGTTGGGTACATAAAAGTATTAACTAAAATCTTACACTAAGCTAATACTAGAATTCAAAATAGATGCCTATAATATAAAAGAAGAAAAAGTAAATAAAAAATAAATTTAAGCAAATTACCAAAGAAAATTAAAAAAAAAACAAAATCAAACAAAAGAAAAGCTAAATATTATTATGTACTTAATGAGAAAATAGCACCCAAATTGCTGCAGTGATACTTAGAATATATTCAATGTCTTTATGGATTTATAGAAAACTCTGTTGGACCCCGTACGCTGAATACTATGTGGTAACAGATTCCACTTACGATTACTTTGGACAAAGTAAGAACGTTCGCCATGCTGAGATCTATACCGTGGGATTAATAGGTTTGTGTGTCTAGTCGATTGCAAGAAGTCCAACTTCTGGAACAAATATGCAGGTTGTTGGCTGTATATAAGTTTGTGGAGAAACTTCAGTCTACGATGCGTCAAATAGATTTCTAAAGGATGACCAAGCAAAGAAGTTGTATAGGAAGAAATGTGACTATTCCGAGGCAACTTGTAGACAAAACGTGTCACGTCATTAAACGACACCAAGAGTTTCCTGCGACAGACTGAGTGAAGAACTGAAAAGATTATACAACCATAGGTAAAATGAGGTATAATAAGAGCTTTCACGAGTTTTTTCCTTACGTGCAGCGTTAATACACTGGAGTTCAACCAAAGCTGCCGTAAGCAACCGTATTGTAGCATTAATGTAATTGCAACAAGTGAAATTAGAGTTAAGCTCAAATCCAAGGCTTTTAACTGAACTTACATAAGCTAGTCTAGAATTGTTTAAGAGTATCGTCGGTAAATTATTGGAATCGAAATCGCGCTTGTAGATCGCTAAGCAATACGACTTGCTAGAATTCAATGCCAGATTATTCTGTTCAGACCAGTTATATATTCGTTCCAGATCATCATTTATTCTGCACGCGCAATCTTCCATTAAGCCGATTGGATAGATTTGTACATCATCAGCATATAAATGAATAGATGCTTTGATAACATTTGGAAGATCGTTAATGTATAAACTAAAGAGTAGAGGACCGAGAATAGATCCCTGTGGTACCCCGCAGTTCAGAAACACGCTTCTTGGGACAACATTTTGTACTTTCACAAATTTACTGCGACCATCTAAAAAGTCTTTTATAAAACGTATCGCGGACGAAGAAAACGAGAATTTACTACTCAGCTTTGTAATAGTTTTAAGTGATCTATTGAATCGAATGCTTTGCTAAAAACAAGCAAAACAAGGATTGTGAGATAGTCATCATCTAAGGCCGAACGAATGTCTGACGTTACCTTTAGCATAGCTGTCTCGCAAGTATGAAATGAACGGAATCCAGATTGCCAAACAGATAGAAGATTGTTTTTATTGATGTAGTCAATAATCTGCGTGTAGACAATCTTTTCTAGTGCCTTGGCTATAGCCGCAAGTACAGTCGTGGTTTGGAACTTAGCCCGGCTAACATTTTATTAAACTAGGAAAATGTGTGGGCTTATTCGCACAACCTACTCAAACTGAACTTATTTAAGTTCATTTTGATAAAAACTGTGTTATTCCATCAAAAATCGTGTGATAAAATAAAGCGATCTACATTAATTTCTCATTTCTCATTGAACTAGGTCTATACTGCTGTAATTTCATTCGGTTTTTCGAATTATATTACATATTTTTAAGATATTAATTTGAAAAATTTAAGTGTTATCGCGTTTTAAAAATTTATTTGGATGAGTTTATTTTATCGTATAAAAGTATGAATAATGGGAAAAGACCGTAAAGTTTGCGCTCGGCCGGTAAAGACAGGAGATAGGTCATTGTACTGTAGTGGATTTTACGGCAAATTGTTTCACCTAAAGTGTGCTGCATTAACCCCATATGATGCTGACGTTATAACTGAAAAAGTGATTAAAATATTTATGTGTGCGCAATGTCAGAGTGAAATAAAGTCGCTAAGTGAAAGATTGATAAGTATAAGTAATGCTGCAGAAGTTAATAAAGTAAATTTGCAAAAACAACAGGATTAAATGGGTTTTGTAAAAGAAGTATTGCTTAAATTAAGTGAAGAAAAATAAGTGTGAATAAAAGTGTATTTTATGCAGATGCGGTAAAATCCACCGTAATAGTGAAACCGAAAGAGAAAAAAGATAACAGTATTACCAAAAATGATGTTAAAGTGAATATTAATCCTCCTGAGTTATCGCTAAAAATTAAGAGTATTCCTGAAAAGAGAGATGGTTCAATAGCCATAGTTCAGCATAGATGATATACGCCAAAGCATAAATGTTGCTCCATATGCTAATTATATTATTGAAAAGGGAAGTCGTTTCAAATTTTCGTTAGTGGGATTACCTGATATTAGAGAAATATTGCTCGGCCTAAACCAGAGGAGAGATTACAATCTTATTAGCCCCAGCATGATGGTGAACCGTTTGAGATAGCAGGACCCGCCTTTGTTCATTTGGTGAATAAATCACTGACTATGGGAATCTTTCCGGATAAGTGGAAACAGACAATCGTGACACCGATCGGAAAAGTAAAAGGAGCAAAGAAAGCAGAAAGATTGTACATTTGCAACTTGAAAAGTATTTTGATGAGAACTAGTTAATACTTGAAAATCAATCCGGTTTTAGAAGACATCACGCATGTGAATGAGCATCAAATTACGTATGGTGAACTGGAAAGAAGAACTTAGCAGACGTAACAAAATAATTGCTGTATTTTTGGAACTTAAAAAAGCTTTTGAAACTATTGACCGAGGGATTTTGATTCAAAAGTTGTACAAATATGGAATTCGAGATATTGAGCTGAAATGGTTTAAATCATATTTGAGTAATAGAATGCATAGAACGTCAATAAATGGGACGATGTCTGAGAGCCTTCAGACTCTTTGGGGGTGCCACAGGGTTCAATATTGGGACCACTTCTGTTCACTGTATACATCAATGAAATAAATATGGTGCTTCGACATAGTAAAATAGTATTATTTGCGGATGACGCCTTGGTATACATAGTGAGCAAACAAGTAGATGAATGTGAACGAAGGATTCAAGATGATATGATGATATGTCTGGCTTAGTGCAAATAATCTAGAACTTAATGTAAATAAAACTAAAGCTATGTGTTTTAATCGGAATATAGTTTGAACATTAATATAGATAATAGTATAATTGAACAAGTGAACTCAATTTAATATTTAGGTGTATTGGTGGACTGTAAGTTAAAATTGGATCAACATTTGAATTATATTGTTAAGAAATTGGCTAAGAAAATAGGTTTTTTTCGGACGTATAAGGAAGAGATTGGATTGTGTTACAATGGTTAAAGTATATATTGTAATTATAAGACCTCATTTTGAATATTGTTCAACAATATTATTTTTGGCAACTAGTAGTGAAATATACAGATTACAAAAGCTGCAGAATAGGGCAATGACGACAATTCTTAAATGTAATAGATACACGAGTATTTTAACTATGTTGAATAGTCTAGGATGGCTAAGTATTAAACAGAAAATAACAATGAATGTTCTATTGTTTGGGTTTAAGGTTAAGGCAGGAAATATGCTCTCAAAACATGGCTTCCTCAAAGGAAGATCTACAACCACCAACCTTACTGACTTCGCCTCCAAGACACTGGAAAACGGTAAAGATGTTGATGTTATCGCCACCGATTTTAGTAAAGCCTTCGACAAGATCTCCCATAACGTTATCTTGTTCAAACTTGATCGCCTAGGCTTCCCCTTCCGATTCATCTCCTGGATTCAATCCTACCTCAACAACCGTCGGTACAATGTTCTTTTCAGCCCATCCATTTCTAACCCTATTGTCGCTCGTTCCGTCGTCCATCAGGGCAGCCACCTCGGTCCATTAATTTTCATCCCCACAATAAATGATGTTGAATGTGTCATCAATCACTTAGAGCTGTCCATTTATGCTGATGACATGAAAATAATTTAACATATCTCCTCCACAACCGACTCTCTTCTCCTGCAAAAAGATCTCGATTCCTTCACCACATGGTGCATGAAAAACTTTCTTGAACTCAATGTCTCCAAATGCCAGTCCATCTCTTATTCCCGCAAGCGCCTTACCACCACCCCGAGAGTCTACATGCTAACCGACGTACCAGTCCCTATCGTTACCTCTTTGTGTGACCAAGGAATAATCTGTGATAGTGAACTCAATTTCCGTTCCCACATTGACAGCATAATTAACAGAGCTAACTCCGCGCTAGGGTTTGTGAAGCGCTGGTCCAGAGAGTTCTCCAATCCTTATGTTTCTAAATCTCTCTATATTCTCCTTCGTTAGACCTCTCCTTGAATATGCCAGCCAGGTATGGTCACCTAGACAAACAACCCACATTAACAGGATTGAATCCGTCCAGCGTAGGTTCATTCGCTTCGCTCTACGTGATCTTCCTTGGGCAGACAGATTCAACCTTCCATCTTATGAAAATTGTCTGAAACTGATCGACTTACAACCCCTAAGTAAACGTCGTGATGTTTCCGATATTCTCTTCATTCATCAGCTATTAACTGGTGCCATAGAATGCCCTTCAAAGAAATGCTACCGATTTTAGATTGCCTTCCTATAGGAATGAAATAGCCCAGAATAGCTTAGTATATAAAGGTTTTAAAATTTTCAATTCTTTGTCGATGGAAGTAAAAGAGGAAACGAATTATAATAGGTTTAAATATAGCATTATGGTATTTGTTAAAAATAATTTCAAGGGTTAAGTGAAATTTTTATTTAATAATAGCAAAAAAGCTAAATAAAGTTCAAATTTAAATTCAACTATTTACAGTAAAACCACCTTACAGCGGGCACTGCTCGTTCCTAAAATAATGTCCGGTATTAAGAGGTGTCCGCTTTTCAGAGGTGAAATTTTAAGGCAAATTTATGCTTGACACAGAAAAGAGTTGTCCACTTTTTAGAGGTGTCCGTAAAAGTTTTCACTGTATTTTCAATAGAGCTTTAAAAAACGGAAAGTTAAAATAAAATGTTTATTATTTTTATAAAGAATACAACGGAAAGACGATATGGGGCAATAATTGTATACAAAGTAAGACTTCTGAATTAAGAACTGAGAACCAATTTGTGGGGGAGGATGTTTACAAAACTGAACATATGTCGACCAGATATTTTACGTGATATCTGAGAAATGATATCCTATTATCAACTAAACGTCAATAAACTTTTAATTTTTATTACTTTGGATGGCAAATTAATAGAAAATATTCAAAATATCAAATTTTTAGTTAATACTATACCTACCAAATTTTATTTTGGTACTTTTATATTAATTTCAAGATTGGAGGGTGGTATTGCTTCCAGTTATTAAATTGCACGAATATAAAGCTCAGTTATCTAAAGTTATCGCATCGCAATAAGGCTGAGAAAACTGAAAAAATTCAATTTACATAATTATAAAATATCTGTCGGTAATAAGTCGGAAGGATAGTTTTCCTAGTGTTAATTAATAACTAAAAATAATATAAACTCAAAGTCAAATTAATTACGTGGTTAAATCAATGCATATTTGTTTGGAATTTATGAATATTTGTATATTTAAAGTAAAAAGGTCCTAATTACCTTTTTTAAGCATGAATTTTCACAAAATTTTACGATTATTTTTCACACTTCCTGCAAATTGAATTGGAAAATCAATCTAAGAGCCGCAAATGGCCGGCAATGTTTTCACAAAATTCATAAAATAACAATAAATTAAATTAGTCTATATATTAAAAAATAAGTTCACATTCATATTTTTTGTATTTGATACACACAAAAATAAAAACATAAAGGTTTTCCCTTTAAAAACATTAAAATTCCTCCCGCACAGACAGAACTATGAACACTTGACAGCAAAACCAATGAATTAGGGGAAAGGACTGGTAATTCACCACGAAGAATTTGACATTTCCTTATTTTGTTTTGTTGTCTCTTCTCTTCTCCAATTAAGTTTGCAAAATCTGAAAGCGTTGCTATGATATGAGAGGGGAAATTATGTGAACCAAAACAAAACCAGAAAAATTTGATCTCCATAAGTTCAGTGCATCGAGTTGAAAGGTGAAATTGTAATTTTTGTACAGGTAAGCAGAAAAGTTAATTGCGATAACAAGATATTTGGTACCATTTGAGAAAACTTAGAACAAAAGTCATAACGGTATAGTAGTAAAGTGAACGATATGGTTGGAAAAAAACGCCAACTTTTGGGCATGTTTGAGAAGCTTTTTGTTGGAAGGAAAAGTGGAACTTGGGGCAACAGTAAACTGAAAACGCTTAAGAGTTGCGTTCTATCCATCTATCTGCTCGAGACGAAGGAGAAAACTATGAAATGTTTCCCCAATTCGAAAAACCCATTTTGTACAACGAATTTAGTTTTCGCGAGTGTAATTATGTTCAGAATGTTGCAAAGGTATTCGGTAAGTATTCGCTTCTTTTATTGATTATTATTAATTATTTATTAACAAAACTTAAACTGTGCTATTTTAAGATTTATTATGCGGTACCATGCACACGGTAACAACTCCTGCTTCCTAATTAGTGATCAGATAGCTCTGTTCCCGGAGCTAGAATATGGGATGGTGGTTCGGGAGTTATCTGGGTGAGCGTTTGAGTGCTACCGTGCAGACTGAACAAGTAGAAGCCGAGAAATCACCCGAAAATAATGCGGGCACTCTTTAGTACTATAATAATAATAATAACTTTATTAGCACTTAGAGCCCGTTTACAATATACAATAATTTAAAATCTATCCTTTTTTTAAACTCTGTGGCATCTCTAATATATTCTGTACAACGCTTAACATATTGTGCCTGCTCAGACGAGTCGGCGAATTGAACTTTCATCACTAAATTCTATGGTGCCGGACAAGTTCGGGCAGGGAAGAAGTTCATCTCGATCTGAACCTGGACTCAAGTTCAACTTTTCTGGTCACGTGACTGTTTCTTTTGGGGTGTTGGATCATTTGATTGGAATGTTGGGTAGGTGTTGGTTTGGTCTCGACTCAAATCGACCCGTGTGAACAGATTTTCATTTTGAGGAGCGATAAAAGGTGGAGACAGATTGAACCGTCTAATCAGGCACATTCTCTTTCTTTATCTCTCTTTACAGGGTGTTTCAGATCTGACGTGCCAAAATAAGTGATCTCAACTAGACAAACAAAAAATTGTACGGCAGGGAGGGGGGGGGGAGCAATCTCAACCATTTGGGAGTTCATAAATTTCAGTTTTTCATGGTATGCACATTACTCTTTTATTTTTATCTCTTGATCTACCCAACACAGCCAGATGAAACAAACGCTAAACAACTACTAGCCTAATGACCTTTCTGACGGAACGTGCTGTGTACACGGAGTATACGGATCCTAAATTGGCGCATCACCCGTGTCCGTGTAAAAGAGCTTTACACGGAGTACACAACACGAGCCGTCAAATTTTACTTAGACTTCCTTGGAGGAAGAGGTATGTTAATCAGGGGTTTAGTTGCTTTTTTGATTGTGGGGCTCACTTTTCACTTTTCTAAATCACTTTCCAATTCCCTTTTGATTTCTGGTATATTTGCTCCAGTTCCAAATAATAATGCATAATCGGCAAACAATATTAATTTTAAGTGATTTGTTACCTTCTTTAACCCAGTACAAAGTAAGAATAAAAACGTTCCTAACACCTTCCCCATTGGTACGCCTAATTTAGTTTCTATCGTCATTAAGACGGCCTTGTTTACCTTCGTTATCTGCTTCCGTCCACTCAGATATTCAATGAACCAATTCAATTCTCGTCCTTTAACTCCATATTTAGACTATTTTTCATTTGTTAATAAGAAGTCTAAAAGCTGAACCAATTACTCTCCAGTTCTCCAGAATTATCTTTGAACTAATTCCTTTAAGCTCTTTCTTTTGGTTAATTGTTTTACATATTGATTTTAAGTCATCCGTTACCCTTTCGAAACTAAAAACCTACTGCCTATCTTCTATAAAATTTTTATATTTCCTGTAAGGTATGGTTTGATGGATATCTCTTATACTGTTTACAAAGAACTTGTTAAAGTTTTCAGCTAAACATTGGCTATTACTAATAGTTTCTCTTTATCGAATTTGACTTCCCTAATCCTCTCTTTGTCCATTCGTAATATCGCTTTCCATATTTCCTTTTTTGATCCCGATTTTCGGTTTTATATGCTTTTTCTTTAAACCTTTCTTTTTTTTGCTTTGTAGATATTTCTGATGCTTCTGTAATATTCACATGTACTTTCATCTTGGATGTCACCTGACGTGGCAGCACCCCAATCTTCAGATGTTTGAAAGTCTTGTTGAACTTATCTATCCCCAGCTTTTGACTATGTCGAGCCCTTAAATTTTGACATAGTCCCTATAACCTCGGACCATTGTCCGGAACTGTGAGAGAGGGAGATGGGAGGTTGCGAACTAAAAGGAATTATTTACTCCATCATCATATAGGCCCAATTAGAAAAAAAATTAACAAAAGAAAGATCAAAATAATTCTTAATCAAGTTATTTCATGCTTGGTCGTCAGTGGAGTTAGTGATAACGTGCCGGCCTACCAACCCGGAGGTCACAGGTTCGAATCCTTCCGACGGCGACTTATGGTTGTTTTGCTGTGGACAACAGATTACGATAAAAACATGCCATGGGGGATGTAGAGAATATGCCGGTGGTTCGGAATCCACTTTAAATTGTAGGTCCACTTGCGATTGTTGTCGAATCTGGTGAAGTTCTTCTCTCGCCCCATGCCTCAAAAAGGTTTGGGAAAACTAGAGAGCGACATTCCATGCTTTAGAGAATATGCTAGATGTTTAAGCTTAAAAAAGGAATTTGGTGGAAACAAGATTATTTTCTCGTAATAATTCTTAGCTATACATTATACAGCTGATATTTCTATACCATTCAACAGAGTTACACACATCTGTCTAGATGTAAATTAGGGATGACTATTACGAACTCTACATGCTTTTTTTGTTTTTGTTTGGGAGCGGGGAAATGCTTTTACGCACCTAGGTGGCCGAAGCCACCCGTGTGCCGGGCTCACCTGGCCAACGACCAGTCCTACCGGCTAAAACCCCCTCCAGGAGGACCACCACGGAACCGTCTGGGAGACATTACCTCGCGGTGAAGTCCTATAGAACAGCCTCCTACGAGGCCCGCAAATCACCAGGACTCCCCAACAGGAGCCCCGCTCTCTCGCCCCCCAAAAAGCTAGCAAGCCATCCCGCTAGGGAGTCCCGCTGTTGTCTCCCTCCTTTTGGCCAAGGATTCCCCTCACGAAGGCGGCAATCCTTCTCCAGTGATCCTCCCTCTGCATCATGACCCCAACGATATTGTCCGGGGTCATGCTGCCCGTCTGCGCCTCCATCTCGGCCCTCTCCGCTCTCCAACGAACACATTCAAAGAATGTGTGGAAAGCGGAGTCCGATGGAGAGCCGCAGTATATACAGCACGAGCTCGGCACCTTCCTTTCCTATGCGGTGGAGGAAGGCCCGAAAATGCTCGTGCCCCGTCAACATTTGGGTGAGGTAGTAATCCACCTCACCGTGCTGACGGTTCAGCCAAGTGTCCAGCCGAGGGATCACCCGGGCTGTCCACCGGCCCCGCGACTCTCCATCCCACCTTTCTTGCCAGGCCGCCATGGTCCTGGCCCGAGCCACTCTCGCGGCCTCTCCCCCCAAGATGGGTTTCTCCAGATGGCCGAACTGCCGCTCCCTGGCTAAGAGGACAATGGGTATGACCCCCGCGACCACTAGCACTGCAGGTTCCGAGACCGTGCGTTAGGAGGTCGCAATGCGCGTCGTTTTACCGCAATTATACGTTACGGTCTCCCACCGCATTGCATCAGCCCAGACTTCTGCTCCGTAGAGCATTATGGCCTCGGCGGTGCGAAGAAGGTGAGCCTACAATCTAGGCTCACCCCTAGGTATTTGATCGCGGGCTGCTTCTGGACCGGCATGTCTCCTACCCGCATCTGGATCAGCAACGGAATGAGCTTCTTTGTCAGAAGGACGATCTCGGTCTTGGCAAGCGCCAACTCCAGCCCGCCGTCACGCAGCCAGGAGCTTACCCGGCACATTACCTGGTTGAACCTAATCTGAGCCGCCGCAACATCTTTAGCGGTAAGGAAAGACTCTTCGGAGGATCCCTTCATATGTATAATTCCATATGTCGGGGCCCAGTATGGAGCCCTGGGCCGCCCCTGCCGAAAGGACCCGCCTTTCTGGTCCATCATCCGTCTCGAAGATGAGAGTACGATCCCTCAGGTAGTCCCTCATCATCCGTAATAGATAATGAGAGACCCTGAAGTCGCGCTCTAACCCCCTGAGTGCGTCCCCCACCTTACCGAGTTAAAAGCGTTGCGCACATCAAAGATGAACAGCAGGCACACCGGGAGAGAATAATAATTCCCGCATTTGGTGTCCTGGGCCGCGTCCACTACCTCCTGGATAGCATGAACCGTCGACCTCATTTTCCGAAAGCCATACTGCCTCTCGGAAAGGTCCCCAGCAGCCTCAACGTCCGCTTGGAGGCGAGGTTTCAGGAGCTTGCCGGCTGTGTCAAGCATGAACAGCGGTCTGTACGACCCAGGGGACCCTACTGGCCCCTTGCCCTTGCTAATAAGCACGAGCATAGCTTCCTTCCAGCGGGAGGGAAAAACTTCCGCCTTCAGGCAGGCATTATACATATCAAGCAAGAGCTCTGGATGGCTCGCCGTCAACGGCTTCAGCACCTCTGCCGGGAGCCCGACGAGCCCTGGCGCCTTCTTGTTTTGTAGGCTTTGCGAGGCCCTCGTAATCTCCTCTATTGTAAAAAGAGGATCGTTGAGTACCTCGCGGGCCACGCAGTTAGGCTCCAGCGGATGGGTGGGTAAAAGGGCGTCCACAATGGATCGGACCGTCTCCGCATCAAGGGGGCATTTGGTGAGAACACCCCTAATTTGCGGAGGACGATCCTGTACCCCAGTCCCCAGGGATTCTCGTTGAGATCCTCCCCCAGCCGCTGCCAGCATCGGCGCTTGCTTCTTTGGATGGCCTTACGAAGGCTCTTCTTCGCTGTCTTATAATCGGCAGTTCTATGGGCTGCGTCGGGATCGCGTCGGCCAGCCGCTTGAGGCGAAGACATATTCGCCTTAGTTCCACGATCTCGTCCGTCCACCAGTACACAGAGCGGCGCCCCTCCCGGAAATAATTTTTCTTACTTTTGGAAGTGACTGTACGTGCAATGGTAGGAGTTAGATCAGTAGTGTTGACATTTTTGGAAAGGACATTGGGTTTTTCGCGTTTGTTTGATGTGGCTGTGTTGTGTAGATCAAGAGATAAAAATAAAAGAGTAATGTGCATACCATGAAAAACTGAAATTAATGAATCACCCTGTAACTCCCAAACGGTTGAAATTGCCCCCCCCCCCCTTCCATACAATTTTTTGTTTGTCTAGTTGAGGTCTTTCACCCCACTTTTTTTTGCAAGTCAGATCTGAACTGTATATTTAAGGGAGAGAGGGTATGTGTCTATCAGATGCCAAAGGGAACTTTGTTATTAAGATTTCTCCTGATTGTCCCTTTTAGATTCTGCATTATTATGAAAAAGATGCCCTTTTGAAAGTAATCCCAGTTTTTGTTCAACAAAAGCAATGTGAGATGAGGTGTTTTAGTAAGTCGGACTATCATCATACCAAACTAATCTTAATGCAGAACTATAAATGGCCCCTTTTTCATCTGATAGCCAATATATAAAACATCAAAAATGTTATATTTTTAAATAATCAATATTTTTCACTTTTCTATATAATATTATTGACTATAAATATACATTATATTTTTGACTGCATATGTATATTTATAGTCAATATGTAGTTATAGTGTTTTTATGATAAAGCTAAAGCCCAGGGGACTACCCTTTGGTGCGTTAGCATGACTTTGGCCGGAAGGGAATTAGGGTAAGGGGAATGGAGCAACTTGAATGTCTTATTTTTGTACTCCTGCGAGCTAGACAACAGTTCAAAGACGGAGTGGATTTTTTTTCATTTTTATTAAAAACTCACGGGGAGACCTATGCTGGAACTATGGCGTACCACACAGCGCCCAATATAATACCTACATATTGTTTTTTCTTTACACCTAGAGAAATCAACTTTGTTCAGTCTAGTTCAGACTGCGTTACCTTATCTTATAGTAAAATCGCCTTAAAAAAACCCGAAAATGTTAACTATTCTTTTAAAATATTTTTTCAGTTTATTTCGGGCATCAAGCCTCGATATAATCGAACAATTGGAAAATCTTCAAACTTGGTCCAGGAAATCTTTGGTGGGTAATATCTTAGAAAGGTTATTTTTACTAGATTTTAAGAAGTTTTGATCTCTTAAAGTTGACGAATGGTCAGTCACGTGAACCACTGACAGACAGCAATCCTTGATACAGATCAGAAATCAGAGAATCATTAACTTTGATACAGGAATCCTTTGACGGGTTCTATAAAAGGACCTAATCTTGAAAATTTTAATTGTTCCTAGAATTTAAAAAAATACCTTCACATGTAAGGACTTTTAATCAGGTTCGGACTGGGCCAAAGGGGGCATTATAATTTTAAGGGCCCGCCGCCCGCCTAGGATCATCAGGGCAGATTCTGGTGACCATCAGATCAACCAACGAACCAGATAACAATGATAGTCAAATAGGCAAGAGTTTCCAAGTAAAATGTTTACATCTGATTATTAACGAGATTGTGAGAATTACACAATAAGCGACGTATATGTTGGAGTACGTACTGATGTGCATATTTTACTGTTACAAAAGTTTACATGCACATGATATGCAACTTCGGCAGGCTTCCGAACCTTTTCGTGATAAACAAACAGCAGTCTTTGCTGTTTGATCTAAGCTACCTACGCCGATCGGTTCCTGGTCTTCATCTTCTTTCTCTCTCTGAGAATCTGAATCATTTGCGTGTTGCTGCGTAGGTGGAATGTGTTCGTCCCAAATAGTTTTAGAAAGTTCATTAAAACTGTTTGAAAAAGATTCGAGTTCCTTTGAAAGCAGTTCTCGATCGACGTTGACAATTGATGCGATTGAATATAATGCACTATTAGGAATTCCGTTTTTGTCAATTTGGTTGAAGTTTTTCGGATCCAAGCAACCGGCATCCTTCATTAAATGCTCGTTACAGTTGAATTATTCTTCAATTTTTACTAAAGCATTGTTGATAATGACTTTGTACGTGGTTATGGAACAGCATCTCTTTGGGTCCGCATATAGTAGTTCCACTTTGTCCTGGCATTACTCATCGTGCTGTTTCGGTTTCCTAGATATTCTCCGTAAGGGCAGCGTGGTCTGTATTTCAATATCAACTTGGGATTCGAACAAATTTGCAGCACTGAAAACGTCATCAAAAAGATCTAGTTGTTTCCGCAAATTATTTTCCAAACTTTTAATAAGTCCCCAAGCTTAAAGGTAGTCTAGTGTAGGAGTTTGGAGATATTGGCGTACCGGGGTTGACAAATCGAAGATTTTCTTGAATGTTATGGCTGTGAGAATAGTTACAAATTTCAGAAAGGAATCCATCAATACCTTTACTTGAAATGAAATTTTTGGCTCGAACTCCGCGCTCGAAGCTATGACACATAGGGTCTTTACCAATGCAACGTATCGAGTTTTTTCCATGATGGTGGTCAACTGAGGTGCGCTTAAATGATCCGTGAATAAACACACTTGTAGAGTCCAAAGTCCTTATACATTACAGGAAACCCTATAAGAAGTCTATGGTCTTAAAATAACATGGTAAATCTCAAGGATATATAAAATACGGAACCCTCTCCACGCGGGTGCAACTCGCACTTTTCACTTTTTTTATATTGATTCTAATGAGTAATGATATATATTGCTAATTATGTATTTGTCAAAATTGACTCTGAATCCATAATAATTCTGTGTTTTGTACGATGTAGCCAAAACCCAAAGGACAATTTTATTATTGCAATATTTTTTTTAAATTCCTCATTGGGAGGCCGAGATTTGACCATACACCCATGCGTAGTAATAATGCCACTGAACCACTGATTCAAATCCGTCTCCGAATTTCTAGTTATTTAATAATTTTATATTTTATATTAAATTTTATAAATTAAAATAAATTCAATTAATATAATCATTTATTTGAAAACCTATAATTTAAAATATCGATAACATTCCGATACATTGCAATACCAAGTATCGGAAAGACGATTAATAAACGCACACAAATACCCAGACCGCATGCAGAACTGAACGAAAAATAAAACACGGGGAATTCCCGACATAGGCTGCAATACATTCACTGCAGTAAATTCGACTTTGCAGTAGCCGTTGCGGCAAAGTTAGCTGCACTGCTCATGTACGAGGGGGCGTTTTTAAGTTCGCGGAATCGGGGGTAAGACGTGGAAATGAAAATACAAGTTTATTTTTCCTTTTCAATATATTCTCCTGCAACCCTAATACATTTTTCAGATCTTTCAATTAGCTTATGTATACCCTCGAAAAAAAATGTTTTTTCTTTGTCTGAAAAATAAGCTGAAACTGCTTCCTTCACTTCTTCATCGCTCGAGAACTTCTTCCCCCGAAGTTCTTTTTTCATTTTTGGAAAGAGATAATAATCACTGGGAGCCAGGTCAGGACTGTAGGGTGGATGAACCAAAATATCGAAGCCCACCTTATGCAGGGAAGCCAACGCAACACGGCTCTTGTGCACAGGCGCGTTGTCGTGCAGAAGGAGGACACCTTTGGTTAATTTCCCCCTTCTTTTTGCCTTGATTGCTTCCTTTAATCGCTCTAAGATTGAAGCGTAGTATTCTCCGGTTATGGAGACACCTTTATCTTTATAATCTATCAACAAGATTCCTTCTGAGTCCCAAAAGATTGTCGCCATGATTTTTCCCGCCGACTGTGACACCTTAAATTTCTTTGGTGGTGGTGTACCTTTTTTGTGCCACTGCATAGAATCTTGTTTGGACTCAGGTTCATAATGATGAACCCAAGTTTCATCCCCAGTAACAATTCGAGTCAATACTCCATCCTGGTCTTCATTACAGAGGTCCAAAAACGCGCGAGAACACTCTACGCGCTGTTGTTTTTGAGGCGGCGTAAGCATTCTCGGCACCCACCTTGCACTGACTTTGGTCATGCCGAGATGATCGTGAAGAATTTTGAATATGGTTGTATCGGATACTCCAACCATTTCTGCGAGCTGTTTCTTCTTTAGTCTAGCATCTTCCAGTATTAATTTTTCCACTTTTTGAATTATTTCCGGAGTGGTCACCTCGATCGGCCGTCCTGGCCGAGGATCATCTTCAAGTGAGGCCCTGCCTTGCTTAAAAAGGGTATGCCACTTATAAACCATGGTTTTACCGGGGCAAGACTCCCCGTAAACGGATGACATCTCTTCTAGTATGGTTTGAACCGATTTACCTTGCTTGGTAAGGAACTTTATGACAGCGCGGTGCTCGATTTTCTCCATTTTTCACAATGTTCTTTCCAACTGAGTTGTTTGATCGACGATAATTCAAACAGTAATGGCCTGATTAAAACAAAACGTTGTATTTATACTAATAATGAGCTACTTAACCAGTTACGACTAAGGAAAGTACCCTCATTTATTAATTACCTACCCATTCCGCGAATATAAAAATGCACCCTCGTATATTCACATTGCCACATTCATTATATATAGATCGAATACAAAAAATATTAGAATTTATTTTTACAATTTTAGTATTTCGAAACCAAATTTGTTTAAATGATAAATACTCACAAGTGAAATATTACGGACCGACAATAATTTTCTCATTTTTCCTACAGTGAATTCAAAGTTATTAGGTTGTCAGTAATGTAAAATTTGAAGCAAAATTGAAATTTCTCAAAGTCGACGTTGAATTTAAATTTGCTACTTTGAAGTTCATTACATAAGAAAGTATGAAGTCGATGAGCACATTTGAAGTTGCACTTACTGCAGTGAATGTAGCACATTCTGTAGAACACAGACATCTCAACAATCACTCTTTTTTTTAAGTTTTCTGATCTGGCACGCAGCACAGTATTGCCTAGAATTGTATTTGATTTGCCTATGACCATGATTACACGATGCGCTTAAGGGGCTACATCCAGTAAGAGTGTGAAATTGAAGCGAAAGTTCAGGGTGTTTTTTTTGCACAATAAAAAGTAATAATGGGATGGATTTTTTTAAACAAAAAGTAGAACGACAATAAACTTATTGACAAAAGCATGAAAAAAGATTTATTACAACATTATTTACGTCGAATCAAAAATGTTAATTTTTTTCACGGCTTCCTGGTGGAGGCTCCACAGCACGAACCAATAATCTGAAATCACAAAATGAAAATTTTTGTTAAAGTGTGTACAATTGATTACCGATCTTCGTTTTTTTTTAAATTGAAGTCTTAAAAAAAGGGGCGGCCATCAAACTTTTTTACGCATTTTTGGTCAAAAATGTGTCACCTTAACTGTAAATTTTTCGAAAAATATTTATTATTCGTAAAATTTGCGATCGGGAAGCAATTAAGAATGTATTTTGACGTATTCATGGAAAATTTAAAACAAATCTGTCGATCAGTTCAAAAGTTACAGCCGCCACCATATTGAAAAAAATGCTTTTTGTTTCTCGACTACATTTGTAAGTCTCAAAACCTAGAGAATATGGAAATTGGAATATCGTCTCAAAAATTCCCTACTATATTTTTTTCTAACAGAAAATGAGAAAAAAATTAATTCGATTTTTTGAAAGTTCTGGCTGGATGTAGCCCCTTAAGCGCACGTTCTGCACGAAACCATGGACGAAGGGCGAGGTGGGAAACATGATAGGAAAAAGTGTATGAAAACTAAAAATGACGTGCGCTTCGGAATGAAACAGGTGTTATGGTCGCGTTTCATTTTCATTTGTGGCCAAGTTGCCAGCTGTCAACAGTGAATGAATTTACCGCGAAATTTAATTGAAGAAAACTGTGATATTATAAGAATTATCTGTGAATTAATAAAACAGTTTGTGATTATATAAAGACTGTGAGGTAAAATAAAAACAGTTTGTGACTAAACAAAATCATTAAATTAAATTAAAATTTTCAAAAAAAACTTTAAAAATGTCAAACTGGAATAAAGCTTGGACGACATTATTCATTGAAATTTATCAACAATTTTCTGAACTTTACGTTGTAAAAAATCCGAAATATCGAAATAAAACTATTTCCAATCATTCCACTGTCAATATCATTTGGTTCGTCACGAACGTAAGTGTAAACATGAAGGCGGAAAGGCTCACGTGAAACCGCACGCTTCCGCGAACCGTGTAATCATAGTCTATGATAAAATGTCAACACATTATTATGCGCAACTAGTGTAGTAATTGCTTTGAAATAGAATAATAAATAAAATAAACTCATAATTTAGGTGACATTTTTGTTTACATCTCTTTCTGAATGTGAGACTAACTGAACGTTTATTTTTAAGCTATTCATTTGTATGATATATTAATATTTTTCGTGTACGTAGTAAGGCTTCCTGGATAACTATCAAAGGTTTCCTGGATCAATGTAATCAAGTAATCTTTAAGAAATTTTGCCAAGATTAGTTACAATATTACTGGTAAGATTTTCCGATTCGTCATCCACAATATGATAAACCAGTCAAAAGTTCGGCATTCGTACAACAACTGATAACAACGCTGTCACAAGTTATAAGACAACTTTTAAGATTTCGGATTCTTTATCCGTCAGATGACAACAATAACCACAAAACTATAAAATGAGAATATTTGTAAAAAAAAATCATATTTTTTAAAGCAAGTTTATGTAAATTCAGAGAGCAATTTAAAAGAAATACAAGTGCCGCAATAAATGTAATATACGTAGACCGAACGCTGGGGGGGGGGGGGGAGGGCTGAAACCGAATTAGTAATAAAATTAATATACATACATATGAAAATGGTTTGCATTTATTTAACTAATGCTTACTCGTTACTGTATCAGTATCGGCAGTGATCTACTCGTTTTAATACACTATTACATTACATCATAGTGCATCCTCTGTGCAATTTGCGACATCACAAATCAAACCATCATTCGAAACTTTACTCCTAATATATCTTAGCTAATAAATATATAAAAGTACATAGCTTTTTGATTTATTAACTAAATATCACATTTGGAGTAACCTCAATAGTCAAATGTTCGACCCTTTGCGGGACGACTTCTGTCAGAATTCCCATGTCCGAAATCATATTCCACTTTTTGTAGATTTTCCAAGCAACTTCAATGGAATCTCCTTTAGGTATCGTAGGATACCTTTTTCTTTCTATATTAAAAGGATTTTCGACTTGTTTAAATACTTTTCTCCTAAATCTGTTCTCATTGTATGTTATATTATTTTTCAATGAATATTGTATTTCATTTAAAAATAATTGCCATCGAGGCAAGAAGAAATCTTTCGCTATTCCTGACCATTGCTTTGTAGCATAGTCTACAATTTGACCATTGGGACCCCATGTTGTTATTTGATTTCGGGCGTTTATTTCATTTAAGTGTTGCTCCAAATCACTTTCTGCCATAATTTTTGCACTCTCCAACCACGTGCCAAGAAGAAAATTTGAATTTGTTTCCAAAATCTCATCCAAGTCGATTAAAAGATCAACAAAAGTTTCACTTAAACTTGCTAACAGAGTTTGGTTCTTTTTCTTAAATGCGGAAACAATATTTAAATACAACTGATCGCCTGAGTTTTGAAGAAACTGCCGCGTCACATCAACCAGGTCATGTTGAAAGAGGGAGGAATTGTAAAATTTATAGCTCGAGTTTAACATGCCTTCCCAAGCTGTTTTTACTTCGAGAGGATCATACCAAGTCCAAGGAGTAATTTTTATGCCAGGTCGACGAACAATCGTATATTTTCCGTGAAGCTTTACGGGACCATGGTAGGAATACACTGATTTCTGAAAAGCAAAACGTGAGACGTTGAACTGTGTATTATAATAAATATACTACTTACTCTTAAATTCTCCCAAGCCCCTGTAACTTGATCGTCATCTCTTCCATACCTTACTGTTGTAAAATGATTAAACCAATCGTCTAAGTTAAATTCATTGCTTGACCACCCTCTCTCTAATGCAAATTCATACATAACATAGTTTTGATCTATGCCTTCTGGAGTTATTCCAACGCCGACCATTGTACTGTTGTCCATTTGCCTTGCTAACGTTATTCTCCGGTTAACTATATTAACTGATCCGTGCATTCCTAAGGTTCCTCCAAAGTTGTGCAGCATACACCAGATGAAAGGTTGTCCATAATATGATTGCGTTCTTTCATATTGCGGAAATTGTTCAGACATTAAGTCTAAAACTAGCATTCTTCCTAATGGGACCGCAGTTAGGAACGACCTAATGAGATCATCATGCCAAAACGGATTTGATACAAACATCCATCCTTGAAGCAGCCAAACTGCATTGGGATCAACTGATGTCATTGTTTGGTAGATGTTGTGGGACGTCTCAGAAATATATTTTTCGTCGGATTTGTGCGGTATGAGTTCGTTAAAGGGATCGCTAAAGTAGATGTGGTCTGTTCCGTACTCCTGAATAATTTCTTTGAGAAAAGATTGACCAATAGTACGAAAAAGGGGATCACTTGGTTCAAGAAATAATGGACAACAATATTGTTTCGGAAATCGATTCCATACGCTTACTTCAGTTACACTTGCATTTGGAAATAATCGTCTAAATGCTGTTGGTATATGACCTGCAAATGCCGGACTAGCCACAATCATTCCGAGGTCACGCTGCGCCTGAATGATTTTCTTTTGTAGTGCAAGCTGTTGATCTTTGTAGGATTTAGTAAGCGGTCCTCCCCAACCACGTATATTTCCCATTCGCTGCCTGAAAAATAAAAAATGTTAATTTTTTTTAATATAATATACATAGATGTTTAATGTGATTTAAAATACGTTTTATTCATTTATCAAATAGGCTCAGGTAGCAAATGTAACAACTATAATAAATAGTCTTTACTTAATTGCGACTTAAGGTGCAAGCCCACTGCAGAGTTTTCTTTACAAAAGCAACGCAAAATCTTCTTCAATAACGTTTCTTTAGTTCTCGTAGGTAACTCTTTACGAAAAATAAACCGTCGCACGAAGAGAAGAACTTACTCCGATTAGATGAATGCGATTGCAAGTAGACATACAACTTCAAGTGGCTTCCGAACTACCGACATTACTCTGCAACTCACCGACGGGATTCGAATCTAGGGTTCTAATAGTAAAAGGCCAACACGTTATCTGTTACTCCTCTGACGAGTTTTCAATAAACTTGTAAATACCCTAATCTTGATCTTTCTGAAGTGTTTTATTTTCAAAGAAATCGTAGTAGTGGAAACACGTCGAGAACCTTTTTCATTTTGAAAGAGCTTTTGGTTTTATTAAGCTTCATTTTCGTATATTTGTTTCAAATCTTGCAACTGACTTTTCACCCACTTCTAATATTGTTGTATCGATTTGAGATTTTTACAGACTGTGGGTGGCCCACACCTTTTACTTTTTGAATTCAAATGTGAATCAGAATTTGATTATCACTTGGCTCCCGGCTTTATTTAAGTCTGAGCCAAGCTCCTGATTACATACTGTAACATGCACTGTAGTCTGGCGTAATCTACATCATGAAAACGAAATCAATTTATACAATCCCCAATTCCCGAATTTCGGAAACCAGAAAAACGTCAGATGCCGTATGAAGTTAATGCCGACTCGAACTTGTGGTGACTTGGTCTGGTGAAAATAAATAACGAAAATTTCTTGAACTAGGTTACTGCACTTTCTAGAGTTAAGCTAAGTAGTATAAATAGCGTTGAGTAGAAGCCTAGTTAATTATATTTTAACCCGTGAAGTGATAAGTGCTAATTAGAAAAGTGAAACGTTATATTGTGAAGAAAAGTTTTAAAGGAAATTGTGAAATGCACTAATTAAGTGAAGTGAATAAAACTGTGAACATTTGTGATTGGAAATAAGTGTCTTAATTAACCCGTCGAGCCCGAAGAGCCCCATTTTACGTTACAATACTAATTTCGCTGATGCAGAAACCCAAAATGAATCTTCGCCTCCTACACTAGAGGATGTCACTGCTCTTGGTCTTACAAGATTTGTTACCAGGAAACAGTACCTATATCTCAGAAAGCCCAACATCTATGATCCAGAATTATTTTCTGGCTTTTAGTACATGATCTAAAGTTAAATAAAAACGTTTAACTTAAAAGTTTGTTTACCAATTTTTTATTTCTTTTCAAAGCTTATGAACGCGACTTGTATAGGTAAATAAAATATGGGGCATTTCACGTGAAGCGGACAGCTACAAAAATGTCAGGTTCTGGATTTTGTTCATATTTGGTTTAATTGTACTTCTATATGTCCTGAATGAATGTGCATTTTTATTTTTTTTCTATGAAGCCTATTTGCCCTTTTCTAAGCCTTTAAAGAATTGACAAAATTTGAGGAGCGGGTTTTTTGAAAAAAAAATTTGCTATTATTCAAAGTGATAGAAAAAATGTAAATAGTGTTATTTTATAGACAAATAAATGTTTTTCTTGGCTGTTATTACAGAGTTGAAAAAAAAAATTTTTTCGTATATAAAACCGGAAGTAAACATTTCAAATCGGATTTTACTTAACTTCGACATGTTTAAAAATTTTTGTTTTTATCTCAAAATGTAGCTTATAGTTCATAAATAATATGTGTAGAACGTGATCTGCATTCGTATCAGAGATAGAGAATTTAAACTTAAATTTTTTCATGTTTCCATACAAAACTATCGCACTGGCCAAACGCCGACTACGCGCTGCACTATGTTCGAATGCAGATCACATTATGAAACTGAACAGGCATTTACTATACATTTTAAGTTATTTTTTGAGCTATTTAAAAAAAAAATTAAACATGTCGAAGTTTGTCAAAATTTAATTTTAAATATTAATTTTGGTTTTTTTACATGAAAAAAAATCCAATTTCTAATTCGATACCACGACTGTGAAGAGCATGCAATTTCCTATAAGAATCACTATTTTAATTATTTTTATATAAGTTTCTTAATATGATTAATTGCCTTTGAAACAGGTCATACATAACTTCTTCAAAATTGTTGGTTGTCCGCTTCGCGTGAAATGCCCCATATAAAAAGTGTGTTGGTGGGGACTTCGAATCAAATATACTAGAAATGATTAAGAATATTCTTAAATTTTATGTAAGTATCCTTAGATAAAATTTCATATATTTTGGGTAGATACTTAATCAACTTAGATGTAGAAAGAACTGCGAATTATAGTCATATATCTGCTTATTCAACCAAAAGAGAAATTGTTCTTCTGGCAGGTTCAGAAATGGATTCGAGCCTACGAGGAAGTAACTACAGGAGGTCCTTAACTCAGAAAATCGTAGCAATTTTAAGCTTGTGTGAGATTTACTTGCATACAATCTCATTAGCTCTATGTAGTTTATTAAAAACATATTTTATATGCAGGAGTTCTACCGCGTATTTTAAAATATTGAACTAAATAATAAATTGTGATCAATATAATAATTTCTGTATAATAATATATATTTATATAATATAATAGTATATATTTTCAATTTTGGCAAACCCTCCAAAATATTGTGTAAATTATAAAATCTTAATAGAACGAATTTTCAAGAGTCGGAAGGGCTGGTAGGGGGGGTGTCGGATGATTTCATTCTGATTGTTAAAAAGTGGGGCCAGGAAGGTGAAAAAAGGCATCCGCATCCCCTTCACTCTTTTAAAATTCGGAATTAGGGGAAGGAGAGGAGGGGCCGAGGCAGATGTTAATGAGGACAAGCCTCCCCCCTACCCTACCCTACCCAAGCCTCCGTCAACCGTAAAAATTTAATTTCCATTTAGCTCCAAGGTCGAAAAATATGACCGTTTTCATCTCCACGCCCTGCACCTCCTCCACCCCGCCCGCACTTTTTAACCATCAGAATGAAGTTATCCAACTCAGGCCCATAGAGGTAAAATTCGGGCCCGGGGGTACCATATACGGGCCCCCTGCGAAAGGAATTTCGGGCCGGGAACTATGCGTTTACAGGCCCATATACAACCCCCCTCTACCCTTCTATCGTTCAACTCCCAAGTTGACTCACCAATGGTCTTTTGTCAGCAGAATGCAACCATGGGTCGCCGGCGGAAGGGTTCAAACCTTGACCGTCCAGGATCTTCACTTACCACGCCGACGTTTTTGGTGTAACTTTGTAACAGTCGCCAAATCAAAAATAAATGCCAAATCGGAGACGCAAATAAATAGCAAGAGCCAAACTACTAGAAAGTCAATTAGTCATGTATGGATAATACCAATAGATGTCGTTGGGGGTTAATTATGGACTAATTCTCGGTGAGGGTAATTGTCTGCGCTATCAAATTCCAAGTGTTATATCCCAATATATAAATTCTTATAAAAACGGTCAAGTATCTTAGCTAAGGATCAAGCTAATTAAAATAATAACCCGTTTAATTATTTGCACTGTCTGTAAAACGCGCGGGAAAAGTTCAGACAATGTTACCATAAAATGATTCGGGTAGTGTAATTGGGCGGTACAAATATTCCAGCCAATGCTTAAGTATTACTTAGCAACAACGGTGTCATCCAAAAAATCTGGATGCTGGCGAAGATCACCGTAAGCCATCCGGCGTCAGTTCCTCTTAGTCGACTATGTAGTCACCACGCTTTTTACCCTTACGCGCAAGGAAAATGTTTTAAGTCCACAAGTGGAATTACTTAATTTCCTTGAATAGGAACGTGCCTGTGAAAAAAAATAAATAAAGTGAATTTATAGTGAAATTGGCTGAAATTAGCTAAGTATCCACCACCTGGGAATTACAGAAAATTAAAGATTTTCAGTGCAACACGCGGATTAAGCGTGAGTTTTATTGGGTGGCTAATAGTGCAATAGTGCTAAGGAGAACTGTAAAGCTTGGATACGGAGTTCAATCGAGTAAGTTTGTGAGTTGATAAAATTGTTTAATTAAGTTCAGGGTAACCTTATTAGAAAACAACCAAGCGTATCAAGGGAACGGTTAGAGGATTCACCTCAATCGATCTAACTCTAACCTGCGTAAATAATTCTGTACGAGTAAAGGAGGTTAGCCTGTAAGAGGTTAAAGTGGCCTGTAAGGGTAAGGCCGCTAATTACGTCTTGGAAAAGAAGGATAAATCCGATAGTGAGGTTACCGTACCATTCGGTTGTAAAAGAGTGTTCATCCAGGGTCATTGATTAGAATAAGGTGAGTCCAAGATTGTGCAATTTCTTAAAAAGACAAGTGAAGTAATTGGTTATGGTTTAGGTGTCGAAAAATTTGAAAATCTTCATTGAAAATCTTCAGGGCCAACAGACGAGCTTTTAATTCATTTAAAGGTTGTGTCCGCTGTTGACCTTGCAGCGTAACCGTTAGAACACGCAGGTCGTAAATTTCCGCACAAGGAAATTTGGATTATCTTGAGCTGCCGCATTGTCACCAAACCAGCCATCGAAATTTAACTACTTTTTTTTGTTTCAATTTTAGTAAAAATCCAAACTAAATTTGTCCCTAGGGAATCATTTTAAGCAGCTGTGACCGGCAATCACCAAAAGCTTTTGGACTCTGCCGGTAAGTACTTAGTTCTTTTTTTCTTTTATAAATAACTTATTACCTTTCTAATTGGCAAAATTTTAAAAACATATTGATTATAGAAATTTATTGAAAACTTAATTAATTAAAAATTTATATTACGGAGTGAATTCACAAAACATTGAATTAGTTTGGTCGGTAAGATTTAAATGTTGTTGTTTACAAATTACCTTCAGTGATTTGTTTGCTAATTACCGAAGATCAAGGTCAACCGTCGTAAAATTTTCAGTGTCATGACGTAGAGTAGTAAATGGAATCTGTTTGAGTTTGTTTTTTTTTTTGGTAACGAATTGTTTAGCTCGAATGAATTATTGGCCTTAAATTTAAAATTTTATTTGAAAGTTGTTCGAAATAAAGATATTGTGTGAATTGAGTTAATGGAATGATTGTATAATTATTGCTAGGTGCCCCCAAGTTCCTCGATTGCAATGCGGACAATTTATAAACAAGCTTGCCCCTTTTAAGTGCAGAGTTCCGACATTATCAGCAACAGACAGTATGGTGGCAGTGCACATTGCTGGTGAGCAGTGGGCCCGGGGTTCAAGCCCTGTTGACCGCGATTTTCGGAAGTTCTTTTTTGTGTTCTGCCTGGTTTGGTGCGTTTTAAGCCATGATCCGAAATTGCTTCCCATGTTCCCACCTTTGCCTAATGCCTTCACTTAAGAAAATTTAGTAACTGGCGTCTCATCGAATTGGCGATTTCGATCTCGCCCACACCCACCCGACGAGCTAGAGCCGGCTAATTGGAGGTAAAAGAGAGGTCGAATCTGATTGTGTTAATTGGTAAATATGCATTTTATTGTATGGCACCCAAGTTAGCGAAGGGGAATTTTCACCGGTGTAACCTCCGAGATCGCTCATTCCACCTGAGGCAAAAGTGTAGTTGTCCAAGGGGCCTGGCGCCCGAATGCATATGAACCGCTGCATTTAGCACCTCCAAAGTTATGGACAGACTGTGGCAGATCCCGGTCTAACCACACTGTTACATATATGGCGCCCAATCGGGTGACCAATTTGGTGAGCCCAGTTGAAAACTGTTATCCAAAATCAAAAT
This sequence comes from Leptarthrus brevirostris, assembly GCA_964036015.1. Classification (NCBI taxonomy): domain Eukaryota; kingdom Metazoa; phylum Arthropoda; class Insecta; order Diptera; family Asilidae; genus Leptarthrus; species Leptarthrus brevirostris. The sequence continues at coordinate 21,128,149 of OZ038373.1, forward strand.
TGCATCAAAGGGTCAATTCTGCCTAATGGAGCTTCAGGGCGCTGTAAAGCCAACCCTCGAATGCTACGTGAATAGTATTGATCAAGTAAACTTATTAAAGTAGAGTTCTTTTTCTCTGTTGATTTTAGCAAATAATTTGAGTTATAAAATGTTGTGCTTAAATACTTTTATTATTGATTTTGTCATTCAAACTTTTTCAGCAATTAACCGGATAATTAGAATAATTAATAATTTCACTGTTCATCGTTGTTGCTTTCTGAGGTCGCTGGCCTCAAAATTTATATTATTTTAGGCATGGGAATTGGCAGCAGTAAAGTTCTTGCGGTTGGAAATTGGATATTAACGCCGTATGGGTTTGAAGGTACTTCGCTTCCTGTTGTATTTATGTAAGTGTTAACGTTATTTAGAGAGATGTGCTCACCTCGTCATAACATTAACAGAGCAGATCTGTTAGAATTCAGAATGAGTGGTCACTAATGAAATCCAGATGATTGCTGTTGAATAAGTGCAATTAGAATCGCGCGACCTAAGTCGTATCTTGCACTTGTAAAACTACTGAAGTAATTAGAATAAAGATAGGTAGTCCGTCAGTATTCTTATTTCAGGGTTACAACAATGAAGTTGAGGGATTAAGTCAAGCTACATAAACCCAATTGGCTTGCAGGTACATTAATTCCTTGAAGTAGGGCAAATTGATTCGTATGCAATTGAGATGGAACTTGGGTGTACTAGTTATGAGTGAGTGTAATTTTGTTAATTTACTTGTCAACAAATACAAAGTATATAGAAGCCTTTTATTTGTCAATTGTTGTTCGAAGTTGCACAATTTTGGGACATAGCCCAGCATAATCTTTGTTGAATTGAATTTGAATTTTTTTTTTTGAATATTAATTATAGATTAAGTTAAGTCTTTAAAATTTTACTTTCGAAGATGGATCCTATGCATCTATTTCCTGATGAACTCGATTACGAGTTGAAGTTGAGAAATTTGACCAGAATTAAACGGTCACGAGCTATATCCGCGTTGCAATCAATGATTGAGCAAGAGGAAAAGGGGGGTAAACAAGTAACCGCGGGGTTTCCTCCCATATCTGATATAACTGAAGAGCGCGTAACGTGCGAAGACAAACTTTCTGTCTTACAAGAAATGGTAAATATTGCTATAGCAGCCAAAAATATTTATGAACTGAGGGTAGCTAAGTCACGACTTCTTCACCTTAGCAGGCGGTTAGATTTCTTAGCGCTAGCCGAACCCTGTACGGCAGACTTAGACTCAGAGTTGAGAATTCTCCTAAATGAAAAGATAGGTTCGGTTGAAAAGGAGTTAAATTCGGTGTCTTCAGTGGAACTGTTGGAGCCAGAAGCTAGTGGGGTAACCGATCCGGTTCATGAATTTAACGAAGAGGGGCCAAGACCAGTTATTCCCGTTACCAGTCCAAAGTCGAAGGAGATGAGATCTGCGTCCAAAACCGAAAAGGCGGTTATAATTACTACAAACCCGGAAGTAATTTATACAACGGCAGCTGGTACAACATATTCCTTTGTAGAATCCTCTGGTACTTCGGGTCGTTGTAGTCTTAACCAGAAAACGCTTACAGGTACCGTTCCGAAACGTTCACGCAGTTCCTTCGATTCCTTCCTTCCATCTCAGCCTCCTATGATACTTCCCGCAACATATAGTCTTGATGCGGGTACATCAGTGTCACCTAGATGGCGTACTGACGCTCGAGAACGGTCGCGGAATGCCACCAACAATTCAAACAAATTAGGGGATTTTTTTCATCCAACTTCTCCGGGCGATGTTAGTCAGGGCAGGAATTCGATAGGGGGACACCCAGTGCTCTCCGGAATAGAACAGCAGGACGCCATTGACCCTCCAAGGAATAGCTTATATTCGGAAAAGAGCAAGGGTAAATTCATTGCTCCTAACCGAAGTAAACATCCGAATCAGCCTGCTAACCTAATAGGACATGATCATTATAGCTGGCCTCAGGACTTAACTCAGGCTACTTCTGTAATAAATCGCCCTATTATAGAACACCGAGAGGCGCCTAGAGAACCTCGTCGAAGCGCAATCAACTCCGTATCAAACTGGCAAATCCGATTTGATGGCTCCCCTAGAGGTCTATCAGTTGATGATTTCCTGTTTAGGGTTGAAACCCTAGCCCGCGCTGATGGGGTACCGCAGTCTCAACTAGTTTTTGCAATCCACCAATTACTAAGTGGGCGTGCTGCTACTTGGTATTGGCAATTTTGCCGCAAGGTACCGCGCGTAAATTGGCATCAGCTATCTTACTCTTTCCGCCGAGAGTTCGAGGACTCTAGCTCCGATTATGACATCCGAAAATTAATCGAATCCCGTAAACAACGCCCTCGGGAAAACTTTAGCGATTTTCGTTTAGACGTAGAGGGTCTGGCCTTAAGATTGCGCGAACCTATCAGTACCCAAGATTTGCTGCAAATCGTCAAACGTAACATGCATCCTGCCTTACGTAAGACATTAATATTACGAGATTTCAACAACCTCGACGAGATGGACCAATTATGTCGACAGGTAGAAAAGCTATGGTCAGAAGTTGGAGAATCCGCGGAAGATCAAATCAGGTCTCGAAGATACCAGCTGCACGAATGATTATAATGAGCGCTCAATTGACGAATGTGCCGAACCCACGGAAGAGCATGAACTCCTAGTCGTAGATCCGCCAACACAGCGGGATCACACATATTTAATATGTTGGAACTGTGACGACATAGGGCACGCTTACATAGATTGTCCATCTAAAACTCGCCGGATATTTTGCTACACTTGTGGTGCAAGGAATGTAGTCAGGCCAAATTGTATCCGTTGCTTGCTGGGAAACCGGAGGGCGGGTCCAGGGTTGAGGGGTCACTTAAACCCGCCGAAGGCTCAGACAACCCCTCCTGTAAGACTAATAAAGGTAGATCGTGCGACAATGACCAGGCAAGAAGACGCTCAAGCATATCAGAATCCCCGAGCATAAAAAGAAATTCTCATCACAAATCAGACCGTGCTATTAATTACTTTAAAAATCGTAGACGAGCTAAACAACTTCTCGCTAAAACTATAATTAAAACGGAACCTGATGGAAGACCTGCAGTAGAAATCCAAGTCCAAAACCGATTATTAAGAGGATTATTAGATAGCGGTGCAAGCGTGAGTTGTCTTGGTAATGGGGCCTTAACGTTATTAAATGAAGTACAAATCCCTTGGTCGACTATTAATGCTAATGCAAGTATACAGACAGCGGATGGGGCTAAACAAAAAGTTCTAGGTTATGTTTACTTGCCGGTCCAATATAACAACTGTACAAGGCATATAAAATTTTTCATTGTGCCTAGTCTAACCCGTCAACTCGTCCTGGGAATAAACTTTTGGTCTGCATTTAACATATTCCCGATGATCGTTAGTGAGCTCTCTGAAGAGCGAAGGAATGACTGCGTTGATATGAGTATAGAAGACCGTCTAAAACTAGACGAAGCAATCGGTCAGTTTCCATCTTATACCCATGAAGATTTAGGAAGAACAAAAGTTTTAAAGCATTCCATTGATGTCGGAGATAGCAAGCCGGTGCGACAAAGGTACTATCCCTTGTCACCAGCAATGCAAAAACTGCTAGACTCTGAGATTGACAGAATGCTAAAGCTAGGGGTTATTGAGGAAAGCCAGAGCGAATGGGCTTCCCCAATCGTGATGGTGAAGAAGCCAAATGGACAGATTAGGTTGTGTTTGGACTCGAGGAAAGTTAATGAGGTGACGAAAAAAGACGCGTATCCCTTACCACACATTAACGGAATTTTAGGTCGCGTAAAGGGAACCAAATACATATCCAGCTTAGATCTCAAGGATGCATTTTGGCAAATAGAATTGGAGCCTTCATCCAGAGATAAAACTGCGTTCATAGTTCCGGGTTGCGGACTTTTTCAATTCGTGGTAATGCCTTTTGGGTTGACCAACTCGCCTAAGACCATGTGCAAACTTATGGACAAAGTGATACCATATGATCTCCATGAGGATGTATTCGTTTATTTGGACGATCTCTTGATCTTGTCGGAGGATTTCGAAACACACCTTACGGTACTGCGTAGAGTTTCACATTGCCTTAGGAAAGCGGGATTAACCATAAACGTAGAAAAGAGTAAATTCTGCCAAAAGCACATTAAATACTTGGGCCATATCATTAGCGAGGAAGGAGTGCAGACTGATCCTGACAAAATTTCCGCCATTGTCAACTTCCCACGTCCCAAGAGTATTAGGCAAATCCGTCGTTTCTTAGGTCTGAGTGGCTGGTATCGTCGTTTTCTTCCAAATTACGCAAGTTTGGTCGCTCCTATAACCGAATTGCTTAAGAAAAATGCTAGTAACGCATGGACAGAGGAAGCTGAAAAGGCCTTTGCCAAGGTAAAAGAGTGCTTGACAAAAGCTCCCATTCTGGCTAACCCAAATTTCAATCGACCGTTCATCATCCAATGTGATGCTTCTTCAGTTGGAGTAGGTAGTGTACTCTTGCAACGTGACGACGAAGGTCAGGAACATCCAATTGTCTTCATGTCCCAGAAATTGAACGCAGCCCAAAAGAATTATAGCGTGACAGAGCTAGAATGCTTAGCAGCAGTGCTTAGCGTTAAAAAGTTCAGGCCTTATGTTGAAGGCACACACTTCACAATAGTCACCGATCACGCGAGCCTTAAGTGGCTAATGGTCCAGAAGGACTTGACCGGTAGGTTAGCTAGATGGAGTCTTAAACTGCAGGGTTTTGATTTTGAGATACTACATAAGAAAGGCTCAGAAAATGTCATAGCCGACGTGTTGTCGCGCGCGGAGATGGAGGAATTAGGCGACATGGCGTCACTAGAGATTGACCCCAACCATCCTGCCTTTCAGTCAGAAGACTACTTAGAGAAAATAAAGACAGTTCAAAAAAATCCGGAACGACTTCCAGATTTAAAGGTAGTAGATGGTCAGCTGTTTAAACGCGTGTACAATGGACCCGAAGAAATGGAGGAAGGTAATCCGTCCTGGAAACTGTGGGTACCGGACCAGCTAACATCTACCCTTATCCATCAAATGCACGATGATCCTCTTGCCGCCCACAATGGCATTGCTAAAACCTCGGAAAAACTCAAGCGATTATTTTACTGGCCCCGAATGGTTACCCAGACGAGAGAGTATATTTAAAAATGTCAAACCTGTAAGAATGCAAGCCTGCTAATGAGTGTCTTCGTCCCCCCATGGGTGAGCCCCTTATTCCAGCACGCCCTTGGCAGTACATTAATATTGATATACTAGGTCCCTACCCTCGTTCGAAATCGGGTAATACATCACTTATAATAGTGTTGGATCAGTATTCCAAATACATTGTCCTAAAGGCTGTTAGAAATGCCACTTCCAAGACTATAATTTCACTGCTAGAATCAGATGTCTTTCACGTTTTTGGGGTCCCGGAGAGTTTACTATCTGACAACGGCACACAGTTCACCTCTCATGAATTCCGAACATTCATGGAGAATTATGGTGTTAAGCACCGGAAAACTGCCGTGTATACACCTCAAGCAAATGCATCCGAAAGAGTAAACCGCAATATATTGTCTGCATTGCGTGCTTACGTAACCAGCGATCACCGCACGTGGGACCAGCACATTTCCCACATCTGCTGTGCCTTAAGAAATGTTGTCCACGAATCCACGAAATTTACACCATATTATCTCGTATTCGGCTGTCACATGGTTACTCGTGGGTCGACATATGAATTACTACGAAAACTGAAGGCTTTAGAAGCTGGAGATGTAATTGTTCATGACCCAAATGAAACATATAAACTCATACAAGAAAAGGTAGTGGAAAACCTCAAAAAGGCCCAGAAGCGCCATGCCGCTACCTACAACCTTCGATGCAGGTTTAGAAATTACTCAGTGGGTGAGGAAGTCTATAGAAGAAATTTTGCGCAAAGTGATGCTACAAAAAATTACAATGCCAAACTCGATCGGAAATATTTAAAATGTCGAATAGTACAACCGGTTGGCTCTTCTTGCTACAAGATCGAGGATTTCAACGGCGAGACGATCGGAATTTATCATGCTAAGGATCTCAAGCCCGGCTAGGCAATCTCAGGGTGTGAGCAGCCCCACGTTTACGTTATTAACCCTCTTAGTCCAATTCTGTTTAGGTAGCCCTAAGAAGGCATCCGCCCAGCTTAACTGGTAATAACAGGGTATCAAAAAAAAAAAAATCCGCTTGGGTTACAGTCTTAACCAGCGGCTGATACACCTTGAAACGTAGAGTTAAAAATTTTTTTTTCCTGCCTTCCAATGCTTCATTTCTATCCTGTCCCACAGGGAAATTCAATTTAAGGTAATTCCAACATATGTAGTACCGATACTCACCTTATAATGTAAAAGAGACCCGGAGGATTCTGCACTTCAGCAGGAGACTTCCCCTTAAGTACGAGCGAAGCTCATTGAACCCAAACACATTTCAAGCCACCTAAGCCACGCTACTAGGGAACTAATAGGACTGAAATGAACAAGTAACTAACACCACGCTTTTTACCCTTACGCGCAAGGAAAATGTTTTAAGTCCACAAGTGGAATTACTTAATTTCCTTGAATAGGAACGTGCCTGTGAAAAAAAAATAAATAAAGTGAATTTATAGTGAAATTGGCTGAAATTAGCTAAGTATCCACCACCTGGGAATTACAGAAAATTAAAGATTTTCAGTGCAACACGCGGATTAAGCGTGAGTTTTATTGGGTGGCTAATAGTGCAATAGTGCTAAGGAGAACTGTAAAGCTTGGATACGGAGTTCAATCGAGTAAGTTTGTGAGTTGATAAAATTGTTTAATTAAGTTCAGGGTAACCTTATTAGAAAACAACCAAGCGTATCAAGGGAACGGTTAGAGGATTCACCTCAATCGATCTAACTCTAACCTGCGTAAATAATTCTGTACGAGTAAAGGAGGTTAGCCTGTAAGAGGTTAAAGTGGCCTGTAAGGGTAAGGCCGCTAATTACGTCTTGGAAAAGAAGGATAAATCCGATAGTGAGGTTACCGTACCATTCGGTTGTAAAAGAGTGTTCATCCAGGGTCATTGATTAGAATAAGGTGAGTCCAAGATTGTGCAATTTCTTAAAAAGACAAGTGAAGTAATTGGTTATGGTTTAGGTGTCGAAAAATTTGAAAATCTTCATTGAAAATCTTCAGGGCCAACAGACGAGCTTTTAATTCATTTAAAGGTTGTGTCCGCTGTTGACCTTGCAGCGTAACCGTTAGAACACGCAGGTCGTAAATTTCCGCACAAGGAAATTTGGATTATCTTGAGCTGCCGCATTGTCACCAAACCAGCCATCGAAATTTAACTACTTTTTTTTGTTTCAATTTTAGTAAAAATCCAAACTAAATTTGTCCCTAGGGAATCATTTTAAGCAGCTGTGACCGGCAATCACCAAAAGCTTTTGGACTCTGCCGGTAAGTACTTAGTTCTTTTTTTCTTTTATAAATAACTTATTACCTTTCTAATTGGCAAAATTTTAAAAACATATTGATTATAGAAATTTATTGAAAACTTAATTAATTAAAAATTTATATTACGGAGTGAATTCACAAAACATTGAATTAGTTTGGTCGGTAAGATTTAAATGTTGTTGTTTACAAATTACCTTCAGTGATTTGTTTGCTAATTACCGAAGATCAAGGTCAACCGTCGTAAAATTTTCAGTGTCATGACGTAGAGTAGTAAATGGAATCTGTTTGAGTTTGTTTTTTTTTTTGGTAACGAATTGTTTAGCTCGAATGAATTATTGGCCTTAAATTTAAAATTTTATTTGAAAGTTGTTCGAAATAAAGATATTGTGTGAATTGAGTTAATGGAATGATTGTATAATTATTGCTAGGTGCCCCCAAGTTCCTCGATTGCAATGCGGACAATTTATAAACAAGCTTGCCCCTTTTAAGTGCAGAGTTCCGACATTATCAGCAACAGACAGTATGGTGTTGAGGCAGTGCACATTGCTGGTGAGCAGTGGGCCCGGGGTTCAAGCCCTGTTGACCGCGATTTTCGGAAGTTCTTTTTTGTGTTCTGCCTGGTTTGGTGCGTTTTAAGCCATGATCCGAAATTGCTTCCCATGTTCCCACCTTTGCCTAATGCCTTCACTTAAGAAAATTTAGTAACTGGCGTCTCATCGAATTGGCGATTTCGATCTCGCCCACACCCACCCGACGGGCTAGAGCCGGCTAATTGGAGGTAAAAGAGAGGTCGAATCTGATTGTGTTAATTGGTAAATATGCATTTTATTGTATGGCACCCAAGTTAGCGAAGGGGAATTTTCACCGGTGTAACCTCCGAGATCGCTCATTCCACCTGAGGCAAAAGTGTAGTTGTCCAAGGGGCCTGGCGCCCGAATGCATATGAACCGCTGCATTTAGCACCTCCAAAGTTATGGACAGACTGTGGCAGATCCCGGTCTAACCACACTGTTACAACTTCATGTTAGGAATTATTATATTATCGGAATAATGTGTTATAGTACAACTCTGCCGGAGTAAGCTAAATATAATCCGATAACATTTTTAATAATTTTTGTTGATTTTTTTAATTATACATATATGCCACTTTGCTCATATCAAATATATGTATAACTATATAATCTGTAATTGTATCACTCAACAGTAAAGAGGCAAAAAACACTTTGGAAAAATACTTTTATTTTATGAAAATATCTAAGCTAAAGCCCTTAGCCCCACCCCCTAAATCCATACAACTGCCGCACGTAATCGAGTTTTTATTCCTAAATGTCACATCAGCAATAAGGTATTTGGAACGATTAAAATCATTCACAAATACAGGGTTACCATAATAATAGATCCTTTTCTTCAAGTTCTTGTGATATGTTTTGAAAGCCGTAGCCACATAACATTTTTTATTAACATTGAACATTTGGTGCGGTGAAGTTTTAGATTTTTAAGGGCATCTGATGAAGAATCCAACTGAGGTAGTATTTCGATCAAATGATCTACTGTCTGAATAGCATTATGCTCAGCAATGTATGCTGCAATTTTCAATTCAGCTACTTTTGAATTATCTGATAAGAGTGGTTTAAACATTGTATTTAAAGATTTGCATGACTTGGTTAATTTTTCTAAATTCAAATTTGCATGACTTCCTTAATTTTTCTAAATCAAATTTAATTTTAGCTATTTAAATTATAATTTGAAATACTTGGGATCATTTAAAAGCACCCCTAAAATTACCCCTGACAATTGTAAGCCCCTAAAAAACCCCATCAAAGATTTTGTCCCCCCTAAATTTAAGGGGAAACCCCCCAAGTTGGTATCCCTGCACGAATATATTATTTGTAATGTTATTTCTTTCCACCCGTATCTGAAGTAATGGTATTTCTTCTTTGCTGCGTTAAACAATAGGTAATTTTTAAATATTTATAGAAATGAAACTGCAAAAGATATTATAGAATAATATTTTATGGAGTCATAAGAGGGCTGAGGATCGTTTTCAGAATTTTATTTTTTTCTAGGAAGTTTTATATAACTCCATAATAATGCGATTGATATAACCCTTAGCTTAAATTTCATTTTTAGAGATATTTTCTTTATACGTGACCACATTGATCGACCAATCGACTTCCCAGATAAAATTATAAGTTGACTGTTATTAACTCATCAAAATCAGCACTTCATCAAACAATAGAAACAAAATCAATTTGGGAAAAAAATATTTAACAACAACTTCAAACATAATAACCTGTTCAGTCTGTTTTTAGGTTGATATCTCTAATGTCTTATTAAAATTTATCAAACACTTACCAAGCTTGAAAGCCGGGCCCGGCAAAGTGATCGTCAATCTCGTCATCCGTCATTCCAAGATTTTGATAAATTCTTGTCCAAATTGCTTCTTGAATAGGCGCTATAGTTAATGATATCCCCATCATTGCCATCCAATCTATATGACGACGCCAGTCTTCCCAAGTCCACCAGGCAAAACTATATGACCAGGTGCAAACGTTTTGGTGGTAAATAAATCGACTGGATGATTTAATTTCCAAAAAAATTGCGGGCAACTTTTCAGGAAAATTTTCTAATTGATTCCCTGACCATGAAACGTGACAGTTTAGGTGATATTTAAGGTAGTGATGGAACCCTTTACAAGCTGAGATTCCATCAGAGCCTTTAATCACAGCAACAGCATCGCTTTCATTTTTAATTATCTGCATTTATATTTCGTTTTCATAGGGTTAATATTTTTAAATGATATATCTTACTTGAAAAGTATTTGGCGAAAGGTCTTTCTGTATCTGAACTTGAAATAAATGGGAGTATTTTGGTAGTAGTCTCGAAATGACACCCTCAACAGCTATCCGTTGTGTTTCTTCAGAAGAATCAGGGCGAATGTGGTTAAAACTTTTACTATCTGCCAAAAAGCAGAACATTTGAGCAAATGAATTTTTGAACAGATTTACTAAAGAAAGCAGTAAAATTCACCTTTTTTTATATCACATAAAACGGCTGTGAAGAATACTATAAGTACGCCTAAAACTGATTTCATTATAAACACTTTGACTGTACAGACGGTAAACTGATCAAATATTCTTGGATGTTTTTTTCAAACTTTCTCGTGTACTTTCACCGAGCAGAGAAAATACGGACAGAACCCATCCAAGTTTCAATTGAGACTAATTTCAATTCAAATCCTAAAGTATTCGCGGACTCAATCGGTATCTGCGCTTATCAACACTACGTTTTCAATGAACGTCATCTTTTCAGAGAACTCAAACGTTCTTAGCTTAGTTTGTTTACTTTCTGCCACAGCTTTCAGTTTTCTTCTTCGATGTGGTCAAATTACATCAATGAGTCAATAATGCTTTGATTTGAGAGGGTGACATACCTATGTATCTGCTTATTTTATAATTTAATTAGATCTTGACCCAATTTTTCTCTTGTGATTGCAAGATATGAATTTGGCATTTTAGGCAGTTATTATACAGCAGATAAACTAGTTAAACTAAGTTATCAATAAATTCTAGACTACTATTTGCACATTTTGTGTTTGAAATTCATTGGCAGAGACCCAGAGACTTCTCTTCTGATTAAAACCCGTTTGTTTAAAGATGAGATAAAGCTTGATAAACTGCTGTAATCAATATCTTGAAACACATCATTTTAAATTGATTTATGTAGAGTTTATATGTCAGAGCTGTAAATAAATAAAATAAATTTAAATGCACCGCGAACCAGCACTAGCTGCTCATATTATATAAATTTCTGGAGAAATCGCATAAGATAGTTTGTGAGTTTAGCCTGTTGTGAATTCTTCAGAAAACCTGCGCTACATATAGCAATGTCAAGTGTCAAGAATTAGTAGAGGACAATTTCATCAGTTCAAACATACTACCCACAATCAAAATGAAAAAGTGTATGCAGGTTCGTTGGACAGAGCCAACATTTGTGATGTTAATTTCGCGGCCTGTTTCTACTTACCATCTTTATGTCAGTCTCTCCATCTCCACCGCCGTGCCGGGAAGATCCGCTACCCTTTCGCACTCCGAAAATATTTAAGTTACTCTTGGAACGACGTAAGGTACCGATGCGCTCCGGAGTGGACGTTAAATTTCAATCAATTCGACCCGCTCCTGGTGCGATATTGAATGATTCGGAGCTATTAGAATATCACAAATCAAACGAATACTTCTGGTAATTATAAGAAAGTCCACTCCAAAAGCAACTTTAATGTCCGGGCACTTAAAGGGCTGGTGGAGTTGGACCGAATGGGTGGTGGAAGGGGCTGGGTGATGATTATTGTCAACCCACTACCACTTACCACCCACCGATCCACAACTGTTACCACCTTCTAAGTATATATTGATGACCACCAAGCATAGTTTTTATCGGTAATGGTGAAAAAATGCATGTACCCATGCTGCCATCAAGCGGTAGCATGAGGACATGAATTGGATGAAGGGATGTGAGAACCCTAACTAAGTCTGGGCTCACAACCAAAGGGATGGGGAGAGGTTCAGGGATTACCTGGGTGAGCGTATTATAGGTGGCGTTTGGGGGGATTGGGGGGGGGAGATCTTGCCTCCTCCTTCGGCTCACTCACCGACAATTAATTTGTGGTGAGTGATACTGGTACTCTCTGTCTGACAACGCCTTGTTATTTTCTTCGATGTTATATTTTACACTGTAATCAATTGATAGCTCCGTTCGGTCAACGTCAAATCCATGTGCCACAGCAAAATTTGTTCTTAAATCAAATACGTTGGTAATTGCCTTTATCTCCTCTCCATGCGTTTGGACTGATTGATTCGTTTTAAAGTTTTTCGTAAATGGAGTTTGACTTAGCTGAGATTACTGAATCACAACCTTCACTTTTAAATACTATCGCTGATTTTGTTAGGCCATTTTTAGAAGATTGAATTTTTTTCCGCTTTACACATGAGAAATTCAACTTTATCTCTCGGAGGAGTCAATGCATCCAGATTTCCACATGGTTCTGCTAAATTTTGATTAAGCTCTTGCTCCAAAGCCTTCTGCTTTCGTGCATTTAATGTAGGTAGTACTCTCAGTCCCATAGATGTTGCTATTGGATCGAAATTCTTCTGGTTAATAGTTCCTGGTCTAAGATTAAGCAGTTTTTTAAAGCAGCACTACTTCCTTCAGATATCATCCTGTGCTTAGAGTGAATTAGAGAACGCAGCATAGGCACGGCTCCATTATCCCACAAAAATTTTTGATCTTCTGGAAATCTGGCTGATAAATTCCATAATGCGGACAGTATGGCCTTTAAAGTATTTTCATTTCGGTTTTTTTCATAGCAGCTTTTGCCAAAGCTGTTACTGTACCGATTTGGTTTAGAATAGTTTTCATATTATTGTCAGCCCTCCACGATAGGTTCCGCAAAACCCCTGCTGTAAACAAATTCTTTGTTTGCACATAGAAAAGCCTTGTTATTTTTATCACCAAAAGTCCAATTAGTTAAAGGTATTAAAGCATATGTACGCACGGAGTTGCATTGTTGATCGCTTAATTTTGGTCCATGTACAGCATGATCGAGGTGCACTAACTTGCAATGGCTTGTAGGGCACCAAGCTGGCACATTGCATATCTATGTTCTTCGTCGAAACTAATTTTCATAAGACTAGAGGTAGCAGCGAGTGGATGTCGGTCGCGCCGTCTGCAATAGGAGAGAATAAGCACATCTTCAGGTGTCCAAGCCGTTTGAAAACCTTTCGGTTTGTCCCAGGTCCCAATATTTGAGCGCGCGAAGTCATTATATCACGTGTACTGAAGTGTACTAACTGTTAATGTCCTCTTAATGAAGCGAAAGGATTTTTTATTTTTTTTTTTTCTTCTCAAAAACGTTATAAAGGAGGATGGGAGTTAAAGAAATTATAACAATGAAATTTATAACAAAAAATATAATAAAATATAATAAGCATAATTAAGGCATAGTTCCCGGGTTCGAGACCAGGTCAAAAAACCTATTAAGCTCAAATCTTACACACGTCAGTATAACATTATAGGCTTAAAAAAAGATGGTAACAAAAGTATAGGTCAAAATGTGTAAAACGTGAAAAAAATGGAGTGAAGAACTTCCACCAATTGTAGACAACGATTGCAATTTGACCTACAATTTAAAGTGGATTCTGAACCACTGCAACCCCCATGGAATTTTATCGTAATCTGTAGTCAGCAGAAAACCAGCATGGGCCGCCGCCGGTGGAATTCGATCCTGAGACCTCCGGGTTGGTAGGCCGACACGTTATCACCTACTCCACCGATGACCTAACGAATATCACCACCGAAGACTAAACGAAACTAATCTAGGATCAGGAACATCTTTTAAAAAAAAACCTCTAATTAGCAAGGAAATAAAATTAAGGGATTAAAATTTGCTAAAAGATACGTTCAAATGCAGGATGCTTTCAGAGACAAGGTTATCTGAAGTAATTAAAGTAAACTTGAGATTCTGGATTCAAAAAAAGGCAAAAAAATCTGCCGTAAACTAACGGAAGGCTCGAAGGAGCGTTTTCTTCGACGAAGTCCGGTATGTTATGCTATGGTGTTAGCGGTTGGGTGCCTGGAATAATGGTAATTATGACGGGGTCTATCTACGTATAAAATTTACAATCATCTATACAAAAAATGGGATTTTGGGACCTTGTCTTCATGCAGTAAATATTGGCCTGGTCACAGAAATGTAATTCTGATAAACATTTTGCAAACCTCATGTACTTATTTTCATAGTATTATCTAAATAAAAATTCTTCTTAAAGCCAATGAAAAATTGAAATTGCATAAATACGAAAAGGTGCACAAATTTCTTCAGTAGTGCATTTACTTTAAATTGTATTGTATATTTAAGTATGAGAGGTAATGGTTCTAGAAGAAGCAGGGTGCATCCGGTGTACGCACGGTGTTTAGTGGTAGGTGTCTCGCTACTCCCACCTACATATCCTTCCGCAACGTTTTTATCAAAAAGCATTGAGAAGTCCCAAATAAAATACTTTAAAAAAATATAAAGCCAACCTTGAAAAGCTTTTAAAAGCAGAAATTAATATGCAACTTAATTAAGCCCTACTGCGAGTCTCGATTTTCGTTAGAACAGAGCCTACTCTAGATACAAGTAAGGAAGCAAATACGAACAGCTGAGTGGGCATTGAAGGTATAAACTACAGAAACTTTCCATAGAAAACCATATCGAAAGATTGGGAAATTACACTTCTTCGTAGTATTTATCGCAATATTAAATAAAGTCTCAACTCGGAATTTACTACACACAAATGTGCTGAATATGTGGTCACCGCACCTTTCTTTCTTTCGTTGAAGTTTTGAGTTTGTAATACATCAATGACATCACGGGCTTGTATTTAGAGGAGAATGTATTTAAACAAGAGGCAATCCAATTATACATTACATAGAGGATCTCTGCTAGTCGATTCGATCAGAAATCGATTCTTCGAATAGGGAGCTTTGCCCTGCAAAATTCACATAACAAAACAACTATAAAATTATATGTTAT
This sequence comes from Leptarthrus brevirostris, assembly GCA_964036015.1. Lineage (NCBI taxonomy): Eukaryota > Metazoa > Arthropoda > Insecta > Diptera > Asilidae > Leptarthrus > Leptarthrus brevirostris. The sequence continues at coordinate 21,143,198 of OZ038373.1, forward strand.
GCTTTTATTTTTTTCATGCTTTTAGTTATTTCTTATTATATTTTATCATAATAAGCATAACTTTTTTAAAAGTATTTAGTATTAAGGTGTACATTTCACCATCCAAACATGTAATACTTATAGTTTAAGTTTTTTCGTATATAGGGTTTGTTAAATGTCTAATAAATTTAAGCAATAACCACTAAATTATATTTAGACGATTTAACCACACAAAAATAAACAGGAAATATGTAGCCAACCCTTACTGCCCGTTTAAAAGCCGCTGTCCGATTATTGCACAGATTGCATAAATTACACCCTCCAATACCTTCGCTGATTCAGGATTCATTAGAGCTGAACACCCCCTCGACATTTATCCAAAAACCTTATCGAACCAGCACGTGATCCTTTCAACTCTTATTTAACGCAGAGTCTGCAGTAGTTTTGGGTTTAGTAGGACTACACTGTCATCTCCCAGGCGACGATTTATTGACATTCGGCTCACAAAAAGGTGAAAAACCTTTAAACAACAGGAAATTAGGGGAATGCCACAATATGATGCGTGTCAGAGAGAAGAATTTTTCCCGAAATTAATTCTCTCAAAGTGCCATGTAATGATCTACAATATTATTCGAAGGGTGTGTTTGCCACTCCGCAAGTTTGTTTAGGATACATTTGAAAACCGGGGCTCTTTTGGTTTGTTAGCTGGAGCAGGGCACAAGGGTAATACTTACGAAATTATCCCACAAGCAGATGTTCCCTGTCTTGATGTTTATAGGTTGAGGAAAACGGCAGTTAAACTCATAAACTCATAAATAATCTGACAAACAATCAGGGTTTTGAAAAGCTATCGTTATGGGAGCTAGGGAGGGTATTTTCATATTAATAAAAAAAATTTGGTATAGTGTATTTTATATTTGTCTGCCTTCTTCTTTTACCTTGGGATTGCTTTTTCCAATGTAATTTCGCTTTCTTGACCGAACTTCCTGGTCAAATTACCATTCTTCGACTTCTAGACAAACTAAAATAGACAGAGAAAACCAAACTATCCTTACCCGTAAGGAGGTCTCCTTATTTGAAACGTATGATGTGTTAAAATGCTCTGTTCAACTTTTTAGATTCTAGTTATTGCAACCAATCAAATTGTTGAGGCTGTTTTCAAATTGGCCAATCGTTCTTATTTTAAAATTGTCTTTGCAATATGAAAATAATTTTTATGAAACTTTTGCAGTAAGGAGTAAAACGTCTGATAAAATGACGTTATAATTGAAAGTGTTAATTAAAGGCTATATTCAAGAATATTTTCAGATATTTTGCATCGATAGCTTAGAAATTAGAGATTGCGAGGCTTTCACAACAACTTCAAAAGCAAATATCTCTTAACTGAAGGGTTAAATTCAAAAGATCCTCAAACACTTTCTGTTGTATTTTAGGAGAACTATCTAAATATACACCCGCAAATTTTTTACACTTGTAAAATTTTCACTATATGAGAGGGGAGTCCAAAAATCTCATTGTTTACTACATTTCATCTTAATCAATATATATTATAAAAGTTAGTGTACAATGTGTCCCGCTAAAACTTTGAGTTATATGGTGTGGTAGCCCTCTATCCCCCATCCATGAAGAAGGTTCCCGTTTTTACCTGAAGGGCGTGCTTTTGAAGATATAAGGGCTGGAAGTTTCGCCCGCTATAAATTTGCAGAACAGTCCAGAACATTCGAAAGTATTCGAGAGCACTCAACATTCCAGAACATCCCGGAACATTCTGGAATGTTGTGGAATGTTCAGAAAGATCCCGAAACATCCCAGATCATTGTGGAATATTCCAGAACCCTCTCGAATGTTTTGGAATGTTCTGGAACATTGTGAACCATTCGAAGCCTTTTTTGTATGGGTGGGACTACACAAGATCCGTCGTGAGTTCGAACGTCAGTTTCTAATCAGTAAAGTGCAGTGAGTGAATTAAAACAAAAAGTGAAGTGTGAATAATGAAAGTGATACAGTGACTGAATATAAATCGAAAATAAAGTGTGAAAAGTGTTTAAAGTGTGCTTAGTGCATTTCTTAATAAAAAGGCGATTTGATTTATATTTTATACAATACCTAAACGTAAAAGAGAAGGAGATCTTGCCAGTTCTGAAGCAAAACGGCGAAAACAAAAAGAACAGCGAAAAAACGAAACAGTCGAAGAGCGCGAAGTACGTTTATACTCAGAAATCTCAACTCACCAAAACTATGTAACGGAACAAGGATGATCGTCAAACTATCTATCGAATAACATCATCGAAGCCGAACTTATGACTGGAAAGGACAAAGAACACACAGTTTTTATCCCCAGAATACCACTAATCTCTACTGAACTGCCATTCCAATTTAAAAGACTGCAATTTCCAATCAAATTATCCCATAGTTTAACAATTAACAAAGCGCAAGGACAAACTTTAAAACATTGCGGCATCAACCTCGAAGACTCCTGCTTTTCTCACGGTCAACTATACGTAGCTTGCTCTCAAGTAGGAAATTCGAAAAATTTTTACATCTATACCCCGGATAACAAAATGAAAAATGTTGTTTATAAACAAGTGTTGTAAATAGTTAGAATATGTTTTCCATAAAAAATTTTCACGTCTTATATTTTAAAGTTTATCCTTTTATTCCAACTACCACACAAAATCGTATCAACTCACTGAGCGAAGCCGCGTACCTCAGCTTGTAGGCATATAAATGAAAGGATGGAAGGGCTATGGCATACAGACAGATCGAAACTATATTCCTGGTTGCTTTGGAATCCTAAAAAGGATTGTAAGCGGGCCTTTTCATATCTACATACATATAGCGGCTCACACATTAAGGCCCGGTTTTAATAGTTGTCCGTATGTCAAAAATGAGAGTTATGTCATTTATTTCTTTATATTTACAGCCTTAAATCGTTTCTTCTCGGTCTTAGCTTACTCATCAAGAACTTAGTTGCTCCTTCTCTCTTTATGGAAATTTAATGTTTCGAAACGATTCAATCGATCTTTACTTAATAGGCTTCAGTCGAAGATGAGCGGTGTGCTGTAAGACGGAAACTTTTCATAATGATTCAATGACAGACTTTACTCAACAGTGGAGTGGTGGCGGTGAGGGGGGGGGGGGGGGGGGGTTGAAGGAGAGGGAGAACTAGAAAAATATTTTTGTACTTTGCAGTCTGCGGATTAATTAATTAAGACTGTCCAATTCCTTTTACAATTTCCTTCGACTAAAACTAACCAGCTTAATTCTAGAAAAATCAGCCACTTGGGTCCGGATATTTCCGTTATACATTTTCACCTCAATTATTCACCATACCATCATCCTTGACTTCCTATACTTTACATTTCCTTTCCTTGATTTCTGGGCATTACATAGTTAACTATTTCCGTTTTCATGACAAACCTCGTGCACGTTACACTGCTCCCCTCTTAGAATTGTTCGTCCCAGACAATTACGGTCACCTATCTTAAGTTCCTTATCTTATCTTTATCTTTGCTCGATGGCTTCCTGCAGGTTGATCTTCTCTAAATAAACAAAATATGTACGAAATATTCATTTGACCAGTGTGAATTATTAAAAAATTAAAAATTCAAAACAACAACCTGTTTAAAACTCGAGCAAAGTAAGAAATATAATAATTTTTCAAATAAAAAGAAATGCAATATACCACGTATTAAAACGTACTAAAAAGTATAAAATAATTTCTCCTAACCCCAATACAGATAGTCTTGAAAATGTGTGATTGTGAATTTTTTATAGCTATTAAAATACTTGTAAGATTTAAAATTAAAAACGTGGTGCGCATGCAATAGTCATTAACAATTGTAATGGACTGCAAATGATACGAACTGTTGTTTGAGTTTTTTCAACGACAGCTCCACACTACTTACTATTATCTATTGCATGCGTCCCACGTTTGATTTTAAATTTTACTACTGTCTGTATGGGGTTAGGAGTAATTATTTTATCCTCTTTAGTTAGTTCGTTTTTTTTATTTAAATAATTATTTTCTACTTTTTAGTCTTGTATGAGTAATTTTTCAATCGATTTTAAACATTATGAAGAGATATAAGTATTAAGATTCTTTATAGACCAACGAACAGACAGAGAAGAAAGCGAGTTAATATTGCATTGTCATCTAGTTCTAAGATATGTTTAAAGTTTCAAATCTGTAGCTCATCGGGAAGTTAGTTTAAAATCTATTTGCAAATTTGTACCAAGCAGACAAACAGATAAGAAAGCGAGTTAATAAAAACATAGTAACAACAACGATCGGTGTTTCTTCTTAGATCTTTAGTTTTGGCAAGTCTATTTAAAAAACCAGCATTGATGGTATACATAGCTAAAATGAAGTTATGTACCCTTTCGGGATAAAACATCGTCGTATAATTTTATCAATATTAAGAGGAATGCGATTTATATGATAAATCATGGTTTAAAAGTTCACAGTCACGCAAACAATTAACAATACAAAATATTTCGGCATCGTCAGAATAAAATAACTTTTTCAAATTCATAAAGGACATAGATACATCGTTAATATAAATAATAAACAAAAGTGGACCGAGATTACTTCCTTGGGGTACGCCTGAAGTATTGAGAATAGCTTGAGATAGGAAGGAAACCCAAGGATGGCTAATATAAGAATAAGAACTCTATGACTAATTCTGTCAATTGATTAACCGAAGACGGTGCAAAGTGTAGTAAAATTTAAAAAAATAACTTAAAATTTGGCCAAGTTTGAAATTTTATAACTCGAAATGTGAGTGAAGGGAGATTTTTCGCTTATGGAAACGGCAAAAGATTCTCTTTTAAATGACACATAAAAGGCTTAATAGAGAGTATACTTAAAATGTTTTGGGTCTTAAGTAAAACATTTACCCAAGAACATATTCTTTTCTATTAATAAATAAGAGGATAAATAAATATTAATATAAGTAATTGGATTGACTTCCGTCTAAAAATATCTGCTGGAAGAAAATATTTCTTGTGTTACATTTCGATATCGCACTGTAAGCCCTAACCATACATAGAATAGATACTAAATAGAAGAACAGTTCCCTTAATTTCCTTAGTCAAACGTGAACGAAATAGTCTGGCAATGTCCTATTTTTTAGGGAAAAGTAAATGCTAAATGTTAAACAGTAAATACTATTTGTCAAAAATCAGTAAGCGAGAATAAATTTTGTACCTCTTAGAAGAGAAATATCCCTTTTCGTCGATTTATTCGTATAAGCGGACATATATATTTGCTGGTTAAGTAATTGACAGTTTTAAAAATTCCTTACTTTCGTATAAAATCAGTCAGTAAATATTTTTCAATTCTTTCATTAAGTCTTTTTTTTCGCGAGACTACGAAATCTCTCAGTTTACATCTGAATAGCTTAAAAATTGAATAAAAACTTTTTACTTGGATAAAAATGACTTTACAACTACATGAGTGAGAGATTTCCCATTTGGGTAATTTCCTCTCAGTGACATTACCATTTAAATGTAAAATGGAATTAGGTGCCGGGAAATTTTTGTAGTTTTGTTCGACGCTGGTCTACTATTTGTATTTATTCTATGCCGTCACCACCAGTTCGTTAAATTTGTCTTTATCTCATGTTCATTCTTTATGAAAAGAAATTGTTAAAATTTTAGCTAAATAATATATTATAAGATTATGTACAATTGAAACATTTGCTTAGTTCCACAAATATTTATTTCAAGAATAAATTTTTTATGAACAACGTGTTTCGCCTTATTGGGGCATCATCAGGTTCAAAACTAAATTCCTAACTACAGTACAATTCTATTTATGCCTACGTTCGAACAAGGATGGATTTAATAACGGACTATTATTTTTGAAATCTGGTCGTTTAGAATAATTTTTTTTTCAAGTTTTGCTTTTTTTATTTCGTATGGTAAACATGAATGTACAAAAATTTTGAACAATAGATTACAGAACAAAGCAAACAGTAACACGGCAATAATATCTTCAATTAAAAATAAATTAAGCAGTAACAATGTTATATTAGGGAAAGCGCACAAAGGAATACTATTGTAATTTTAACAAAACAATTATTTTTCGAAAAAATGGATAAGGCTCTGAATAACGCAGCTGTAGTAGAACTTGATATTGATCCCACTCAAAAATATCAGACTGAGGTTATTAGAGCAATTAGTAAGGCAGATTTATTTATCACTGTACAAGATAAATTTCAATTGAAAATTAGTAATCCGTGTGTTGCAATTCTATATGGCTTAGTAAAATTACACAAAAATAATCATCCAATAAGACCAGCGTGTGCTCTGCAATAAATGCTCCAGCACAAAAATTGTGCAAGAAAATAAGTTGACGATACAACTAAACGTAATTTATTAAATTTTCATTCAAAATATTCTGTTAAAACTTAATAAAATAAATGCGCAAAAGGACGGCTTAGCGGTGGGTAGTGCTGCATCTCCATTCTTTGCTGAATGCTTTATGTTTAAATTTAACCCTTTAATTTAAAATCTGATCTGTTGAAACATATTGTGTGTTGGTATCGTTAAGTTGATGACGTTTTATGTATTTGGACAGGTACTGTATGAAAACTAAATTTATTTATTAATGACGTATTAAATAAGATAGAAAATTCTATTAAATTTCTGGTTGAAATAGGTAATGACTTAATCAATTTTCTTGACGAGACCATATATCTTTGTAAGAATTGGCTTGATTTTAAGATTTTTAGAAAGGATACTTTTTCGGATGCAGTTATCCCTTTTAATTCAGATCACCCATAGAATACAAAATTAGCCGCTTTTCATTTCATGATAGATCGTCTCCTAAATATTCTAAGCACGCAAACCAACTTCAAAAATAAATTAAAAATTATAATAAAAAATTGCAATAAATAACAAACAATGGAAAACAAATTCCATACGTGAAAGGCGTCTCAGAAGAAATTAAGTTCATCTTAAAGCCGGCATTTTTTAATAATATAAAACGCTAAAAAATCTTATTTCTAATGATAAAATAAAGCCAAAAACGGAAGAGTTAGAAAGAAGTCGGGTCTATGAAGTAGGTTGCAGCGATTGCTCTTTAATATACATAGGAAAAACAAAACGTAAATTAAAAACAAGATTTATTGAACATGTAGCTGGGACAAAAAATGGCAGGTCGTACTCTGGCTTATCCAAATATTTATCAGATACAGGTTATAAAATTCAATTAAATAACATGAAATTATTAAAAAAAATTTAGATGGATGAATTATTTTAGATAAATTCGAAACATACGAAATGAAAAAAGCAAAATTTGAAAATAAAAATATTCTAAACGACCAGTTATATTTCAAAAATAATAATCTGTTATTAAATCCATCCTTGTTCGAACGTAGGCAAAAATAGAATTGTACTGTAGTTAGGAATTTAGTTTTGAACCTGATGATGCCCCAATAAGGCTAAACGCGTTGTTCACAAGAAATTGATTGTTGAAATAAATATTTGTGGAACTAAACAAGTGTTTAACTTTTACAGAATTTTATAATGAATTTAAAGTTCTAAAAAACTCTCTATATTAAATAATATAGTTCTTTCGTATTTTAAATGCATCTCTCCTGCAGTATAAGCATTGAATTTTAATTAAGTGCCAACAGTATAAATTTATAAGTATATGCAGTGCTGACTCGATAATCCGTAATGAAATAATTTTGACCTGAAAATTTTCGGATTAATGGAACACTTTTCCGTTTGCGTTATAAGGAAAGAAATATAATTAGAACATAAATATTTAGAATTAATTCATTCATTATAAATGAACAATAACCAAATTCGAATACAAAAAAATCGTAAATTTACATAAATAGTCGTGCATATACAATAAAAGGAAATATTTCTTTTCTTTTGAAAGAGTAAGAGCTGTTCGTGAAGTGGTACGTCATTCCCTTCGGACAACTTTAAGCAACCATTAAAATGTGCTATTGCGTCCTCGTGTTTTATCTTGGGTTATTGATTAGTGTCCCTCTGAACTTCGGTTTCTTCATCATCTGAAGAACAGATAGAGTTGCAGCCTTCCTCAATCCATTCTCTAACCTCCTCATTTGTTACATGTTGCTGAGAAACTCTTTAAATTAAGGAAGATAATACAGAAACATTTGAATTAAGGGGGTCGTCTACGTAGCGGCCTGATTTGCGAGCCTGTTTTTCAAAATTTATTACGAAGGAACGAAAAAAGATATTCACTCACTTTTTTTTGTTTTTTGTTTATTTAATCGTAATCTTTCAAGAGCGAAAGTCATTGAAATAATATTTCTACATATTCGAGTGCAGGATGACCTTGAACGTTCAATTTTCCTGCAAGATTTTGGGCCAACCACGTAACCTACAACAAAAAATAAAACTAATCTATAATTGTTATTACATCAGCTATGGTTAGACACAAGCTTTTTGTAAAATTCAAAAAAATCTCGAAATGGTGGACATTTTTGAAAAAAAAAGTTATTTTTCCCTTGTTTTTCAAATGATTATTGCCTGTTATAATAATAAAAAAAAATATTTCGTCAAAAGCTCGTGTCTAAGCATAGCGACATGTTTTCTGATGAGGTAAAAAAAGAAATCGAATCGATACGTGTAAAACTTTTCTTCAAATCGTGCAAGTAAGTTAGAAAAATACGACTTTCGGGAAAACGCGTTTAAAGGTTTACACAAGAAAAAAAATATTTTTGAAGGATCTTAAGATTAATCATCTATGCCGGGGCCGTAGAGTTCACCTTCCTCTTCCTGGAAACAGTTTAGATGTTTTATGATCGAGAATCGGTTTTAAACTGAAGGAAATAGAAAATTCGGGGTAGCCGCGGTCACAGGGAGCGCGCGAAAACACTGTGAGCGAGCGTGCTCAACGCTCTATTGCTCAATAACCGTGAAGAGTTTACCCAAATCCTTTGAAAATAACATTCCTTACATCTTCCAAATGAGTATTATGAAAAAAAAATAAAAATTTTTTTGCAACTTCATACGTAGACGACCCCCTTAACTGCATTAGTGTTAGCCGTACTAAGTAGACGATGTCTTAATTCAGACAGAGAGATCTCGTCATCAGAGTTCCAAATATCTTCAGGAAGAGCTTATTCCAGCAATTTCTAATTGTTGAATCCTTTACCTTATTCCAGGATTGTGTAGCAGCACATATTTAGGCAAATTTAAGCAAAACTGTTTTAGGCAAATCGAAATATCTTTTTCCTGTCGAGAAATTATGTGAGTCGACAGGCTCTATTTATAATTAATTTCATGATATTAATGACATTTGATCCATTGATTGGATCAAAGCGGTTGTTTTAAGTGGAAAGAACATCACTTCTATATTTTTATCATCGCTAATTAGGACCGACTGATGACTAGGCACATTATCAATAAGTTTGAGGGCTTTTAGTGGTAATTTTTTAGTCTTTAAAAAGTTCCTTGACGAAAATTTTCTGAAAACAGCTTGCAAATAATTATCGAATTAACCCTTCTAACTCAGAAGGCGCACTTCACAGGCAGAAGCCCGGAATCAATTAACCTATCCACCAGAATATAACAAAATATTGAAGTGAATGAGCACAAAACACACCCAAACACAACAATCAGGGGTGCAACAGGCAATAGAGATCGCTTGAGCCAAGCCAATTGAATACATACACAAACTAACATAAAAAATCCTTACAAAAGCCTTACAAAAACGAGTGAGTGCAACAGGATGGCTACAAGTTGTAGAGGCTACTCCTTAATGTAACCTTGTCCACGTTAGTGCTGAAAACATCACCAACATCATTAGCAAACCTACATATGCGGTTAACTGGCTCAAACATACCGTACCTAGTGCGCGAGTAGGCTATCCGATTACCCTATGATCAGTAACTCAAGTTTATGAGATCGCGTAACATTTGAACAACATAAAAATGTTGCTCGGTCTTTTGAAACCTTGCGACCTGGAGCCGTAAATTCCTTCGCATGCACAAGTGTCTTTGGTGGAAGCATGTGCCAGAAAAGAGCACTTTCATTCGCATTATAGGATTACCGGATATCTACATATTCCCATTTTTTTAACCTTTCTCTTTAGCTTGTCTTGCAAAGGAAAAATTGCCTGTTCATCACTGCTCAGTTTTTCTCCACAGATCCTTAAAGATCGTATGTCATATCGCTTTTTAAACTTTATTATCCAGCCTCTACTGACATTGACAAGATTTTTTGTTTTTTTTTCTGTTTTATATCAAAAACAGTTGAAACACCTACGCCGAATTTTTCCGCAGATTTGTGTCTTTGTGATTTGTGATTAATGTCTTATGGCTGTGTTTTTCTCCTGCACAACCCATTTCATAATCGCGAACTCCAGAAATAAAATAGTTTTTTAAAAAAAAGTTGAACCGACTTCACAAAAAGCGCTAAAAAGCATAAAATAATTTTTAATTTTATCTATTACGACATTTTGAAGTCGGTGCAAATTAAACAAACCAAACAACTACAACAAAAGTATTTAATCGTCCTTCCTTTTGATCCCGTGAGCTGAAACGTTCAGGTAGTATTACGTAAATTTTCAATTGTGGTTCTGTAGTTGTTTTATTTGTTTAATTTGCACCGACTTCAAAATGTCGTAATAGATATAAAATTAAAAATTATTTTATGCTTTTTATCGGTCCACGTGTTACAAAGTTAGGTTCCACCACCACCCCCCCCCCCCCCCCCCCCAACCCAGCAACATTTGTTTTCTCGTAGTATCAAAAAAAGTTACGTTATTACGTTACGTTACGAAGTTATGCCCGGTCAGACATAAAAAAAAATTAAAAAAAAAATTAAACAAAAACGCGTCGAACTTAGAACCTCTGTGTTTTTGGGAAGTCGGTTAAAAAATATGCGACGGTAAAGCAAAAGTAAACGAGCCGTGGCGCTGAAGTCGCCCAAGGTCGCCGCGCCATTATTTGAAATCGCCCAAAAATCGGCTTTTGATTTTATAATCTATCAAGTCCCTCTTCAAACTGTTGTTTGTACAACTTTAATGTAATATTTATTACAGTAATCACAGTAACATATACAAGTAACACAAATTTAAAATTGTGGTAGAGGCCTCGTGAACAAAAAATACCCTTAATTTAGTAGGTATTTATGGAAGTGACTATTTGCACTTACGTGTACTTAACGTGTACTTTTGAATTCGGGAAAGTTCCGCTTGTATGTACCTTATGTACTACTTTACAAATAAATTCCCTGGCGGGGGAGGTGGAGGGGTGATTAATACACCTCTCCCTCCCAGAAAGTCTAATAAATTTTTGACGTACATAAATACACGTAAGTACACGTAAATACATGTAACTGCAAATAGTCTTTAAAACCTTTAATAATTCACCCAGTCGATACCAACTATTTATTACGCACATTTTAATCTTTTAGGAATTAATATATATACAAAGGATAGCAAAAGCAACCGCAGGGACGACAGAAAAACAATGTTGATGCATTGAGCATACTTTTATGTTCGAGCGAAAAAATTCCATTGCGAAAAACGTCAGTTCGGACTCGTTCGGAGTTTAGTAAAAAGTTATTCGCGCAAAATTAGAATTTTAGATGACCCGACAGCAAAATTCTTTTTACTGCCACGTCGGGTTATGTGATTTCGATTAGCCAATATGAACAGCTTGCACATTGCGAAACGCATAAAAAACCTAGAGCAAAATAACGTTCGAATTCCTGATGAATATTTGCAATAGAAGTTTGTTTAAGAAGACAAACAACGACTTTCGGACTACAGATAATAAAATTGTACAGTCCTTTTGGATTACAGAGACACTAAGGCAGTGTTTCACCATTCGGATTAAGGCGAATTTCGGATAATCGAGCTTTCGGAATATTGAGTCAGCACTGTATTCTGAAACCACAGGCTAATGTTATCCTTAATTATAAGCTAGTCTAATAATGTTATTCTAACATTTGTACATAATTTAGCAGTCTTTTGTAGCCCACTGTAAAATTGAATTAAAATGTTGATACACATTGTAGCACGAGAAATTGCGAAGTTGCGAAGTGCAGGATTATAAACAACCTGTGAGTGATTCTTGTTACATGTTGCAGCAACAAATCTCTTTATATTTGGAGAGCAATCAACTTTTGTTTACATCTTTTACTTCACGTGATATTACGTAGCGTCGTACGTCCCTTCAGGCTTTGCTTTTCTAAACATTTTTCGCTTGGGTGAGACGATGAGGTCAACCATTGACTTGACGCTGAACTCTACGTTAACCAAACATTAAGCAAAGCACACGCAATGTAACTTTTGAGCCGGCGCAGCGCGGCAAAATGTTTGCTACTTGCAGAAGCCGAAAAGCACAATTTGAATGGAACTTGGCTGAAGGTTGATCCAACCACCAACCAGTTGCTGTTGAATACCACGTCGGATTGGATCGGTTGGGAATATTTCTGGCGTCGCGGTTTGTTTTCAATTGTGAGGAAGCGCGCGATCTGTCCACTTCGAAATTCGGACAAAAAGTGCTCTTGGTAGGTACTCCCTCAATTGGATCGGACGTATATATTTTCGCGTGATTTAACCGTTGAAAAATCGCTTTTTGTTGGGGCGCTAACATTCGGATGTCTCGAAAGAATTCCTGTCAAGTTGAACTTTCTTAAAAGCAGGACTTTTTTTTATTTTCCAAATTATTTTTGTGAATATATTAGTGTTGTGTTGACCGACCACCGTGCGCTTAATTCAAATAAATAAATTAGTAGAGCGTTACTTTCCGTGTAATTGCGTTATTAGTAGCACCGTGCTAGTTAATGAAAATTTTTCCGGTTATTTTTAGCAATTGCACAGAGAGGGTCGAGCGAGAGTGACTCTGTTTATCACTCGCGGGATTTGATTGTTTCGGATGTTAACAAGTGACTCAATATTTCGATCTTTTGTTTTTTTTTCTTATTTACTATTAATTTCCTATGTGAACATATATTTTTAGGTTATTTCAAGTGTTTTAATGGATAAGCTAATGTTGTTTTGACTTTTTTGTATATGTGTGGCGAAGTATTGTGTTTTGTGAGATACTCAAAATTACTTTTGGATTATTTCTGCTTTTTGGATTATTTTTTTGGATTCTTAGTTCATTCTGTACTCAGGAGTATCAAGAAATTTTCTGTAAGTATAGTAAATTTTGAAAGTAATAATTTAGATATGGTTTTTCGAAAGGACCCGAGAACAGAAATTTCTTGTTGCATTTTGTACTGAAGCTGTTGAAAATTGGGGAAATTGATTGCAAACATACCTACACTTTTTTTGAAGAAACCACTCTCTATACACGTAAAGTTTTACTAAAAAAAGGAATAGAGTTTAAACTTTAGTGGTGCGATGGATTTCAAAATTTAAAAAAAAAAATTTATAGGTACTAACATTTTTATTATACGCAATGTATACACATACATATGTTTTTCTAAAAAAAAGGGAATTATACACTTTCGCGGTCGCCTGGTTTTTTGGCGGTAAAGAATCCAAAACTAGACCGGTCTTCATGATTTTTTTTAAATGTCGGTACGTTTTTACGGCGGATTTACGTTAAAAATCTCAGAAATAAAAAAAAAAATTCTGTTTTTTTAAGCATCGTCTATTCGCATCGCGGAGTACACGGATACGTGTACTCAACACGTTCTGTAAAATTTTTATTACACTTTCTGGGAGGAAGAGGTGTATTAATCAGGCTTTTAGTTGCTTTATTAACTAAAAGGGAAGGGGACTGCCGCCCCCTCCCCCCGCCAGGTTTGAATGCTTTAAAAGATCTACTTTTTGCAAATAATCGTTAAAAAAAATATTTTTTTTCCCGATTTTTTTTTTCGCTTAATTTAGTCGTTTTGTCAATTAGATTAGGAAAAAATATATAAAAAGTTGATGAGATGTCATAAAAGAAAATTATACAGACTTATTTGTAAAAAGTCGCTTTTTTTAAACATTTAAAGCTCTGAAACTATTAAAAATATTGAATTGAGATCATTTTCGTATTTTGTATAGTAAATCCGCCATAAAAACAAACATTTAAAAAAATCATGAATATCGGTCTAGTTTTGGATTTTTTATCGCCAAAAAACCAGGTGACCGCGAAAGTGTATAATTACCAATGTAACAAAGGGAAACCATACAGGACAGTTATATAAGCTCCTTGACGAAGAGTAAAATTAATTGTGAAATAATGTGGCTCATTCAATACAAATTAGGGAATCGTACCACAGACAGGAACAATGAAAGTGTGAATGACAGATCGGCTCAATTTAATTATGCAGTTATTTTTTTAAAATTTGTTTTACATATGGAGTAAATTAATTCTTGTAATTAAGCCTATCCTTAAAAATAATTTTGTAATTATAGAGAAAATGTACAGCAGCACCGATTTTTTGGGACCGACATACATATGCTGTAGAGCTTGAGGGGCTGAGTAGTTCATACATCAGGTGAATGAAAAGTCCCGGAACGGTTAAATATCTCGAGAAGTGCACATCGGATCAAAAAAAAATACGTGTTGGAAAAAGCTATTCAATAATACCTAACTTAACCAAACATCAATATTATACTTAACTCGACAACATCACTCGGGGTTGGGACGGATGTTACGTTGATACTTTTGATGAACAACGATTGATAATTTTTTTTCACAGATAGCGCTGTAATCAACAAAATCTAAATTGGGGTACCAAAACAGGGGTATCTCGAGAAATACGTGTTGCATAAAAAAATATATGTTCAATATTTTTTTCAAAAGCTGTTCAATGATATCACATGTAACCTCACTTCCACGCACTGACGGTGGGAACTACTTTTAGATTTACCCAGGAACAACGAGTAGTAGTTATCTGTACACTTGAGGTGCTTGATTAATATAAGCTCCCTTGCCCCTAAACTCGGCGTGCTTGAAAATGTGAGTCTGCTAGACTTTCAACTCGGAATACTTGATAACGTGAGTTCCCTCGCCTTTTACCTCGGGGTGCTTGATTAACGTAAGCCCCCTCATTTCTCACCAAACACTACTAAGTTAAAGACATTTTGCAATAAGATAATCAAATTGGCCACCTTGTCGCTCTTGACAATGTTCTTACCTAAAACAAACTTGTTGAGAAGCGGTTTCCAATACTATATCTGGTATTATTGAGTTTAAAAGACTGCGTATTCTCTATTTCAGCTCGTCAATATTTTCTGAATTATTATTATCGTAAACCTTACTTTTTCAGTATCCCCAATAAAAAGAAAAGAGAACAAGAGAAGTCTAATCACGTGACCTTTGTAGCCATTCTCATTCGACCAATCCATCTTTCCGGAAAAACATTATTTAACAAATTGCATACACAAGCAGCACAATGCTCTGGAGCTCAATCTTGTTGAAACCATACAAATGCATTTAACCCATTTCTAAAGATTTCTGTCGTATTGTAGGTCATAATTTAACATGTTGCAATACTTTTCAGCATTTAAATTGCAGTAAAACGAAAAAATGGCCCTACAATTCGATAACACAACATTTTTGCACATACATTAAGTTTCTGATTATACTTGTGAATCTCTCATCCAGTGAGCATTTTCATTAAACCAATACTTCATATTATGCCTATTATCAGCACAATTTAAATCATACGTTGGCTCATCAGAGGAGTATTTCCAGAAAAGAAGTATATCGTTATTAACATATCGTTGCATCATTACTTCGCAAAATTGAACTCTACGACCATAAGCTCTTGTACTATTCTGATTTTATACTTGGATTTATACCTCTTCATAACCTTAAAACTTGAATGTTTCTTTATTCCGACAGGTTGAAGTACTTTTCTGCTCGATGTATGACAATTTTCTTGAAATGTAATGGCATATCCAAAAAAAATTTCATCATTTGTCGCATATCATTTGTCTTTCAGATCTTCCTTCGTCTTTAACCTAGCCAGTTTCTTGAAAACGAGTAACTGTCGGTCATGCAGTAGATTTAAAGATAGGTTGACGGTTTGCATAAGCATTATTGAATAAATCCATACTCTGGCATCAATCGGACAGTTATTGTATCTCTTTTTCTGAAAGAGGCATCACAAAATCTTTGACGATTGAGCTATAAAGAAAAAAAAAAATACGTGTCGAACTTAGAACCTCTTTCTTTTTGGGAAGTCGGTTAAAAAATAAATAGCAGCAATTATATATATACACAGTAGTAAAATGTGATCTTATCGATGGATCTCAAAGTGAAATACTGAGCTCCAGTCTCAAATACACACAATAACGCAGTACCAAAACAAATATTCTCAGTCCAATCTCAGTTTCACCTCGAACCCTCCTCCCCCTCCCGTAGATCCTTCATTGTTACTTGAGATATCCCCCAATTTTGAACGTTGTGGTACCCGATTATGGTTTTTGTTGATTACAACGCCATCTGTAAAACTCAATGCAGCTTTTTTTGTTCTAAGAACAGATTAAATAGGGCTCCACGGCACCGAAACTTTGGCATATTTTGGTCCGGGTCTCGTCAAGGTGAAGACAATCTTGGTCCAGTCTTGCTCTCGCCAAGATGAAAAAAAGGGAATTTCGGTGGGAAAACAGGGAGCAAGTACAACTGATATAATGTAGGAAAAGCAGTGTATACTTATATGTCCCATAAATGATACATCGACATAAAAGCTGTAATAAAAAATGTGATGTACCTCAACTTAGCCAAACACATTTCTCGAATCAAAAATCTAACCCTCTTATAATTTGTTGCTAAATAGTTGCTAATTAGTTGTAGAAAAAAATAATTTGTTGCTTTTTATTTAAAAAAAAAATGTGATGTTCTGTTAAGTTCAGGTGAAGTTAGCAGAACACCTTCATGAAAAATAAATTTACAGAATCGGTACGGTGCCTAAATTATTAAGTGAATTTGTTGCTAATTAGTTGCAGGGAAGAAAATTATAGCTCTTTGGTTTTTTTTTCCAAAAAATGGGATGTTCTGCTAACTTCAGCTGAACTTAGCAGAACAGCTTCATAAAAAATGAATTTACAGAATCGGGACGATGTCTAAATCATTGAGTGAATTTTTTGCTAATTAGTTGTGCACAGGGCCGTCGAGAGGGGGGTGGCGAAGGGGGTAAACCCTCCTGGCCCGGGCTTTCTAAAGGGGCCCTGTCATCTAAGTAATCAACAGAAAAATTTTTCCATTTTAAATATATATAAAAAAAAATTTCACGATCGAAAAAGTGTAATATACTAGACAGATTTTAAATTGAAAGTCACTCATTCAATTGTATATGGGTCCGTAAACGATTAGTCCCGGTCCCGAAATTCCTTTCGCGGGGGCCCGTATGTTATACTCCCCGGGCCCGAATTTTGTGTCTACGGGCCTGATTGTGCACAACAACGACCAAAAATAATGAACCACACCATCAGCATGGGCTGTTTTGCCAGAGATATCGAAAAAATTATCATTACTTGGATTTTCGGGTTTTTTGCATTGCGGAAAATTTCGCTACTTCAAATTATTAAATTTAATAATATTTTTCAAAGAGGAATTCCTACAAGTTGTGTATTTATGTTCTCCTTTTCTACTTACTTTAGTTCAAAACTGGAAAAACCAGAATTTTAACTCTAAGGCAACTCTAAGGGCTCCTCTCCACTGTACTGCCATCCGTTTCCTGTATTTTTCGACCTTCAGCGCATCAGCCCAGATCTCAGTAGGATCGAGTGCGTGATCGACATAAGCAGTCGCCTCTTACTCGCTAATGGGCCTCCCACGTTTGCCATGAGCCTGCTCAACTGTCTGTGCTGCCCTGTCTGCCGCATGCCTAATGTGTTCCCAAAAATTTAGTTTGGAGTCCAGCCTTATTCCCACGTATTTAACTGCCTGGCTCGTCAGGATGTCCTCATCCCCCACTCGCACTTCCCTAATCGTAGGGATCCGCTTCCTAGTGAGTAGGACAATCTCGGTCTTCTGGTTGGCTAGACTTAGGCCATGTTCATCCATCCATCTACCTGATTCTGCGGCGATGTCATCCGCGTAAACCACCAAAAAGGTGTCTTCTGGCATGTCCATGCGCAGTATACCATCGTACGCTATATTCCACAGCTCTGGGCCTAGAATCGACCCTTGCGCGGCTCCTGCTGTGATTTTCTTCCTGCCTGGTCCTTCTGTGGTGTCATAGAGGAGAACCCTGTCGTGTAGGTAGCTCTCTACCATCCGGAGGAGATACTCCGGCGTTCTAAAGGTGTACTCTAGAGCGTTCAGCATGTCGAGGTGACAGGCTGGTTCAGTTGGAAGTGGAAGTCGCTGTCGAATTCGACGTTAAGGTTCTAGGTTAGTAGTATAGGTGGGTTAAGTGGAGAGTACCTGCTTCCATGTACGGATGACTTTTCATTAACTACGACTACGATCCTACCTCTCAAAACTTACACCAACTACTTCAACCAGTATCACTACCTCTTCTTCTGCAGTCGCAATAAGTCAATATTTTTAGCCTCAAAACCGCATAAAAATAAACGATATAATTTCTATAAGTAAAATTCTTCATTCGCCCCATGCCCCATAACGAGTTACGGAAACTAGAGAGAGAGAGCGCGCGCGCGAAAGAGGCAGAAAGAATTCACTAGACAACACCCCAGAGACGGAATGGATTTTTTAAATTCTCACTGGGAGACCGAGGCTCGAACCCTGGAACCGTGGCGTAGTAATCGTGCCATTCAACTAATTTATCCGACTTTGTCTCCAAATAACAACTGTTACATATTGTAACGATGGAGGACTTCTGCGGGACTAAACGCTGAATGAACGTAGTAATTGCATGACATTCTTATGAGCTATCCAAACATTTTTTATTACATTTGGAGACGGAGTTGGATCAATGCGTTGAGCCGCACGACACCATGCCATGGGCCCCGGGTTCGAGACCAGATCTCCCCGTGAGCTTTTATTAAGAAATTAAAAAAATCCGCTCTGTCTCTGGGCTGTTGTCTAGCTCGCAGTAATGCAAAAACAAGACTCAAGCTTCCTCACTCCCCTTACCCTAATGCCCTTCCGGCCAAAACCATGCCAACGCATCAAAGGGTTGTCCCCTAGGATTTGACCACATCGTATTAAAAAAAAAAACAAGCAAGTTATCATTTTGACATATTTAAAGTTTTTGGACAGCCACATCATATAGAACACAAATTGTATAGCCACTATCAGCTTTCCATATATCTACCCGGGAATCTGCACTGCCCAAAAAGATAAACTTGTAATCTTATAGTTCATATATACAGTAAATATTTGAATTAGTGTACTTTATCTAACCGAGTTATAAATTCATTCGTACTTATAGGAATAGTCTTTTCATCCGTCGAAAATTCAGATCCATGTCCACTCAGTTATCTTAAAATTGTATATTCTTAGCAAAATCGAAACATTCTAATAGTTTATTGCTGCTAGATCCCAGTAACCAAACTGTTGTACTTCTTCAAATAAAATAGAAGCTTATTATAATACCATTTAGGAAATTTTCTCTCAGCGACATATCACTCAAAAGACTAATAAAATGAAGTGACAGGAAGTTATTTACCGTTTTGCTCAAAGTTAGATCTGTCAAAGCTTCATTCTACGATATTTTCGGAATTTTCGCTTTTTAATGATTTTTAGGGTTTCATACCTCAAAACGAAAAATAGCCCTTATAGGATCACTTTGTCTTGACAGACAGACACTCGAAAATAAATCAAAAACTTTGCGACACTTCCCGTTGACATAGAATCATGAAATCTCGCAAGAAGCCAAATCTTACAGCACAAGTAAAGGCAAAAATTCGAAAATCGTTAATTTGTAGTTATATCACATAAAAAAAATAACACTTTAAAATTAAACAGTATGATAATGTTCAATATTAAACGTTACACAAACGAAATAAAACCTTATTTGAAACGTTATGATTATGCCCTGTTTTAACTATAGAGTAGCTTGCTTACACCACCAAGCCACAGCTGTTCGAATTTGAACTCAAGTGCGTTTCGAGAATAGGATATTTGCTGTTGAAATCAATTTCATATAGAAAATTAGATACTTTTAAACAAAAGTGTTTGAATTTTAGGGAAATTAGACTGTTATTGTAATACTTATGTACCTACTAAATACTAAGATCTTGCGCCGTTATTCTGCTTGGTATTTTGATATTCTCTTTTATTACAAGTTACGGGCATTATTGTGTATGATTAAAAATCTTAGGTGAACTAAACCCGAAATATTTAACAGCATGTCTTTACCGAGATATAAATGGGCCTTACCTAACCCTGGGAAAAGACAAGGTGTTCATGAATAATTACTCAAATGGAACGAACTTGTCCGTCTAATTTCAACGCATGGTTACAAAAAAAACGAATACAACTAATAAGAACTCTGCCTAAGACTGTAATTCCCTTCTTGTGAGATCAATCGAGTCATACCAATTTCAGACCTCTTTTTTCTTACAGGAAAGTTTAGTTTCGAGGGGGAAAGAGCAACGAGTTTCTGACATGGCAAAGAAGCAAAAAAATCCACCAAAAATAGTTCAATTATTCTAGACACAATTACCGGCGTTTCTTACCTTTTGCTGAGAATAAATAGAATCGACCTCATGTGAAGCAGTCATGCAAGTTTTTGTTGCGGAAAGACGCTTCTCTTTATACCTCTTGATTCCTGTCTTCTTTTAAGCAAGAAATTTGCGTCTTTTCGAGTCGAATAGCTACCGTATAGAAGATGATGTGTATTATCTTTGTGACGAAACGAAAAAATGAATTTAAAAAAAAAATTATCATTAAGTCAGTCCGCTTCCTACCAACATTATTTAGAGTTTTTAAATGGTATACTTCCGTCATTAAAAGCAATGTTTATTTGTATATTCTAAAATAGAGTAATCTTAGATCTATAACAAATTGTAAATATCGTGTTGTGCGTGTTTCAAAGAAGACATTATCGAATAATCGAATCTCTCATAAATAATGAGGCCCGAGATTCTATTTCCAATAAGGAGCAAGCAATGCTGGTAGGTTACCTTGTTATTATTGACTAACGACTTTACACTCCTATCATACATATTCATATTCTTTCAATGTTAAGGACAAGCTAGTATGAGTTGGCCAAGTGGAACGCAATTTATTTATTGATAAAGCTACCAAAAAAATTTCTTATTGATTTCTTTTGATTTGATTGAAGCACCCACTCCAGTAATAATAGCAGAATATAGAACGATAAGTTTGCCTACGTGTTTGCTAGGTTGACACCTTTTATGACACTTCTCTAAAAAACGGTGAGAAATTCTGCTATTTCTTATTCAATACGTGTCTGAGTCAATCCAAATTTTTAATTGAGCAGGTGTTCAAATTTTGCTATTGTAACTAAACGTAGTGCTTAAAAATAGAAACATGGTAGAAGGATATGTGTCATTAACAATTCAGATCTCGAGTATATAATTATGTAGTTTTATCTCTTGAAAAAAAAAATTGTAGAGCATTACTTACGATAAATTTTTGTGGAATAAGTATTCTGTTAAATTTTACTATAATTGTCAAACCATTAGAAAGGTTTCATGTCGAAAATTATACAGGACTTATTTTAAAGATTTCTATTTACTGAACTCGTATCTGAAGCTAGAAAGCAATTTTATTTTTTAAATATGAAAATTTGTAAAATAAAATATTTATATTAACTAAAGTTTAAAACTGTTTATTTTTTAAATTCTTGTCAGTACGGTTTTTGTGCTGGCCGCTCAACCGGAGACTTACTAACGGCTCTAACGGAGCGTTGAAATCATTGTCTCCATAATTTCGGTGAGTCCGAAATTGTCGCTCGTGATATTTCAAAGGCTTTTGATAGAGTCTGCCATGCTGCCCTTTCAGCCAAACTTCAAATATTTGGTCTGCACTCTACCCTCGTTAAATGGATAGAGAGTTTCTTGTTAGACCATTCAATTCGTGTAGCAATTGACGGAGTTACATCTGATTCCTACAAAATAAATTCCGGTGTACCTCAGGGTACAGTTCTTTCACCAACCTTATTTCTTCTTTTTATTAATTATCTTTTATCCCTTACTCTCAATCCTATCCATAGTTTCGCCGACGGCAGCACCCTTGATTTCGCGTACCCATTTGATTGTGTACTAAATTCACGTGGAACTTCTACGGAAGTTAATCGAGAACGCATGTTTAGATCATTAAACAACGACATTCCCATGGTCATCGCTTGGGGCAGAGCTAATCGTGTTTCGTTTAATGCAGCAAAAACTCAATGCTGTTTAATGTCCCTAAAAAAACTCCCAGTCCTCCCTAAACATCTTGGGTATTGAGATATCCAGCAATCTTAGCTGGACTGATCATGTATTTGCAATCGCTAAAAGTGCGATGACATGCTTGGGTTTTTTACAGAGATGTAAGAAATATTTTACCCCACCTGACTTAGCGGTGATCTACAAGTCCCACATTAGGCCTATACTTGAATATAATTCCCATATTTGGGCAGGGGCCGGACACTCCGCATTGTCCGCGTTAGACAAAGTCCAGCGTAAGGCAACTAAACTTATTGGCAATTCCTCAAACTCTGAAGGCCTTGACTGTCTGGAGCGTCGACGGACTGTAGGTTGTCTCTCACTCTTTTATTTCCATCGCCATTGTTCTAACCAAATTGCTAGCCTGATTCCTTGTAGACACATGACAACGTTCGATACAAGATCTACAAGTCGCTCCCACCCCTATACTCTCCAATTTTTTAAATGTATTCAGTAGATCCTGCGCAATTTATTCCCCAAAAAACCGCTCAATTTCAGGCCTCGAGAGTAGAGGACCCCCTTAAATAAGACTATTTGTAAACTGTTGTAAATATTTTTAGTAGTCGGCCTTGAGGAATGTGTTTTTATAAATAAACAAGCTGCGTGTGTCCGGCGTTGCTGGGAATTTTGGTAAGTGAGTGTCGTTTTCGATTATATTTCACTTCCTTTCCACAATCAACGGGAGTATAATTTTTCATGTTAGCGACACCGAAAACTATGGATTCTCACACTAATATCGATCGGTTTCGATTTGTTGTACATGTGACTCTCTACTCACTCCCATTCCTAGTATTGTCTTATCCCCAAATCATTTAAAGGTATCGGTAATGTTATTATCTTATCTTACTGACCGCGTCACTCTTCCCACCCTCATCCATAGGCAGTGTCATTATTCATCTTACTGACCCCGAAAAATATGGATTTGACACCATCGGCCGTTTTCCATTATTT
The DNA here is from genome assembly GCA_964036015.1 of Leptarthrus brevirostris. Lineage (NCBI taxonomy): Eukaryota > Metazoa > Arthropoda > Insecta > Diptera > Asilidae > Leptarthrus > Leptarthrus brevirostris. Next base: position 21,166,383 of record OZ038373.1, read on the forward strand.
TTACATGTGATAACTTCTACGACCCCGTCCCTCCCTCCACCCACCCTCCCCCTCCCCCTCCCATAAATTTCCTTTTTGAAACTCCTATCGAAATCGGATTAACATTTTCCGAGATTAGCCCCGACTAAGAGACATACAGAAAAATTGCAAACATTCAAGAGTCAATCAATGCTAGAATACTTGTTTTTGAACTGTGTTTGAAACAAAATCCCGATTGCCAGGTACAGAGAGGTCTTTGTCCTTACATATTCTGTCATATGTGCACGCGTTCTATTGTTTCTTGCATTTTTGGCGTCGTACTCCTATGCTGCATGCATTATTAAGGTTTGATCTTCTTCGCGGCATTTTACTCAAAAACAAAATAAAACTAAACTCACACGTTGTTTAATCAGCACAGAAAATGAAACAATATTTAAATGTAGTATTTTCTCTAGATGCGTAATACAGATGTCAATAGATTTGTTTACACCGCCATTTCTTGAAAGCTTACACAACTTGAATTATGCAACTTAAACAAAATAAATTATGACCCTGTTTTCCGATTAAAAATCATTAAAACCGCATTAAAAAATACTGAAGGGTGGAGGTTTAGGAAAGTTAAAATGTGTGGTTGTATGTATTTTTGAATGAGAAATCTGAAAAAAATTAAAATAAAATTCTTTAAAAAAAAACTTTAAAAAAAATTTTTTGATCTCGACCTATCGGGTCCAAAGCTATCCTATCTTTCCAGCTGAAACCAACCATACACATTCACTAAATTTCATTGAAATCCGTTGAGTGGTTTCGGAGATTAGCGTGTACGAACACAGTGACACGTGGTTTTTTATATTAAGAAGATAAAATCCAACCGGCTGGCCTTCATTCAAACGGCTCCAATTCCAATTGCCAGTTAAATTAACATTCGCCATAACCATAAATAGATCTCAGAGTCGGTCCAACCCTCAAAGTGGCAGGATGGAATCTAAAATCTCCGTATTTTCTCATATCTAATTGTACGAAGCGTACTCGCAAATGTTCAATCCCGAAAATTTGTCCATACTGGCCCCTGCTCGCAAGCCAATAATAACGCCTATAAAAACGCGCTGTCATTGACATATATATACATACTAAAAATCTTTGGCGAACTAAAATTAATCAAAATTTCCCAAACACAATTGAAGATAATACATAAAACAACCTGAACATTTCAGCTTACGGGATCATAAGGAAGGGCGATTAAATACTTTTGTTGTAGTTGTTTGGTTTGTTTGATTTGCACCGACTTAAAAATGTCTCAATAGATATAAAATTAAAAATTATTTTATGCTTTTTAGCTCTTCTTGGGAAGTCGGTTTAACTTTTTTTAAAAACTATTTTATTTTTTACTGTCTTCTACTCTGTACAAGAAAAAAGAACCATCCAAATCGGTCCACGCCTTAAAAAGTTAGGTTCAACCCCCTACTCCCACTTCCATCCCACCAAAATGTTTTTTCTCGTGGTATCAATCAGGGAACATACTATGCCCAATACAAAAATATTCGTTGAAATCGGTCCACGCGTTACGAAGTTAGACTTCCCCTCCCCCACTCCGCACCTTAGGACCAAATTAGTTTCCTATTAGCAATGGGGGATCACACTTTATGCAACAGCAAAAGAACCATCCAAAGTTAGGTTCCAGTTAGATTTTTATATTTCTTAATAAAAACGTACAGTCCGCTTTTTATCATTTTAAAAATGAACGTGTAGCAATAATTTGTGCTGATATTAATAAGATCTGAATTTTACTTATTTTACTTTTAAAAGTGGTCGTTAAAAATAATATATTAGTAAATTTATGTTTTAAGATAGAACATTTTAGTAATGGCGGCAAATGTTTACTTTTGCATATTTGATTGACGTTCTTTAAATTTAATTTAAGCTTTTTCGGCTTCGAGATTTACTAAATCATTAGTAGATTAAATAATCTTAAAAATTACTAACACTAGAAAAAGCGGGATAATTTCTTACATATTCTTAATATTCAAAGCCCAACGCTTTCAAAAATAAAGGGAGCATAGAAAAAATGAATATTTGCATAAAATGTGCACAAAAAAACGTAAAGAAAATGTTGTTAAAATCTTTGCAGTAAGGCATTTCAAGTGATCCACACATCGACTCTTGGTTTATTTGTAGATAATTAAACACTAACTAAATGCTAAATTTCCTTTCTACGTAACTCTAAAAATCGTTCTATACTAATTACATTTAAAAATTAAATCTACTATTGAATAATGCAACAACAAAAAATTTATGCAGCTGAATAATAAACGAAACTACCCACAAAAAATCTAGAAACAATGAAATGTAGAAAGTACTGAATAATGAAGAAAATCCAAATTAAATAAATCTAACTCGCCGGTGTAGTAGCCTATCTAATAAATATAATAACAGAAAAAAATATAAAAAATTTCATACAAAGTGTGCACGCCTTGTTTTCACGCAGTCGTTCAGGAAGCAAAGAAAATTTAATTATTCAGAATTATTTTTTACTTTTTAGTTCGACTTTTTTTAAGAATTCTTTTTATTTTTTTTATATTTTAGTCATACTTTAATGAAGTACCTAAGTTTAAATTAGTTGGGTAAATTGGGTTTTCAAACAACATTATATATTTAAATTTCACATATATTTTTAAATTATCCAAAAATTTTTATTCGACGGATATATTCACAAAAATACAAATGGAATATTGTACTACCATGTATCCAAAACTATGCAAAATTTCATCAATTACTTATGTCAGGAAGTGTATTAAATAGAGAATGCAAGATTTGAAGACAAACTTTCTGTAAAAAAAACTACGTTGTGAGTTAAATTAAAGAAAAGCAAGTAAAAAAGAAATAAAAAGACATAAGCAAAAAAATATACAAATACAAATAAGAAAAATTGCAGTGCGAATAATCAAACTAGTCCATGGTGAAGCCCTTGAGCGAAGTATAGTAGGATTTTTTCCTTAAAGTAATGATTTCGTTTTTAAGTTACTGGTTTTTCGGTTACTAATATTAATAGTTCAAAATTCAAGAAAATTAAAATAATCTAGGTGTGGTTTGAATTGGGGTGAGGGGACAGAGGTAATCTGACTATATTGAGCCATGAAATGGCTTAAAAGGTAGGTTTAAAAAGAGGGAGGGTTTTCGGAGTAGAGCAGTTTGCTGCTCCGAGTTAATAAACTGTGCCCCGGCTTCGAAGCGGAGCAGAAAAAGGGTTTTTAATGTTTAGTTAAACTCCGAAGTAGCGTTGCCAATCTTTGGAAAGGATATTATCGGAAATCAGGAAAAAAATACTACGTTTATGGCACAAGGAAAAACAAAAATTATGCAACTATTAATACAGTCAAGAAAATATAAATTTTAACATTATTTAATTTGATTTAACTTTTATGAAGTTTTCCATTGTGCACCTGAAATTGCGTTTCGCGCGTTTTTTGATCAAACTCTTCTCAGCTATTGTTGATAAACTTAAGAGGGGGTAAGGGTTTACACTTTCGAAAAACGAATTTTTTTGTCTTATCTTATTGTTAAACATTTCAAGAATATATTCTCAAAATTTCAAGTCGATCTGAGCAAAACTCTTGAAGTTATGGTCTATAGTTAGTCCCCTGTCCTTTAGTGCAGCTGTCGAGCAGGTATACAGCTTATTCACTTCTATTGTTCCGGTCAACTATCCTGTTTCGTGAATATTCTATTTAGTTTCGAGGGTTTCGAGAATATTCTATTTAGTATAGCCAGGTAGGTAAAGACATAGTTTATATTTGTATGTATACTATACACTGTACAATATTTTAAAACGAGAGACGAGCGTCAGTTTGTCGTTGTTAATTTTTGTCTTCACTTTTTTAGCTCATAAACTTTAAACGCGTTTTTCTCAAAACTACTTTTTCAAAGTCCGTGTTCACTGCCATTTAAAAACTACTAGACCGATTCATTTGAAACTTGGTACACATTTTCAACATATAAAATACCTCCCCCGAACGTTTAGTTAAAATTTTTGTTTTTACATTAAGGGGGTTTCCCACCCACAAAATGGCGGAATTTGTCGTGGAAAATAGCAGTTTACACTTAAGATGGCCACCAAAAATTTTTAAATGAAAAAAAAAAATAATCGGAGAACGTTGCGGGAGGATTTGATAATACTTTGACTAAATTTTAATGGTTTTTGATTTCAGATAATTTCCGACCGAGATACAGTGAACACCGCAAATTGTATTATTTCAAAGGCGTTCTGGGGCAAGCTCTGTCACCGGCTTGTTTTGCAATATTTCTACATGAACAAATTACAGAATATTGTTAAAAGTATGATTAATAATATACAAAAGGTTTCAATAAATTTGCTCAATCCATTCCTTCAAAAAAAAATTCACAAAAAAAGTGTTTTTTTTACACTGAAACCCTTACTCGGCTATTTGCATCAGTACACAATGTGTAATTCCTGTAGACGTGCTCGGTACAGCTCCATCGTCGACGCTTGTCCATTTATGCGCGGCAGCCTCTTCTTTGCGGCGGTGCCGCTAAGCGTCTTACTCGCTCAGTCGAAGTATTTTTGGACTTTTCTGGGTCGTCTTTCAGTTCGTATACGTCATCTGCAGTTTTTTTCTGCCACTTGTTTACCCTACATTACCCTACATAAATTTTGCAAATTTGTGCAGTTTCTTACGTACTTACTTTGTCTAAAATTCGAAATCTCACACATAGGCTTATTTTTTTATAGTTTCTAACCCCTAAAAGAGGTAGATGTGTTTTAACGCCATAGTTTCCAACGACATTTAGAGTGTAATTGTTCATATCAGTGATTTCGATCGTTTTTCTGTCCCTTTCTTCCGATGGAGTGTCTTACTACCGCAGTACCTAACGGCATCGGGAGTGTCGTTATTTGTCTAAGCACAGCCTGCTCTAGATACAAGGATGCAAGCTGACACCACTGAGATGTATTAAAATGGAGTGACTTATAAGCTATCTCATATGGGTACAATTTTATCTTTCAGTGGAGGAAAACCATTTTTAATTCCCAATGTTTACTGTGAATTTGCAGCTGTTGCGAGCAGAATAAAATAACCCTATAGATACGAAATGACATATTTTATTTTAATCTTTCATATTGTTGTAAGGAAAGTGTAAAAATCATTGTAATTACTGATATAAAAATTACAAAAAAAGTTGTTCTAATCTGCAAAATGCTTACCCAGAAAGAGATAAAATGATTGTGAATATTGCCATCTATTTCTATCGCCAGCATTTAATAGGCGAGATGACGTCGACAATTCAGAAAACCATGTTGAAAAAAAGATGCTTGCACAGAAAGGGATAACTAGCGAAAAGTGATAACATTTGCTTGAAAAAATTGCAGAGCATCAATCACTCCAGTATTATATATCTCAGTGGCTGACACGAACAGTTGATCATTGGTGGTGTAAACAAACCGAAACTTACTACAGTGAATATGAAGATTAGGAAAAGGTTGCGGAATTCAACTTTTTCGTAGTACTTCTCGCAGTATTTTTAAAATTTCAATTTGGAATTTATTTGACGTGAGCCTACGAAAGCTCTGAGCATGTGGTCGCGATAAAAAATTTCTCAATTACAATTTTCGTGTGTTTTAATCAGAAGACTCTCGCTCTTGTGTTCATTTTGTTGAAGTATTGAGGTTAGAATGCGTCAATGCCATCAGCATTTTTCTTCAGTTTTGGTTAAGAAAGTGTGCAGTTTTATATGTGTGCAAGGATTGGTTAATCTATGATATAAAAATAAATGAAATAATGACACGCTTGGTGGTAAAATGACCGAACTGTCATGTTTCCGAGCTTGTATCTAGACTATATGTGATCTAAGCAACATTTAAAACTATAAACTCGATATTTAACATAATATTTCGAGATATTCAGCCGTTTCCACACTTTTAGGACCCTGTATACAGATAACGTTAAAGTTCATCGATAAAAATCAAATGATATCTCAATTTTTATAGCCGTATCAGATTATACCACAGCCGATAGCATCAGCAACAGCACGGAGAAAAGCAAAAACAAATCACTGTCGGTTGTATCAGATTGCACATACACGACAGTATACTTTTAGCAAACATATGCCACTACGGGAAACATCAGTTCGGAGTTAAAAGTAAAAAGTTAATGGTGCTGTCCGCGAGATGGCACGGCAGCAAAAAATGTTTTGTTGTCGTTTCGGGTCACGTGATTCGGATTAGCCACTTACACTTTACTGTTTGCTGACGGGTATCGTGCAATCTGATACGTATTTGAATTTTGACCTTCAGAGAGAGCCTCAATATGCCCGCTGTCGCTGCCATGACGACGTTGTGCACGCGGCTAACTTCAGACCGGTTCTAATAAATACTTTAATTTTTCTACTATCTATTCCTATATGAACCCTTTGAGTTACGGGGAGCGCGATCAAGCTCATTTTCCACACAAATAAAAATCTCCGATACTCAAAGCGTTAAGTATTCCCATTGATCTTACATATTCGGAGCTACAGCTCAAAAGTTTAATTTTTCGCATTTCATTTGTTTCTTCGTCATCATCCTGGACCACTGTGGATAAGACGTTTCACGTCAAAACGTGAAAATAAAACACCTATTTAATCGAGTAAATCTGTAAATCTTTTGCAAGGCTTACTTAAGGGGTTATATACACTTAGACTTCGATTTTTTTTCGTAATGTTCATGTAAGTACAAACTATAAATATATTTAAGTCAATCCGGCGAATATTCCCGAAATTACACGCACATTTACATATGTAAAGTACTTTTGAAACATTAAACGCGTTTGCTTTTTAAGTATATTTTTTTAGTAATTAATCCAAGGTTTTATCTCACCGATAAATATTTTACTTATTATAAACAATGTAAGGCCTAAATTTTAGTCAACAATCGATTGTTTTAGAAGCCGCCATTTTGTCAAAAATTAGGTACTATTTTCCTTATTCCTTCGATTAATTACAATATAATAACGAAATATTTTTGGTTTTTTCATATTTGATGATCCAGTCCAGCGATATCGTGCTTAGAGGTGCTCCTGGAGACCAGCTATAGCAGCTTTCAAAATAATTATTTTTACAAATAAAAAATGTTAAAATACCGTTAAAAGTTACCATAATATGTGTACAAATTTTTACTTAAATAAATTAAAAGGTCTTCTCAAGAAATTTTTTTGAAAAATCGATTTTTTTGGGCCTCCTCAGTGTATATAATCCCTTAACAGCTGTAGTGGATTTAATTAATCAATGCAACATACAAGTATTCAGGTATAGGCTTGATATATTTTTTTTATACGATGTGGCCAAATCCTAGGGGACAACCCTATGATGCATTAGCATGGTTTTAGCCGGGAGGGAATTAGGGTAAGGGTAGTGAGGAAACTTGAGTCTCTTGTTTTTGCATTGCTGCGAGCTAGACAACAGCCCAGAGACGGAGTGGATTATTTAAATTTCTTAATAGAAGCTCATGGGGTCATCTGGTCTCAAACCCGGGACCCATGGCATGTTGGTCTTGCCGCTCAACGTATTGATCCAACTCCGTCTGATGAAATAAAGGTGTATTTTCGATAAAAAAAAATATTACAGGGTTAAATAGGCGGGAGTGAGAGATTATCTAGATCCGAATTAGTTTAAAATCATATAGTAAAAAACTTCCTGATGTTTTAAATCTTCCTTCAAATATTAATCCCAACATATGTAAGAAAACATACATACTGTCACCTGTGTCACATTTGGAATAACTAACGCCCAATTAGTTACAAAACTTTCAACAGCTAAGAAATACATTTTTCGCACACAATTTGAATTTGATCTCGATTGCTACCACTTGTACGACCCTTTATCTAATTTCAACTAGTTATTTTAAGATACACATTTCCTTAAAACGCGCTACGACTAACACTCTTACGTTTTACACAACCCATCACAGTTCATCGATTCTCGGGCATTTTTAATTAGAAAAACAATCGCTGGATCACACTCCTTCACATTTTCCTCTTAATTTAATTTCATCCTGTCCCCACTGCGTTTATAGATTTTCTTTATGTTTATCTTTGATCTAATTTTAGCTGCTCCAATATTTCTCGCAATAGACGACTCATAGCTCATAGCTAGGAAGGCAGTCAACACACATTTAAACTAAAATTTTATTTTTGTAAAAAGAGGATGAGCCAGAAATGTTTCGATTTTAAATATTTCTGGACGATGAACTATTCAAGGTTAAAGGCGACAAACTTGCTCCAGATTTAATTATCAATTCCGCAAGACAAAACAGAATATCGAAATAGCAAGATAAAACGTGTTTTATTACAAAATTGCTGTGGTGGCATTTTTTAAATTGTATCAAATTAATATATGGAACTGATATGCTCATAGTAAACAATTGTCATTAATAAATACGTAGAATTCTATTCTATTTTTTATTTAAAATTATATTTTATCTTTTTTACAAATATGAACCGTGGAAAGGTGAAGTAAATCTGAAGCAAGTAAATTTTAGCATATTTTTAAAACTTAACGCAACGCAACTATGCCGAAATCATGCTGCGGTGAAATACCAAACCGCTGAACAGAAGGAGTTTTGGTAGTTGCGTCAATGTAATACGCTGCTCCAAATATGTTAATTAAGGTAGCAGAACATTTTCTGATTTTTTTTTGTATTTTTTAAAGAATCGCATTTTAGTGAAAAATGGTCCTATAGGGATAAAAAAAAAGTATTTGAAACTTCAAGTTTCTAGTTTCGAGATTTTTTGGCAAAACATTTTTATGAGCAACGAGTATCGCTCAATCATAAGAAATAGCTCGAGACAAAATATTCCGGATTTTTTTTTAGCTTCAATTTGTTTTTTTTTTCTCTACGTCAATTTTCCGCTGAGATATCCGAACTCTTAATAAAAATGGATCAGTAAACAATGACCAAGTGTATTGTTTCTTATCATTATATAATGATGAGTTAAATTAGCGTACGCAAAGTCTGAATCCTCTCAAAAATTAGTCAATATTGTTTTTTGAATGTTGTGAAAAGAGTCGAAATAGAATTGGTTTTTTCTTTATTTGTTTTGTAAAACTTTGATTCGGTCCGGAAAAACGGTTTGATGGATCGATTTGAAAATTTTCAAGGCTATTGGGGGTGCATTAAACTTTAGATAAACCTGGAAACATTAATCTCCCCATCAATATTTGTATTTTTTTTTTCAAAATATGATGAAAAAAATTTCTTTTTCTCTAAAAATCTTGAAAGTATTGTAGAAAATATCTTCCAGTTTTTTAAACTGCCCTTACTTTTCTGGGCGGTCATTAGTTGCAGAGATATTGATGACCAAAGACGAAAGGATCTTTTTGTATTAAAATTTGGATATCTCAGCAATACATTGACGTAGGGAGAAAAAAAACAAATTGAAGCTGGGTAAGCAAGCTAATAGTCCTTCGCATTGGTTTAACTGAAAAAATTGGACCTTAAAGAAATTCGGAAACTGTTCGTTGCGCAATTTTTGTGGTAACCGATAGCCGTTGCTTATAAAAACTGTTTGCAAAAAAATCTCGCAACTAGAAACTTGAAGCTTCAAAATGTTTTTTTTTTTAACTCTATAAGACCATTTTTCACTAAGATACAATTTTTCAACAAATACCAAAAAAATTCGAAAAATTTTCTGCTCCTTTAATTTTTCGAGTAGTGTGTTTGAACAAAATTTATTTGATGAAAAATACTAGGGTGCTGTTTTACGAATCCAAGGCGCCAGTGAAATTGTTTTGCAACCTTAAACGCAACCCCTCCCCACTCTAGGTCAAACATGTTTCTTATAGTAGCAAAGCGGGAGCACACCGTTGAACAAAACCATCCAAATCGGTGCACGCATTACGAAGTTAGGTTCGCCCCCCCCCCACCCGCATCCAATCCATACATTTCTGAAATTGTACCAATGGAGGAAGATAACCTATACATAGAATCACCCATTCCATCAATAATATTTTTGACATGCTGATAATGGGAGACGCGGTCTGTACAACAAAAGAAGAACCATTCAAATCGGTCCAGGCATTCTAAGTTAGGTCTCTCCTCTTCCAACCCTGCCCAAAAAAAATTTGTCACGGCACTTATGGGGAATATACTCTATACATCAGAAATGATTGGTCCACGCATTACGAAGTTATATCTGATCGTACATAAAAACCAGGTTAAAAAAGTTTTACTTTAATTATCCTGACAGAAAGTATATTGTTTTATTAAATTAATTTTTCCTCGAAACTCATTACGAAAATATGAAAATTGTACCTAAACGTAAACAAACATTGTCCAGCTGTTTAGTATTGCACTGCTTTAAAGTGGAAGGTTGGCCAAACTTTTGCGTGATGGTTGCGTTCCGTTCATGTTATGGACCTGCCGTCAGGCCTGTAGAGACGAAATTCGGGCCCGGGGGGTACCACATACGGGCCTCCGCGAAAGTAATTTTGAGGCCGGGACTAAGCGTTAACGGGCCCATACACAATCGAATAAGTGACTTTCAATTTAAAATCTGTCTAGTATATTACACTTTTTCGATCGTGAAACATTTTTTATATATATAATTAAAATGGAAAAATTGTCTGTTGATGTCTTAGATGACGGGGCCCCTTTTGAAATCCCGGGCCCGGGGGGTTACCCCCTTCGCCCCCTCCCTCTCGGCGGACCTGCCTGCCGTATAACTTACTTTCACGTGACATTTAGTTACGGTGGCTGGGGCGTTGCTACTTTACATTGTTTTTTTTATATATGATTTTGCCAAAGCTCAGGGGATGCCCTATGATGCTAAAGCACAGCCTTGGCAGGAAAGGAATTAAGCATGATGGAAATGGGTTAGGAGGTTGAGTGAAGGTGGTGTCGATGTACCTCCTGTTTGAAAGTTTTAGGCTCATAAGACAAGGGAAAAACATAAGATGGTAAACTGTTCCTAATTCGTGTTGCTCTGCTTAGAAAAGATTCCCGAAATTTGACGGTACGTCCAAATTTGACCTGGAGAGTATAGGGGTTTGAGCGACTTGCAGATCTTGTATCGCGCGTTGTCATGTGTCTACAAGGAATCAGGCTAGCAATTTCGTTAGAACAATGGCCATGGAAATAGCAATAGAAGAGTGAGAGACAACCGACATTACGTCGATGCTCCAGAGAGTCAAGGCCCTCAGAGATTGAGGAATCGCCAATAAGTTTAATAGCCTTACGCTGGACTTTGCCTAACGCGGACAATGCAGAGCGTCCGGCCCGTGCCCAAATATGGGAATTATATTCAAGTCTAGGCCTAATGTGGGACTTGTAGATTAGCGCTAAGTCATGTGGGGTGAAATATTTCTTAAATCTCTGTAGAAAACCCAAACATTTCATCGGACTTTTAGAGATTGCAAATATATGATCAGCCCATCTAAGATTGCTGGATATCTCAATACCCAAGATGTTTAGGGATGACGAACTTGGTATATTCACTCCGTCGACTGAAATGGGTTGGGGGTGATTTGTGCGTTTTTTAAGAGACATTAAACAGCATTGCGTTTTGGATGCACTAAACGTAACACGATTTGCTCTGCCCCAAGCGAGGACCATAGAAATGTCGTTGTTTAATGATTTAGCATTTCCACGTGAATTCATAACAGAATCAAAGGACTATGCGAAATCAAGGGTGCCGTCATCGGCGAAACTATGAATAGGATTGAGAGTAAGGGATAAGAGATCATTAATAAAAAGAAGAAATAAGGTGGGTGAAAGAACTGAACCCTGTACACCGGCATTTATTTCGTGGGAATCAGATGTAACTCCGTCAATTACTACACGGATTGAACGGTATGACAAGAAACTCTATCCATTTAACGAGCGTAGGGTGCAGACCAAATGTTTGAAGTTTGGCTAAAAGGGCAGCATGCCAGACTCTATCAAAAGCCTTTGAAATATGAAGAGCGACGAATTCGGACTCACCAAAATTATGGAGACAATGATTCCAACGCTCCGTTAGAGACGTCAGTAAGTCTTCGGTTGAGCGGCCAGCGCGGAAACCGTACTGGCAATCGTTGATAAGATGGTTATTTTCTAGATATTTCAACAACTGAGAGTTGATGAGTGATTCAAAAACTTTAGATATGATCAAAATTAGTGCAATTGGTCTGTAGTTAGAGGGGTCGCATGCCTCTCCTTTTTTAAGTATCGGCTGGATATGAGCAAGTTTCCATGCACTTGGAAACATTCCTGTTGAATATGACAGGTGAAAAAGTTTGCGCAGAGGTTTAGCCAAAGCAGAGGCGCAGCATTTTAAAACAAGGGGCGAGAAACCATCAGGCCCAGTAGTTTCGTCGAGTTTCGAAAGTACTCTAAAAACTTCCCGAGTGCGAAAGTGTAGCGGCTGTGGTGGAGATGGAAGTGGCTGCGATGAAGGTGGCAAGTACGAATTAGTAGCAAACAGGTTGGCCTTGTCCAATGAGTCAGTAAAAAGATTCCCATTATAAATGAGTGGTGGTGTTGACGAATAGGTGAAATTGTTCTTTCCGGTTTTTAATAGAGACCAGAAGCTCTCACTACCCTTTTGAGTAGAGAATACCTTCTGTCTGATGCTATGGTCGAAATTGAACTTTGCCCGACTAATTGCTGAATTGCAAATATTCCGTGCATCTCTATAGATCCGTATCAATTCCTCTGAAAGGCACAATTTATATGCCTGAAAGGCTGCTGTTTGTTTAAAGTTTAACTGTCTTTTTGTGATTCCTGTAAACCTTTATAGAGAAACCCAACACCCATGTACCCATGTCGTCGGCCTCGTCAAAAAGTAAATTTCAACACCAGATTTCGTAGTTGTAATTTTCTCCTTTTTTCACGTAAAGTATTTATGATTTTGTTCTTGTGTTATTATGTATGCGTCTTTACTCAAGTTTGGGATCCCTCGTGGGCACAAATATAGCCTAACTTACCCAATTTTTGTTACTGATAAAATTAAATCTTCTTGCAAGAATTTACACATTTTAGCTTGTGCGCTTTCGCAATTTTTTTTTCAATTTTTTAAATTAACGAAGAGTTTTAGTAACTTAAGTACTTGCGAGAAGTATGGAATTTCGAAAAAAAAATATCAAATGAACCAGTCTTGAGCCAACGTTGGACATGTCGTAATTTCCTACATAAGTTACGCCTTATTTACGGTTAATAAAAAGTCGAAATCAATTCACAATTTTTGTTTCCGTATTTAAAAAAACGATTGCAAAACCCAATCCTACTTTTTCTATATGATTTGAGCCCTATACATCGCGATTTGTCTAACGCGGAATTTATATGAAACCTGACATTCGCGTTTTTACATCTCTAAACCAGCGTTGCTCATTTGGAAGAAGATCTACTACTATTTCACATCTGCTGCGCTATAATGCTAATTTACCCCAATTTGCATAAAATGAAAAGCCTTACAAATTATTTTTTATTGAAAGGACATTTAAGTTCCTTTCAAGGTCATCAACTTATCAAAAATGTTATGCTTACCGGCAAAATGCAGCAGGAACTCATCATGACTACAGAAAATCACTGTATATCATTGTATAGCAAGAAAATGACTCCGAGCCTTTTTAAAATTTAATGGGGTCATCGCCGTCGTCAGCACATTTTTGTTTACCCACCTTAATTCATATTAAATGCTATTTGTAATACTACTTTCTGTGTGGATAACGAAGGCGGAGACCGAGTTAATTTAGAGGACGTTGGACCCTTCACAAAAAGGAGGCACGTATAGCTACAAGTTAGAAAGTACACTCTTGGCATATCTAAGTGTGGTGGACAGGAAGCGAAAGTTCGTTCCCCTTTTGAAATAAAAGAAGACGGAAAATGCCCTTTAAGGAAACTTTTTTTCATATAACATTTTTCTGCGATAGGTGGAAAAACCTTGCAATGGATTAGATTTAACTAACATGTCCTCCCTCAATCAATCAATGTCTGTCCAAAGAATATGGCAACATTTTCGAGTTTCTGTGGAGCGATGTGCCCACAAAAACCTGATGACCGAATTTCCAACGAGCAATCCATTTCTCAGTTTAGCTTTAGGTTGATTACTCTGCAGGCGGATAAGTAATGACGTAATCGAAATTATGTTCAACTTCGAACAAAGAAAAAGAAACGAATCAGTCACGCAATATAATTAAGGCGAAAATTATATTGACAAAACGTAAAATAGACCTGAAGTTTCTTCTGATACCCTCTGTGGTGATTTACTATAGTCAGGTTGCTTGACAGCCAGTAAGCTATCGTTATCGACTTTTCAGGAAAGAAATCTTGATAACTCAGGAAAACGACCCATACAAAGGAAAGTATGACGTCAGTTTGGAATTAGGCCTTATGATATTTAAAAGAGTACATAGTAAGGGTCAAGGAACTAATGACTTAAGCTTAGGATTTTCACATTTCTTTGACGATAATGAAATTTAATTTATCAGATCGTTGTTTAAGAAATGGCAGATTTTTGTATGAAAATTTTAAAAGTTACCTTTATTTAAAAGTAACTAATTTAATTCATAAATTTCAAGCAGATGTTTGTTGCCTTTTAAGCTCTTCAGTCGTAAATCCCTTGTTTCTCAAGCTTGTGTTCTTAAAGGCAATAAAGTACTTGAATTAAATTTCCCATACATTCGTTGAATGTAATAAAATTAGATATCTGCATCTTTTGTTTGGCCATTAGAAAAATAATAGGTTAATTATCTAGTTTAGGTGTCACAGCTCCGATGACCTTGAAATTTTAGTATGTTGTACTATTAGTCATAGCATAGTTCTTTTATGTTGACAATTTACGACATGATCGTTAAAAGTAGCCACAAAACAACAAGTACCGTCAAATTTTTATTGGGCTTTCTGGTAGGAAGAGGTATTTAAATCTGGCTTTTAGTTCCTTTATTACCTGGGCGGGGGGGGGGGGGGGGGGGGGCTGCCGTCCCCTACTTCCGCGTGCCTTCTTGTAAACATCCTTCACAGGAAGATCCAAACTTATGATTGCGTTGTTGACCAGTAACTCCATTCCGTTGTAGTCTTCCAGGAGCGCAATTAAGGGAGGGAGGAAGAGGTGTTTTAATCAGGCTTTTAGTTGCCCCATTGATTGCATTGATGTTTCAAATTCAAGCTGATGATTTTTTACAAGAGTGAATAAATGTCTTTAGTCTAAATTTAAAATTTTGAGTTTTTATTTTTACTTGTGAGCAGGGCAGGGTGAAAGGAGGGGGGGGGGGGGTGTTTGAAAGTTTGTCAGAATTTCTACACACTACCCCCCCCCCCCTTTCACCCTGCCCTGCCCACTGTTTGATTCCCAATTTTTGATATATATTCTTGTTCGGGATGACTAATAGTATAACATACTAAAATTTCAAGGTCATCTGAGCTATGACACCTAAACAAGATAATTACCAAATAATAGTATACGAGACCATTGGATTTTTTGCTTGAAATGTTTTTTATGGGCATCAATAACCTGCGTGTGCGATTTTATGCGTATCCATCACCTACCTAGTAACTAGTAAACGTCTTAATTGAATAGTGGTTCTCATCTTATAAGGTTTCCTCTTGTAGGTTTTATAAACTGTTCATGATAGCTTGGTGATCGTTCTTCAAGTTGCGCGACGATCGGTCTCCACTATGGTTTTCAGTGGTGATAGAGTAGCGCTTTAGGTTTTTTCCATTTCTTTCTTTCTAAGTTTAAATCTCCTTGCATTTACGCAGACCAAAGTCAGGTCAAAGTGCTTTTACTTGTTGTTTCTTTACCAAATAGATCATCTATTTACATCCACCGGTTTTATATAAAGTTTTTGACTCACTCATCAACTCTTACTTTATGAAATATCTAGAACGTAACCATCTTAGCAACGATTGACGGTACGGTACGGAGACGGAGTTGAATCGATGGATGAGTGGCACGCCATGGTTCCAGGGTTCGAGGCTCGGTATCCGCGTGAGTTGAAAAAAAAATTAAAACATCCACTTCGTCTCTGGGCTGTTGTCTACCTCACAGCAATGCAAAAAGAAGACATTCATGTTCCCTAGTTCCCTTCCGATCAAAACCATACTACCGCATCATAGGCTTGTCATAGAAAAACGGAAGTTTTTATCACACGTACTAACTTTACTTTTTCCATTATTCTTACTGTTACACTTAAAAAACCTTAAATGATGAGTCAGTAAAACTTCCGACTTAATCAAACAAGACGGAGACAGAGTTGGATCTGGGCTGTTGTCTAGCTCGCAGGAAAGCAAAAACCCTGGGATTTGGCCAAATCGTATAAAAAAAATATTGTTTTTAAGTGAAAGTGTCACATTCACATTTCTTATATGTTCCTTGCTCAAGAGTGACGTGTGTGTACTACTCTTGTAATAAATCTAACTCACATTTCGTGATCGACTACTTTACTAAGCAGCAAATTTCTTTCACTGCATTTATGAATTCCAGGGAAAACAAAGCTTTTATGTACTTTCTTTTACTTTTAAGTTAAGGAGTGCCAAGTAGTTGACAGGAAAGGTCATAACAAGTAAACAAATTATATTCTTAGCGATACCTCAAAATTTTTGGATCTTTGCATTTTATAAACAAGTATGGGGATGTGGTCTGCTAGTGACATCTGTTATGCAAATAAGGTTTTCCCTACCATTATGCAACTCGGTTTTGGTGGCCTTTTAGATGTCAGGCTGAATTTGGTAGTCTCTCCGCATTCCTAGTCCTGGTAATAAACAAGACCTAATGAAATTTGCCTCGAGAAGACCAGGCTTCTGAGGACTTTAAAACTGTGTCTTTTATTTCAAGAACTTGCGTACTTTTTTAATCGACGGATTAAAACTTTATAATAATAAAAAAATTTTTAAACCATAATACGAATGGATTAAGGCTTTTTACACTAGGAGGCTCTCCAAGCTTTATATTTAAAAAAATTATTTTTCTATAAGTACTTTGAAGAAACTCTTCTCTTATAGACACATAAGCTCTAATTTAAGAATCAAAAATTAAAAAACCACCGACCACTCCTTAGTTATCCTTTACTGAAACATACTTAATTTTAGGAACTCAATATTACGTTTTTATTTACTTGTTTTTGTTATTAATTTTATATGAATATTATATTTTATATTTCCTCAATTAGCGATACCACGATACCACTGTTCTTCGGAACATCGACGTTTTTTCTACCGCTATTTCCACGTCTCTTGTTTTAACGAAATTCTAGCCTGATCCCTCCCTTCGCGTACTACTCTAGTCTCAAGCCGCCCTCACTCCTCATACCCACCCATATTACATTCCACATTTTGGCCGTACCGTAAAATTTCGGGAATGCTTCTTAACCGGAGCAAAATAATCATCTTGTGTTCCCCCCCCCCCCCCCCCCCCCCCCCCTCTTACGAGCCATGGGTATTTATGCGGAGCGTGCAATGTCATATCATTCAGTTAACTCCTTAATCCGATATTCCCAAACCCATCCTTCTTTTCTGCCAAGGCTGTGCTAAATTATCATAGCGTTTCTCCTAAGCTTTGCAATCATCATAAAGAAAGTCGGTCAAAATATTATTGCCAATAATATTCAAATAGACGAGGGCAATAGTGTTTTATAAGAGTGGTCTTATAAGTTAACACAAAAAGATTTATTTTTTCAGCAACTATAGGCTGACAAAAAAACCGGCAGTTGACTCAATAACCCTGATAACATCGAAATTTTAGCTTTGGAAACGTAAAAAATTAGGGAATAACGGTGTTTTTGCGCCCATTATGAGCTATATCTTTATAAACGATTAACGAAACATTTTGAAACATTTTTTTTTAGAGTTCTTTAAAGTAGCGCTTTCAGAGAATACCCCACATGATGCAAAGCAAAAAACTTTTTTTTAAAGGCGCCCAACTCTCCCTATTAAAAACTTTAAAAAAATCTTTCATGGTCTTTTTGTCTTTTGTGATTGAATGAACAGTTATATTCTGTATAAGAGTTCGATCGGCAGTGGTATAAGGGATAGTACTGGCTTTCTAAATGAGAATTGCAGGTCCGAGACCCGCCGGCGACGTCCAATGAAAACAACAGATAACACTGAAAGAGATCATTAATGGTTGCAGAATAATATCAGTGGTTCAGCATGTAGTTTAATCTACTTGCAATCTTTGTCATCGAATTGGAGTTATGTTCAGATCCAATGGCAAGGTGTTACGGGAACTAGAAAGAGGTTAATGAATTTTTCGATTGAGATTTACGTACCTAAATTGCAGTGAGCAATTTGTCTCCTTCTTCAATAGCCTTAATAAATTTTGGAGACGCGACATTAATAATAAATGTGTACCAAATCTGAATAATTTATTGTGTTGTAAGGCTATAAAAGAAGTAGTTTTGTAGCCTGTATAATTTGTAATTTAAACTTGATTTAGATAATACTTATTTATATGAATAATGATAAAAAAAAAAAACCCAAAAATTTAAATTTTGGACTTAAGGGGTAACACCACTGTAAATTAGTATAATTTAATAGTTTTTTGTGAATTTTATTTGGTTATGAAGAATGGCCTTAAAATAAAAAAAAAATACATAGACTCTATAAAGTATATATTTAAAAATAAAAAATAAACTTAAAAAAAAAAATGGCGGCGTCGTGAGACGCAAAAATTTTAGGATGCTGCTCGGCACGCACTATAACTGCCTTAAAAATGGAATCCGAAAGAAAGGCAAAAATTTTTATTAATCTTCATAAGTATAGCTCAAGAACTACGGAGAGAATTTTAAAAATATTAAATTTTGTGTAAATGACGATCATTTGAAAAAAAATTCTATTTTCGAGCAAAAAATGCATGGTTTTTTGATAATAAAAACAGTAATAATAAAGTTATTAAAAATTCCCTACGTAGTTCTCTTTGGAATGTAGAAACAAACACATTATCAAAATTTTAATTTAATCGGATAAAAATTATTTGACTTATGCTACGTGCCGTTTCGACGAGACATCGACGTGATGGGCTCGTGCATCCCATATAGAGTTCGATGACCTGAGATGTACAGGAAGTCACGATTTCTTAAGGAGCGCTGCGGGATCGAGATATTAACGACCTCCAGCAATTCAGGCGAGTTTATCGTTCCCTGCAATAAATCGAACAAAAATACTATTTTAGCAATATTACACCTCTTCTCGAGGGAGTCGAGAGAAATGAGACACAGACGATCGGGGTAAGAGGGAAGAAGCAAAGGATTAATCCAGGGAAGTCCACGGAGAGCAAACCTAAGGAATCTGCGCTGCACAGCCTCGACGCGACTGACGTGAACGGCAAAATTGGGGGACCACACAGGGCTGACGTATTCCAGAAATGGCCTGACGAATGTGCAGTAGAGAAGTTTGGTTAAGTAGGGATCATCAAGCTCCTTAGACCATCTTTTAACAAAACCTAACATCGAACTAGCCCTAGCAACGATCGCCTAAGTCCTTAATCCTGTCAACCCTATCCAAGACAACACCATCGACAGTGTAGTCGAAGAGGAAAGGGGATCTTTTACGGGAAAACGTCATAACGGTGCACTTTCCAGTGTTTAAAGGAAGGCGGTTGCGCGAACACCAGTCACAGAATGAAGCCAAGTCTGAGTTCAGAAGACTGCAGTCTGATTCAGAGGTAACAGTACGAAAAATCTTAGCATCATCTGCGTAACACAGAATTTTGCTGTTAGACAGCAGGAGCGAAACATTAATGTATATGATAAACAGGAGCGGGCCAAGGATACTACCCTGAGGTACCCCCGAGGTGGCAAAAATTTGGTTGGAAAGAGCAGTTCGAAATAGGACTCGCTGTGTACGACCAGACAGGTAAGAGGACAGCCAGTCGACGAAGCAATGAGGAAACCCGAGAATATACAGTTTAAAGATTAGGATACCATGGTCAATCCGATCGAAGGCCTTACTAAAATCTGTAAATACACTGTCCACCTGCCTATCGGCTTCGATGGTCGGCAGAGAATAGTTAATAAGTTCAAGGAGGTTTGTAGTCGTCGATTTTCCCTTAAGGAAGCCATGCTGGAAAGACCGCAAAAAAGGACTACAGTGGAATCGAAGTACGTCACTGACAAGGGACTCAAAAACCTTCGCAGCATGACATAGGCTGGCAATCGGTCGATAGTTGGAAACATCAGACTTACTGCCCTTCTTATGGAGCGGGATCAAAACAGAAGTCTTCCAAAGTGCACATCACAAAAGAATTGCAGAGTCGAAATGAAAACAAATCTGAGAACAGAAAATAACTAAGCGGACACAAACAGAAACACATCTGGTCTCTGTGACAACTAGATCACAACAATTGGTGTTAGCCAATATCTACGTCTAAGATTTTCCTAATTTTCAAAATGTTTGTTAAACCGTCATTAAACACACACACAGCAATGTCAGTCACTACATGTAAAATTGTTTTCCCACTAGAATATGATTTAGGAGCTAAACTCCAAACAGTAGAATTAAAACTTTCATTGCTGTTTTGCGTGTAGCCTCTTAAGCAACTCATCTCGGCTTAGCTGCTAATAGTAATGATATTACGACCAATTTGAACTACATCTACGATTCTTTTAAATAAGTTTAATCTCAATAAACTAAGGCTGTGGGATGTACCGTTCGGGACAGGTGCGTTGTTTGCAAGAAGCCGTGCGGAGCGCTTTAACTCACTTTCACCACAAATACAGATTTCAATAAAAAAAATTTTTTTGCTTTTAAGTTTTTTTCTAATTTTATATGCTTCAAGGGATATTTTGAGCAAAAAAAACGATTTTTTAAAAATTTTACAGTGGTGTTAACCCTTTATACGCTTTCTGAGGTACGGATATACATATGTCCATGCCGCACAGAGGCACTAAAATGCAGCGATGTGATATCCAAGCCAAGCAAATAGCCTTGCTTTTCATACTGTTTTGTGGGAAGGTGTGATTTCGAAATTCCTTATCATTTGTGCTTGGTATCCGATCCAAATATTATTAATCTTGCTCAGGTTTCAAACAAGTGAAAAAATTTAAGATCATGGCTGAATTTTGAAACAGAAAACTCTTCTTTCACGCTCCCTCGTAACAAAATCACAAAAATTACGTCATCTCGTTATTAAAATAGATTCCATTCAATCAACCTACAGAAAATCTTGTATCGTAAATTAACATATAAGCAAGCATTTCGCGATCAATGATCTCTTGGCAAATTGAACAACATTAACTTGAGCGTGATTGGTTTCAATGATGTCAGTAGTTCGAGTCAAACAATGAGCACTTAAGACTTTTGTTCACTAATTCTTATCCATATGAGATTTCTGAATCGATTTCAATTACTACATCTGAGGAATGCTGAAGAAGACGTGGTGTGGAAAAGTTGTTCTAATCAGAAATATGAGTGTGAAAAGGAATCATCAACTAGATGGCTGAACGCATAGCTAGAAAACGAATATCTTAAAATAACCTTCCACAAATTATACAACTTGAAACGTCTGTTTATTGTGATAGCGATGATGTCATTTTTTTAAGAGCGAATCTTTTAATGAACTGCGACCGGTGAGATTTTCAAGGAGCTCAAATTAATTATGATTGTAAAGTAAATGTGAGGATGAAGGTTGATTTGGATCTTTCGACAGTGGTGTAATTTGCTTTCAAGTTAAACAAAGCAGAATTGTATATGTGATTACTAACTGACCGTTTTAGAAAATGACAGTCCTTTTTATTCAAGCATTTTGAATTTGTCATTTTTTTGATTCTGGGAAGGACGCTTCACTCTTCTTTTTTTTCAGAAAAATGTGCTATTAGAATATAATACATTGTATTTGTAGTTTCGCATCTTTTTGCTTAACTGTGCTTTCTTATAAAGCTCGTCATCACATGTCAAAATCTCGAACATGAATGTGTTACAAAACTGCTAACAATTTCATATATGTAAATAGGAATGACTGATTAAAAAAATCCTTCCAAGCGCGAGTCGTATTCCCGCACCGAGGTTTTCGTACTTTGGAAGGTCGCAGATTTCTAAAAAACTGTGCTAGTTGGAGACATCGTTTTTTTTCCTGGAGGGGATGAAATGTTGCTAAAAATATAAGCCTTTTAAAAATATGTGTTTTAGTCAGCTAACACAAAATGTATTTAATATAGATGTATAACGTTTTGTTTTTGCGTTTAGCGCTGTCTCTCCCGACTTCCCTTTAGGATTTGATAGCTTTTTATTATGTAGGCTATCTTTTTGAAATGCGATGAGCATGAAGAATGACAGACTAATTTTTCTATAATTTTTTACTGCCAGTTTTCCGAATGAAGATTACCATCACTTCCCGCAATTTATGTATCCTTGCCAAAGATAGCGTCTTTATACCGACAGTAGCCATGTGATTATATGACTTAGAGCACTTTGAAGCATAATTGGCTGATTAGGTTAATATATACATTATATGGTCTCAATCCAAACCAACTTCAGAGCCTTCCGACAGCATTACCTTGCTCTTGGCATCATTCCCACTCCAGACTTAGTTTTACCATCTTAGAGAAGAAGGAATATGAGGATCTTTTGACAAGACCCTCATGAGTCTAGATGCCTTGAAATTTGATTTATAGATCCGCAAAACTTCCTCCATAAAGACCTTTTTACTAGTCTTATCCTCACCTTAAAGGCTCTTAGGCACTTTTTATATCTGTACCAGTCTGTTTGATCCCTAATTTGTTTAGTCGTGTTAAAGAGTCTACCAGATTCCATCCAAACTTTTACCAAATCTACATTTCGCCATGGTGGCCTTATTTTATTTTGTGTTCTGATAATAGTGCAGAATAGACAGCGTTAAGTTTTCAAAAAAAATTACGTTTTCTTTTTCTTTCATTTTATTTAATTTTTTTTAAATTTTCGAAAATAAAACTACTGAAAACTCGAGCAGAATAAAAAATATTAAAATTTCTTAACACGTCGTTTCTGATAAAGAAAAACTAAATTCCTTTGGCTCTTCTTCAACAACAGCACCACAGGGTTAGGTTTTCCTAAGCTGGCTAAAAGGTTTTCAAGAATAAAAGTACAAGCTTCCAAAGAAGCATACGTCGACTAATTTCGTGAATTTTACTTCAAGTTACACCGACCTATGAAAACGTGTACTTCTGCATGGAGGTCCGAGGTTCGACCTCGATCGTCGGTAATCAGAAAATTCCGGTCAGAAACTTTTTATCAGAAAATTCTGATCCGAAAATTCTAATAAGAATATTCTGATCAAATTCTAAACAGAAAATTCTAATGAGAAAATTCCAGTCAGAAAATTCTAATCCGAAAATACCAATAAGAAAATTCTGATCAGAAAATTCTAATCAAAAAATGTTGAACAAAACATTCCGATCAGAGAGTTCTGATCAGCAAATTCTAGTCAGAAAATTCTAACAAGAATCTGATTAGAATACTCTACTTAGTAAACTCTGATTAGTAAAATCTAATCAGAAAATTCTACTCAGAACATTCTAGTCACAAAACTCTAATCTGAAAATTCCGATCAGAAAATTCTAACCAAAATATTGTGATCAGAAAATTCTAATCAAGAGAAAAATTTAATCACAATATTCTATTCAAAAAAATTATAATCAGAAACTTCTAATTAGAAAATTATAATTAAAATATTCTACCTAGAATTTTCTACTTAGGTTATTCTAATCAGAATTTTCTCATCAACATTTTCTGAGATAATAATTAGTTTTGTTAATTGAGATCTTCGTCATTACATTTCATAATTTTATGACGAATTTTAATTTTACAATTACAAGCGCAGCAATCGGGGTATTTACACGAATGACAGATCGTGAAGAATCGGATTGTGACAAAGGGAGGATTTGGGTAATGACAGAACAGACATCAGCAGAAATATGTATTAACGCGTTGACGGTAAAGTAGTAGTCAGAGTGCTATGAGGGTGCATGGTTCTGCGTCCAAGTGGGTTAGTGAGTAAGGACATGAAGTGCGAAGTGGCAAAAGAGGTGCAAACAACAAAATGATTGGTTTTGTATTAGAATGACTGAGCTAAGGCAAAGGACCATCTCTTAAATGTCAGTGGGGGGGGGGATAATAAGTAGAGAGGGGGGAGGAGGTCTGGTAGTGAAAAAAGTAATTCGTTTGTATTGTGATAGCAAGAAAAACGTTGGGTGGTAAGCAGCGGTAAGCGGAAAGTAGGTAATGCAATAATGATATTTATTGTATCGCAATAACAAGAACAACGTTTGAATTATTGACTAAGTCGAATGAGAAGTACCACGTTGAATTTGAGTTGTAGACTCAGTGGGGGTCGGTTTGTGGAGGTTGCTCTTGTCATTTCGATTCAAAACAGTTCATTTTCCACTTCCAACCCTCCACCACTTACCACTTACATATTACATACCACCACTCCACCTAACCCCCACTGTCGCTTAGCGACCCATCCTTTGCTTTACCTCAGCCATTCGGATAACAATCATTTGTCTTTACCGCACCTACCTACGCACTACCCATATAACTTATTTACTAGCCCACCTAGCCACAGGACAGCATTCCGACTTCCATTTTGATACACAGCAACCAATTTTAAATTTCTTCGCTTAAAAGTTAACCACAATCGCACTTGTAATTCTTCATACAAATTATGTTCGGTTTACCATAATATGTAATTAATTTAGGTAAACACCACCATTTAACCCAATGGCAGCACTTCTGCCATAAAACCAATTATTTTGCCCTTACCACCCTTCCTCAACAAACCAACCCTCACTCAGCTACAACTCAAATAACGATTTCGATAGGATTCTTTCAAAACGGCTTCTGTAGCGCACTGTTTCTGACGTTTTCTTGTAGTGGTCCACTTGTCAATGAAACATTTCTTTTTGACTTTGTCAATGTGTGCACATTAATAAAAAAAAGTTTCAATAAAACAACAGCGAAAATTTATTTTATAATATTGTTATATCAAATATTGCTTGGATAACGTTTGAGGCATTGCTAGTCAACAAACCACTTTGTAAACCACTAATAAATCGTTTGACAAATCGAACTGTTAAAATATTGTACGTTTGTAGTTGTAACACTGGCTTAACTGAAATCAAACCTCAGTGGTATGAAGGGGAAATCAGTGGTCCACCGAGTCTAGCAATTTCGCTGGCAAAAGGCCCATTCACCATGTTTTGATAGCGACACTGCTAGAATAAATCAAAACTCTTGGCGCACTGAAGTTCCATCGAAAACGCTAAAAGTACAAAAAAAATTATTTTTTCATTACCACTCCTCCTCGGCCCACTACCCACCGATTTGCCCACTACCACTTTTCCACTCTACCCCCACCGTCACCTAACTACTCATCCTTTGTCTTACCTCAGCCATTCTGCTGCAAAACCAATTATTTTAACTTCACCCATCACCGACCCCATTTATCCAACCACTCAAAATCAACGTTGCCAACATTCCCGCACTCAACTCCAACAGTAAAAGGACCGGTTACACGGTAATGACAATTTATGACATAAATTATGACGAATATTTCACTCGTGTAAATTTGGAAGTAGAGATGTACTCATTGGATTTTTAATAAAAAAAAAATTATATGAAAAAGAAATTCGCAAAATGTACCCTCCTAGGGGTACGTAGTCTCTTAAATTGCATAGTGTATTAAAAGTAAGTTTTTATTAATAAATGTTAAAGGAATTACAAAACTAAATGACTAAGCAAAAAAGTGTTCCAGCGTTTTTCTAACGTTGTTACATTATCATAAATTTTTCTAAATAATTTTTTATTTTTGTGACCTATTGTAAGTGTATTTATGTTCGTCTTTTAATTAAATTTGATAAATCAAATATTCATCAGCTATAAATAACCCCAATCATATTTTTCCAATTATATTCGCATCACTTGCTAAGAACTTCCGACAGTTCCTCATATCAGCTTAGTTGTTCTAATCAGTGATTCACGTAACATTAATATGGCACAATTCTTTTGATAAAATATGTAATTAATTAACAAACGACTTAATTAGTCATGTATTAAAACGAGAGCACAGGTCTTACAAATTCTAGGTCTCTTGAGGGCATTCGATACATGCTTCAAAGTGCCGGCTGTTTGTCTGCATAATTAATTGCGCAGGAAGACCGTGTCTTGCGATAAAATCTTAACTGCAGCATGCAGCTGCATGCTCACAGTTAGTAATTCTGTAAAAACTTTTTTTTATTAATCAGATAAAGCCGACTTATGCGATGTCACCATAAAGTTGCTAAATTCGCATTATGCAGATTACTTGTATGTTGAAATAGTTTTTAAATTGTGGGATTAGCACTGAGAAGTACGCTATTGGGTAATTTTTTAAGATTGTCATACTGCTCATCAGCAGGCATTGCTCCTCTTAGAAAACTATCCAATATGAATACCTTACCTAATGACTCATCTAAATAAGTATTAGACAGAATTCTGGGATTCGTTATTTGACACCTCCTCTATTAGCATCTTGGGAGGCAACAGGCGGTTGTTAGTTGAAATTGAAACGGGGCCAAGAAGTACTGGGCCTCTCCGACTTATTATGATACAAGTAAGCGTCAGTTGAATCTAAGGAATTTTCAATATGGAGGTAGATACTTCCTTTTGAACTTATTTTTTAGAAGACGTTCTGGCACTCGTTGTGCCAAATGTCGTAGGTGACTTTTTGTTTTACTTTCCACTTGCCTTTTCTCGTTTAACAGCTTCCTCGCGTTCAGATTGTACCCAGCGATGATGTCATATGATCATTTTAGCACTCTATGCTAATTCACTGTCAGCGGCCGGTTCAGTTTCAGTTTCATTCAGTGCCAGCAGCGATTGTTGTTAACCTTCGCCACATGACGTCATGTGGCATAACTTTAGATGCGAAGAAAAATGCAAATTGAGGTGATTTGAATTGATGAGAGGGCGGCTGACTTGCTAGTAAAGTTGAACTAAGCCTCGCCTGAGCCGTAAGCAAACTTAAGTGCGGTTGGCGTTTACTTTTTTTTCAATTTCTCTTGCATCAAAACATTATGGATACTAGCAAACCAGGAATGTTAGTCATCGCATGTAGAAATAACGTCACAGGATACTAATAAAAGTGAACCGTACAATTTTATGGTCTCTCTGCATTTATTCATGACATCATACCCAGAGGTATAAAGCATAAATTAGACCAGAATAACGTTTCCAAGAAATGCTGTCACTTGTTAATCCTGTTCAACACATATGCAATATGTTTTCGAAGAAGGGCGTATACTCTCTAAGTCCATATGGATGCTAATGGCGTAATTAAGAATTGAGGGCATCTGGCAAATTTTCAAGGACATCACTACGAAGGAAGAGTTAATATTGAAATTTAATTTTAACTAGCCAATGGTGAGGTACATGTAAAATGTCAATTTGATAAAGCTTAAGTCATGGATTTAGAGATTGCTTTTTGCAGGAGTTAATGTGATCACCGCAGAGTAAATATTAACGGAATAAAGTCCCCTCGCCATTTTGGTGACTTTTTGGCAATTTTTTTTATTTTGCATTTGATTTTTTTTACATTTTGTTTTTTCCTTTATCCATTATATTCTCCCATATTTACAACTTAATATATTATTTCTATATATTTTTTCTAAAAGATCAAGAAAAGACGTTTGATAGCGTCTCGCACGAGTATCTGCTAAGCGTTCTCAATGTTGATTGATAGAGCTTCAATGATTCTCATAAAGCATAATGGGCATATATTGTCTCCCATTCCGTTTCGTCGGGCTATCAGGCAGGGATGCCCGTTGTCAGGTATGCTTTAGGACCTTTCACTGGAGCCGCTGTTTTTTTTCTATACGATGTGGCTAAATCCTAGGGGACAACCCTTTTATGCGTTAGTATAGTTTTGGCCGGAAGGGAATTAGGATAAGGAAAGCGAGGAAACTTAAAAGTCTTGTTTTTGCATTGCTGCGAGCTAGACAAAAGCCCAGAGACGGAGTGGATTATTTTAATTTCTTAATAAAAGCTCACGGGGTCATCTGGTTTCGAACCCGGCACCCATGGCATGGTGGTCGTGCGGCTCAACGAATTGATCCAACTCCGTCGATCGTTGAGGGAATATTCAGTTCACTTACCATCTACTAATATAAGGCCACTTATATTAGCGTATGCTGGCGGAATCGAACAGATTCTCTCCTCAGCATACAATGGACGAATACTTGCCTGAAATATTTAGGTGTATATGTGGGGCTCGATGGTAAGACATATAATAGCCGCATGGCTCTGAAGAAACTCTCTGTAGCTGTAAATTCGTGGCGGACTAGACTGCACCCACTTTCGCTGAAAGGACGTGCAGTCGTTGTCAATTATTTGATGACCTCGTCCATCGTGCACCTGTTAAAATCGGAGTGCTTCGAAGAAGGCTTCGTGAAACTTTTACAGGCGAAGGTCGTTGACGCCTTCTGGGGGGAAGACGATGTGTCGCTGAAAGCACGCTCTGCCGATCAGAAGCGGAGGGTGGTTTGGATCCTACAGTTATGGTCGTGAAAATTCGTTGTCTTCAGGTACGGGCATTCCAACGAGTGTTCTGTCAAAAGAGATAACTTAATTTCGCAGCTGTGGGTAAGTTCTATGTGTTGTGGTGGGGGGGAGGGGGTTAGCGGCGCAGGAGTAAATCCTACGGATAACTTAGGCGTTAATAGATGGCGCGCACATCTTGCGGTAGACTTGGGAGTAATGGGGGCCATAACTAGCAGAGTCATTTATAGTTATCCGTCCAATTACAGAGACTCTGATGTGGCATTCAAACTGCTCCATCACAGCCTCGTGCATCCAAACCAGCTGTCACATAACGATCGACGAATCCAAAGAGCCTGCACGGTTTGTGGTGGTGAAGGAACTCTGTTCCACAGATACTTCACATGCCCGACCTTGTGCGACATTAATAATCTTGTTCGCGATATGTGCCATCATATCTACCCGTCATTCAGCATTAAAAGGATGTCGTTTTTACTGGGGCAAAGGACATGTAACCAGGTGAATTGCTTGATAAGCTTTATTCTAACACTTGCTTAATCGACAATTCATCTGTACTGCATGCGGATCGAGCCTGGGCAACAGCCCACTAACCTACAGCTTCACACACATGCACTTTAGAACCACTTCTTTGTCAGATTGAAGAGGCGATTACGTCTAGAGTTCCTGGCAATGGAGGCCGACACATTCAACTGCACCTGGCAACCTTTATCGTCGGTGCGGACGAAAGCCTCGTCTTTCACTGGGAATAACAGGCCGCAGACTTGTAGCAGCTTCTCCACGAAGTCTCTCTTCGCTTTCGTATTGCTGCAAGTGCTGCGGGAAGGACAAGTCTCACGTTTGAGTCGTAGAACTGGGAGGATGATGGGAGCAGTTTGCAGACGTCAATGACTCAGCAGACTGGTTCTGCGGGACTCTAATCGGTTGGAAATTTTTGGGCGTTCGTTTAGAACATATTTGAATGAGTATTCCCGGAGGACATTTGCTTGGGAGCAGTGGTTCCGGAAGTAGGAACTTCGCCCGGTGCTGCATCTACCCTCTTGTTTATTTTTTTCCCGGTTTCGATTCATTCTGTACGTTCATTTGGGTTTAGATCGAGGTTTTGTTTCGGAATTGTTTCAACATTTTTGGGAACTTTTCTTAGAGCTGGCACTCAATTGGAGGCATTTCAAAATTTGTTTTTTGTTTGTATTTTGTTTTTTACAGGTTTTTAACCGACTTTTCAAAAACAAAGAGGTACTAAGTTCGACGTGTATATTTTTTTTATGTCTGACCGGGCATATGTTCACCGATTGGTACCATGTCAAAAAATTGTTGGGTGGGGTGGGAGTGAAACCTAATGCTATTGCCGATGCTGTTGACGATTTTCGTTTGCTCTCCTGCGATGACGCAGCACCCTCTCGCCTGAGTGCTGATCCCGTTTCTGTCTTCCCGATGGTGGAGGAGATTAGACGCAGCATGGAACAGGTCCACAATGACTTGGGAAATTCGACAGCTGCCGTTATCGATACAATAAAGACGTCACAATTCGTTGACGGCCTAACACGTTACATGAGCCTGTTGATCCTGATACTCTTGTGTCGGGTTTGGATCCTGCGCCTGTTTCTGAGGCTTCTTCTTCTCTGGGAAAACAGAAGCTGACGCGCCGTGGTAGACCTTGCCCATCATCGGATCCGGTCGGGGCCTCAAGGAGCGATTTGGCTCCTTTGGTGTCTGAATCCCCTGCTTCTTGCGATGTGCCATTGGGTCCTGTATGTGCTGAACCTACTTTGGATTCCCTGCTTCCTGCTAGCATTTTGCGGCATGTAAAACGACCGGGCAGTACTTTTGTTTCTAAAATTCACCCGGATACATCTGTGGATGATATCATATATCATTTCTCACCGCATGTAAGAGTTGAACGTGATGCGCTCACCTTTAGTAGGCTTTATCCATCTGGTAGTCGTAGTGGATATGTTTGCAACTATTTACTCTCCTGCGATCTGGCCACTCGGCACCATTGTGCGTGAGTTCATTCCAAAAAGCTGCCCTTACTGGATCCGACTCGCCAAAAAACTTATCAGGGAGATCGCCATTTACTACGCCAATGTAACCGGTTTGAGATCTAAGACGACTCGCATCTTTATGGGCACGACCAACTGTTGTTTTGACGTGATCTGTCTGACGGAAACCTCGCTGTGTGGTGGTATAGTGGATGCGGACATTTTCGGTTCTGGTTACTTGGTCATTCGTCGCGACCATCACTCTGCACTTTGTGCACCACCACCGGTTGGCGGTGGGGTTTTGTATGCTGCCCGTTGTGATATTCCTTTTGGTGTCATTGATGTGGCTTCCTTTGATGACTTGGAGCTGATTTGTATTGTCTTGCGCCTTCAAGGTTAGAGTATCTTTGTCGTTACAGTCTTGCGTGATCTATTAGCAAGTTTGTTCATTTGTTGATGGCCTCTCAAACACCATTCTGACTTCTGATGAGTTGCTGCTATTTGGTGACTTCAACTTGCCTGCTGTGGATTGGGTGGGTACGGACGACGTGGAACTACCGCCATAGTTGTCTTCCGCTCCTGGTTTTACTGGAGATTTTCTGGATGACATCGCTTCTGCTATCTGTGGCGTGCCGCACAACTGGGGCCGTTTCTTGGGTCTCATCTTTTTCGCTTATCCTGCGGGTACTCTGGTGAGATGATGTGTTGCTCCTTTACTACTTGAGTCATCCCATCACCCTGCTCTTCATGCTGTTTACTTCTTCGATCCTGTTGCTGCGGCTGTCCCGCTGATTAACGAGTAATATAGTATTATAGTATAGTAACTTTAAAAAGGCTGACCCATCTCTACTAAATGATTTTTTTTTACTTGCGATTGGAACAGTGTCCTCAATGACTCTAACATTGATATCGCCGAGAGTTCATTTTACAATATTCTTGCCCCATGTTTCGCTCAATGCGTTCCTATCTCTAGGTCTAAATATTCCTGAATTTCACAGCAGTGGCTTAATAGGTCTTCAAGACATCTCAAGAATTTAAAAAACAAAGCCTGGAGGCGGTTCTGCTGCTCGAGGAGTAACCCTGATTATCTGTTCTATTCTGAATTGCGTCACAAATATATGTTAGACGTCAGTAATTCATACAGTGCCTATATTGGTAGGATTAAATTCGAAGAGTAATTCTGATAGATACTCCACTATATACTTTGGTTGCATGAGTGGTAAGGACCCATTGACCATCGCTAATCTTTTTAGTGACTTTTTTAAGAATCTTTTTTGGATAACCCTTGTGATATTAGCTTTAGTGATTTTACTTATATGACGAGGCTTCCGCCGCCTTCTCTTCAATCCAAGGATCTTATTTTTGACGATGCTACGATTGCTAAACATATTTCGAAATTGTCTGGACAATTTCTCAAGTGGCCCTGATAGCATTCTTCCTGCTATTGTGAAACAGTGCGATATGTCTTATCCTCTCATCCTTATTTACCTTATCCATAGTGGCGTTTTCCCTCAGTCTTGGAAACTCTGTGTTATTATTCCAATGCATAAAAAGGGCAATAAGTCTGATATATCTAATTATTGGCCTATCGCAAACCTTTCTTGTCTAGCTAAGCTCTTTAAGACCTTTGTATGTGAGGTCCTATACTTTCATTGTACACCCTTCTTATCTTCTTTCCAACATGGGCTTATTAAGGGAAAATCTACAACAACCAACTTCATGGAATACTCGAATTACTATATATCATCTATTGAAAATGCTAACCAGGTTGATTGTATTTTTACCGACTTCAGTTAAGCTCTTGATGGAATCAATCATAAAAATTCATAACTTGGCGATTCTTGGCTTTCCTGCTGGTTTTGTTCATTGGCCACGCTTGTATTTGTCCGATCGCTCCCAAAGTGTTTTGTTTCGTGGAACTCTTGCGGTTCCGATACCACAGGGTAGTCACCTTGGTCCCTTACTGTTACATCAATGATGTATCCATAATTCCATCATACTTGAAAATTTTGTGTTATGCCGATGATGCAAAGCTATTTCGTTCTATTTCGAACGATCTTGATTGCCCCCTCTTGAATTCTGACTTGGTCGCTTTCTACAATTTGTGTTCCATCAACTGCTTCCCTTTGAACTAGTTCAAACGCACAGTCATGTCCTTTTCTCGTAAAAGAAATCCTCTGCTGTTTAGTAACTCCATGGATGGACTTTCTTTGAATAGACATATTCAAAGACTTGGGGATCTTGCTTAATTCTCAATTTACTTTCGACAATCACATTGATACTATTATTGGTAAGGCTAATGCTACTTTGGCCTTCATAAGGCGGTTGTCTAAGGAGTTTCATGATCCTTATATCACTGAAATCCTTTATTGCACATTTGTTAGGTCTATTCTTGAGTATGCTAGCCCAATGTGATCTCCATTTTGTGAGGTGCATGTTAAGCGTATCGAGTCCATCCAACGAAGGTTTTGAAGGTTTGCTCTTCGTAACCTTCCATGGAATAAAGACCGACTTCTGCCTCCTTACGTTCATATACTTAAATTGATATCTTTGGACTCCCTGAAAACCAGAAGAAATAATGCCAGGGCTGTTTTCCCGCTCGAGTCTCTGCAGGAAGCTAATAACTCGCCCGAATTGCTAACATGTTTTAACATATCTGTTCTGTCACGCTCCTTGAGGAGTCATGACTTCCTCCATATTTCGCGTCACCGTACTAACTGTGAACGTAATGAGCCGGTTACAGTTATGTGCCGCATTTTCAATTCCGTATATGATCATATGTACTTTCACTTGTCGAAGGGTATAATAAAAAGCGAATAGATGTACCAGCCTAGTTAAGATTTTTTCTACTTTTTATATAGATTTAAGTTTGCACGTAAGTTTGCTTTATGTAATCAGCATTTAATGAATCTTAAATAAATAAATAATTTTACGAATTTTCAAGTACAATTTATTTATAAAGGGCCAACGAAAATTAATAAAAGCTCTTTCCTCTAGTTTTCCTATGTGGCAAGAGAAGAAGTTCACGCGATTCAATGACAGAAATTGCAAGTAGATCTACAATTTAAAATAGATATAAATCACTGATATTACACTGCCACCTCCCAAGGTTTCTTAGTTCTTAATCGGTCGCGGCTGGTAAGATTTAATCCTCGGACTCTACGTTACGTTTTAGACCACCGAGACTAATATGAGCTTTATTTTTGCAGAAAAATATTTTTATTTTCATGGATGTTTTTTCCTGACAACAGTTTCCACTAAACGGCCGTTGGGGGTTGCGAAGTCCACTTGCATCGTTGTCATTGAATTCGGTAAAGTTCTTCTCTCGCTCCAAGCCCATTGCAGCGGTTACTGGTATTAAAGCCACTTTAATAATTGGACGAAAGGTTAAATTTCGGATCATCAATAACCTGCCTTTCTAATACCATCTATCACCTGTGTAAGTTTACTTTGAACAAGATCAAATCCAATTAGAAGTATTTATATATATTCCTTCCTTCTCATAAAAAAAAGAATTGATTTTGACATCATTAAAGGTATTCTCAGGATGTCAGTGCCACATAGCTGGAGTGCCTATATCATCTGAAAAATTAAATTATCGAAAACTGGTTTCATTGTTCAAAAAATTCGCAGGTAGAAAATTGAAACATAACAACAATTCGTCGCCCCATCTCCAAGGCTACTCTCAAGTCATAAGAAAAAGTTGTCTTGCTTGGAGCTGCCTTAATGAAGGCATATAAAGGGAGCAAGTATGCAGCTTCCCAAATATGGCATTCAAAATATAACTGCAGATATAAAGAATGAATTCGACTTTTTACCAAAGAAAATATCATCGTAGCCGACTGTGAATCTCTTAAGTAATACCACAATACCAGTAAAAGGTAACCGGGGAAAATAGTAATAAATCGATCCAATCTGCTAATAATTATTCATTTCCAATGCCGGCTACTCACCTACCTGATTGCATCGATGGAGGGCCTGTTGTGGAATTGAATGAAGTGAGCCTGGAAAGCAGCACTTTATACCTTGTACTTGAGCTATAGCCTAGTGAGACTTAACGTATGAAGAGGATGCAAAGATAAGTTAACTACTCACTTGACACTTTTGCTTTGTTTTGTTTAAAAACTATGTCATATGTATGTTATTTCAATACAAAATTTATGTACTTTAGCAACTGAGTTACGTCAAGACATAAAAGAAAGTACATGAGTACGGGTACGGGTGACGATCTATGTTACTGTTTTTTTTTAATTAACATCCTATAATAATTTTTGTAAAACGGTCACACCTGAAATATCTGCAAAACTATGAAGAATATAGTGAAAAAATATATCATATTATTTTTGGGCAAAAATACTTAAATCTTACTAAAAATATTCAATTCAATTCAATTCGATTTATTTCCCATAATGCACATTAGCATAGAGAGATTAAACTGTTAAGCTAAGAGATTTGGATAGTCCTGTACTGCTACATTACAAATATGCAATACGAAAAATATTCAGAAACTAGATTAGGAAAAAAAAATTTTTTTTGTTGGGTGATATTGGTGGGCGGCCGGGGGGGGGGGGGGGGGGGGGTGAAATCTAACTTTGTAACGCGTGTACCGATTTGGATAATTCTTTTTTTGTTGTACAGAGTATGATCCCGCATTGCTAGTTGGAGAAACAAATTTGGCCTATGGTGGGGGGAAGGGTAGTCTAACTTCGTAACACGTGGACCAATCTCGATAATACTTTTTTCTGGTTGATACCACGAGAAAAATTTGCTGTTGTATAGAGTGTTGCTAATAGGAGAATAATTTGGTCCTATGGTGCGGGGTGGTGGAGAGGGAGGGGTAATCTAACTTCGTAACGCGTAAACCGATTTCGATGATTCTTTTTTTCTGTTGGGTAGAGTATGTTCCTTGATTGATATGACTAGTAAGGAGAAAAACAATTTTAGTAGGATTTAGAGGGGTAGAGGGTTGTATCTAACTTTTTAACGCGTGGACCGATTTGGATGGTTCTTTTTTCGTTGTATAGAGTAGAAGACACTAAAAAGTGAAAAATTAAATAGTTTTAAAAAAAAAATTTGTACCGACTTCACAAAAAGCGCTAAAAAGCATAAAATAATTTTTAATTTTATATCTATTACGACATTTTGAAGTCGGTGCAAATTAAACGGAGTTGGATCAATGCGTTGAGCGGCAAGACCAACATGCCATGGGTCCCGGGTTCGAGCCCAGATGACCGTGAGCTTTTATTAAGAAATTAAAATATTCCACTCCGTCTCTGGGCTGTCGTCTAGCTCGCAGCAATGCAAACAAGACTCAAGTTTCCTCACTTCCCTTACCCTAAATTCCCTTCCGGCCAAAACCATGCTAACGCATCAAAGGGTTGTCCCCTAGGATTTGGCCACATCATATATAAAAAAAAAAAAAAAAAAATAAAATAACTACGGAACCAAAATTGAATATAATAAATAATACTACCTGAACGTTTCAGCTCACGTGATAAGAAAGGACGATCAATTACTTTTGTTGCAATTGTTTGGTTTGTTTGATTTGCACCGACTCCAAAATGTCGTAATAGATATAAAATTAAAAATTATTTTATGCTTTTTAGCGCTTTTTGTGAAGTCGGTTAAAACTTTTTTTTAAAAACTATTTTATAGCTTAAACTTATTCATTGCTAGATTAATTCTTTCCGCCATCGTGTGGATTTTAGTTATTCCGTGTAGGAGTCTAGTAGAAAAATAACATGGTAGATTTAGGATTATCTTTAGAATTTTATTTTGCTTCGTCTGTAGAAACTTTATAGTGGCAGCACAGGAGCCCGAGACTTCAGTCCATTATACTTTGAAATATGGTTTTAAAGATGATGAGTTTGTTCTCGCGGGTTTCGTTTATGTGTGCTCTAAATATAAATTTTTTATCTAGTATGATACCGAGATATTTAATGGTATCTCTCCATTCAACTCTAGCGCCGTCTAGATTAAGGCTGCGAGACGGTAGGTGATAGGGCTTTCTCCTTCTGGTAATGAATATTGCTTGAGTTTTTGTACAGTTTATCTTAATTTTCCATTTGGTGAAGAATTTTTTGATTTCACTAAATGCATGTTCCAAATTAGTAGTATATTTCGTAAGGACATGTGGAAGAGCATAAAACGGCTGTGTCGTCTGCGTAAAGCCCCAATGTGCAATTCGGTGGTTTTGGGAAGTCCGATATAAAGATATTATATAAAATTGGGCTAAGTGCCGAACCTTGTGGGACGCCTGCTGTGGGAGACCAAGAAGTTGAGGTTGAGTTGAGTTGAGTATCGAAAGGATTGAATACTTTTTATAAGATAAAGAGGTATGCTTAATTCGAAGAGTTTATAGACGAACCCGTTGTGCCATACCGAATCCTTTTTCAATATCCAGGCAGATCATACCTTACTTTTTTGCCTTAAGGTTATCTTTTATGGTTTTATTTAATCTAAAGACTTGCATGGAAGTAGAGTACCCTTTGTGGAAAGCAAATTGTTCGTTTGGTATTGTGTTATTTCCCTCCACAATGGTTTCGAGCCTGTTTTTTACGCATTTTTAAAAAAATTTTGCAAACCGCACTAAGAAGGCTTATGGGTCTACAACTTGACACTAATAGTTGTCTTTACCGGGTTTTGTGATGCATATAATTTTTGCAAATTTGCAGGAGTTTCGGAAATAACCGCAGCGTAAGCATGCATTAAAAATATTTATAAGATATTTGAGGGATTTCTTTTGAAGATTTTTAGGGATCTCATTATTAATACCGTCAAAGCTGGGAGCTTTTTAATTTTTATTTTGCTTAATTAGCATCGCTGCTTTGTCGAGCGATATTTTGTCATAATTTTCAATATGTTGCATTGCCAGGGTTTGGATTGATAACGCAACTTCTAAGTCAGTTTAAGAGTCTTTGTAATGAGATGTCAGCTGATGTTGTTGTGCTGAAACAATTACCGTGTTTCAAAGGGGGCATGGTTCGATTTTTATTTTTTAGAGCTTTGGTTAAATTCCAGAAGGGTTTGGAGTTTTTGTTAAGGGTTGCTAAATGTTCAGCCCACTTTTTATTTCTGAAAGTATTAATTTGATCTTTAACTACTGCATCAAAGTGATTGGCACGGGCTTTATTGATGGGTAGTCTTGTTCATTGCTATAATTTCTTAAAGTAATTGCGTTTTTTTATGATACTCAGGATGTAGACAGGAAGCTTGAGAGGAGATCTCATAATCGACTGGCGTTTGGCGTTTCATAGGAGTCGATTATTGCAATAACTGTATGATTACCTTGTTGAAGTACAAAGTTTGGGTGTCTATGTCATCTTTTTCTGGGTACGTAGTCCAGGATGAGGAGAATAATTTCTGAGACTGCAATTTACCAAACTTATTGTAGTCATATTGTGGCCTTTGTCAAACAAGTGGTTGTTGAATATCAAAACGAATTGGTACGTGATCAGAGTTAAGATTATTAGTGGTGTAAGGAGGGTTTACAGTCTGTGGGGTGTTAGTGAGAATGAGATCCAATGTGGACGACAGTCCTCTTGTTGACTTTGGGAAATAAGTAGGATTAGGTGTAAAGAGATCAGTGGAAGAAAATCATAAATGATTTTACTCCATGAATTATTTTTTGCACAATTTCAGTATGAGTGGCGGGCATTGAAGTCGCCGGCACTATAAATTTATTCTTTGTACGATTGAAAAGCTGTAGATCAAATTTCAAGTCATTGGATTTAAGTGTATTGAGATTGCCGCCGGAGAAAGTAGTTGATCTCGTTTGCTGCTACATTTGGTAATTACTGCGAATATTTCATTAGTAATTTGGAGTACTTGCTCGTAGGAGAATAAGTCAATGGTGTTGTCATTTTTTAGTCCACTTAATACATTTGAGGCGAAGCGGGGTGATGCTATAACTTTTGGGTTGTGGTACATCGGTATGTCATGTAGTGGAGCATTTATTGCCATAGTATTATGTCTGCGATGATGTAGCAGTGGGAATACTGCAGAGTTCATACAGTCTATGGCAACCGTGTTCGCCCGCTGAGTTTTCCTCACACTGGCGTTTTTGTTTTGGAGTTCCGAGTGGTTTGCCGCATGATTTTGCTTACATTTAGCACATTTAATTATTCTTTCACTTACCTGTTTGGAGATTTCAGGACATGTATTTGTGTTGTGATTTGCAGAACAGATTGCACATATCAAATTAAGATAACGGTTTCTTGCGCCGTTTCCGAAGATTTGGCATTTATAGCAGCGGATCGGTCTTCGGGTAGATGTTTTGTAAAAGTCTCAAGTCTCATGTGACGATCATATGACTAATAACTTTGATTCTCGCGCGGAGCTCACTCAGTTTTACGGTACCACGTGAAAAAAGTACCAGAAAGGTGACATGATCTTGATATCTTTGCATCCTGGTGCGCATCGGTTTAACGTCGATACAGTTAATGCCTTGTCCAAGTAGCTCGTCCTTAATTGTAGCTTCCTCGATGCTACTATCAAGGCCGTATAGTACAGCTTTGAAAGGTTTGCCGGTTTCCGGAGATTCATGACTAATGAATCTCCATTTATCTTCCTCCCTTGTTGCCGATTCGTTTTGCTTGATCAGTTTAGTGTAGAAAGCTTTATAGTGTTCTGGAGAAGTGCATATGACTTTAGTGCCAATGCTGGTGTTCTTCAGAAGGAATTTATCTATGTTGAGACTGTTTAGTTGATTTCGGATATCGGCATTTGTTTTTCCAACGATGGTAATTGGTGGCTGCCGTGGTGATTTATCACTTGGTTTCGTTGAGCTTTCAGGATTAGTAGAACTTACGGTTTCATCCAAAAGTTTACTTAAAGGTGCGAACCGATTGCACGTTTTTGCCGTTTCGGGCATTTTCCTTGTAACGTCTGTACTACGAGGCTTTTTCGCCAAGTACGGAAACATAATTACATCGTCTGTCTATATAACGCTTCGAGTAAGTTTTCTAAATTGTATGACACGTACATATATGTTAAATAAGTCAGTCGCAAATCGGATTGTAGTAAAGCGCGATGTGCACAGCTTGATAGCTACGCTCTGACTGAACACTAAAACTATTATTTCATTTATAATAAAGGTATTTAAGTATTTTTTGTTTTATATAAAAATTGTTTTACAACTTTTATGAGAGATACATTTTGTTCTGTTTTTGTTTTAATACATATTATTGCTCAATAATCTCTGAAAATGAGTCTTCTTTGAAATTTTATGTTTTTACAATACTTTACGAAATACGAATTTTTAATGGAGCAGTGAGCAAGTCCAACACCCTATTAGGGCGTCATTTGATCGAAAATTGTACACATCCTTTTATGGTCTCGATTGATAGAAAATTCAATAGCAATGTTTCTTTTAAAGAAGTTATTATTAATGATATCGTCATTCCATCATGAGGATAACAGTGTTTCGAATCTTTTCAAAATATCACTCCGCTCCACCATGATCGCGACCCTTCCCCACTTACCACCCACCCCCATCTTTGGGGATTAAGATAACGAACTAATAACCAGACCACAGTAATCTCCAATTAAAATAACACTTTCGTTACGAAAGGCAAGACTGCGCGAGAGTCCTTGATTAAAGTGAAAGAATTTTCCTCGTGCGGGAAAAAATTTTGTATAAAAACATTTTAATTGCAAGCAGAAATTGTTCAAAAATTTTTCATATTGTGTGCTTTTCACGCCATGTCAGTAACTTTAGAAATATTTTAGATGAGTCCAGACTACCTAGAACGCCAAATCCACAAGAGACATTCTTTATACCATCCACGTGCACATCGTAACTACTATTTTTTACTTCTAGCTTAACATATTGCAAAAAAAAAATTTTAAAATTAAAGCTTGGATGATTCTCAAGCTCACTTTTTTAACGACAAATTCAGTTGATAGAAGATAAGTCCCCTAAGAAACTTTCCTCCTTTACCAATTTTA
The DNA here is from genome assembly GCA_964036015.1 of Leptarthrus brevirostris. NCBI lineage: Eukaryota > Metazoa > Arthropoda > Insecta > Diptera > Asilidae > Leptarthrus > Leptarthrus brevirostris. The sequence continues at coordinate 21,206,754 of OZ038373.1, forward strand.
TATAATCTTAATACGCAAATAAAATTATTTCTCTTTTTCAGATAAGTTTTTCTCAGCTACTACATATTAAGGTAAGCTCAAATCTTCGTTATTATTAAATATCATTTTTTTAAAGAATGGGGGAAAACAGATTCTATTTGAGTAAACGTACTCCAGTTAATCCGCCTAACATTTTATGATAATTTGCACATAAATATTTTGAAGTAAAAGTCTGTTTACAGATTTTTTGCTAAAAACTAACGTTTACGGAGTTGGATCAATGATTCGAGCCACGACATGTCTATGAGGTATCTGGGTTGTTATCTAGCTGGCAGCAATGCAAAATACAAGGCATTCAATTTCCCCATTCTCTTACCCTAATTTTCTACAAGCAATAGCCATGCTAATGCACATAATAGAGTTGTCCATTGGGTTAAACTTCGATCGTCTGACACTTCTGGGACAGTTTGTTTTGTGCGCCCAGGAGGTGAGAAATCTTCCAAAGATACCAACAGCCAGTGCTACTAGTACGCATGGTTTACCACCAATGTAGCGCCTACATTTTCCCTGGGTAATAGGGGAGAAGTTTCAGATTTCAATTTTCTCCACCCTACTTATTGTAGTACTTAATTATTCACTCCCTTTTTTTGTCTATTTAAATCTATTTTTAGACCGAGATAACGATCACAGTGAACTTACAATTGTTAAGGTGGATTCTGAACCACCAACTTTACTCTGTTACCCCCAATAGCCTTTTTATCATAGTCTATTGTCAACGAAAAACAGCCATGGGTCGCCGTCGGTGGTGTTCGAATCTGGGACCTCCGGTATAAAAGGTCGAAACTTTATCACTTACTCCATCGACGATCTCTGCAATTGTTACAATAGCTTGCAATCGTTGCACGGAGAGAAAAGTTCCGGAATTTTTATACGAAAATCTCCATAAACATTTTGATTCTAAACTATAATCGTGTCAGCTACCTTAATTTTTACGGATCAGCACGGTAAAATTTCCTCCAGAGTATCTCTTAGAATATTCGATACATAAAATTCAAAAGGCCTAAAAGTAATCACATCCATTAACCTGTCGCAAAAAAAAACTAAATTAAAATTGTAGATAGTTTGAAATTCGAATCCTAGTCCTCAGCAGCATACTCCAAAGCCAATCTTTATTTTAAACAATTCACTTCCAAAAAGATTGAAAGAGCTGTCTCTTCTCTAAATTCACTATTTCTTAGCCTTTCAGTTGTTTCTTGTAAGTTCAGTTGAAACTCAGAAACACGAAAAACTAATCACACACAACGAAGAAAATGATTTCATGTTTGTTTGAAGTTGTGTAGAACCGTAAAATTTGCCGGTTATTTCGGAAAAATTGTGTATTAGGGGGTGAATTTTTCCTAAATCGCACAGCAAATTTTCCGGTGCTGTTCTGTAAAAATTACTGGAAGGATCGTAAATTTTATAGTGCGAATGCTTAAATTGTGGCAGAATGTATTACTTGTAATACGATTACGGTGAGTGAAACCGTAATTTTTTCTGGACGTTTCTCTCCGTATACAAGAAGTATATCTGAAGTGAGCTGGAGTGATCATAATCTTTGCTCTCCGCTCGCTCTTATCATTCCTGTGTTTTGTCTCTACTGTCACTTCTTGAGCTTTTTAACTTAGGGCATTTTCACAGCCAGGGAAAGGCTGGGATTTATGAAGAGCTTACTTTAATTTAGAAGTAACTTTATCAGGAAATGCAAAGAAATAGCCCAACACACTATTTATTTAAGCTTAATACAAGCTATAACATAATAATATATACAAGCTATAATAAAATATAGTACTAATACTACAAGCTATAGTAAATGATAAGTCAAAATAAATAGTATGAGCTACAATATGAGATATAATTATAATAACTGCAAACTGGAAAGAGGAAGAATTAAGAAAGGCGATCTGGATGGGCGGGATCAAGATATAAGGCTTTCTGAAGGGATGATTTACTCAGATGGAAGTCAAAGGAGGAAAAGTCGTTGACTTTTCGTAGCATCATGGTAATTGGTTCGCGTTGACCGTAGTTAGTACGATGGCGGTCGATTCGGAAAAGAGGAGTGGACCTTAAGTTGCGGGGATTGGTATAGATGGGTAAAGATTGCAGGATTTAAGGGCATTCTATGGCACCAGTTAATAGCTGATGAATGAAGAGAATGTTGGAAACATCACAAAGTTTATTAAGGGGCTGTAAGTCGATCAGTTTCAGACTATTTTCATAAGATGGAAGGTTGAATCTGTCTACCAACGGCAGATCTAGTAGAGCGAAGCGAATGAACCTACGCTGGACAGATCAAATCCTGTTAATGTGGGTTGTTTGTGTAGGTGATCATACCTGGCTGGCATATTCAAGGAGAGGTCTAACGAAGGAAATATAGAGAGATTTGGAAACATAAGGATTGGCGAACTCTCTAGACCAGCGCTTCACAAACGCTAGCGCGGATTTAGCTCTGTTAATTATACTGTGAAAATGGGAACGGAAATTGAGTTCGCTATCACAGATTATTCCTGGATCACACAAAGAGGTAACGATAGGGACTGGTACGTCGGTTAGCATGTAGACTCTCGGGGTGATGGTAAGACGCTTGCGGGAATAAGAGATGGACTGGCAAGCAAGTTTTTCATGCACCATGTGGTGATCGAATCGAGATCTTTTCGCAGGAGAAGAGAGTCGGTTGTGGATGAGATATGTTTAATTATTTTCATGTCATCAGCATGAATAGACAACTCTGAGTGTTTGATGACAAATTTAACATCATTTATTGTAAGGATGAAAATCAATGGACCGATGTTGCTGCCCTGGGGGACGCCGGAACGAGCGACAATAGGGTAGAAATAGATGAGCTAAAAAGAACATTGTACTGACTTTTGTTGAGGTAGGATTGAATCCAGGTGATGAATCGCGGGGGGTGGGGGGGGGGGGCACATAGTGTTTTGGAGACGAAGTCGGTGGTTGTAGATCTTCCTTTGACGAAGCCATGCTGGGAGAGGGAAAAGATAAACTTACAGTGGAAGAACATAGAATCATAGACCAATTTTTCGAATAGTTTAGGTAGAGATGATAATTTAGCAATGGGTCTGTAGTTGGACACATCGTTCTTGCAGCCTTTTTTGAAGATGGGAATAATATAAGAGTTTTTCCATAATTGAGGGAAAACCCCTTGAGTGACCGAGAGGCGGAAAAGCAAAGTAAGGGGTTGAACTAGATGCATGGCACACTTTTTTCAGAACGAGTGCCGTCAGGACTGGGGTGAAAGTCGTCCTCAAGCCCATTAATACTGGCTGCGATTAGTTCGGGGTCAGCGTCGAAAGGTTTAAACGACGTTTGAGTGCATTTGTCCAAGAATGAAAAGTAGTTACGGTCAGGTTGTAGGGAATTGTCGCTGAAAGATTTACTGAAGAAGTGTGCAAAGAGGTTGGCGATAACCTGAGGATCAGACGAAGTGGTATTCTCGAGCTTTAGGGTGGAGGGGTAGCCATTGGATTTCTTCTTGGAATTAATAAAGCTATAAAAACGCTTGGGCCCGGATATGAGGCTTGTTTCCATTCGTTGGAGGTACTCATGGTAGAGGGTATCACAACGTTCAGAAAAAGAGGTATAAGCAGATAGGTAGGAAGAATAGTCAGACTGTCTGGGATAGAAGAAAAGTTTGCCAACGTTTATTTCTTCTGTTGCGGAGAGAGCGTAATTCTTTGTCGTACCAAACAGGGGGGGTAGAAGGAGCAGTTTTTACTAGGAAGAAGAGGGATAGATTTTGTAAGACAAGCGTGTATTTCCGAATAAAACGTCTCTACAGCAACATCAATTGGAAGATGTTGAGGGATAGTGCCAATGTTGGAGTTGAGGAGCAAGTGATTTAATTTTTCAAAGTCGCCTTTACGAAAATTGAAGGAAAGAGAAGACTAGGAGCTTGAAAGGGCGTGAGGGTGTTAGTAGGATAAAAGGAGGAAGAGGGGAGGATGGTGACGATCGAGGGAGGAGAGGAGATGGTTGCTTTTCGCAACAGCCGAGTTAACTGGGTCTGAGGAAAAGATTAAGTCTAATTGTCTGTCCAGAAAGTTCCTGACTCCGCTAACTTGAAAGAGACCATAAACAGAGATCTGTTCGGTAAAAAAGGATTCTTTGGCGGAAGAGGCGTTAAATAGGCATTCCCTTTCTATAAATATTGTAATGATAATTATCGCCTGAAAAATATTAAATCTCTTCAAGAGTAGGGGTAGCAGAAGAAAAATTACAACATCGATTGTGTATGCACCCATTAGATAGAGTAACACCAAGAAAAAGACAGTTCCACTTCATATACGAAAGCTTAAGAAATGACCCAGAAAAGTTTTTCGGAGTTATTAGAATGTCTTATATATCTTTCGATGTACTTTTACGACTACACTATCTCAAAAACCGTACAGGAAAACCTGATCGCATTTCGTGCTAGATAACAACCAAAGGGTTTTCATTTCGTAACAAAACCGTCATTCAGTTGGCTTTCATTCGGTAATAAAACCGTCTTCAGTTGGCTTAAGCTTTTAAATCCGGGTCGATTTTTAACCTGATCGTACGTCGTTACTAATTTAATTCGCCCTTAAAGTCCAGTTCTCTTTATTTGAAAAGTATTACAAGCACTATTTAGGTCAAGCACAATCCAAAACATCAGACCGGTCTACATGAAGTTCATCTCAATTTCTTTGAGACGTTAGACTGCAATGCGCGATGTATTCAGGTCCTCTTGCTACATTCGCATACTTCAGTCGTAGAATATTTTCGACCACTTGGCACATATTTTCAAATAAATTTAAAGGAAATGCCACCGGATTTCTAATTTCTAGTTCTGATTTAACATCATCTGCCTAATAAAGTTACGTCAATTTCAAGATATTTTTGTTGGCCGAGAGATAAATATTTATATAGATGCACCGACTATGTCCTAGTTAGAACCTCATAGCATAACATAAACAGCTATTTCAGTGCAAGGCATAGGTATACTGTAAATTATTTATGTAATCTAGTAGGCAGTTGTTATGGTTTGACCAATAACCTATATTACCTATCTTGTTCAACTTCATCACTGCTAAATAAATAAATTTGCCTCATTGCTAAAATAATCTTTCCAACTACAAAATGTGTTTTCACCAGTTTTAAAGCATTCCTATCGAATGTTTTCAATAACCACAATAATCTGTTTTATTATCTTTTCAAAGAACTCACTTCCTATATATTTGTAATGTCCGTATCCGTTGAATTGACATAGTTTTCTAAAAATATATCACACTAAATATATTTCTGGAATATTTTCAAGATGCTTAAATGAATCTTGCGTTAGCATAGCTTGTAAGTGCTGCCAGCCGCATTTAAATTACGAAATTATGGGATTTGCCGATAACTTAACACAGCTAAAATCCCAATTAGATTCCTCGAATAAACACTAAGTTAATGAAAACAAACTCAATACATAATAAAAGTAAATATAAGTTAAAATTAATAAATTATATAATATTAAACTGAAGAAAAAGTAAATTTTATAACAATACCAGATTTCATCATAATGTGCAGTGCATGTAGCTAAAGACTATACTTATTGGCCTACAAGAGATAATGCTTAGTTGATTAGATGAGGCAATTAAATTCGAAATAAAAGAATATTGTCGTTCAAGCTGAATCTGATATAATATCAAGACTCGCATCATGCAATATCAGCGGCTAATTGACATAGTGACTTAGTTGTAGGTCCAAGTTAATGTCAAGTAATAATTTGTCGTTTGGAGTAATTTTGTAACTAGTAAATTGTGATTAAGGTATTTCGAAACTCATCAACACTAGCTTTTATTATTTTGAGTCTTGTATATTATACCTGGAATGAGTTTGACACATAAAGCAAAAGGTATTGAGAAATAATATTGAAAGTTTTTGTATTGAAAGTAAGTAAGCTATTTTTCCCTTTTGACCTGAAAAGATTTTTTTATAGTTTTTATGACAAATCCTATGAACAAAGCAATTGCAACAACATGAATCATCCAAATCCAGCCACACGTACGAAATACGTCGTAACCCCCTAAATACGAAATTTTAATCTTAGTGCGCTGATTATATAGCAAAAAAAGAATCATCAAAATCGGTTCGCGTATTACGAAGCTAGATGTCGCCCCTCCTTCCACCCAACCTCTGATAAAAAAATTTTAAATGGTACAATTGGAGCAAGACTCTTAATACAGCGCCCCCTCCCCCCCCCCCCCCTCCCCACCAATCATCACGAAGTTACGCGTTTTGGTTTAAAAATATGACAGCATTCCTACCTTCTTTAGTTTTATACCTTTTACCACTTGTGTGAATAGGCCGTTAACGCCATGCCGTGCTAGTCGCAGCATTTATCTACAAAAGAATCCATTACCGAGTCCTTGCCTCAGGTAAGTTGTCCAGTAAATATGAACGTAAATATGTCCAGAAAAATAAGCCTTTTTGGGTTAAAGGAGGCGAAGTGACAAAGAAAGTCACTGTCTCGTCCTCCCCTCCATCAAGAAGTCTTAGTTTAACAGGTGGTTCTTAGAAGGGAATGGCCGTATTAATTGAGACTAGTATCTTTAGTGAAATCGAGCCCTACAGTAACTTGGTGGTTTGCCCCGAGGATTCCTCGAGCTGAACCGATAGGGGTGACAGTTGCCCTTGAACTTTCTCCAAGTCTTGCAAGTTAATCTATACTTTTTCGTAACGAAGAAATTTGCAGCTCTTTGAAATCCTCACCCTTCTTCAGATGGTAAAAGGGTTCGGAAGTACTTTAATGCTCGTTTGGCTATCCGAATAGATGGCTGTCATGTTCAATTTCACAACTAAGGTTAGCAAAATATATCCAGCCTCCATGATAGTCTTGAATTCTTTCTGAAAGACCGTGGTATTTTCTTCTAACCGAAACAATAACTCTTCTCTATTTCCATAAATGGTGAAGTGATTAGCGGTTCGTCCCACACAGCCCTTGATCGAATTCTCTAGTTCCCATAACCTCTTGAATCGCATGGGGTGAGAGCAGAAACTCACCCGATTTAATGACAACAATGTAAGGTAGATTTCGAACCACCGACATTACTCTGGAGTCCCCAATGGCTTTTTAGAGTAATCTGTTGTCAACAGAAAACAATCGTAGGTCACCGCCGGCGTGATTCAAACCTGAAATTCTCATGATGGGAGACCAGCACGTTATACCTTACTCCACCGACGATATGCTATACGAAACTGCCGCTTTGAAACAGGCAACTGACATTACCACCAGGAGGTGATCAAGTGCAATTGACTGCACCACATCTTAAACGGACTCATATGGTACTCATGTTCCCAAATGAATCGAGCTACACTTCAGATGCAGTACCAAACTAGTCCGCCTCCTTCTTAATCTGAATTTGTACAGGGTATATTTTAAAAATTACTTGAACCTTTTTTTACTTCGAGAATTTTTCAAACAAATTTCTATAGCTTTAAACCACACCGTAGCCCAATGAGATTGGATGGATTGCGCGATGCTTTTGTTAAGTCAAAAACCATTCGTGACTTAGGGCCCTAGCTGCGTAAAAGTGAAGCGATCTAGAATTCTCGTTTTGTGTAATATAACGCACAAGTAGTTTACCACGATCCTCAAATTCTAATTGACACAATCGAATTAAGGTTCAAAACATAGGTTCCCTCTTTTCCCAGCTTGGGCTTTAATGGGTTGATTTTGAACTCATAGGTGGAAGTCCCCTTCGCAGCCAATTGAACGGCACTTTTAAGCAACCCTTAAAGTCACGATTGGAAGGAGACTTTTACAAGAATATAATGATTTATATTTGGAAGACATTACAGTAGTGTGGCAAACGAAAAGAGATATTTAGCCTTCAGATTAATTATTCCTGGGGGGAGGGGGTCTTTCTCTCATTCCTCCAAGACCTCCTTAGACAGTTTTGATCGTTCTACATTCGTTTTTTAAAAGAAGTTCCGATTGGATTCTTTAAAAAAATTACTGCCTCGCAAAATAATAGGCAGGACTGTCTTTTGGTTTTGCGAATTTCAAATTTGTAGTCACTGATATTACAACGAATACACAAACTAGGATCCTATTTATACTGTATTAAGTATTTCAAAATCCAACAAATCCCACAAAAGCTGTTTAAAACGTCCACCGCCACTTTGGATGCATGCCAACAATCTTCTTCTAAGTCCCTGTTTAAGGCGTATTGTAGCCAGCCTCTCTCGTATTTTCGTCGCTGCATTCCCAATTCGGCTAACTAAATCCTCCCTAGTGTTAACAAGGCTTGAATAAACTTCATCCTTCATTGTTCACCATAAGAAAAAGTCCAATGGGGTAAGGTCTGGAGATCTAGCAGGACAAGGAATTGGTACACCTCGTCCAATCCAACGGTTAGGAAATTTGTTACTTAGTATTGCCTTCACAATGTTAGCATTATGCGTTGTGGCTACATCGTGTTGGGAAAACATGTCCGTTCGATTATGCACAGGGATGTCCTCTATTAGATCTACAGTGTATTCTCCAAAAAGTCTGTATAAATTTGACTGTTCAGCACTTGGGGCAAAATGAATTGTCCTACCAAATGGGTGCCGATGGTACCAGCCCAAACATTGACACTGAATCTCTGCTGGAATGAGGTCAACTTTTGTACTGTTTGAGTTAGTTTCCGACCAGGTATGGAGGTTATTGAAGTTTGTGATAGCATCCCTGGTGAATTGAGATTCATCCGTCAACAGAATTCGGTCCAGAAACGCTCTGTCGTCAATGTCGCGTTCCAGAAGCCAAGTGCTAAATTCCAGTGTTCTCTCGGAATGTCCTTCAAGTAGTCCTTGAACCAACTGGGTGATGGTGATATGGACGTAAACCCTCTCGATGAATAACCCTGACTTATTGGTTTGTTTTTCAACTATGATAGGTAGGATGCTGACTGACCCTTTTTTATAGCAAAATTTCCATCAGGTACGAGTAACAGAGCGCCAGGATACTTAGGTGTGAATTCTGGCTAACACAAGCTAATATCGGCAATAAAACAAAATTACACTAAGAATTTTGTTTATTTAAAAAATTTCCTACCTAAAGTGCAATAAAATAATTAGGTGGTCAGGGATTTCTAAGATTGCGGTTTTTCTAGTCCTTTGTCTGCCTTGCCATGTTGCACCTTTTTACAAAGGTAATAAAATGGGTCATCCAAAAAAAATTAGAAAGAGGTGTACTAATTACATGAATTTCGTAGACAATTTCGGAAAATGCTGAATTTTAGGTAATCGCAAACCAGTTTTTTTATTTTTGGAAGCGACTGTACCTGCAATGGTAGGAGTTAGGTCAACATTGTTGACATTTTTGGAAACGTCATTGGGATAGTAGTTTTAAGCGTTTGTTTGATGTGACTGTGTTGTGTAGATCAAAAGATAAAAATAAAAAAGTTATGTGCATACCATGAAAAACTGAAATTTATGAATCACCCTGTAACTCCCAAACGGTTGAGATTTCCCCCACCCTGCCATACAATTTTTTGTTGGGCTAGGTGAGATCTATCACCGTACTCATTTTGACACGTCAGATCTGAAACACCCTTTATTTAAATTTATATATGTATATTATACGATGTGGCCAAATCCTAGCGGACAACCCTTTAATGCATTAGCATGGCTTTGGCCGGAAGGGAATTAGGGTAAGGGAAGTGAGGAAACTTGAGTCTTGTTTTGCATTGCTGCGAGCTAGACAACAGCCCAGAGATGGAGTGGATTATTTTTAATTTCTTAATAAAAGCTCACGGGGTCATCTGGTCTCGAACCTGCGGCCCATGGCAAGTTGGTCTTGCCGCTCAACGTATTGATCCAACTCCGTCTTTATGTACATAAAGTGCTTTTACTCGACTTTGGCATAGCTAAGAAAGAGGATCTGCAGTCGGGAATGCCTGAGCTCAGCTGATGTTAGAACCTCCACTGATAAAGACTTCATTGCATATCTAAGGGTGGCTGAGCGTCTTTTGCAGTAGTTTGTAAGAAAACTTTAAATTAATTAATTTAATTAAATCGCTATTTTTTTCTGTAATCTGCACGTGATCTTATATTCAACAAACAGAAGACAAAAATATGACTCTCACAATAGTGGTTTCGTTTTTCTCTGTAGTGCTGCGGAACGTTGTACTATGGTGTACGTTGTGAGAAGAGTAGGTATTTTTTGATGAGTGTGAATCGGAAATGCTAACCTGGCACCAATACTGTTTTCACGCCTGCAGACCGTGCTGCTGCCTATTTTGTCGTCGTTGTCAATAAAACCATGTCACTATTTTTTTCTCCCTAGTGAGAAAAGTAACTCAGTTATGAGATTCGCTTGAGGCAACATTACTGCTCAGAAATTGGTAGCGGTGCAGCCTCGCGCCGTAAATTGCTTTAAAATGTCTATCGAACTACGGAAGTTGGATATTACAAGATTTTGCTTTTCTGACTGCAGAGTTGTAAGCCCAACCTAATAAAAACTATTTTTATTAATTGCATTAAGTTTTTACATTTATTTTAAACAAGAAGCAAATTTAAAATTTAAATTAAGTATCTTATATCGAATTTTTACTCAAGTTCACTGGCATAGGACAATTTTTACCTATGTTTGTACTATTAAGATATTTATTATATTGATCTGACATCGATCCTGCGGCTGATTTAAAGCATTGCGTGACCCGTTCCTTCAGTGCGGGCAGAATATTGTCTAGATTTTCAACGTTGCTCCACAATTCCTTAACAGAATTCGTATTAATTTCTAAGCTATCCTCCAGAATTTCTAAACATTTTGACGATTTTTTACAGTTATTAACTGATTCAGAAATTAAGTTCACTTTTTCGGTAACTTTATTAACGCCTTTTTCTATGCCAATTACGGCAGCAAAACTAGATCTAGTAGCCTCATAACTACAATTAATCAAATTATTTGCATCATTTATCATATTATTAAAGGCTTCGACAGCTAAAACAGAAGTGAATCTGCATTTTTCTGCTCTTTTAACATCTTTAGTTAGCTTCGAAAAGAACTTTAGAAAACCAGAAAAATGATATCTGCGACTATGTTGAACAAAATCCAGATATTCCAAAACTGCTTGTGGACCAGTGTTTTTTAATTTACTGACTTCTTTTCCTATTGAACGAAGAGTATCTAGAAACTTAAAGTTGGCCCTTTCGTCTAACTCAGTTTCAGATTGATTTTGTATCCTTGTGATTAGCTCTTCTTCTTTTATTAGAAGATCCTTGAATCCTTCCTCAATATAAAATTTTTTGATGTTAATATCATTATCTTGCGACTTGCATGCAATATTTGTTTTATAAAATTTTCGAAAAAAAGATGTCAATAACGCTGAAGAATGGATAACTTTTTTGTCCAAATTAGCACCAACACCATCACTTTCTGAAAGAGCCGTCGAAGAAAAGCATTTTTCAAACAAACATAACATAAAAAGAAAAGCTAAAGTAAGTTTCATTTTTGATGATTAACTCAATACTAAGTTCACCATCGAATAAATTTTGGCTTTTATATGGGATTTTGTGCGCCCAAATGATTGTGATCTATTCAGCATATGTATTTACCTACATATGTACATAGTTTCCATTGAGCCAATTGAATGGGTTATTCAATTTTAAATATATGTTGTTGCGCCTTCTGTTTTGGATATAACAATTGTGTTTAAGGAAATTCGAAAATTGTTAGTTAACTTATTCGGAGCGGAAGTATTACCAGCTCAAATTTCTTATTTGACGAATAATCTCATGCATATATATTCAAATTTGATAAAAGCATCTGCCTTATATAAAAGAAATAGATAAAGATACGAAATTTGCATCTTAGGAAAGCGGCAGATTATTAAAGTTAATTTAAGAGGGATTTCTCATTTCAAAATAATCAATTTTTTTTCTTTCAAACAATCGATTCCTTATTACTTGAATAACATTCTGCTAAAATTTCAGATCGATGTTTGAAATATTTTTCGATTTATATAATATTTGTACCCAAATATTTAGTTAGTTTTGCTACGGTATCGAACCACGTGTATCGATCGTAGAAATATTTTTTTTATAAATATGACGCCAAAAAACCTATCAATCGCATCAAAAAGGTTCAAGAGATGATCAGGTGATTAAAAGTCATTCAAGAAAAAGATGGTCCAGGAACAGCAGACTGAAGAAACGTAAGCTTAATTTGTTTTGATAACTTTTTTAACAGCAAAATTAAGAGGAAAACTTTAATTTTAGAATAAAGAACTAGAGGAAGCGCTCTACCGTGTAAAATTCCTATCCGCTCTTCACTCAGCTCGAGCTTCACTCAGCTCGAGGAATTTAAAATCAGCTGGGGTCGTTGATTAACAGAGACGAAAGTATACTAAAAAGAGGGACAAATATATTTCGTACTGTCAAATGTTGTTTACTTTTGTGCGTGAAAAAGTTTCCTACAGTGATTTAAGTTAAATTTTGTTAAATTTGTTAAAGTAGCTTCTTTTAAAACCTTATGTAATCAGTCCAATAAAGTTATTAGACTATTTTGTGATTTTTTGTAAACCGACTTTGCCTTGACACCCCGAATGAAGTGTTCGGTTTTTTCGTGCGCAAATATATAGAAATAAGATGATGGGAAGTCGTTGTACCTGCAAATGCATAATGCATTTACTTCTAAATCATTCTATAAACATTTGAAGTTCAATTAAAACCCCAAATTTAGGGAAAAAAGTAAACGTTTCGTAAGAATATTTGTGAGGTTAACGTGATAACTGATTTTAATGTTTTCTGTCGTTGGCACCAGGAAGGCGTCAAACAAAATTTTTAGGGGGAATTTTTAGGAAATCTTAAATAAGATTTAATCAATAAAAACCAAAATTGATGATTCGCTTGACATATAATATTACGTCAAAATTAATATGCAGCTTAAATATTTTATTCAGAGAAGTTAAAATTAAAGTATTCTTTAACGAATTATCAAGATTTTAAATTTACTTTTGGCCCCACTTTAAATCTGACTTAATTTACGCCTGTATTGTTGCTTCCACTACATCGCTCGAAATTCTAATACAAAAGAAATTTGCTTCACTGAAATCGGGTTAAAGTTCTTTAATCTAAGACTTTAAACACGTTTTTCTCGAAAACTTTTTTTGAGCGGTAAACACTCTGTAGCGAAATCGAATTCAGCTAAATTTCAACAAGCTTTGGGGGGGGGGGGGGGGGGGGGGGTGAAACCTAACTTTGTACTTTCATTGCTAATAGGAGAAAAAAATGTGGCCTAGGGTGGGAGGGGGGGCGGTGTTTCCTGGTTGATACCTCGAGAAAAAATGTTGCTGTGGTGTGGTTGGGGGGGTATGGAACCTAACACTGTAACATGTGGACCGATTTAGATGGTTCTTTTGCTGTTGTATGGAGTGTGATCCCCCATTCCTAATAGGAGAATAATTTGGTCCTATGGTGGGGGTGTGGGAGGGGTAGTCTAACTTCGTAATGCGTGGACCGATTTCGATGATTCTTTTTCTAATCGGTAGAGTATATTTCTTGATTGATACCACGAGAAAAAAATTTAAGTGGGATGGAGGTGGGGTAGCGGGTTAAACCTAACTTTTTAAAGCGTGGACCGATTTGAATGGTTCTTTCTTCGTTGTATAGAGTAGAAGACACTAAAAAGTGAAAGATAAAATAGTTTAAAAAAAAAAGTTCAACCGACTCCACAAAAAGCGCTAAAAAGCATAAAAAACTTTTAATTTTATACCTATTACGACATTTTGAAGTCGGTGCAAGTTAAATAAATAAAACAACTACAGAACCAGAATTGAAGATAATGCATAATACTACCTGAACGTTTCAGCTCACGGAATCATAAGAAAGGACGATGAAGTTCTTTTGTTGTAGTTGTTTGCTTTGTTTGATTTGCACCGACTTGAAAATGTAATAGGTATAAAATTAAAAATTATTTTATCCTTTTTAGCACTTTTTGTGAAGTCGTTTCAACTTTTTTTTTAAACTATTTTGGATTAGTTGTAATGTATATTTTTAAGTAAAAAAATTAGTGCGCAGTCTATTAAAGGCAACACGAAAAACATAAAAACCAAACTGTTCATTATTTGCCCTTAGAATAAGAATCCCCCTTGGTTGGTTAGTCTGGCTGTTTATTGCTAAGAAGCACCAAGTTCACTCGGAGGCCAGAAGGCCCATCATTTTTTGATTCGATGCGTAGTTTGCGAGATATTTGACCGTTCCGGGACTTTCGGGACACCCCTATGTACGAGTATACATTTTGTTAACATTTTCGAACTTAAAAGATATCATTTTAAATCATTTGTAATTATTCTTTAAATGATGTTACAATAAAATATATTTAAAGAGCATTTGCAAGGAATAATTAAAACCTAAATGCTTGCTTCTGGAACGAAGCTATATTTGGAGGCACTGAAAGAATGGGAAAATATGAACTTCCCATGAGCTCAAGAACTAGGTACAGAATATACTTAATGTAAATCACATTGAATATTTTTTAACGCTGTTTAAGAGTATAAATATGAAATCAGAGAAATGAGTTTAAGGGTGGAGTATACCTTGACACCCTTAAAATTTACGTCAGATTTCCAACCTCATATATTTTGATCGGTAGTATTATGAAACGCGTTTCGGCATTAAAAACAACACAAATTGCTGGTTAAAAATGATCAATTTAATAGAAAAGTAATTTCCTGTTAAGTTGGCCACACCTGTAAGTTTTCGAATTCAGTTATTGTTCCACTATCACATATTAGCAGCAACAACTTTTAAGCCGATGTATGCCTTAATTGCATAGCGCAAATTACGAAATCTAATTTCAATAATTATTGAACGGAACGTCGTCACTGAAAATTTGAACTACATATGTAAATAGTTGCTAGGCTGGAATTGTTTGTTCAAGTGTACTTTCTTAAGAAAAACTGATATTTTATGGCTTTGAGTTTGCTTTTCAACGTATAGTACAGGGAAGGAAACACGTGTGTAGCGTAATCCACTGTTACCAACCGGAGTTTAAAGAATTATAAGAAGATGTACTTAAGTATTTCGCCCTTTTAACTTTCGAGGAAACTTTTCCATAATTATTAACAACTAAATTATATCCGATATCGGACGAGTATGCAACAAATTCGGGCACCTGCAAGAACAACTTCTCTCCCCATTTTCGGGGTCGCAGAACCCGAATATCATAGTAAAATTCGCCACACTGATTCGCCACAGCATATATAGTTTCGGATGGTATTGTTGATGATTTACCCCCCCCCCCCCCCCCCCCCGACGATGCTGATTAGTAAAACAAATAGTTTCATATTACTGTAACCCCCGCAAATGGCCAGAAACCTCCCCTTTCATTCATTTAGTTATACTAATGCATGGCAGGAGCTTTATGACAACCCTTGGGGGTTACTATGATGTTCGGGTTCAGCGACCCCGAAAACGAGGAAGGAGTTGGTCTTGCAGGTGCCCAAATTTGTTGCGTTTTTGGGCCAAAATCCCGACTCATTGACTTCTAACATGTTAGGATTCCTTAGAGTTAGTTCTAAATTTTAAACAAACTATTTTTACTACATGGTCGTTTAAATTTTCAATAGTTTAGATATTAGAAGGTGTGGGGGAGTTGCTTTAATATCGACTTTGAATGCAGACATGTGGTGACTAAGGGTACGAAAACATTTTTATATCATTTTAAAACACTTATAGCCCGCCCAGTTAAGGGGACTTCTCTTTCCATAATTAAAAAAATACACTTTTTAATTCTTTTTTTCTTTGTGAATAGACTATTTTATTTATTGAACTGATTCCTTTTGGGCATCTTTATAAAACATATTAGGAATATAAAAAAATTTTTTTTCCAGTTTTAGTACATTTAGACCATTGCAAAGCGTCTTCCAAAAGATACTTTTTAAACGGCTCCACAGGTGTTGGGCTTTCTGTAACAGATAGAGTAAAAATTCAAACGGAATTTTATTCATAAGACTAAACGCTAGTAACTATTTTTATCATTTTATAAATATTTTCCTGAAAAATAAAAAAAAAATCCATATTTCGAGGGAAAACTACCCCTGTATAAAAATATAGGGGCGTATAACATAGTATTTTTAAAGGTTTAGTTACTAGTATTTTTAATAACGAATCGAATGGTTTTTAGATTATTAAAATCCATTAAGTAGTTTTCGAGAAAAGTGTAGAGCCAATTCAAAAAACCTGATTTTGAGAAAAACGCGTTTAAAGTTTTTGTAACATAGTTTTTGCATATAAAACGCGTATACAAATAGAGGTATAACTGTTTGTGTTATACGAATTTCTTAAAACGGTGTTAGGACAGTATTTCTGTGATGTTAAGGGGGCAGTCTGGGTTTTTTGTACATATTTTCAAAAAAAAATTTAGTACAATAAATTATACATATTAAACTATATGAAAAAAACAATTTTTGTTTTTTTTTAATTTATGGCAACCAAATGGCGGTCATAAGAGAACTCTGTAAAAAACTGGTTGACAGGATATCTCGGGTGAGGAACGTCTGAAACAAATATATATTAAAATATAAGTAAGTGGCTATAGCCGGAACTAGAATTGAACATTTTTGGTAAAAAAAACAAATTTTCGGACTTTTGAATTTTTTTAGCCTTTTTTTTTGCAACTAAAATTGTTTAAAAAAAGGGTTAAAAATTCATAAATATTTATGATTCTAGTTCAGGCTGAAACTATAAATGTGCTGAATAATCCCAGAAAATGTCAGCCCAATCGGTTAAATAGTTTTTTCAAAATCGTGTCAACCAGGTCAAAAAACGTTGTTTCGAGAAAAACGCGTTAAAGTGCCGAAACACCGGCTGTGCACGCTCACGACCCTTCTATTGTATCGCCTTCTATACATATTTATGGGTATCTCCGACCTAAATAAGAGTTTGTACACTAATTCTACATATATATAGTACAGGAAAATGATGTTTTTAGAAATCGAATTTTTTTAAAAAATAAAGAAGACTTTTATGTAAAAACGAAATCGAATACTTTGAACTTTTTGAAAAGAAAAGTCCCCTTAAGTGATAAAACAATTTTTAAGCACAGTTTTCACTATATCGAAGGGGATCCAAAAAATTATTTTTCCAGAAATCTCATCATTTTTGCTTTTGCGCATACCAAATTTCATCTTAATAGCTATAAACATAAGAGGATGAGATTACTGTGACATACAAACTAACGTCCGTCCCGCTGTTAGTTTGTAGGTCATAGCAATCTCCGATCGAAACTATAATGGTGCCTATTTGCAACAGAATGCTAGAAAATATTTGTTTTGGGTATTATAGCTATCACACTCAAAATGTAAAAGTTATTGTTTGACTACGCCTTTTTCAAATTTGTATTCCGAGCAAATAACTCCTTTCAAGCAGCCCAAAACGTTAACAATTTTTTTGCGAACTGGTTAAAACAGTTGTAAATAGGTTTCGTTTGGGATTTATCCGCATCCTCCAGCAGACACAGCAGATCGTCAGACTTGTTCCAACTGACGATTCGTCCCCACATCTCTACATCCGAGACTCTCTCCACTAGATGACGTTGTTTTTTGTTTTCTCAACCTCTTTAGTATGTCCGCAGGTTCCTCCGGAACAAGGATCATTATTCTTCTAATGTGTTTAAGAACATCCATACGGTCCACCTTTAAGTTAGCGCCCTTCCAAAGGTTAGTCAGATTTCTGACGGTTTCGCCAGTTTGACTTGTTGTTTAGCTCATCTCAGTTTTATCATACTATCCTCCAAAGACACCGACTTCACCCCTATGTCTACGGTGTTTTCAGGAAGCATTCAACGGGGCTTCCTTAAAAGCCCATAGCCCCATTTCGCCGCCTCAACATCTTCAGGTGGACGCGTCAGTTGAGATGTATTTGTTGAATATCTCGGCCATTTGGTTGAGCTTCTGAATCTTCTCATCCCTCTTAGCGGTCTTTCGTCGTTTTCTCTTTTGAGAGCTTTAGTCTCAAGCACAGAGCTAGAACAAGTACCTTGTTCCGAATTAACTTAAGATGATTCTGCGGAGCTTGTGTCTTCTACTGACGTTAGTAGCGCGAATACATTCTCGTAATGGTCTGCCATCTCTGCCATTGCCGCATCTAAGGAAGTGCTAAATAGTTACAATTTTGTCAATTGCACCTTCTTCCAGGATTGCTAAAGCACTTCCAACCGACGCAAGTCCAGCTTCCATAGCCGCCGCAAAACATTTAGAAGGTTTTTTTGCCAGGGCGTCTTCTGTTGTGGGTATCGTGGAGATAACCAACCTGTTAGGGTCTACAATCCCCTCCACCGCTACTCTTACAGAAGTGCTTGAATTTTCTGGATTTATTTTTTTGTTATTTTTTGTTATTTTCCCATCGAAGGAACTTGATATGTCGGAGCTATAACTGTACCACTTGGGTAGAGACTTCCCCAATATCCACACTACTCAACTACAATACAAGAAGAGACGTAATTTGCGACGCAATTACCCCTGGGTCCTGAAGTGAATGAAACCACTGCAGGCTCTCTCGGCATGGCCTACTATAACCTTTTAATTCGGGAGATGTTTCAAGAGGTTATCTTCACCCGTTACTTGGCTAAGTTCTAGGATGTATTGCCCGGTTGATATCACTTGGAGGTGTAACTAACACTTGAGAATATAAGAATCGCCATATCCTAGAAGGCTCTGAACTTTTACCTCCACCCTCCAGCAAACTGATTATAATGTTAATACAGAGCCAACAAATGAAATGTTACGTTTATAAATCTGTTTTAGGAAATTTTTTTAAATCGAGTTTACATACATAGTCTGAAGTTGTTACACAATATTTGAAAAAGTTATTTTCTCTCCCTCTCTCTAGTTCCCGTAAACCCTGGGGACATGGAGCGAGAGAACAACGTCAGCCGACTCAAAGCAACGATTGCAAGCGAAGCTATAATTTAATTTTACAAACATTAAATCTGTTTCCATATGCAGTTATTTTATTCTGATGCAAAATCTGGCTATCTCTGGGCAAATTTTACTGAACTTTATCAAAATTTCAATTAAAATACAGCGAAAAAAATACACCTATACAGAAAGAGACAGCTAGCAAAAAGTGATCCTATTTTCCTAAAGAAATTGAACGGACGCTCGGTGAGTTAACCCTATGTATGCACCCCTCTTGAAACACAGTTTTCGAATAGTTGTTTCCGATGTAATTTTTCCCGCTGAAACCAAATCCGGGCTCAGAATTGCTCTCTCACGTCAGGTTTTTGAGATATTCTAACCTAAAAGTACAAAACAACTGTTTTTTAAGGTTAAGGTAGTGTTATGCACTTATAAGTCAAGTCAATTAATCCGCATTTATTAATTCACTACCTGTCTTACTAATTTTCAATTCAAGTTTACTTTGCGCAGCGCCACTCGTCTCTATCATATACCAAATATGGATAGTAACTAAGTATTTACTTCCCATCACGCTTAAAACATTAAAGTAATTGCTGTAAGCGCTTCATTTACAGCAAAAAAAACTTTAGTAATTTGCATCGGAATTTCAAATGTTTTAACCCAATTAACTAGCACATGTCATGTACGTTTTTGTTCTTTTCTAATTACATAATTCCACATCTATGTAAATGTAAAATAAATTAAAATCAGTTGACGTCATGCCTTCATTCTTGTTTAGGTTGAGCGTTGGGGTTAAGCGCGTTCCAGGCTGTTTGATTCGTGTTCGAGGTTATGTTGTGACAAACCTTGCGGTGACGCTCAGAATGATATCATTAGTTTTGAGCTTGGTCACAGTTTGCCGATTTCTGATTCTATTTTTGTGATTCATGTTAGAGGCTTGCATTATCACCTACGAAAATATACCAAGGCCAGATGTAGTAAAAATGACTAAATGCGCGATGCAATAGTACCGTGCAGCGAATGGTGGCAATAATTCTTTTTGCTACTTTGTCATGTTATGCACGTTTTAAAGAGCCTACATATATCCAAAGTCATAATGATGTTTTTCTATGCTATAAAGGGGCTTTGGGTTGTATCATTCAAGCAAAATACTGCACGAAGTCACGCATGTAACTAGCTGTAGCGTGCGTAAAAAATGGTAAAAAAACAAACCATTTTTGTCTTTATTTTTCAGTTTTCCTAATCAGTCAGTGACTTGGGGAAGCAATGTCGAGGACATACATAAATTATGTAGCTCTCTTTGTACATTTTAACAAATTTTGGTAATGCTCTATATTGTGCCTCCCGGTTTGCTCAAAGTTTAGGCTTTTCAACTACTTCTGACCTAAATAACTTTAAACACTGTAATGTAAAAAAACTGTGTCATTAAATGACAATTAGGGAATGAATACAGTTGAGGACATTACATGTTGATTAACCTTTAGTTCTCTATTCATATGGCATACAGATTTACCAAAACAACTTTTTAATATTTGAAGATGTTGTATACTATAGCAAATTCATATAAAATTATTTAAATTAAAACAACAGCTTTGTTACAACCAGAGAGATTGGCAACCCCACGTTAAAGTTTTGTAAAGTTGTTGTGGCACGAAATAATGAAATGGCAAGCAAGCCGAGAAATGTCCTGAGAAACACAGATTAAAGCTGGCAAAGTGCTCATTAAAGAGGCGACTCATCGAAGTAATAGACTCGTGCAATCCATACGGAGTTCAGTAACCAGAAATGTGCAGAACGTCATTCTGGTGAATTTATCGCTCCCTGCAATAAATCAATAATAAATGCTATACTGGAAGCATTGCGCCTCTTTTCAAAGGAGCCCAGGGATCAGTATAAGAGAGAACACCAGATGATCATCTCAAGGAAGCGCAATGGAAACATAAGGAATCTACGCTGCCCTGCATCGATGCAGTTGATATAAACAGCGAAGTAGCGAACCGAAACGGGATTGGCATATTCCAAAATTGGTCTGACGAATATGCACTAAAGGATCTTAGATAGGTAGGAATCATCAAGTTCCATGGACCATCTTTTAATGAAGTCCGACGAATGAATTTACATGATCTTCGAAAGAAAGGCGAGGGTTGAAAACTACGCTTAGATCTCTAACTATGTCAACTCTGCTCAAGGTAATACCATCGACGCAGTAGTCGAAGAGGACAGGACGTTTTCTTCTGGAAAAACTCAAGGACGTGCACTTGCCGGTATTAACACAAAACGTAGAAAGGTCGGAGTTCAAGAGAATACAGTCAAAATCATAAATGACAATGTGAAATTTTTTGGCATCGTACGCGTAATACAGAAATTTAGCGCTGGAAAGAAGCGAAACATCATTAATGTATAAGATGAAAATGAGCGGGCCAAGGATGCTGCCCTGGGGCACCTCTGAGGTAAGAAAGATATGGTCGGAAAGAGTTCCCCGGGATAGGACAGCGTGTCCATCCTGACAAGTAGGAGGACAAACAGTCAACGAAGCAAGAACGAAATCCAATTATATTGAAAGCTTTACTGAAATCAGCAAACACGCCGTCCACCTGTTTACCTGTCTCAATGACCGGGAGAGAATAATTAAGGAATTCAAGAAAGTTGCTGGTCGTCGATTTACCCTTAAGAAAGCCATGCTGGAAGGAACCCATAAAAGTCCTACAGTGAAAGCGGAGTACATTGCTAACAGTGACCTCGAAAACCGCCGCGACATGACATAGATTAGCGATCGGTCGGTAATTGGGAATACCAGACTTATTTCCCTTCTTATGAAGAGGAATTATCACGAAAGTCTTCCATAGCTCAGAAAAGCGGCCGGAACGCAAAGACAGGTTGAATAAATAACAGAGAACACGCACAATAGACAATTGGCATTTCTTAAAGAAGGAAGCAGGAATGCCATCGGAACCACCTTAGATACCGTCCGACATATTAGACAAATGTTTGGCAATGAGAGCATCATCTAAGCACACTAAGTTACTAGATCCAAGGGAGGTAGGCGGAAGCCGCGTCAAGTGGATAAAATTAGAATAGAAAATATCACAGTTAGGATCATAGAAAGCATAGTTCAGAAGAATTCCGCGAAGAAGAGGAAGGATATGGGTCACCGTTGCGTTTTGATAAACCTCCAAAACTGGTTCTCATGTTAGACAAGAACTCAAAATAGGAATCCTTCAGCCGAACGGAAAATTGAAGTTAGAGGTCGAAATACGCCAAGAAGTCCTCATGACTCTCGGAGGCACAGAACCTCTTCCAAGCCTTACCCCTCAGTTCCTCAGCAACTGACGAAACAAATGAGGGGAACTCAACCTAGAAGTGCCGATAACGACACACCAAATAAAGAATGCAAAAAGGATGTCATAGAAACCTCTCACAGCCAAGTCGACATCAGTTGCTCCAAGCACGACATTGATGGATGGGAAGTCAGCACGTTTAAAGTTGAAGAAGAGGTCCTAAAAGAGCGGAAAATACATCGGCTGCTTCAAAACGCATGACAACAAAGAGTGCACAATCGCACAATCCGGATAGGCTGAAAACACCACATCCAAAACCTACCCGAATAATAGCAGACGAGAATAATGGGTATGAAGCCGTCAGCGTCAGGAAAATGGAAATCGCCAACATTCACGATGTTCTCCGAGGGAATGAGGACATCAGACAGACTGTCAATGGAGGCAACGAGCAGTTCGTATACTGCACGGGGTGAACAAGAAGAAATATAAACGATCAGTATAAACAGTCTTCTACCGGGAAAACTCAAAGCGACATACCATAAAATTCAAGATCATGGGAAACAGCAATGTTCACAATTGGGCACGAGATTCCCTCCCTAATGCACAGGAGCCCATCACCGACAGGGGAGCAAACGTCGGAGCGGTGACCATTCCGGCCAAAGACCTGGAACTCAAGGCCAACGAATTCAGAGTCAGAAAACATAGCACGCAACCAAGTCTCAGTCAGGCATAAAACATCGGCACCGGACGCATAAGGGAAGGATAGGTTAGGGTGGCGGCCATCAGCCCTACAGCCGATCAGCCTCACATAGACCTATGAATGGTCCGTTGTATTACGCATAAGGGAAGGAAAAAAAAGTAGCGCGGTTTTGCACCACAAAGAGAGCAGACTGGTAAGTTTTTGAGTAAGAAGCCAAACCCGAACGTGCCCTGAGGACGAACTCCCGAACGATGGAACCAGAGAGCCAAATATCAGGGGATACAACTACCGCAAAAGCGTTCTCTGGAATAAACATCTTAAACGAAGCCATATATATGCGGCTATCACCGCCAGGAATAGGGCTGTTCCGTCTGCAAGCGATCAAGCCACCGGGGACGCCAGCCCATGAAGAAATGTGATCGACAATATCACCCTCGGAAGCATCAGAGTGAAGTCTAGGTACAAAGGCGCAGTGGTGGCGTAGGTCCCAACTGGGATCCCAACCCCCCTCCCTCGAGATCATGAGGGTTACCACTGGAAGGCACAATCGGCAAAGCGGGATCATCAGGACCGCGCAGACGGCGGACACGCCTACGGGCTGTGCGAAATTGTCGCTACGTATATCATGGGAGCCAAGCGAGTTGCCAGCACTACTTGCACGCAATCAAGACGGACGACCAAGTTCCTCCGGGGTCGGGGCACAGAATAAGCCTCGTAAGATGAATAATCATACCTCTCACATTCAGAACCAGGGCCGTCAGAAAGACCTGAGGCTATCAGAAGCACAGAGGAGCTAAAAGAACTTTCAGATCAGCGCCAATAGAGCCAATCAGGTCACCATTGACCGATGTCGCCGTTGATCAAGTAATAATGTCAAGTTTTACCTGCCTGTCATTACGACGAATGTCATGAAATGACATAAAAACTCCTAACCCTCAGCATATAAAAAACAGAGAACGAGGACGAAAAATTTGCATTTCTATAGTTTTTATTATCGGACTACTTACCTGAAAAATGATATTTCACGGGTCCATCGTTGAATATTTCTGCAAAAAGGCGTATACTTCGTTTTAAGATTTCTTCTTTTACAGTCTTTGAATTGTCTCGAAAGTTTTACATATAGATCACTCTAATATTTCTATTACGATTTTACCTATATTTTCAATCAAATCACTGAATATTTTTACTAAACTCGGTGAATGAGCTTCGGTCGTCCATCGATTCCTGTAGCAATTTTTCTAGTTCTCACAATACTTCTTCAGCGCTGTCAATTATGAAGGATATCGGGCGTGGTGTTTGGCAGGGTAGGGGTGAGCCTTAGAATAAAAAGCTAAAAGAAAGTGTGATAACCCAGCTCAAGCCGTTGCATATTCTTTGTGTAGTTTATATTACTTTAGTAGTTGAATAATCAGTAAAGGAACGCAAAAGGAGCGGTTTTAACATTAGTTAATTAAGACTGGATTTTTGCATTTTGAAACATGAAAGTACTTTCTTTTTGAACTCAAAAAAAAAACTAAATTATATCTTGCGTTAACTTTCACAATTTAAGCATACTACTATTACCGTGGTCAGAATTTTTCCATTTATTTTAGACTTTAAACTCTTTCAGTCTTTTTGGGCTGAATGCAACTATACTTTTACAGGAGACGTCAAGTGGTGGAATCCAATGCCAATGCCGCAGTTGGCGTTATGCTGCTAATTGCTCCGGAGACGCGCAGACAGCTCTCTGAATTTATGTTATTTTCTTAAGATTATTCTGCTTTTATGTGGCAGACTACTATTCCACAAGTTCATCCAGTGTACAATACGAGGGCTTAAGTCCCATCTTTAACAAACATTTTTTTGCAGGCATACGTTAGGTTAGGTTAATTGGCGGCCACCGATAGTAAACCAGTCGACCTCACATAGAGCTTTATTTGGTCCGTTATGTTACCACTAGGAAGGAACCTCAACCTGGATCAATCTAGCATTGCCATGCAGTGATTAGCTGAACCAGCCGCAGCTATTGAGGAACACGCTCAGGCCTTTAAAGTCCACGCTGGTGACCTCCTCTAGTACATTAAGGAAGTGCTTTCCAAAGGCCTGAAACCTTCTCCTGGCTAGTCCAGGGTATTCGTAAAGCAAATGCTGAATGCTTTCAAACTCTTTCTTGTCCAGGCAACTCCGACAGAAATCATTGATAGGAATACAATGCATGTGGACTGCATGATTACCATAAAGGCAGTCACTCTATATAACAGCAATAATACGGTGATTCCGCCGACTACCCTTCAGTAAAAATGCATAGGCTGGCATGTTCTTGTACCTGGCCTGATTGGTTACTGCCAGCGTACTCCCGGCCAATTCGGAAGGTTGGGAAGATTCAATCATTCTCTTCCTTGTGAAGAGGACTGCTTCCGACTTCTGAGGGTTCACCGATAAGCCGCAATTGACCGCCTACATGTGGATTTTATTCAGAGCTCTTTCCATTAGTTCTCTGATGGTTTGTAGGAGGTTTCTTGAGACCAATAAGACCAGGTCGTCTGCGTAAGTCACCATCGTTAACTCCCATCTTTAAGTGAGGCCACTATACCAGGATCTTATAAACTAGTTCCTCTGCCTTAAGTTAAGTTTTTTAAATGTTTTCAACTGTTCAATTATTAAGTACGATTTGAGGAGTAGATATACAGATTCATATATTCTGTGTTCTAAAAAATATTATATGACATTTTATCTGATAATTATTTTTGATAACGTATGTTTACAACTTTGAGACGTTTGAAAGATTGGGAGAGAAATGCAACTGGGCAAAATCGGCTCAATGGTCTTGCACTTTTTAACCGATCTCCCACAACCAAAGAGGTTCCAATTTGGACGGTTTTTTTTTTTGTTTGTATTATGTCTATGGCATAACTTAGTAACGCGTTGACCAATTTTAATGATTCTTTTTTTGTTGGGTACCACGTCAAAATAATTTTTGTTATGGTTTGGGGGGGGGGGGGGTTGATGAAACCCCAAAGTATGATTCCCATTGCTAATAGGATGAGGAGATGGGTAGTCTAACTGCGTAACGCGTGGACCGATTTGGATAATTTTTTTCTGTTCGGTAGAGTATATTCCCTGGTTGATATCACGAAAACAAAAATGTTAGAGTGATGCGGGTGAGGGGGGGGGGGGGGCGGAACCTTACTTTGTAACGCGTGGACCGATTTGGATGGTTCTTTTTTTGTTGTACAGAGTAGAAGACACTAATAAGTGAAAAATAAAATAGTTTTTAAGAAAATGTTGAACCGACCTCACATAAAGCATAACATAATTTTTAACTGTACATATATCTATTACGACGTTTTGAAGTCGGTGCAAATCAAAGGAAGTTTTATGTATTATCTTCAATTGTGGTTGGGTAGCTGTTTTCTTTGTTTAATTTGCACCGACTTCAAAATGTCGTAATATATATAAAACGAAAAATTATTTTATGCTTTTTAGCGCTTTTTGTGAAGTCGGTTGTTCAACTTTTTTTTAAAAACAATTTTATAAGTATTCATAGAGAAATTGATATAACGGCTGAGAAAGTTATAAACAGATTCGTTCAGAAGAATAGAAAATTTGATTTGTAAAGTTATAAAACGTTCAAAGCTGATGTCGATGTAACTAATGATGAATAAATTGAAGTCCTTTGTAGCACTGCGATTTATCTCATCCTGAATATAACAATCATGGAATAGCTTCAATTATCAGTAACTAGCCAAGGTAGTAAAGTGAAGTGACGATAAAAATATTAAATTTAGTTTACAAAGTTAATGTGAATAATGGAAATTAACTCATTGCGCCCCCCCCCCCCCCCCCCCCCCACCAAAATTTCTTGCTACGCCTCTGGCTGTTGGTACGGATTCTCATGTCGAAATTTAATAGCCTTCTTCATGCAACACTTCAATAACTCTGTTTTTCTTTACTTGTAAGTTTGCGAACGTAGCCTACCCTAGATGCAAGCCCGGAAAACATGACAGTTCGGCGATTTTACCACCAAGCGTGTCGTCATTATTTTATTTGATTTTGTATCACAGGTTAGCTAATCCTTGCACACAAATAAAACTGCACACTCTCCTAACCAAAACCAAAGAGAAGTGCTGTTGTCATCGACGCATTCCAAACTCAATACTTCAACAAACCAAACAAAAGAGAAAGTCTTTCCTTTAATGTCAGCGGTTCGGAATACACTTTAAATTGTAGGTCCACTTGCAATCGTTGTATAGAATCGGGTGAAGTTCTTCTCCCGTCCCATGCCCCGCAAGGAGTTACAGAAACTAGATAGATTATAAAACAATTAAATGTTTTAAAACTAACGGTATTTATCAGACACATTATTTTCATTAAAGTAAATCAATTTGGTAAACTGTGCATTTAAATTTCAGAAATAACGAAGAGTTTTCACTTAATTGTAGGATGGTAATTTTTATTTGTCCAATACGGTATATCACCACTGAGATGTATTAAAATGGAGTGACTTATAAGCTATCTCATATGGGTACAATTTTACTTCCAGTGGAGGAAAACCATTTCTAATTTCCAATCTTTACCGTGAATTTGCAGCTGTTGCGAACAGAATAAAAAAACCATTTATACAGTGTCGGTCAAAACAAAGGGAACTTAATGCAATAGAACCAATTTGTTTTGATATATCTGAATTGCAAGTGATCACTATGAAAAAAAAATATTATTATTAATTATTTCAGTGTTCCTTATTATTATTAGTACAAACTTTTTTAAAACAACAAATGCATAACGAAATAAAAATTAAAATCTGGTAACAATTGCATTTTCGTTAGGTCATAACAAAGGGTTCTGATAAAAGAACTTAAATGTAACTTCATTTTATTGTAGACAAACTGAATATTTAGTTGAGTATCCATTATTTTTTATTACTTGATAACATCTCTTCGGCATAGAACTAATAATTTTATTAATTATTTTTGGAGACATTTTATCCCATTTAATTTTAACTGCTTCGTAAAGTTTTTCACCGGTTGCCCATTTGCCATATCTTCTGACCTTCTGTTTTGCAATAGTCCAACAATTTTCTATTGGTCTTAAGTCTGGAGATTGGGCTGGCCATTTTAACACATCAATTTTGTTTGCACTTATCCAAGTTTTAACAAGTTTGGAAGTGTGTTTCGGGTAGTTGTCTTTTTGGCACCTCCATTTCAACGGCATATTGTCCTCTGCATATGGAAGCATTTATACTGGAAACTGTCCATAATGCCATCAATGCGATGTAGTGGTCCTACTTCTTGACCGGAAACATATCTCCAGACCATCAAGCTTTTCCTTCCTCCCTGCTTAACTGTTCGAATACAATTTTTTAGAATTTTTCATTGGCATTACTGAAATAAAAATTACAAAAAAAGGTTGTTCTAATCTGCATAATGATTACCTACCCAGAAAGAGATATCAAATGATTGGGAATATTGTCATCTATTTCTAACGCCGGTATGTAATAGGCGACATGACGTTGGCAATTAAGAAAACCATGTTGAAGTTTACACAGAAAGGGACAACTAGCGAAAAGTGATCCCATTTTCTTGAAGAAATTTCAGAGCACCAATCACTCCAGTATAGATATCTCAGTGTATATCACCAATTCACAAGCCCTATTATAAGAGTTACGCCAGGTATGTATTACCCTCAGTGAGACAGGTGCGGTGAAGCGGGTAAGCAAATATCTTTAGCGCTTTATGTGTAAAATATGACATCAACGGAAATATCATCTTCAATTAAAATGAATTTATACTTCTTCCGCTTCTTTCAAAAATCTTAATCCGTCAAAATTCAATTCATGCTTCAAGTTCGCCAACTCACTGCTATTGCGATGCAATAGCCCTGACTCTTTCAGTTGGGATCTTTTCAATTGCTTTACAGTTAAGATCCCCTATAAGTCAAACGTAAAAACGCGTAACAAATAAAGAAACTCAAGATGACGGGGAATTATGTACTGGACAGTAAAATCGCGAAGTAAATTGATCAAAGTGGAGGTCAGGCACGCCAGAATATACCTATATAATTTATGGACACATTGTTGGGGTTGCTTGCGACTACTAGAGGTCTGATGGTACCGTGGGTGTAACTTGTTTCAAAACTAACCAAGCTAAACACTGGTACTGGATCTCCAGATGCCGAAGACTGAGCAGACGTAGCCATGAACGTGATAAATTGATGAAGGAGTAAATCAGAACAAGTTGTGTATATAGTTGTCAGTCATATTGCAGATGAAGATTTTACAAAGGCTGCTGGAAATGCATTAAGAGTTCCAATTTCTCCATTTGTATAAGCTGACCCGTTAAATAATACTATGTATATAGAAACAACGAACTTTTTTCAAGTAATTCGTTTTCCCCTTCGTGACACATTCAATTCCATCTATCTATTCCTTATAAAGCTTTTTCGTGCAGTTAAGACAGCACGTAATGGAATTCAGATGTTATACCTTTCATATAGAATTTAAAAGTAGGCATCCATTTTCACTTTAATTACTTCCTTATGTAAAAGGTTTAAATATTTTATATTCCAAGGGACGTACTGCACAAGTGTTATAAATTCTTAAAAGAACGTTTGCCTTACTGCTAGGGGCTTTACACCCCAAACGATAAAAACCTTCTTGCAGGTAGAAACAAAAGATTTACACCTCAACCTCTTCTAGTTTGGTTACAAGAGATGGAGGAATATTGCGTGTGAACACTCCTTTAGTTGCCAGAACTCGGGGGCTACTGTGAGGGGTAGATCTATATTGTTCAGCTGACTTAATTGGACAAGAGAGCTCGGCACACCTTGGCCTTTTTTATAGATCCAACGTTTTATTACTAAACCGCCTTTAGTTGCTGACCCAGTTCACACCCGTAAAAAGTGTCACTTTCGTGCTTTCTTTAGGAATATAATAAAATCTTCACAGTAGCAAGTTGAATGACTTGACTTTTTGACAGTTTACTCATTTATTATTATATCATCCATACGGATACATATAAAAACTTCGTGCAGCACAAGAATAAAAATATCACACCATGGCTGGGAAAATAAAGAATATATCTTCACAAGTCGCGTTGCGTTGCGTACGTTATTAGATATTATTCCTCAGAGCATTTTATTCAAATATTCATTTTATATAAAATAAAAAACTTTTTAAACCGCAGCTTTTACTATTTTGAAAATTAAGTAATTCTTGTTTAAAGTAGCTCCCATTCGCAGCCTATGCCTGCGAAATTACTGTACGATGGAAAGGTCTTCTAAATTTCGAGTTCGATTATGTGGTTGTCAGTCAAAGTTAACGTAAGTGTATAAATATAGCCTTTTGAAATTTAAGAACCTTTGTCTGCAGCCTACGCCTGGTTTAAAGTCGGAGTTGACGTCTCCCTGTGGTTCCTTTAATCCACCTCCAAATCTGCCACGAATCTGGATACCTTCTTTCTCTATGTGTTGCCCGGTCGTCTTCCTGAAATTCTGTGCAGGTTCCAATCCAGAGCCTCTTGAGCAATGTTGTTTGGCTCATTTCGTAGCTTGTAGTCTATCCATTGCCACTTTCGTCTTCAAATACCGATGTCTGTTCCGTCTTGGCCTGTGAGGCTGTATAGGTCTTCATTAGCAAAGACTTCCGGGCGTTAAATGGGATGCGCCAGAGACACCGACTGACAAAGGCTTATAACTTAGATGTTATTTGACAGGTCACTTTCCATGTTGAACAGCCGTACAAGAGAATAGATTTTATGGTCAGTTCGGAGCTTTGTACGTATTGGGATGTTATTATTTCGTCATATCTCAGCAAGAGTATTAAATGTAACTCAAGCCTTGTTAATGCCTGTACATCAGTTTTACCTCCGCTGTCTGCTGTAACTACGTATCCACATCTTCTGTTAGCTGCTCTTGCAGCGTTGACCTTAAGCCCTGCTCTGCTAGTTTCTCTACTCAGAGCTTCGGAACTTTGGGCTGCATAACTCTGTTTGTTTGATAAAAGACATACGTCCTCGGCATAGTCCAGATGCGTAAGGTGCTTTTAAAGTTTCGATCTAATCCATCGTCATCTAGGGACATTGGGCTCCTTATGTTGGTGATAATTTTTTCTAGGACATCTCTCCCACGTAAAGCTGCTGATATATACGCGCCATTAACGCTGTCAAACGCCTTCTCGAAATCGACGAACATTAGTAGTAAAGCGAATCTCCAGTTAGAGGATTGCTCGATGATAATTCCGAGGGTGTTGGTGTGATCGCTACACGGAAAACCCTTACGAAAGGTATTCCACCAATTCCTGACGCCTTAATGAGGTCAATCCACTTTACTACCTTCGCCCACCTTCATTCTTGTTGGCCACAGCGACAGTTCTTAAGGCTCAGATAAAGAGGTATTCAAAGGTTAAAAGGTGTTTCTTCTCCACATCCATCGGAATCTCTTTTAGGTTGTTTAGTTGTAAGATTCAGTTTCCTGGCAATCTTGTATACATCTCTACTGTCACCGCGGTAGGCCGCTTCTTCTGTTAGCTCGTTGATTAAAGCGTCTTTCTGTTTAGATCGGTATGCAGTTCTGAGATGTTGTTTAACTGCAACATCCGTAGCAAAATTAATGCTGTCTTTAAACTGCTTTCAGCTTTTCGAAACAGCAATATGAGCAATCTGATTCTCAGTTCTGCCGTCTGGAGTAACCTAGGATCCACCGATGATCTCGCACCCGCGAGTTACATTATTCAACAAATCGCTCCCCACCTACGTTCCTGTTTCCGAGTCCAAACTTCTCCATTACATGTTCCAAGCCGATGTTGTTGGAGCCAATTCTAGCGTTGAGATCCTCCATAACACTTTTAGGAGCTTTATCATAGGAGTCGCCAAGCAACTGGTACAAGGCCTCTCTCTCGAGTTGCCGTACTCCTTTGTGGGACATAGGGAGGGAGAAGAACTTCACCCTACAATTTACTTACAATTTAAAGTGGATTCCGAACCACTGGCATTTTCTTTGCAACCTCAATGGCCTTTTAGTGTAATCTCTTGTCGCCGGTGAAATGCCAACCTGGGACCTTCGGTTTGGTAGGCGGACACGTTACCACTTACTCCACCGACGACTACAAGGCATCTTTGGTTGTTATATCCGCTTGCTTGGTCGGCGCATAGCACTGAATCATTGGGATGTTACGTATCTATGTCCGGAATCTCACGATGATAATTCGGTCGAATATTGGTGATCAGTCCAATAGTGACCGGCAAGCAGGCTTGGTTAGAAAGAAGCCTACACTTCCTATGCGGGGTTTTTCTGATTCTTCTTTGCCTGAGTGTAGCAGCATGGTTTCAGATATGAGTGATGTAAAGTCTCAACTTCCTCTCCATCTAGTTTCACTTAACCCTAAAATATATATTTAATACTGGGCCATTCCCAGATCTATCTCTTTGATCTTCGTGTATCCACACTCGTTCCACAGAATTTCACGTTACGTTCCATAGCCCGATCGTAGTCCGATGTTTATAGCCAGACGTCGTTATCACAAAATCAGTCTGAGGTATCCGAGGTGTAGTAGACGTCTTTTATGTGTGGTTTGGATGGTAGATAAGCGGACGATACGCCAACATATCCTATTCCAGAAGAGTACTGCTCCTTGAGA
This sequence comes from Leptarthrus brevirostris, assembly GCA_964036015.1. Classification (NCBI taxonomy): domain Eukaryota; kingdom Metazoa; phylum Arthropoda; class Insecta; order Diptera; family Asilidae; genus Leptarthrus; species Leptarthrus brevirostris. The sequence goes on from OZ038373.1 coordinate 21,239,226, forward strand.
CGTCCTGAGAATCACCGAGAGGGTATTTGTGTAGCGCAAAGATTTTTTGTAAGCCGAGATGTTCTGACTGACGCGCGGATTTGCCTCCTATTTTCTCTACCGGGCCTAAACCGGTTACTGCGGAGTTTTCAAAACATTTAATGATGATAAAATTTTAAGTTTAAGGAATTATTTAAGTCAGAAGTTTACGTAATCTCATTTAATAAATGTCTTGACGTTTTGGAAGGAGCATACCTTGTTTTCTTTGCTTCATGTCGCAGAAACTATGTGAAATTAAAATAAGGAGCCTGCGACTTATGTAAGCAAGTTCATAAGGATAGTGCGTGAAATTGGCATGCTTGTCTCTCTAGTTCCCGTAACCCCTTGTCTGGAATGGGGCGGGAGAAGAACTTCACTTGATTCGAGACAACAATGACAATTGGACCTGCAACCCCCATGGCTTTAGTTACCGTAATCTGTTATCAGCAGAAAATAACCATGGGTCACCCCCGGTGAGATTTCAACCTGGGACCTCCGGATAAATAGGCCTCCACGTTAACGCTTACTCCACCCACGACGTTAAACATCCTTAGAATTCTTGACGTTACGCATGCTTGTGGATAACAGAACTCCATAAACCTTAACTCGCAACAAAAATCAAAGACTTCGACATACTTGCTTACAAGCTCCAACTCTCTCAAGAGTTAAGACAAGATGACCATTCGCTTCCTTCTCGTTGGAAAATGACATCGAGGTCGCAAAATCATATTTTCACATGTAAAATTGAATTGGCAGGATCTGTTACTATCGGAAGTTGAACTCTCTTCAAGAAGGCAACAATCATTAAAAAGTAACAATTTGAAGAAGAAACAAACAGATGGTCCACCGTTTATTAATTAAGCATTTATGTTTTATGTAATAATTAATTACAAGTGCTAATTCACACAATTCTCTTAAATCGCACATGGCAAACACTTCAATTAAAACAATAATTCTGTAGCAGCAATAATTCTGTGGCATCTACATTGGATTTTCATAGTAGTTACGTCGTTATTCCCGCTGCCCAGAATAATTCTTAGTTGTCCTGGCTAAGACAAGTTGTAAGTAGAGATGCATTTTCGTGATTTTTATTACCAGGAGAAGCTTGATGAAAATCAGTACTGCGAACGTGAAAGCCTGAATAGTATTCTCAAGTGTTACTTAAGCACCTTTAAGAGCTGACACACACTTCACAGTTGATTGCGGCGCAGATTCTTGAGAAATCCGATTAATGAGTTGCAGACAGATTGCCACCGGCACAGAGTAGCTCTCACATTTAATTTTGTTTATACTATTTTCTCATGAATTAAGTACAACTTCGGATCGAAGTGGAAAGCTCTTTTTAACCATCTGGGATTTGGCCCGATTGCGCTTAAGTGGGTCATCAATTAAGAGGCGATTGAACTAATTGAAAGGGGGTGTAGACCGGGTCGGGCGTTTTAATTGATAGAGATATGAACTTTATCGTGTGAACTAAAGATATGTGTAATACGAGAGAAGTGCGGGCTTAAATTAAAAAATTTACATTGATTGTAATTGAATAGAATTAAATAATCTATTCACGTCAATTATAAACGCTATTCATTTTCTTTCCACTGAGGAATTAATTTTCATATTACAACTAAGGATGGAGTTGAAGAAAGGAGGTCATCTTTATTATTAAGTTAAGTAAGCAGTTCGAGCACAGTGCTATTTGCCAGAACAAGAAGGTGATCGATAAGTGGACATACCTCTTGAGTGACACTAACGAAGACGCTGACGAGGCTAGACTAGACATAAAATCGGTCTATTCTCGAACACGAAAGGCTGCCATGGACTATTAAGGAAACCCTTTGGAATGAGTAGTCTGTGTGTTGGTAGACATCCGCAAAGTTTCGATGTCACTTTAAGATATAAGCTATAAGCGAATCGCGAAGTTAAAGATAAGCTCAGTGGTGGAAGCCTGCTTTGAACCGTTTACATTAAAGACACCATCTTCTAAATTAATAATTTTGCTAAAGTGGAAATTTTCTGTCTAAGAAGCGTTTCTATATTTACTTTCTACCTGTTCCAAGGCATTCAGTTATCATTAATTCGATCTTTAAGCTTCCTGTTTTCTAGTATTTTACACTCTGATGCGTCACTAATTTGTGGCTGTCCTGCCTGCTTTCATTGTTCCAGCCTTGTTATAGCGCTGTTTTAATTCAAGAACAAATATGAACCGATTGTAGGGTTCATGCCTTCGCGCAACACTGAGATTTTTCTGGAACCTGAGTTGAAAGCGACTGAGTTACATTACGAATTCGGCTAAAGCCAACCTAAAGAATTTAGAAATTTAACTAGTTCCTTTACTTTAACAGCCGAGATTTCCTTAAGGTTTTCAAAGAAGTAATCCCCCAGAGGCCTCCTCTTGGCCCCAGTGTTGGGCACTTGCAAGTTTACGTCGTCGTAGCAATGACAGTGGCTATCATAAGTGGCGCATAGCCTAGCTGCATGTTCGCCTATGAGACAGTGGCCCGTACAGACTGCTGTGACTTTGGCAATAACAGTTCTCTTCTGGATGAAACAAGGATGAAATCTTTATACTAAATTCTTTCTGGAAATTTAGGGCAGGTGTAATGTCGTTAGCTGAGATTTCAGCTATCCCTTTAGATATCAAGCTGACGATGTTGCTATGACCATAGGACTTAGCATACCAACATCTGAATCTGATTGAACTACATGACGCCTGGAACTTGATGTGGAGATCGAGGAAACGCAGATGCAGAAGGACGTTAACAGTTTCTGTTGGAGTGGAATATGGGGCATCGGTAGTGCTGTGGTTCCTTACACTCTGTGCAGTTTGATTTAGTTATATATCTTAGTCATTTCAGGCCACCAAACCATTTAATCATAAGTGAGAATGGGGCGCACAATCGCTGTGTATAAACACAGTGTCAGTATAATCTGCCGCTGGAGTATAACTAGAGCTATTTTGCGTTTAGTTTCGATAGAAATTAGGGCTTTTTGTTTTTGTGATTAAAATCATAACCTTAGTTTACCGGGATTCACAGCCAGCTGCTTACATTCTTCAGGTCATCCTCCATCCATCCACTGATCACGGAGGGCAACATCGCCGATATCACATAATCAGTATAATGGCGAGCCATGATCATCGCCCCTAACCTCGCTTCCCTGGGCCACTGCTAACATCTTAGCCTGTCTGCAGGATCCATGTTGTTCTACCGTCTCCAGTGTTCCTCCTTAGTCCATACTTTAATCATGACCTACATCCCTCCTCTACCCACGGTAGTAAAGGGTTCTGGGCCATGACGATTTGCGGCCAAGTCCCGGTGCCTTGCTCATTGCTGAGCTTGACTGCCAGTCACTCAAGTCACTCAGCTATTCCCACTTAATCGATTGGAACTTAACGAAGGCCGTTACAAGACTACAGACTGCAATCTATTTCCTGTTTTCTCGACGGCCTCCGCATCCTTCGTCAAATAGTAGAACGTCAGACTGATTCCCCCTGAGGTTTCGTCCCCATATCCCTGCATCCGAGGCACTCTTCACTGTGATGTGTCTTTAATGCATTGATTTTGGTTTGTCAGGCTCTTTATATTCTTGTCGGTAATTTCATCCGAAACAACATTTTTCTGATTTCCTTAACAACATCCATGCGGTCGATCCTCAAGTTAGCCCCTTCTCAAAGTTTGGTCCGCTTACTGATGGTTTCACATACCCAGATTTTGGATTGTTGTATAGTATATCTCAGTGCTATCAGACCATCCTCCAGAGTCACCAAATTCATCGCTATATCCCAGGCGTTTTCAAGAACTGCCGCAGAAACCTTAGGCTGGACGGGTTTGGACTTTTTAGGGTTATGAGTCCCCTACTGCACAGAAGATGTTCACTTGTGGGCTGGTGGTAAACTTTTTGATGGGCGCTCCACCGCTCTTGCTTGGTTCAGCTCCCGCTTCTCCAAGTCGCGCGCTGAGGCTTCCATCTTAGACGTCCTGCTACTTTCATCCACCTTTGAACTTTAACCATTCGCTGAGGTTCCCGGTTTTACAGCACTTTAGAACCGTTTCGCCGTACACACATCTTTAGGTGACGCTTCAATTGAGAGGAAAACCTTTCATCCATATGGTTGACGGCCTGATTCTTCCTGTCCCTCTTAGCGGCTCTTTGTCGCCTTCTCCTATCCTGTCTACTCTGACGCTTGAGAGTTTCAATCTTAAGACCAGAGCCAAGTCAATTACTTACTCCGAATTAAATGTACCAAATCCTTCGGAGGGCAGCTCTGCATCACTAGTGCGTGTACCGCGGAGATAGCCAACTTGCGTGAGTCTACCATCTCGCCACCCCCGCACCTGATGAAGTGCTGGCAATTACATTGCCGGTGCAAGATCAGCTTCCCCAGCTGTCGCAGAACCTTCTAAAGGCAATTTTCACCTAGCTGCGTCTATTCTGGGTACCGTGGAGATAGCCAACCTGTTAGGGTTTGACCTCCTGACCTCCCCCTTACAGAAGTGCCTGGATTTTCTGGCTAACCCTTTGGTGCTGGAATTAGTTTTTCTTTCCGCTGCTTTTATATGGTTCTACTGCCGCCACGTACATAACATAGTAGATTTTATGCATTATTTACAAAAGAAAATTAGTATGGAAATGGGTACAATGGTGGAGGTATGAAATAGGATTTCAGCCATGTGATTAAAAATTCTAATGAGAAAAGTAGAAAACTTCAGGAACACACTCTATTAGAATATTTTAAAAATAAATTACCAGGTCTGTGATCTTGAACCCGATAAATATATGGGTTAGGTTGTTGTTGTAAGTTCACGTTAAATTGCAGATTTTGACCGTGAACTAAATGAAAAAGACACAGATAATAAGTTAAACCTCTTTGGAGATGTTAATAATTTGAAATTTTAATAACAACATACCGAAAAGTCAATTTTTCACATTTCACGTTCAGGTATTACGTAACTCTATTGAACTTTTTTTTATGTGGAGCAATGATGGATGACGTTAATTTAAGACCTGTTTAGAATAGAGAATAGATACGGGAGAGGGTGGCCACAATACGCCTTAACCAGGGACAGTGTCTGACACTGACTGATTTTGAATACATCTGCCTCTTCTGAAATCGTTCTTGTTGTCGATTTCCACTTCCACAACACAGGGGCTTAGGTATTCTTCTAGCACAAGCCCGTCTTGAAGACACGCCCCAACACGACAACAACGCAACTTTTGGATCGTTTTCTAAACTCTCCATTGAGACAAGTACTGGGTTTCGGTAACTGCTACTTTGGGCAAAATAGAGGAAAGTCAAATTTAAACTGATATCATAATGAGAAAGATAATGAGAAAGACCTTATCGAATCAGCTATCAATTTCCCTTTCCTTTTTATATAATTTACGTTCTTATTTAGCTGCAACTTATGTCCCGCACAGCTCAATCGAACGAATTTCATAAAACACCAAGGTGTGATTCAAGGTAGTCACCTCGGACCACTGTTTTAATTTTTTTATTATTTGAATTAATGACGGGTCCTTCACATTAAAGAATATATTCCTGTATGGATAATTATCAAACTTTTATAATTATAACCACTAATTTTGTAGTGGGAAGGGAGTAGAGCGCAACAGTGTCCTGATGTGCTGGTGTAGTTAGGTTGCTTAAAAAGTAATAAGTAAATGGCAGTTATTAAGTTTTAGAATCGTTTTGTCAAAACTCATGAAAATGAGATATAAATATAAAATTTTTTGTACAACAATAGGTTTCACCGAAACTCCTTTTTGATCATATTATATTTCACAATTATTTCGAAATTCTTGCGTAAATAGCGTGGTGTTGTGGTATTTTAAAAAGTCCCGATTTCTCTGGGAACGAGACGGAATAGAAATACCAAAGGAATTAATAGAACCATGTAGGCGATCCAAAGGAAAAAATAGTTTTGTATTTGTTTCGGCGTTGTTCAAGAGAATCAAGTTTTAAAAGATTAAGTCTGTCCAAATAAGCGGACAATATGAGTGCATTGTTCCAAGGTAGTCTACTAAGTTCGAACCGCACGAAACGACGCTGGACAGCCTCAAAATGGTTTAAGGGGTAGATTTACAATCATTGATTGCTTATTATTCAGTGGAACCTTTTAGTTCGTCGATTTAGATCTCGTTATGTCTTTGTTCAAAGTATTTGAAAACGGAATTTATTACCACCTGGATATTCAAAAAATAAGATCCAACGCAATCTTCTGAAATTATCTTAAGTGATCTAACTCGGTCAAAGATAGACATTTGAGTGGTGTCTTGTTAGACCTTTTCTTGATTTTTTTATTTTCAGTTATGTCATAGTGAATTAGTTCCTGATTAGTTAGATTAATATATATATATTTTTTTTTATACGACGTGGCCAAATCCTAGGGGACAACCCTTTGATTCGTTAGCATGGTTTTGGCCGGAAGGGAATTAAGGTAAGGGAATTGAGGAAAGTTTAGTCTTGTTTTTGTGAGCTAGACAACAGCCCAGAGACGGAGCGGATTATTTTAATTTTCTTAATAAAAGCTCACGGGGTCATCTGGTCTCGAACCCGGGACCCATGGCATGTTGGTCGTGCCGCTCAACGAATTGATCCAACTCCGTCTCCCATATATATATATATAATACAAGATTCCTAACAGACTTAATACGATAAAGATTTTGAAAGTTTACCTACCATTTATTATTATTTACATATTTATTTATTTCCAAGTCGGCTTGGGGGTGCCCGTATAAAATCCAGTTAGTACGTACAAGTTTTACTGCCTTATAATTCTCGGCAGCTTTTGAAGCATTCAATTTGGTTTGAGGAAATTATCAGTAAGGAACCACATTTTTTGAAAAATCTTATTAAGCTAACTTTTATCAACGCACCAGTGGCGAATGTAGTATTGTCGAGGGGGAGGTAAAATATTTTGAAGTTTAAGGGGGGAGTACAGTGTAAAACCATAAAAATCAACATATTTTTTTTTTATTGACTTAAGGGGGGGGGGGGGGTCCTCTACTCTCGCGGTTTCAAAAAATCGATATTTTTTTTTTTAATTTCAATCTATATGTATCTGAGAATACGCCACAGAAAGGGTTTCGTGAAAATCATATTCCTTTGCATGTTTCTGGGAACAAAAAGGTACCCGCTTCCGGCCGTTTCCGAGAAACTAAGCGCGGCGCGCCACGACGGCGCTTGTCCAGTTAAAAATCATTGTATAAAGAATTTACCGGTCCGTTCATGAGAAGAATGTGGACAACCAACAACATCAACGTGATGAGGAAGGAGAGCTCTACGGCCCCGGTATAGCAGATTAACTCGTAAGTTACTACAATCAAGTTATACACCGTAATTTATCATTAAACGCGTTTTCCCGAAAGTAGTGTTTTTTCAGCTGCCGAGTAAGACTTCTCATAAAAGTATTGGTCCGATTTCAATAATTTTTTTTTTCAATTGTTCAGAAAACATACCGCTGTTTTCCCGAGTAGGTACGATTTGCAAAATTTTATTTTGCTTCATTTTTATAGCCTCTAATAGGTCAAAAAATGACGTACAAATTGTTGCATAACTTTTACGAATTGCAAAATAAAAAAAATCTCTCTCGGGAAAACATAGCCAACGTAACTATGATTATAAAGAATATCAATTTTCAGATTACAGATTACCCAATTGGCCACAACTTTGCTTAAGCGGGACCCCTGCAGTTTCAACATCAATGTCATCAATGACGTTTCAAGGTCGCGAGAGTTATTTTTTTCGTCTTAAAAAAAAAGAATTCAAAAGCCAAAACATGTATCTTCGAAATAAAAAAAAAATTTAAAAAAAAACCGCTCCATTTCAGGCCTGGAGAGTAGAGGACCCCCTTAAGAAAATCTCCTGTTCATTCCGAACAAAACGTTTGCACTCAGAACGCCCTATTTAATAAATTCGCGCCGCTACTGTCTTTTTGTTTAGAAAGCTTAAGAATCATTTCCAAAACTTTAAACGGCTTTTTCTCTAAACCCCGTTTTTTGAATTTGGTTAACACTCCTGAAGGAGTAAAAATAGAGATAATTTGATGCGGTTTGAGCCAAGTGGTTCCTTAAACATACCGTTCTGGCGCGCTCCACTAAAATTGGAAGTTTTTTTTTATACAATTTTTATATTTTTATAATTTTTATGGGGGGAAAAAGTAGAATTTTCAATATGTTATTAAAAAAAATTATAGGAAAAAATATTTTAGGGTCTTTAAACTGTGAGGCGCGCCATAGGTACATGTTCCATGATTACTAATATATTCGGGTTTTTCGTTTGAGAACCACGGTCGAGTCTGCATATTGTCAACCAGTTCGACCCGTCCATATTCGTCGTATGGCGAGTTTTTGGCTTTCCCGCTAATCCCGTCGGTAAATTTTGAACTTTTTTTTTATCGTAGATAGAAGTGCCATTAATAATAGACAATAAATATTGCACTCTTGAATGTTATCTCTTTGTTGGATCAATACGTTGAGCGGCAAGACCAACATGCCATTGGTCCCGGGTTCGAGACCAGATGACCCCGTGAGCTTTTAAGAAGACTCAAGTTTCCTTACTTCCCTTACCCTAATTCCCTTCCGGGCAAAACCATGCTAACGCATCAAAGGGTTGTCCCCTAGGATTTGGCCACATCGTATAAAAAAAAACTCCCCAAAATGCCTCTAATTTAAGCGGTTCTACACTGTACTCCCCCCTTAAGGTAAGAACTTGGTTTTCGGAATTCGTAGCAGCTAGGAATCATTATAGCTTCAGTCTGCCCGTCCGTCCATCTGACTGTCTAACTTCATGTCACAGCCCTCCCATACTATAGCGGCAATTATATTTAGATCAGCTGAACTGTTTGGTTTGGTGTAACAGACGATAGAACCTCGGGAGACTCTCCAGTACATTTTCGGTCACACGATTATTTCAAACAATTCTTATTGAAATTGACCTCCACAGTTACTACACAGATTAACCCAATTTACTCTACCATCGCGTCAGCGGTATTCGAACCTGGGAAGTCCAGACTGGTAGACCGACATGTTATCTTTTACTCCACTGACGACTTATTTTCCTTGATAAGTGCTATTACCTCCTTCAGTATTGATGTTTTAAACGAAAACACCCCGTCTACATATTTTAACCTTTATTTTTCGCTAACTTACCCCCGTAATACAATGAAGTAGCAAAGTACCCGCATAGAAAAAGGCATTTATATTTCTGTCAGACTTAAGAACCTCTTGAAATTGTTTTATTTTTCACAAAGAAGTGAATCAAAACAGATTATTATACTTGACATTTTGTCATAAACCAATCATTCAAATCGCTCTTGAGTCTCTCTTCATTAAATCATCAAATCAGGAAGGTCACAAAGATCAATCGGTCGAGCTAAACAATAATCAATTGACCACCAGGCAGCGTCCAAATAGCGTTTTCTTTCGTGGCATTCTTTTATTTTTTCTTATGCGATGACAAAGTGCGGCGGCATATTATTTCGAAAGACACGGAAGTAATGCTAAGATTTCTTCCTGAAATAAATGAAGCCGTAAACAGTGTTGTAGGTGCTCATTCAAAACTAGGCAAGAAGTTATTGTTGTTTCAAAAAACCAAACAAAGCACCAAGGTGTACTCAACTCAGGTACAAAAAAAGTCTTAACGTGATTTGACTTGGAAATTTTCTCACCGTTCGACACCATGGTGGCCCTTCGGATTATTTAAACTAGGTCAACGGCACATGTTACTTCTCTTCTTGTAAGTTGAAATGAATAGTAATAGTCGCAATAAAATGCGGGAATAAAACCAAAAATCAATAGCGACTCTATAGTGCTAAATCAAGAGAGTTCTGTAAAAAAAAAGTCGCAGTATTGTCCTTTTCCCAAGGGGTGACATACATTTTTGTATATTGTGGGCTTCCCCCTGTGAATGAAATCCGATCTCATCTGTAAACAAACGCATGACGTCAACTTAGTTCCTGGTTCTTTCGTTTAAGACTGATTCAAAAGAAAATATCGTTAGCATTCTCCTCGGAGAGGGACCAGTCGGGGTTTGTTTATATTCAGCTGAAATCCATGAGACAAGCGGAAATTGTTGATGTGGAAGTCCTTCAAGTCACGTAATTTTCGTTCTCACTTTTTTTGTCGCGTAATTAATGAATGCAAAAAATAATGAAACAAGCACTTTTATCATTTACGATAACGACTAACTTGATTAGCCTAAAGTGAATATGAAAATCGCATGCCATCAGAATAAGAAATTTCTGCTCACGTTCGACTGGTTTCATAGAAGATTTCTGGTTGGAGATTATCTAATGTACGTTATATGTTGCAGATGCAGACGTTTTTAGAATTAAGTATATGACTGGCAGGAGCGTTCCGTTTTAAATTAGCACTAGATTCTTTAGTTTTAGTGATGATGGTAAGGTGATTGAGAACCAAACTATAGACGCTGTTACCAGCTTTCTACAAACAGTAACTATACGAATATTTGTATCTCATTTTAGTTACGATATATATAAATTCGTAAACTCATTAATATTTGTCATCACTCTTTTTCACCTGCTTAATTTTAGTTAATTACTTAACAAAGACCAGGCCCATGGGCAACTTAACAAAGACCCTCCTGGGGTTCAAACCTCCCCAGGAGGGTCTATAAAATGTTCTTCTTGGTTAGGAAATTTGACTGAAATACTAAAAGAATAACCTAAAATGTATATGACCATATTTTTTAATTGCATAATCTATCATATTTTATGTACATCCATTTGCTGATAATTTTCTTAGTATAACCCCCCCCCCCCCCCCTCCCAACGCAAGTAAAGAAAGTGACGATATGTACATCTCCTTTTAAAGTTTTAGCCTCATAATATTTAATAATAATAATAATAAATATTCTACACGCTTGTTTTTTGTTCTGGAGAGGGTAGAGGTGGAAGTGATTTGAAGCTCCTCTACCACGTATTGTAATGTGTCTTCCAGGAATCAAGCTAACAATTTCGTTCGACAATTGCCGCGAAAATAACGACAGAAAAGTGAAAGACGCAATTGAAAAATGAAAGACTATCGACGTTCCGATGCTTCAAAGAGGCATTTTTCTGAAAGCTAGTGGAGTCGACAATAACTTGTTGGTTGATTTAAGTAGCGAGTGCTAACCACCAAGGAAAATACTCCATTTCGCACGTTACGCAATATTTTGATACCATATCCTGAGGGAACCCGATAGTTACCTGCCTGCCCTAGGCAAGGGATAGTAGAATATTGCCACTCAAACAGGACGTGAGGCGTGTTACAGCCAACCCGAGGAGATAAGAAATGGAGCTAACTCATTAATCTTTACTCCTGAAATTGCCTCAAGATTCTCCAGAAAGTATTCTCTCAGTGTCCTTCTGAAACCTGCCAGAGCTGGGCACGTGCATAGTAGGTGAAGCACTTTCGTTAACATCGCCGCAACTGCGACATTGTGTATTATAAGGAGCGCCAAGTCTGCTCTACCAAGCAGCTCCGAAGTTCTATTTTTATTAAAGCTTGACCGTGTCGTCCTAGATATGGCACAGGTTGAGGACGCACTCCATCTAAGGTTAGCTTTACCTAAGAAGTGCTGAAATAGTTCCCTTTTAAGGTGATTGAGCGGAATGGGAAAGTCCTCTGTTCTAACTGAGTGAAGAGCAGAGTCATTCCTCGAAAGTTCAACTGGCTTCTCGTTTCCTGAAATATTCCTGTGGCCCTGAAGCCAGAGAATGTTTTTTTTTAATTATACGATGTGGCCAAAGGCTAGGGGACAACCCTCTGGTTTTGGCCGGAAGGGAATTATGGTAAGAGAAGTGAGGAAACTTGAATGTCTCGTGTTTGCATTGCTGCGAGCTAGACAACAGCCCAGAGACAGAGTGGGTTATTTTAATTTCTTAATAAAAACTCGCGGGGAGACCTGGTCTCGAATCCGGGACTCATGGCATGGTGGTCGTGCCACACAACGAATTGATCCAACTCCGGTGATGTTGAGTCGACCTCTTAGAGAGGCAAATTACTCTTTACAGACTCTGACTAGCTTTGATGAGGTAGTGGGTGACTCAAGCGCCTTTATGGCAGCCTGGGTGTTCCGTACTCGTCACTTAGTCCGAGCAGAGAGCATCTCTTCAGAATCCCAAGCACTTCCGCTTGGAATTCGCTTGCGTTGTTCGGCAATCTATAGGACTTCGATATGTTAAAAGTTTTCAAGAAAACACCCGCCCCGACAACACAGTCCATCTTCGAGCCGGCGGTGAACAGGACAGTGTCATAGTAAATTCTTGGGACACTGAAATTCCTTGTAAAATTAAGGTATCAGGTATCATGTAATCAGATTGCGCAGTAAATAGTTCTCTCGGTGCTGAGTTGAGTATACTACCATGGGCATAAGGTTTGGTGACCCCGCATCCAGACTCTTTTAATCAAATGGCACTGCATGACGCCTGATGGATAATGTGAAGATCAAAAAGGAGAAGGTGCAGCATAACATTGAAAGCGTCAGTTGGGGTGGTGCATAGCGGTCCAGTAACACTAATTCAGGCAGTGCTATGGAACTATAAGGTCGTACCACCGCTGTGTACAACTATAAGGTAATTTTAGGCTGCAGCCCACATTTTTTACCAAAAGTGCTGCTGCAGGCATAAATAGCCAAATTCGCCTTTTTGACTCGCTCTTCTATATTTTGCTTCCAGTTAAGCTTTGTATCTAAAATAACTTCTAACTTCGGGTATCTTAGTTTTAGCCGTAAATAGCATAAGCTTGATCTTTCCTGCGTTAACAGATCCTTGCAACATCTGCTGACCTCGTTCAGCGCACTTTCCATAATATCACAATACTGGAAGGAATTTACCCGATAACAAGATTGCCATGGCTTCGGCATACGTAACAGCTGTGATTCCGTCCTCGTCGAGTTTAAGCAGTATCTTGTTCATTACCATCCGCCACAGCAGAGTAGACAGAACTCCACCTTGAGACGTGCCCCTGCAGACGTGTCTTACAGCACGACTGCTTCCCAGTTCGGACTGTATTACCCTTGACTGTTAGTATCCAATTGCCAAGGCCCTGCTTCACAACTAGCTCGGCTAGGGCTTCAAGGATGTATTCAACGCGAAAATTATTTAAGTCTTCTTCTATGCCTAGGATCGCTACTACAGAGTATTCTTTGTATTTTATTGAGTGATCGATTGTATACAACTTCGTGGAGAGCCCTCTCTGTGGATCTTCCTTTAGAGTAGACGAGCTGGGATCTTGACATTCGTTTTCCATCTATCTTCTGCCGAAGTTGAACGTCAAGCACGCGCTCCAGGGTCGTTAATAAAAAGGACGACAAACTGTTTGAACGGAAGTTCTTAGCGAGTTCGTGACCCAGTTTACCAGGCTTAGGGATGAAGACTACCTTGACTTCTCTCCAGAACTGAGAACCGTAATTGAAAGTAATGCAGCTCCTAAAGATACCTAGCAACCACTTCTCCACCAAGTCTGGTAGTGTCTGTAGCAAGATCAGGATAATTTCATCTAGCCCAGGGGATTTGTAGGAGTCGAAACTGTTTATGGCACAGATAATACTTTCTATTCGGGGTTTGTCTGATTAGCGAGTTACTACCGTCAGTTACTATGCATTGGGTTCTTCACTGTAGATGTCCCCGTTACCGCCACTATCCAGCCTGACAACTGTCAGGTCAGCTGAAGCTGGTATTGAGACAGAGAAAAAATTTTAGGTTCTTATTTTGCCAGAATGCAGGATCTAGGCTTACCTCCCAGATCCACGCTCTGACTGGAAAAAAGGTTATATTTGGCGTCACTCAGTCTCCATATTGTCAGATCTCTGACCTAAGGTTCCTGGGAGATCGAGGTCCTCTTGCCCTAGGAAGACCAGCAGATTCTCGAGTGCTGCAGATCAATCTTCACGCACCGCAGCATTGAGTATCTTTTGGAGGATCGGGGTCTTCGATCCTCATCTCCTCCAGCAGTTCGGCACCATTAACGGCATCAGGACACTGGACCGGAAAATTTTCCGTTTGGCCTGTCTAATGCGAAATCTTAGCTTAAAGTCCGCTTCTTCTAATGACGCAAGGCACTCCTCGTTGATCAGAAGAAGAAAGGACATGTTGTTGTTGCTCAGCCTTAATTACCGTCCGGTGATCCATGCGATCTGCGGAATTGTGCAACTTAAGACGTTGCAGTAGTTTCTTATTGTCCAACTTCATGTTGGGCAGCCAAACTCCTCTCCGCAGCTGGAATAACTCCTCACATGGAGCAGTCCTACTCCTCACTAATCTTAATGACGCAGCTGCAGAGGAAGTTTTTGGAGAATTGGTCCTCGCATTTTATAACTCGAAAACATCTGCCGGTCTCCGAGGAAACGAAGCAGGGCAGCTGCCCTCCCTGGTGAGTAACCAGGTAGCTCATCGCCATCTCGGACAATCTTGCCTCACTGATCTACAAGAGCCAGTTTCAAATGGTCGCGGATCACTTTGTTTAACAGTCTCTTCGGATCCTGGGTGTGATCCGGCGATTGTGTCGGTCTGCGATTACTTTGCGCCATCCGGCTTCTCTAAGTGGCTTGCGCAGAGATCTCGACTTGAGACCTGCTTCGCTTGTTTACCTCCAATTGCCTCCTTGCAGCTAAGGCATCGGATTCCGCCACTGTGGATAGGTATTTTGTTTTATCCACCTTGTGACGCTCGCTAGTAGCACCGCTGGCCTCATTCTTAGCAATCTTGCCTAGAATTAACCTGACCGTTCGGTACTGCTTCTTGAGCGTGTTTCCAGCAGACGTTCTCGCTTTTTCCAGCTAGTGCTTGCCAGATCGGTGCTCGCCGATCCACTAGCTTCGATGATGGTCTCCTGGTTGGAGGCCAATAATTCATCTTTTGATGACTGGGTGATCTCCGATGAAATCGAAGTTAAGTTTTTTAATTGTTTTTTATTGTATTCCATTTTTGGTCCCACGAGTATGTCCGGAAGGGGTAGGTCCGCCCCGGCAGAGCCGACATACCTGGGTAAGGCATTAAAAAACACCTTGCAGGGTATCGGTTAGAGCTCGTTAAGGGCTGGTTTAGCCCCCAACCTTACATTCTTCGGTACGATTCCATGTACAAATACGTTCAAGCCTCCACACTTTAGCTGACTCTCACTCGAGGGATCCACGTGGTGGATAAGTAGAGGATTTTCGCCCGCCCCAATAAGTTGTACTTTAAACTTTATATAACGGAGACAATGCGGTATGCTCGGCCTCTGCCTAAATATAAGAATTATATTCCAGTCTAGGGTCTTGTAGATCACCCCCACGTCAGTAGGAGTGAGTGCAAAAAAGTGATTAATTAACAGTGTTAACTCTTGAACTCTCTCTTGTGAAGCTGAATGGCACTGAAATACCTGTACCTTCAAACGTGTGGAATTTCTATATTTATATTTAAAACGGAGAATGATAAGGCATCGCGGACAGTAAAGTATATTGTGTTAACCCTCCCTCCTTGGCCCTTTAAGTAAGGTACAACAGCTCGTGAAGCAAACTACTCTTTAACTCTCTGGTATTCAACAAATGTTTCTCTAAGATCGATATTTTGCGCCCGGCAATGGCCGGATATACGCATAAGATGTGAACTGATGCCTCGTCCTCCTCCAAACATAATCTATATGTGTTTTTACCTAAGTCTTTTATAGTTGACATTTCCCAGTAATCAGACCCATGATCTTAACTCTGCTAGAAGTGATATCAAGCTTTTCAATGAGGATTTGCAATAGCATTTGTGCCTCTGGTATGTCCCATTGTGTATAACCAACCCTTTTAGCAGCGCAGGTTTAGATCCCGTACGCCGACTCAATGCGGACAAGTTTCATCTGTACGCTCCCTTAATTTTTACGGAACAGCACCGTAAAATTTCCTGAAGAATGAGTAACTAAAATGACATAGAATTCAAAAGACCTAAACAACAACGAAGCAAGACATGTACACAATCTGAAATTTTGAACTCTAGTCCTCAGCAGTATGCTCCAACAACTACACCACTAAGCCAATCTTCACTTTAAACAGTTTACTCCCGTAGAGCTAGCTGCCTCTATTAAAATTTATTATTTATTGACACTTGCAATCGTTAATAAATTGATTCAAAATTAACTAATCATTAATATTCACAATGCAGAAGAGCAGCACATAGAGCAAGTGGATATATTTTGCTATCTCGGAAACATAGTTACCGCAGAAGGCGGAGCTAAATCTGATCATCAATAAGGTTCGAGTTGCATTAATTACTCTTGCTGAGAGCTGGAACAAATCGAATCTAATATAATCGAACATAAAATCTGTTCTGTTGTAATCTTGGAAAGTGATCCGTCAAATAACATCTAAGCTACAAGCCTTTATCAATCGATACCTCCGGCGCATCCTTAGTATCTATTGCTGGAGGTTATTACCAACGTGAGCTACATAGACTATCTGACCAAGACGGGATAGACATCGGTGAAGACGAAAGTAGCAAAGCGAAAATCTGAACACCACCGGAATTTCTGCCTAAAAAGCTTTCTGCAGAAAGGAACCCAAATCGATAATAGGTAGTACTCGAAATCGGACCAAATGAAAGATCGTGAAACACATCGTAAGCTCTCAAGGAAGAAATGCCTAGATTAACTAGTACGAAATTGTTACGTAACGAAACACTTGTTAGCCTATAATTTTACCCCCAATATAAAATTTCATGAGAAAAATATTACACCTAAATTTCATTTCTTTTTTGTGAAATTTTTTTTTTATACGATGTGGCCAAATTCTGGGGGACAACCCTTTGATGCGTTAGCATGATTTTGGCCGGAAGGGAATTAGGGTAAGGGGAGTGAGGAAGCTTGAGTCTTGTGGGGGGGGGGGGGGGGGAGATCTGGTCTCAAACCCGGCGCCCATGGCATGGTGGTCGTGCGGCTCAACGAATTGATCCAACTACGTCTCCAAATAAATAAAAATAAAAATGACTGCTCTGAAGAAGTATTTGATTAATTCTTTTGCAATATCCTATAATCTCGAACTTAAATTTTAGGGAGTCAATTCATTTTCAACCAGTTTAATTAAATTACTTAGATTGCAAATACTTTTTTATTCACTAGAATATTTTTTGTTTTTCTTATAGGTCGATTCTATTATAAAAAGGCGGCCGATTGCGTATGCACCGCATCCAATTGACCAAAACGATGAAGACATAACGACTATATTAGTAATAGATATTGTTTTACGAAAACAGACGAAAGACTAAAATAAAACTGCCCAAATTAAGAAATAATAAGGATACAAAAGTTTCGAAAAAATGGGGGCCACCTCAGAAAAGAAAAGATGTCGAGTGAACAACAATCTGCTTACTTTAAAATTAGTGGTTTTCTTTATTTTCTTTGGTAAGAATTCCATATTGAAATCAAAATATTAACATTAACCCATGTTTGTTATTTCGTTTTAGGAATTGCAAATATTCACGGCGTGAATTCATTTTATCATAAAGTTCTAGGTCTCTACTTTAATGAATATAGATTAATAAATATTCTGACTCCTTTGATATCTACAATTGGACCCCTTTTGGCGGGACCGTTGGCGGACAGATTAGCTGCACGAAATGCCAATACATTTGGACGATCTTTAAGAATTTTGACTGCGATCTTTTTAATATTAGCATCAATATTCTACGCCTGTATACTATCCATTCCATCGGTAGAACGATATGAAGCGCGAAAACCTCTTGTAAGTTTTGGCTGTGATTCAAGCGGAGCAGTGATATTCCAAGAGAGGTGCACAGAATCGCGAACATGCCATCATTGGAGCAAAGAAAAGTTCGGATCTCTGATTTTAACGAATTGTTCGTATACATGCCAAAAACCCAGTCAATATGAATTTTTGTACACTCCCTGGACAAAGGGGTCTCCTTCTCCACCCGCTGATATTAGCTCAGATTCTGAATGGGAACGCGATTACGACGATCCGTCATCTCAAGCTACAACTGAATCAATGAGATACAAAAGAGATGGAGAAGAAAGCTTGGAAGTTTTTAGCAGCGAAGCCCGTGGCAAGCGTGAAATTGACCGAGTCTATGTTAATCCACCTCATCTCTGTGTAAAAGGACGCGATTCAAACGGAAATGAGCGAGTTAAAAAGTGTCATGTTTACACTGATGACACAGATTCGTTGAAGGTACAGGCCACCCTAAGGAGTGCAACGAACAAGGAGAATGACACCCATAGTGCTGATTGGTGCAATTATCCTCTAGGTAAATCTTGGTCCATCGAATATGGCTCTTATTTTCAATTTATCTTTATATGTAGATGGATTCCAATGCGACATTCCTGAAAAACAGGTAGAATATATGACTGGTCTTAAGAATCACTCCAGATGCAAACCAATGATGGAATGCGAAGTTATCGATCCTTATGAAAGTCCGGATAGTGTTTTGGCTGATAGCCTTTGTATAACGGTACGTCATGATGTTATGTTTTGTACAAAAATAATTACTTTACCTTTACAGACGATCGGTGATGCTGATTTGACTTTCTGGGGATATTTTGCGCTTCGTTTTATTGGAGAAATCTTTCCCATGGCCGCACTTACTCTACTGAACACTGCAATTGTAATAGCCACCAGAGAAACATCCACTGGACGTGGAGAAGTTTGTCGCCAATACATCTGGGCGTCTGTCGCATGGGTTCTAACACTTTCATTTTTCAATTTCTTAGAAATAGAATCCCAAGACTATTTCGATATTGCCCAGGCAATGATAATCTCTGCAGTTATATCCTTCATTATAGCCGCTATAATTTTGCTCTTTGCATCAAATATGCCACTTAGTCCACCTGAATGGTGGTGGCATACCAAAACAGGAATGCTAGTATATCCAATGTCAGCTATCCGAAAATATGGACCTGAAACATTCGCTCTTTTACTAGTCACGCTTATTCTTGGCATATTCTTTGGAAGCATTCACAGCTATTTCCTGTATGTTCACAGAGATTTTTATGGAATCAATTTATTGGGCTTGTTGCTATTGCTGCTATTGTTTTTCAATGTGGATAAATTTATTGAATATTGTGGCCACTCAAACATTCTTATTACTACCTTTACTTTTTATATAATTCGATTTACGGCTATAGCCATTATTGATGATGCACCATGGCTTACAATTATTACGGAAATTTTCGAACCTCTGGTTATTGGTGTTTCGTGGATAACAATCATTCTTTACATGCGACACATCATTCCAAGAAGACTAACTGCAACTGGGCAAGCTTTGGCTGTAATTGCTCACTTTTGTATAGGTAAGAAATTTATGTTCGTCAATATTTTTTTGTTTTATTTAAAAGGCAGGATATCAGGAGTACTGCTAAGCAGACCTGTAAAATTAAAGTACAATTACCAGTTCAAGTACAATTACTTTGTACTTAGAATTTTTTAAGTACAAGTACAATTCCTTGGTACTTGTATTTGAAAATTTCAAGTACTAGTACCGGGACTTACAATTCCCAAGTTTAATATCTGATCTTAATTAATTTAGTACTTACAAATTGTACCTTAGTACTTTTCAATTCTTTTTAAGTATTTTCAATTACTTTTAAGTACTTTTAATTCCTTTTCAGTACTTTCAGTTCCTTTCAGTACTTTTATTTCTTTTAATTACTTTTAATTCCTTTAAAATACCAAATTTCAATACAAGTATTCGCTCATTAAAACACTGTTTATTATTACTTTTTTATTTTTAATATTATTATGCATAATTCCGTAGTTTGCCTTTTAGACTACAGTGTTTTAGTGAGTGAATATCTGTACTGGAATTTGGTACTTAAAAGGAATCTTAAAAGTAATTGCAAATACTTAAAAAGAATTGCAAAGTACTTAAGTACAATTTTTAAGTACTAAGGTAATCAAGATCAGATATTTAAGTACTTTTGTGGGAATTGAAAGTACAAGTAAATAAGTAAATTTTAAAATACAAGTACAAAGCTGTACTTCAGTCCTAGTATATTTAATTACTTTACAGGTCTGCTGCTAAGTACATTTTCATGTACGCACAAATCTTTCAGACATTTTCTGAAATAATTGTCTACTCGTACTTACAAAATGACTGTGGAGCGTTCATTTTTAATTAGTTATATTTTTTTACTAATATTTTTATAACATTAAAAATCAGGCCTTATTAACTTCAGCATAATTCGCTGTTACACATTCATTTTTAAATAAAATTATTGCTTCAAATCTTCTTCATTCCGAAATCTAAATATTGTACAAATACTTAAATTATTTATTTAAAAATTGAAACATAAAATAAATTTTGATTTAACTTAGTTCGCCGCTTTAATACATATGCCCTACAAACGCATGTAAAAAAATTTAAAGCTCTCTTGTAAAAAGCTTATCTTCCATTTTGAAGAGTTCCTTAATTTATAACAACTGAGATACTATGAGTCTTTTTGTAAAAGTCAGTCCAAACAAGTACACGAGCAAGACTCCCTTCGGTGGTTCGGACCATTTTCTAATCTTTGCCCAATTTTTCACTTCTTTTCCGATTATTACTAAACAAAATTCCGTCAAAAGATTAGTATGGCAATACAAAATTGCTGATTAGGCTGCATAATTATTAACGCAGAGGCAAGGCAAAATAAATGCAGATGAAAGGTTGAGGAAAATATAAATATTTTAGCATAGAATAAAGCAGTCTGTCGTGATTCACTTAAGCTGCGTTCCATTGGGCCATGCAGAGTACTCCGGCGTACTTCCCCAATGGAACGCTTTTTCTTCACCTTAGTAGGTTTAGCCGCTGTCAAGTTTAGCATTTTATAGATTGTACTTTCGGTTTTTGATCTGCTGTGAGGAATATGGT
This sequence comes from Leptarthrus brevirostris, assembly GCA_964036015.1. NCBI lineage: Eukaryota > Metazoa > Arthropoda > Insecta > Diptera > Asilidae > Leptarthrus > Leptarthrus brevirostris. The sequence continues at coordinate 21,260,069 of OZ038373.1, forward strand.
ATGTTATGCGATAATTATTGTAATTTTGGAAAAAGTTTTTATCTTTTTTAACATTTACGGAAAGCAGTTACTTCTTTTTAAATACTTTTAATCAGAGATAGAAAAAAAACTTTACCATACAGTACGTTAATGTTCTGTACTGTATGTTCAGTAAAACCGTACACAAAATTAGTACATAACCTGTAAAACACAAACTCTACCTTTGCTTAGACTGTTTGTGTATTAATACACAAAAAAAATTCCGTACGCTATCCGTTGAACGCAAAGATCTCAAACACTAAGTTAGGGTACTGTACTATATACACAAACATTATTTTCTCTTTCTGAGTTTGTGTACGCGAACAGATTCCTTATAAAATACAAAATTCACTAAACGTACGGTATATTTAGTGTACTCTTGGCTTTTGATTCACTTAGCCCTATGTGCTTTTATTTTTGCGTTATTTCTTTGGTTGATTTTTTTATCAAGGTAAAAAACTTTTAGCAGCGGCATCATCGTTTTTAATTTCTGGGTTTTTCTTTAATAGCCAATTCAATATTTCGTCTGTTCACTTCTTTAGATAACTTAGTTTTCATTTAATTTTTTTTAGATTTTAAACCACATTTTTGCTTTATATAATTGGAATATAAAACTGCATGAGATACTTTTAAGTGTCTTTCCAAATTTCCAGTAAGTTTATTTAAAATTTTACCACAGCAATTTTCGTTATTACACAATATTTGATTCATATCATTTTCTTCGAACAAATTATGTAACATACAGTTTTTTGGTCGCGGCATTTTCAATTTTCACTGACTTTTTAATTATTTTAGAACTCACGAAACAACGCAAAAATAAAAGCACAAGTCTAAGTGAATCAAAAGCTAATAGTACACTAAACATACCGTACGTTTAGTGAATTTTGTATTTCATATGGAATCTGTTCGCGTACACAAACTCTGAAAGAGAGAATAATGTTTGTGTATATGGTACAGTACCCTAACTTAGTGTTTGTGCTCTCTGCGTTCAAAATATAACGTACGGAATTTTGTTTATGTATTATTGCACAAACATTATAAGCGAAGATAGAGTTTGTGTTCTTTTGAGGTACCGTATGTATTACGTACCGTTTTTTTTTCAATCTCTGCTTTTAATATTTGTCATAACATAAAACAGCAAAAAGTCACATATTAAGAGCTTTTGAAGCACAAAAAACCTAGCGGTAAAACGCAGCGTAAGTATCCTTGCAAACTACACCTACCTATTATCTAGTGTAGCTGAGCGTAATTGGGTGTACGCCGGAGTACTCTACATGGCCCAAAGGAACACAGCTTTAGCTGTAATAATTATGTTAATATTGATATGAAATAAATATCTTATCATAAAACATTGCAGAACTGAAAAACAAACTATTATTCCCGGGTTTTTTTTTTATTTAAGACGCGCGTTATGCAAGGCGATGAAGAGAAATACAACAAATATTTCACAGGATATGAAATATATTGGATTGGTGCAACAAGATCTGCCCACTTTGGTAGAGCTTACTGCGGGTGTGTATATGGGATAAAGCAAAACAGTAAATATAGAAATTCACCTAAGTTCACGCTAATCAACAGTTACTACGGAACGGTATCTATCACCTCTGGGAACTCTAGCTTCTTTCTCATACCAACCTACAGGGTGACCCATAATGTGTTGACAATTTCAAAGTTGAATAACTTGCTACGTAATCGCTACAGGAATGTACACAAGGTAGAAAATTTATTCAATTTTATGAATCAAATACAACATCTGACAAATGACCATCCGCGGCTACACACGACTGCAGACGGGCAATTCAATTTTCGAAGACTTTTTTCGTAACATCTGGAGTTATTTTTGAAATTTCGTCGCGAATACGTTGTTTCAATTCCTCCAAGTTCTTCGGACGGTCGGAGTACACCCTCGCCTTCAAGTAACCCCATAAGAAAAAATCTGGTGCAGTTAGATCGGGCAAGCGAAATGGCCATTCGAAAAGAGCGCGTTTCGAGATTATGCGTCTGCCGAACGCACGACCGAGAACTTCCAAGATTTTGTTGGCGGTATGGCAGGTAGCGCCGTCTTGCTGAAACAAGGTTGAACTTAGACGTCTACGGTGGCGAAGAGCAGGGAATAAGAACGTTTCCAACATCTCTGTGTATCGCTCGTTTCCGTATGGAACGATGAGGACTGGTGTCATTGACGCGCACACGTTCGATGTTGTCGGAAGTGCGTAGAAATCTCCGACAGCCAGTTGACCTTCGACTAAGTGCTTTGCCTGTCTTACGAAAGTTTTCTACCCAGTTCAATATTGTTCCACGAGCAGGAATCGGGTTCCGCGGCGGAATCTTGAATTGTTTGCGGAAATCACGTTGCACACGCACGACTGATTCAGCGCTTCGAAAAAAACACTCCACAGCGAACGCACGTTGTTCCTTCGTGAAATACGCTATGATACTACCAACTAATATGAGATGAAAATTGACACTCCACACTACCTGTAGAGTGCGTTTCCGTCGCTTTATCTAATTTTAACAGATTTTATTAAAATTTTAAATCGTCAAAACATTATGAGTAACCCTGTACTTGAATTGTAATCAATGGACTGAGGATTTTGTACCACTTACTGAATGTGTGGAAAGTATAGCGGTGGATAGCTTTGCATCTGCTGTCATCTGCTGTCTACCTCCAGAAAATCTAAGGATAAAGTCATAAACAACAGAGGAAGAAAATTTCTAGAATTGTGTGAAGAGCATGGTCTTATTATTCGAAATCGCCATACTTCTGGAGACCTGAAGGGTGAATATACATATATCAGCACTAGTGACGCCTCAACCATAGACATTGTTGCAGCATGCTTTAATTTTATTAGTAATGTGCAAAGATTGGAGATTGGTGGTCACCCGTACTCGGATCATCTTCCTGTCAGCCTACGATGCTCACTAAATTATGAGAACAGTTCAATATCTCCACAATATGAAATGAAATTACTTCCAAAGCTTGAATGGAGGAAACAAGATCCTAATAGATACAACGAAAAGCTAGAAGTCGCAGTAAACTCTTTGCCTCAAGAAGCAAATTTAACTGATTTAATTAACATAATAAACGTATCATCCAACAAAATGCTAGACCGAAATAAAAAATTGAAGAAAAAGTTTGATTGCCTTAAAGCCAGAAAAAGTCTTTTAGGTGGCTAAATCTATTTAGGAAGCGCAACACTGACTTCTCAAAAAATATGTACTTGAAGGAAAACAGGAACTTTACGGACCTCTGCAGAAGCAACAAAATACGTACTATGAAGAAGTTCTCTCAAATCTCTGTCTCTGATTAAAGAGCTTTGCGACACCAAGGTTGTAAAAGGGTGCGATATTACTGTACAGGATTTGAAAAGCCACTTCGAAAACCTGCTAAAACCACAAGTAACATCTCATGGCGATTTTATACGCAGCTCCTAAAATTGAGGACTCAATATTAGATGGCGAAATAACCATAGATGAGCTATTAACAGTACTAAGAAAAGTAAAAAAATAACAAGGCACCCGGATCTGATCGTATACCTTACGAGTTTTTTAAAAATGCACCTACACGCTTTCTAATTAAACTATTAAAAATTTTCAATACTTTGTACGCAAACGAAAATCTACCTAACATTTCTCTCACTCAATCATATTTCCTATATATAAAAAAGGTGATCCGAATCAACCGGATAGTTACAGAGGACTATCTTTCATGGATGCAGTGGCAAAATTAATGACAGGTATCGTAAACAACATACTTGTTTTATGGGAGCAGAACAACAAAATTTTACATGAGTCTCAAGCTGGATTCAGACCCAGTTTATGTAACATTGCTAAAGTTAAACAAGCTAAGAAAAAGAGCAAGATATACGCATTCATCGTAGATTTTAAATTAGCTTTCGATACAATCAACAGAGCGGCGCTTTTTTATAAACTCTATCAACAGGGAAAATCAACCAAATTTATAAGATTTCTTCAGAGCATTTATAAAAATACTAGTGCACAGGTTTGGAATGGAGACAAACTAATCCGAACGATTTGAGTTCAAGTACGGACTAAGACAGGGATGCACACTAAGTGCGTTGCTTTTCTCCCTTTCCATCAACGATATTGAAGTGGGCATGGAGGGAGGAGCAAATATAGATGGCTTGACCATCAAGACCTTTTTGTATGCAGATGATCTAGTTTTACTATCGGGAAACCCAAATGAGCTACAAAACAGGATATTTAAACTTGAAGAGTACTGCCAGTCTTGGAACTTGATAGTAAACCATCAAACAAATCAAAAATAATGATATTCCAAAGGGCCTCTTTGAAGAGCTCATAACGAAAATCGGAAGTACGGAGAACACGACGTTGAAGTTGTAAAGGAATTCAAATACCTCGGAATTACTTTGACACCCAAACTCTCAATGAAAACCCATCTTAAGGAGCGTTTAAGTGCAACAAAAGGCGTAATCAGTAGAACCTGGAGCAACTTTATTAAAAGCAGTAATATAAACTACTCATCGAAAGTTAAAATCTACTCGGCAACTTCAAAGTCAGTATTGTATTACAAAGCTCAAGTGTGGGGCTTTGCTGAATATGAAGAAGTCGAAACACTGCAGCGCTGCTTCATTAAAAAACTATTACGGCTACCACAAAAAACTCCCAATTATAAACTTATGCTGGAAGTGGAACTGCAAAGTCTGTTCATGCTTACTTTAAAATGCTACTTCGACTACATGCTCAAAGTTCTCTGCTTATATGCTGAGGACAGATTACCACATATTCTAGCTACTAAGCAATCGAACATGGAGCATATTGGTACGATGACGACAATCCTGGAAAAGGAGGAACGATGGCAATGGGCAAAAGCGGAGGAAAATGGAAGACAAACAATTCGACACGGATTTTATAATAAACTTGATTTTGACCTAGGGGAGCTTAATTATTTCAAAGATAGCAACAGTGTTGGGAGAATAAGATCAATTCTTTTATACAGAAGTGGAATGTTGCAATTAAATGCAAGCCCGTGGCGAAACGAAGGCAGATCGGTATGCTCGCTGTGTATCTTGGATGAGGACGAAGATTTTATGCACTACATAGCTATATGCCCAATTCTTAAAGAAATGAGGATGTCAGCTTTTGGGGAAACCTATCTTACAGAAGATGAAACAATATCTATTCTAAACGGTGAAGATTTCGACGGTCTCGTAAGGTACGCAAGAACGGCGTGGAAATACAGACAAATGCTAGTAAAAGAATATAACAACTAACTAGCCAATAATATTTTATGCAAGTATATTTATGATTTTAAAAGTAAAGGATATATTAGCTTTCTTGAATTTATTGAACTATTTTATATTAATTAATGGAGTTGTATTTAAATTGATAGGAATTAGGTTAATATTTTAGAATTTGCCAGCCACGAGAGACGGCCTCGGAGCCATTTTGTTTATTAATTTTGATTGTGAAAGCCTAAACTTGTCATTTGAAACTTGAAGAATTTTTTTATTTATTATTATGATTTATTAAATATATCAGACAGCTAGGCTGACCCGATTGTTCTTTCATGAGCGACGAGTACTACTGTACCGTTTATGTTCTGAATATAATATGGAATGGATCGCCACATAAAACTTCGAAGCTACAAAAATATGAAACCGAATAACACTAGCTGGTTTAGTAAGGATTGTTCTAACGGTTATTAAAAACATAAATTGTTATCAGTTCCTCTATGCCACCAATGTTTATACTGGTGACAATGGACAAATCCAACCTGCTTAAAAACTCCTACATTTCTGCAGTCATCCATTAACAGGCAAATTATGCTACACTTTCACATATGGAAAGTTTTCAAAGTCGACGTCGACAAAGCCTAATGATTGCTTTTCACCTCTGATGGTTTTTCGCGTAGGTTTTTTATCTGTCATACTCAAAAGGAGTGTTTCCCTCTGCATGGAAAGGCAGGCAACCCTCTAACTCCAGATGAATTGCACTAGCTTTCCTCCTATCAAAGTTTTTGAAACACTCGATATCCAGTACGGTTACCGCGCTGGCTGCTTAAACGGACACATATTAATTGCTCTGCTGGAATATTAGAATCATTGTCTTCATAACTGAGGACCAAAATCTGAAATCTTTACCTTGGTCCTGATATTTCGAAAGGTTTACAACTCTGATATGTCGCCCTTCTATTAAAACTTCAAACTTTGGTTTGCAACCTCAGTTCTTAAAAGGGATTACAAATTGTTTGTCATTTCCTTTAATCAGTGCAATAATAGATGGAGTTACATGTGATCCCTATGAAATAAATGCTCATGTACCTCAGGGTATAGTTCTTACACCAAATAATTCTTCTAATCTTCTAATTCTTCTAATCTAATCTTTTTCATAGTTTTGCGTACTCCTTTGATCCTGTAATGAATTCTCAGAACTCCATTGAACGAGAACGCATGCTCGGACTTTTTTTTATCGGGAGAGGTGAACATCTTCCAAAAGACTCCGGACAGCCCATGCCCTCCGCTTGTGTCAGATTCTTACTCACTAAATTAGCTGAAACAGACCACATAAGAGCGGGTCCATTTTCATCCTCTCCCAGTCTCCCATAGCGGGGTCACCACCGGAGTTATCCAGTTATCACACTGTTGCCGCTGCCCTCAGTTCCCTGATTCAATACTAGAATCCTAGAATATCTGCAGGAATCCATATTGTTCCACCGTCCCCAGTGTTCCCTCGTAGTCCATGCTTTAATCATAACCTTCACCCCGTCTTTACCCACGACAGTGAAGGGTTCCGAGCCATGAAGCTTAAGTCCAAAGCCATCTTCTACCGGTGCGTGTACCGCGGAGATAGCCAACTCATTAGAGTCTACCTTCTCTGCTACCACCACACCTGAGGAAGTGCTAGTTATTATTTTGCAAATGGCACCACCTTCCAGGAGTGCTATTTCAACATGTGCAAATACAACCCCGATAGCCGCCGCCGAACCTTCGGAAGGTTATTTTCCCTGTTTCTGTTGTGGGTATGGTGGATATAGCCAACCTGTTAAGGTCTTCCATATCCTCCACCTCTACTCCTGCAGAAATGCCTGAGGAGACACCATACGCGACCTAATTACAACTGGGTCAAGCAGTCAGAAGGAGACCACTGCAGATTTCCTCGGGGATAAGGGGATTTTCAAGAGGTTATCTCATCCCCGATTTAGTTAATTGGCTACGTACTAGGATACATTGCCCGGTTGCCACCGCTTGGAGGTGTAACTAACACCTAAGAATGTCCAGATGAGGATTTCTAGGATTTTCGTTACGGGCAGAGCAAATCGTGTAATCCAAAGCTGAATGTCGATGTTCTTTAAACTAAGCTATTTTTGTCGATAGTATGAATATACGTAATTCGCCCCTCTTAACAAACAAGCTTAGTTGAATCGAGCATATATTTGCACTTAAAATGCGGTAAAATGCTGAGGTATTTACAAAATTAATGAAGTCGAATGAAACATCATTATTATACTTTACTTTCCATTTCTGCCCATAGCCAATTCGACTAAATTCAGTCGGTAATTTCCAAATGAAGCTATGGAAAGGGAGAAGCCTTAAGACCGGTCCATCCTATATACAGTGCGGGCCAGCCGTTATAACCGCATTCGACTTTTCTCGCTATTCCTCTTGTTCCCGTAACCATTTGTGGGACATATGGCGGGAGTAGAACTTCATCCGATTCAAGACAATGATTGCAAGTCGGCCTACAATTTAAGGTGAATTCTGAACCACCGACATTACTCTATAAACGGAGTTGGATCAATACGTTGAGCGGCAAGACCAACATGCCATGGGTCCCGGGTTCGAGACCAGATGACCCCGTGAGCTTTTATTAAGAAATGAAAATAATCACTCCTTCTCTGGGCTGTTGTCTAGCTCGCAGCAATGCAAAAACAAGACTCAAGTTTCCTCACTTCCCTTACCCTATTCCCTTCCGGACAAAACCATGCTAACGCATCAAAGGGTTGTCCCCTAGGATTTGGCCACATCGTATAAAAAAAAAACTCTGCAGAAAACAACCATGCGTCGCTGCCGGTGGGCTTTGAACCTGTGACGTGCGGGGTGGAAGCACGACACGTTAACACTTACTCCATCGACGACTCTTAACCACATAGGCAGAATATCGTATACTATAAGGGAACAGCGATGGGATTCAGAATCTGTTTTGTGTGCAAAGGCGAGGAACTATACTGGAATAACCACTTAAGTCCATTTTTTTCAAAACTAAGTTAACATCGGATTTTATTTCTTCTATATATTATTTTGACTTTTGCAATATTGGTAGCTTGAGAGATAACCATTTGATTTGAGTTGAAGTTGAGCGAATAAAAGACGCATATACATACAGAACATGGGCATGTTAAGCTATATTAGACGAGATACGCATTAAGTGAAAGGGCTACAATATTTTGCGCACACGTGATATTACTGTACGACTGAAAATGAATAAATATTAATATATTATTTTAGCGAGAAAATATTTTTTGGATGCTTTCGAAGCATTGACAAGATTTAAATAATATTGTAACTATATTTTCAGGCAAATGTTTTGGTGCCTTAATTGGTCTTGTGAATGACGCTAAGTATCCAGAGGAGTCAAACTGTATGTACCAAGGATTAGCAATAGCAGCATGTGTGATAGCTTTGATCTACTTCATCTTGTACAACTTATTACTGGCGCCACGATGCGCTGCAAAAGCTCAGCCGCCACCACCTCTAACCAGTTTATCCCAACCAGCACAAAATGGATCGACAAATAATGGTGCAAATGGAAATTACACACCGTTACGTGTTTACCATAATGAACGAGGAAAGAAAGGACAATTCCGATATTAATTTAAATTTCTTTATTTCTAAGTTAGGAAGTACTTTCTTTTGTACATTTTTGTAAGAAAACTACGCTAAGAGATAACCCGTTTTGGAATTTTCAAAATTGCTTTCCAATCCTACTTCCAACAAACTGCACATTTTATAATTTTAATCATCCCTTCATAATTCATTCTTGTCTAGAACATAGGATTGACTCAGACTCAATTCTCCCGTTCAAAATATTCACTGCCGATTAAATTATACTTTTTGAATTTTTCCTAATTTGAGTTTAAACTCAATTTTTTGGATTCACTATCGTTTAATGTAAAGTTTCTTTTCTTCGCAAAAAAAAGCTTACCTAACACTCAACTTACTTTTACTTATCGAAAACACAAGTTTTCGTAGGCACACTTTATTATACTATTTTGGGAATTCAAAAATTCAATTCAAAACTGTTTTGAACACCTAGCTGTTACTAGTTTTTTATAAAGCACTTTAACGATTAAGATGTAAAGTTAAAATATATATGAGACCATCCAAAACCGTCACAAAGTATGTAAATGTACGCTATGCACAATCGTTGTCGTAAAAAGTACCTTCTCAATTTGAATTCCCTAGTGTTGTTTATAAATGTTCTGTAAAAACTAGAGGAATGAGCGATTAATTATCATAACAGTATGTGTTCCTGAATGATATTCTGTTTTCACGTAAGAATAAAGCTAAGTTCGACAAAACAATTTTTATTTTTAAAAGTTATTTTAAATTCCGAAAGTATCAATAAAAATACTTTAGAGAAAGCTTTGGCTTGTTTTAATTATTAATAGTTGCTGCGACCAATTTATCAATTTTCAATTTTATGGTAGTTTTGTAAATGAAAATTAAATATAAAAAAAACTCTTTCACGGTGTGGCCCTCAAGCATCAAACCAACCACGGCTTCCTTTATTTTTTATTACCAATTTATTAATAAAATTAAGCGGTATATTTCAGTTTATCAGTGTTTGTTAAAAACTCCAGTATTTCGCCGTAACAGATTTAGTTTCACAACCGAATTGAATAATAACATATCGATTGATCATCCTATATCTGCATACCGTCGGCTTAAGTGCGAGAGAACGTATCTACCAAAAAAGCCGCTTTTGAGCGGTATACGAAATACCATAACTTTTGTTACAGTTAAAATTTTGTAAAAACCGATTTATTGTTACTTTTCTGTTACTCTTTTCTGCTGAAAAAATTTAAAAAATCAATATGTTTTTAGAAATTATACTGTTTTTGCATCTCCTGGAAAGTTGGGTTTTTTTCAGATACGTTCCCTCACACTTAAGCCGACGATATACAGATGCGTTTCGCAAACGGGCTAAGAGTAAGGGACAAGTAGTAGACGACCTCCTAAGCAAGCTGAATGAGCTTGGCTACCGTGCCGTTGGCTATGCGGACGACCTTGCCATCATTATTACAGGGAAGTTCGACTCTACTGTCACTGATCTAATGAGATCAGCTCTGCGCACGGTCATTGATTGGTGTGCTAACGAAGATCTTACGATCAACCCTGCCAAGGCTGTTCTGGTGCAATTCACCAGAAGGCACCATCTGGACCTTGATCAAATACTGATCCAAGGCACGGCTATTGAGTACTCCAATGAAGTCAAATACTTGGGAATTACGCACGACAAAAGACTAAATTGGAACACTCATCTCAACACCACCCTAAATAAGACTACACGAGCCTCATGGGCCTGTCGAAGACTCTTCGGAAGGACTTGGGGTCTCACCCCGAAGATGATTTTCTGGCTATACAATACGATTGTCAAGCCGATCGTTTCTTACGCCGCCCTGGTCTGGTGGCCTAAAGTCCAGCAGCGGTTGGCAATCGACAAATGCAACAAGCTACAGCGACTTGCCTGCCTCTCCATGACAGGAGCAATGAGGACTTGTCCTACTGCTGGCATGGAGGCGGTGATTGGACTTACTCCACTGCACATCTCTATAATGAAATCTGCTGCTGTCAGCGCCCTGAGGCAAGCGATGACGGTATATATTCTTGTAACCAAGACTCACATACAAGAACAGCGTGAATACTGGATCTGCAATTTGTTTCTAAGGCTTCTAGTCAAAACAATTTTGACTGGGCTGTGAAGGTGGTTCATCCCTAATTCGTCGTCGGGAACCATTTTGAACTCCTGATAAATCGAGTCAGGTCTCTGACATCCGTGGAGCCTAGCTCGGTTAACTCTTCAAAGAAGGGGGAGCCCAAAAACCGGTTCCTACGGTTGGCTAGGGCCGGACAGTTACCAAGGAGGTGAAGTATGGTTTCCTCTTCGTCGTGGCAACTACTACAGAAGTCGTTTGAAGGCACGCCCAGCCTATCGGCGTGTCTACCTATGAGGCAGTGACCCGTGATTACGGCTACTGTACTGCTCATCATTTTGTGTCCGAGTAGGATGAGCCCTCTTGACCGCTTTGGGTCAAGCTTTGGCCATATCTGTTGGGTAATCAGGCAGGTGTGTTCCTCTTGCCAGTTAGTGTTAGCAATCTTGAGAGCCTCCTGTGAGAGTTCCAGTTGTGGTCAGCGGTTTACCCAGCTGGTGGTTAATGTCCGAATCAGGTCGAGTGGTACCGATTCTCGCTACTTCGTCGGCTCTGCAATTGCCCGGAACATCACTATGTCCAGGCACCCAGATGAGCCGTACTTTCAGATGCTCAGCTATGTCATTTAGTGCCGAGCGACATGTTATAACCGTTTTGGAGGTGGTGTATACTCCCGAGAGGGATTTAATAGCGGCCTGACTATCTGTGAAAATACATATAGTGTCTGTAGGTAGCGTTAGTTGATTTAGGCGGTCCGCAGCTACCTTTATAGCCATGATTTCTGCTTGAAACACGCTGCAGTAGTCAGGTAAGCGGAATGAGACATCGAGGTCCAAATGTTCCGAGAATGTTCCTCCACCCCCTTTGCCTTCCAATTTGGAGCCATCAGCGTAGAGATGCACTGAGTTCCCCGATTGGGGAGGACCTTACTCCCATTCCGATCTGGTGGGAAAGAAGGAATCGAATTTTGTTCCAAAGAAAGGCTTGGGCGAGGTGTAGTCGATATTGCTGGCAGTTCTACTGTCCAATATTTTGGAGTGACCGAAATCAGTTCGTTTCCAGGTCTGGATTGAGTTAAGCCTAATTGCGGCTAATGATGCGGTTTGCTTACCAAAAAGATCCAACGGTAGAAGGTGGAGAATAGTGTTCAGGGCTTTAGAAGGTGTGGTTCTCAGGGCACCTGTTATCAGCAGTGCTGCCATCCACTGAACTTTGTCTCCTTTGAACTCCTCAAGGATGCTTTATCGCCTCTGACCTGATATTGTTAAAAGCACCCTCAATATCAAGGAAGGCTGGAAGTGAGTATTCTTTCTGTAGTAGCGAATGCTCTATGATTGTGGTAAGTTCGTGTAGGGCTGTCTCTACGGACTTAGCTTTAGTGTAAGCATGCTGCGAGAGAGACAACTTGGAATGATTGATTGTCTCTTTAATCTAGATATCTAAGAGTCTCTCTAAGGTTTTGAGCAGGAAGGACGACAGACTAATGGGCCTAAAATCATTGGGCTTATAATGTGAGGCTTTTCCTCCTTTAAGGATAAAGACTACCTTCACCTTCGTCCATGAGGATGGAATATAGGTGAGGTTAAGGCAATCCTCATAGATGACAATTAGCCACGGAATCAGTATCTCGGAAGCTAGTTGTAGTTCAGCTGGGATGATGTTATCTAATCCCGGTGATTTGTAGGGCTTCAAACTTCGTATCGCCCATTTCAATTTTCTCACATCAAGTATCTTGTGGACCAGTTCATGGTCGCTTGTAGTATCCGACAACTCAACACCACTGGTTGCCGAGCATCCCGGAAAGTGCGTTTTTACAAGTAGCTCCAGCGACTCAAGACTGGATAAAGTCCAACTACCATCACTTTTGGTCAAGAGGCTTGGGGTGATGGGCGTTGTTGAGAGGATTTTCCGCAAACGACTCGCTTCAGAGGTGCTTTAGATTTTATTACAGAAGCCCTCCCATGAGGATCGTTTTGCTTTCCTAATCAGTTTCTTAAATTGTTTGAGGCATTCTTTATAAGAATTCCAGACATTAGTTTTCTTCGCTTGGTTAAAAAGCTTACGACACTCCTTTCTTAGGGTCGTGATCTCACTCGACCACCACGGAGGTTTGGGTTTACCTCTGGGTACCCTATCGGGGCAAGAAATTTGCGTCGCCGCATTACACGCAAGCGTTAGGGTGTCCACCACCTTGTCAAGGGTTTGCCTGTTTCCAATGTTTCCAATTACCGGCGGACCTGTGATAGGTAGGTTATTGCTGAGGACCTTCCTATAGAGATCCCAGTTTGTCCTGAGCCTGTTTTTATAAGGAGAACACATGTTTATGAAGTGTTATCCCAAATTCGATGTAGGCGTGGTCGGAAAAGGATGGTTCCTTGGATACCTTACACTCTGTTATTAAGTGGGCGGATTCTTTCGAGACTAACGTAATGTTTAAAACTTCCCGCCTAATTAAGTTAGTAAAAGTGGGTTCTGCACCCACGTTGCAAATCTGGAGGTTAGTTCCAAGAATAAAGTCAAAAAATAACTCACCTCTTTCGTTGATGTCCGAGCTGGCCCAGACTATATGGTGTGCGTTGGCGTCCGCTCCGATCACCAGCGTCTTCCTTTGCTCAGTGGCTTCTTTGACCGCATTCCTGAGTGTTGTACCAGGAATGTCCACCACATCGTGCGCCACGTAACTGGAGATAATCCGAATATTGTGGGGTTTGAATTCCAGAGTGGCTGTTGTAGTGTCCTTATCACTAAACTGAGGAATGATAAGGGTATTAATATTGGTTTTTGTGAGGATACATGATCTTGGTTTACCTGTGCCTTGTAAGTAGAGGAGCTTATACACCTTCATGTTGAGTCCGCAAACCTTGTCTCTGATAACCCAAGGTTCTTGGACAAGGATGAGCTCTTCTCCTTTTTGTGCAAGACGAAGGAGAAGGGCTGCGGACGCTGCCTTCGAGTGATGAAGGTTAATTTGAACTACTCTTATCATCACTGTGTTTAGGTGAGGATGCCTCTATCACAGTGATGTCAGCAGTCTCCCCTTCATTGCTGGCATCTGCATCTGTGGAGGAACCCAGAAGTAGGTTCTCCATCACTGGTCCGGGATAAGGGTGTCAACTTCCATAGTGGAGTTGAGTTCCGCATCACCATCTTCTTGTGAGGGAGTGACAACGGCAGAAACTGTCGTTGCACTCTGTTCTCCTTCTTTCTCCGCAGATACGGCAGTAATTACTAATCGAAATCGGAGCAACAACAAAACACGTGTGCTAGCTAACAGACATACTCTCTGAGTACTGAGAGCGAAGGGAAGCAAACCAGTCAAATGAACCCCAATCTATAACAGGAAGAAAAAATTACGAATGCGTCTTCGGCTGAACTTCCTCAAGCTTCAAGACACTTTCTTTGAACCAAGTTGCAATAATTAATTTTTTAACCATTGCTGTTTCTGTAAATGTTTTTCGCCTGGGTTCACTTGCTCAATGAGGTTGAACATATCCATAAATATCCTCATTTTTTCTCATCTAGACATTTCCTTCAACCCAGCTGTTCAGATTCTCTACTGTCATTTGTAAATACTTTGCCACCATGTGCATAAGTAGCAGTGCTGCCACTGCATGTTCATTTCGATGCAAGTGACTGCTGACATTTTCGAATGGGCCCAGACTAGCATCTTTAAGTGCTAACTTATTTAAAAGTTGTTTTAGTCCCACAGTACTACACACACATCAGTGTTTATTATAAGATTTTGTGTTTGTAACTAATGATTTAGTGAACGTTTTATTGTTCTGAATACCTTATGGAAGTTTGTTTTATTTTTACACACATAGGTCATAGATCTATGCAATCCTAAAGAAACATAAAAAAGTACAACAGTAAAATTACATTTTGAAAAATCAAATTTCTTTTAAAACATTTATTATTACTAGAAAAGAATAGGTAACCAACTACCCTTCTTTGCTTCTCCCCCGATATTTTTATCTGACTTCAACATTCTTACAATATTCATTCGAAAAAACAGTGTCACATTTAGAAAATTGTTTGCATTACGCATTCTTAAAGTTATGCTGATCTTAGAATATAGTTATTGGCTTCAGAAGCTGTTTTTACGAGTATAAGAATAGTAAACAAAACAAATCCTTAATATGTAAAGACAGTCATCGGATGGATGAATCACGAACAGCTTTCGTAGAAGTGAACAAATGTTATGGAATATTTTCTTACTAAATAAAATACAAAACTATCGAATGGAATTTGAGATTGTGTTGTGATTTTTTTACAAAAATGTATTCTAGTCTTTCAGAGCTCTTTTCAATGAACAACGCTTTAACAAATTTCGTCTATAACAGAAAAAGAAGTGTGTGGCATTATTAGCAAATTACTATCACTTAACCATTTTTAATTATTTATAAAATGGTGGAAACTTTCTGCTACCGATGCTGACGCATTCTCCTTTCTTGCCATGTTGCAAATTTGCGCGCTGCTGATTGCAATAGCTGGTTCAAATGTTGTGTTAGGGATGCACCTAAAGGGGATAATTCACGCATAGAACGGTCCTAAAAAAAAGTTTAACAACTTATTATATTTAAAATGTAATCAATACACATCAACTACCTCAAATGGCGTTAGTTTAGCCATTTTAAATCGCTGTAATGCCTCATGCATACGAACTGCCTTTGCTTCTAGTTCTGATGTGGTTGGCGGGAAAGCCCGCCAAAAATGTCGAAGAAGCTCGCTTAGCGACAGGTACAGATTCCGAAGCTCTTTTTCTACATCAGGCGGGACAAGTTCTATCAAATTTGAATGTTCACTTAATTTTCCTAAATATCAAATGTAAAGTAACTTACGTGCTAAAGACTGTTCTTGAAAGCCTCGCATCAAAGCGCCACCGGGACTAAGTTCCCCTAAAGCATTAACTGCTGCTGTAGCACTTACGAGAACTTTATGCGGCGTCCTTTGACCCCACGATTCTTTATCGTGTAAAATTTGGTACTGCGTCATTTCAAGCTCTTGTGGTTCATCTATAGTTTCATAATTTGTTACAGGAACAGGTCCGTGCAGGTATCTCTCTACTTTTGACAAATTAAGTTGCTGATTCTTTTTCTGAGAATTTGAGTTAAACTCATTAAAGTTCGGGTCTATTGATGGCGCTCCTAAATCTTCATAACTAATCTTTTCGAGAATTCTTTGTCGTTTTGGTTTATTTGGCGAAACTCCTGCTTGTGAATCAGAAGAACTACGACGAGACGATGGATGACTATCACTGTTGAGACCATTGCTATTATTAAAGGACTTTTTACTTTTTTCTTTGATTCCATTCAAAATGTGATCATTCTTATTTGTGTCTATTGATGAAACGTGTGTGGCAGTTGATGTTGCTGACAGCGAATTAGTAACGTCGGCGCATGTTTTTAACACCTAAAAGATAAAACAGGAAATAGTTGAAATATAAAATCAATAATTAATTCAAAGGCAATAATCTCACTATTTCAGCTTAGGCTAGTAGAGCATTTGCGCTGTGTGGATGTATGTAATTTTTGTATCATATTGCTTGAAGCTTTGCCAACTTTGTCATTAAAATATTAAACTGATGATACGGAAAAAGTTATTAAGCTAATGCTCAACGACTGACATACATCATTAAATAAAGTTTTCTGCTTTATCAATAAATGGCACTGTTAGTAGATGAAATATACTCAAATCGACTCATGCGGCGAAGTTATAGGTGGATGGAAACGAAAGTAAAAGAACAAAGGACTTAAAAAAAAACTTACAAGATCAATGAAAGAGCTAACCCATTATGTCCAATCTCTGGATACTATCCATTAGTTATTTTCAAATATTTTAGCAACTTGTAGTTGATAAGTGATTCAAGAACCTTAGATAGGGCATACATATCCTAACTTTGGAATTGCTGCGAAAAATGGCAAGTATAAATTAGCAGCACGCAGGTTAGCTTATAAAGGCTCCCGTTATGAATGAACTAGTGAAATTGTTCTGTACAGTTTGAATAAAATACCATAGGCCCTCCCCCTAACAAATACCTTCCGTTTAAGGATGTGGTCGAAATAGAGCTTTGATCAATAAATCACTATTTTATGTGTATTTCGCACATCCTCATAGAACCACCCCCTTTAAAGGGAACAATTTAGATGCCTAGAAAGCTGTGTGATTCTTTATAAAGGCTCCTAAAACAGTCATTGTTGAAACAACTGTTGGTATTCGGTTTCATATTTATGAACGTATGAGGAATAAAGCGATACATCGCAAACCATAGGATGTTCAAAATATATTTAATGCAGTTCCTTATGAAAAACCAAAACTTTTATCGATAAAACCCAAAGTACAATGCAAAAAAGATTTTGCGAGTGTCTTCTAACATATGGAGAATGAAAGTAAAAGTGGCAATAAAAAAGTGCATTAATAGAAAGTTAATTTAAAGTGAGTGATATTAATTTTCTTTTATAATTAGTTGCAAAAATTTGGTTACGGGAATAATCACTTAATTATTTCATGCTCATTTGAACGGTTGCGAAACTTGAAACGGCGCTTTCATAGAGTAGCAAAACTTCTATCACTAGCGGATCTTTTCATCTTCTTACTTTAATTTTCTAAAATTAGTACAAAATAGTGACTATAATCTGTTCCAAAAAGTTTGTCAGTACATGCTCTTATGGACTATTCCTGTCTGCTTTATTAGGTCTGTTCACGTACTTTTTGATCAGAAATATTCTGAGTAAAAATGTTAAATAGGAGAAGTTACCAAATACCAAGAGTACGTGAACAGGTTTGAGTAGTCTTGGACAAAAAATAAAGTAATAACTGTCAAAGTGACAATTAGTGGCTTTATAACAAAGCTTAACAAAAGCACTCAACTTATTTCTTCGGGTAACTTTGGACTAACATTTTTAAGTAGGGGAAATGTTACCTCAGCAAATTTTCCCCCATTTCATGAGTACGTGAACGCGTTTGGGTAAACATATAATGCATTTACCCAAAACTAAGTACGTGAACAGACCTATTATCCCATCATTTTCCTATGCATGCATCCCTCTTCCTCAGCACGCTGTTGCCACGATTTCAACTCAGAACATTTTCTGATTTTTCCTCGTGGGCTTGCCATAAATGCCATGTAAATATAACACATTTCTTGATGAATCCATAACCATTCATTAGGGCTTTTTTTATTAACAGCTGTGCAACATTGAACCAAAAATATATACATATTTCAAAATAAATAATTCAAGCATTTCTACAAATCTACTGCTAAAAGATATAATCTGGCTACACTAAATCTTCTTTCCGACCATTCCAGTCACTCGAATTCTTATTGCATCGGAAAACTTCGCATATAAAATCACCCACCACTAAGTGTCGTCCAAAAGCATCTTGCCATTTACCGTGTACTACCAATCTTTTTGGAACAGAGTATAGTAATAGTAATTTTTAAAGGGCAACAGTTTTTCTTAGTTAGGGTTTCTTAGGGGGCACTCTATGAAATGGTTTTTTTGCTTTAATCGATAGATATATTATCTGAGAACATTATTGCAAAGTTTCAAAGTCCAACTCCGAATACTTTCGGAGACAGTTCTTTGAATTTACTCGCGAACCTGAATTTACTTCCGAATCTAAACTTTGAAGCGCGTTTTCTCAAAACCACGTTTTTAGAGTCCGTTTACACTATTAAAAAAAATATTGAACCCATCTACACGACTGTATACTCCTTTTGTAAGATATTGAAGTGCATGAACCTCGAAAATGTATTAAAAAAAATTTTTTTAACTGTTTTTTTTAATAAAAACAACTAAGCAAAAACCAACTTTTTTTGTTTATATGGTTTTGTTGCTAAATTTTGAAAATTTATATAGTTTTTGAGGTTCACGCACTTGAGACAAGCCTGCTGATTAATTTGATATATCATTTGTATGTTTCAGACTTCAACTTCGGACGGCATCGTGTGAACGGGAAGACGTCTTTTTTAAGACCAGCCTCGGAAGATGCTCAATATGTCCGCCATTTTGAATTTTTTTTTTAACCTTAAACTAATATCTACAGATATTTCAAACGGAATTTTCCTCTTCTTTTTCTGTTTCTGTAAAATAAAAAAAATTGGCCATTTTTTAGCGTTTCATAGAGTGCCCCCCTTAACGTACTTTTGTTTACGCATCGGTGCTCTGAAGATCTGGTGTGAAAAAATTAAAAGGGTGATGGATTGAACCTAGACAAACACTACTACATCTACTCAACGCAGACATCAAAAAAACCTCCTAGTCCAATGACATTTCAAAATTCTCCACAGTGTTGATCTAACTCCTACAATTGCAGGTACAGTCACTTCCAAAAGTGATAGAAATGTTTTGAAATTACCGAAGATTCGGCAATTTTCCGCATTTTAACCGAAATTCATGTAATTAATACAAAAAATAAAATTCTTTTTATTGAATTCTAAACGTATTACAATTAATTCCATTGCGTTACAAAAGCTTTTCGCAACGTCCTCCGTCACCTTCAATATATGCAAATAACCTCCTAATTTCCTGTTAAAGGTGTACTGTAGCCAACCTCTCCCGTATTTTCGTCCCTGTAATTCCAATTCTGCTAACTAACTCGTCTCTATTGTTAACATACCTTGAATAAACTTCATCCTTCATTGTTTTCTGGAGCTCTAGCAGGCCAAGGAATCAGTGCACTTCGTCCAATCCAGCGGTCAGGAAATTTTTCATTTAATATTGCCTCACAATGTTTACAGCATACACTGGGGATCCATCGTATTGTTACCACATTGCCTTAAGATTATCTAGAGGGATGTCCTCTAGTAGATTTAATAGTGTATTTACCAAAAAGTTCGCATAAATTTGGTTACTAAGCACTTGCGGTCCTATTAAATGGGCGCCAATGATACCAGCCCAAAAATATTGGCTCACAATTTTGATGGAAGGAGGTAGACTTGTCCTATGTTGGTTAATATCCGACAGGGTATGAAGGTTGTTAAATTTTGAGATACCATCCCCGGTGAACTGCGTTCATCCTATTCTTTTTTATACCAAAATTTCTATCAGGTATTAGTAACAGAACGTCAGGATACAAGGGTGTGAACTCTATTTAATACAAGCTAATATCATCAATAAAACAAAAGTACACTAACATTTTTATAATTGTCTTACAGCTTTTTAGCGCTTTTTGTGAAGTCGGTTCAACTTGTTTTTTTAAAACTATTTTATTTTTCACTTTTTAGTGTCTTCTACTCTCTCTATACAACGAAGAACCATCCAAATCGGTCCACGCTTTAAAAAGTTAGGTTTAACCCCCTACCCCACCTCCATTTCACTAAAATAGTTTTATCATGGTAGCAATAAAGGAACATACTCTACCGAACCGAAAAGAAATCATCGAAATCGGTCCACGCGTTACGAAGTTGCTACCCCTCCCCCTCCACCACAACCACCAGAGGACCAAATTATTCTCCTATTAGGAATGGGCGATCACACTCTATACAACAGCAAAAGAACCATCTAAATCGGTCCACGCGTTACAAAGTTAGGTTCCACCCCCCTTCCCCCACACCAACTCCACCAAAATTTTTTTCTCGTGGTATCAACCAGGGAGCATACTGTACCCAAAAGAAAAAGAATTATCCAAATCAGTCCAAGCGTTACGAAGTTACACTACTCCTCCCCCACCCAACCCTCACCATGGAACAAATTATTCTTCTATTAGCAATTGGGGAGCATATTCTATACAACAGCAAATGAACCATCCAAATCGGTCCACGCGTTACAAAATTAGAAGTTAGGTTCCACCCCTCCCCCCCCCCCCCCCCCCCCCACAAACATTTTTTTCTCGTGGTATTAACCAGGGAGCATACTCTATCCAACAGAAAAAGAATTATCCAAGTCGGTCTACGCGTTACGAAGTTAGACTACTCCCACCCTCCACCCCCACCCCTCACCATAGCACCAAATTAACACACTCTATACAACAGAAAAAGAACCATCGAAATCGGACCACGCGTTACAAAGTTAGGTTCCACCCCCACCCCTACCCCACCAACATTTTTTTCTCGTGGTATTAACCACGGAACATACTCTACCCAAGCTGGAAAACATGCACTCAACGTCCATCACAGACAGGGCCTGTGCGACCCTATGTGGTGGGCACATTCCTTAGACGAAGAAGTTAGCGCTGCAAAAAAGTCCAAGGGCCGAGCGTGTCTTCAAAGGTGAATATACCCCGACAGAAGGGTGCGATGAAGCCCGCAGAAGACGCGGAAGAGAAGCCCAAAGCGGGGAAAGCCAAGATGGTCCTGCCATCAACATTATCAGCTTCGGAAGGCACGAGGGCAACCATGGTGCTGACCATGGCGGAAGCGGCTCGAGAAAGCCTAAGCTTTACAGTGATTGACACCGACAGCAAAGCTTGGAGGCTTAGTGCAGAGCGCTTGATGCTAGTGGAACACTAGCCTAACTTACGACTGATAGTGTTTAATGAACTGAAGTTCTGTTCGACAGGAAACTACATTGATCAAGGCACCCGCACGAAAAGAATGACATAGCATAGGGCTTTTTAGACTTCTAGAAATGCGATGGAAGGGTATAGGGATTATCTCCCTATATTATAAAATTGATATACACATGTGTAATCAGGCCTATGAGAACACACGGTGTGATATCCTGGTGGAAGATAATGGAGGTTAGAAGAAACCAAAAGATAATATGTTGTTTAGGCATCACGGGGGCACAGACAGACAGACATTACCCTACTACAAATCATTCATGTCAAAAGTGGGACACTAAGCTCGGCAGTACGTTTTTGAATAAAGTGTGGAAAGTAAGTGGGACAACATATGCGATTAAAAGAATATTTGAGGAAGAAAATAGCTGGGACTACCAAACCGAAAACCCCAACTTAAAAGTTAACCTCAAAGTTACCTTCTTGACAAAAAGACAATGTGGTGACCCAAGAAAACACTGTAATGATGTACACAGACGGCTCAAAAACGAATTTGAATGTGGTTTTGGAGTCTCATGAGAGAAACAAAGCTTCAGATATGCGGTGGGGTGAATAATTCAACTTCTCTCCATCAGTGCGAGATCACAGTGATCAAGATAGATGCAACCACTCAGCAAACCATATTTAACGTGTAACGTAGAGCTTTTTCATGTCAGTGTGCGGGATTTTATAAAAATGCATACACTAGAAAAAGTCAGTTGATTTTTAGTTTCCAACTGACTAAAAGTCACTTCTGAAAGCGGTCTGCATAACTAAATGCAATGCATTCAAAATGCGTTACTTATAATGCAGATTTAACGCTTTTGCTACAGCGTGCATAGTGATATATTTCTGAGGATCCTGATGCCTGTTTAGAGTGGGACACGTTTAGATTTATAAAGGGAAATTAAAGTGGTATCTTATTCATTTGGAAAACTTTGCAAGCACTAATAAAAATAGGTTTGCTGGGAATACCAGGAATACTATATTTTCAGGAATTTGCAAGAGTGAGTTGGCTGGCTATCTTCGTCTGACGACGTCATAATAAGACGCTTCGTTTCAGTCATAACATTAACAATTTTTCTTATATTTGCCATATATAACCTTAATATTAAACAATTCTATTATTTTAACCTATTCCCAGGTTACTTCTTGTCCCAGGTTTACTTCTTTAATTTCGAAGAAATTTCTACATCCTCTGCTATAATGAGTGATGATTCTTCTCAGGATAAGAGGTGAGAAGTAGATCTCCAATCCCATAAAGCGTGTACGGTTTGGATTACTACTGACATCGAGCGGAGAATCATCTTTATTTTAAACCAGTGGGAACACACAGTAGAGGTGACGTAACTTCAAATTAATATGCTTTATTTACGTGCAAACGTTAGTTTCATTCCAGGGATGATATTTCATATATTAGAGTCGGAGAGCTTGTAACAAGTCATGTATCTTTACAGTGTAGAAGCAGTGCATTTCGGTTTGGGGACTGACCTGTATAAAGTAGGGTATTATAAAATGTATTAAACTGAATAACTAGAATACATAATATACATTACTGAAATGCATTTTGTATGCGTTCATGCGTTAATGAAAGCATTTTAAATACCTTTATAGTTTTCTAGGGAGGAGTGAGATCCTCTAAAATAGCCATATATACAAATATCCCTTACGAAGTCAGACAGCCTAAACAAAGTCACCCCAACATACGTGCCAAGGCGCTTCGGAATCGCTGGAAATGAAAAAGCAAACGAATTGGTGTGAAAGGGAACAAACGAAGAGACTCCAATAACGCTCGATTTTGGCATTGTCATCCAGGAAATCAAAAAGGAAATTCTGTAGGCCTGGTGACAGGGCATGCGGGACTTCAATTTATCACAGAAGAATAGAAGTAATAGACTCCAGCTTGTGCAGACGATGCCGATATGAAGATGAGACAGTTTGGCACGTTCTGGTCAATGATCGGCCTCAACACAAAGGAGATTTACTGGACGTTTAAACATAATTTAGACAGAAAAAAAGCAGCGAAAACCCACGAAGTCTCAAAACATTGAAAATTTAAACAGAATCTAGCATTGAAAAGAAGATATTAAAAAGATATATCAGACTAAATATAAGTTTCAAGTTTATTCATGAATTTTATAATATTTTAGAATGATTAATTCATAAATCTTTGAAAAAAAACGTGTTTTAGTCTAATGATTTGGACACCTCTGTAAATTGGCACAGCAGTGAGAGTAAAATATAAAATTGTAAATTAGTGTTTAAATATTTATGTTATGTGTAAATGTTAGTTATGTTAAAAATTTTTGTACGCACCATAATAGAATGCTGATTAAATCTCTTGATCATACTCTGATGTACAATATTCCCGCTATTTACACCACTCTTTTCCGAATTGTTTCCGCCAAACCCTTCCTCTAAACTAGTATCTTCAAATTGCCTTAGATCAAGCAAAGGATCGCCAGCTCCTTGTTGCACTGCTGCCTTTAATGTTTGGTCATCGATTTTACCGCACTCTGTGAAAATGTCTTTGGTCCCAGCAGTTATTCGATCACGATGAAAGTAATGTGATTGAAAAAATTTCGTCCAGAATTCTGACTCACTAAGTTTCGATGGAACATGCTCCTGGTGTTTGCGTTTTACAGCCGGATACGTTTTAAAGATACAATGAATTATGTCCGCAGTCAAGTTGTATTTAAGTCCGTTACAGCCATCTGTTTGTGGTTTAATGTCCGCTAAAAAAGCACCAGATACACCTAAAAAGACATAAGACATAAAAGAAATATTTTAAATATGCTTACTGTATTAATGTACCAATTTCTTGCTTTTTGGTATTTTTGTGCTGTGTGTAACTCTTTGCATGCGTTGCCCAAAATTCTTCACTTGTTAAAACTTGAGTAATAACCAGGTCTTTATACAATTGTAACAGATGCGGATTCTCCGAAAGAATACGGTTTTTTTCCTCTAACTCTTTGTCAACTTTTCTTTTAAAATTTGGTAAAAGCTGTTGTAGCAGTTCCTTAACTTTATCCCTATCTGCGATCTGGGCTCCTTGGCCGTTTTTATTTACAAAATGAAAGGTGGAACTGTTCCCATCATGCAAAACCACCTGTAATTGAACTTTAGGCTTCCCTTCCGGTGAAATCTTCTGCACTATAAATGAAATTGAGAGTTTTTTTTAATGGTATATATAACAGTATTATTTACTCTTAATGTCTTGATATCTATGTGAAACTGCAACGGTGTCACGGTTCTCTGCCATCCAAGCAACGCGTTCGTTCATTACATATAACGTTCCATCGCCCTTTTTGTAGCGAACTTCTCCCATTTGCAGGAGAACATCTTCACTACTAGTTGTCATTTTGATTTAAATTCTTCGAGGATTAGTATCCTCTTTCCTAGTGATATGACGTAACTGGTTTGAAGAAGATGGCAATTTATATTCCTACAAAAAGACAACGTGGATTATTATGCTTTAATGTGTACATTAAATTAGTTTTATTGATACTAAATCGATATTTATTCAAGGAAGCAGTGAAAAGCTAAAAATAATGTTACATTCGTTTTTGTTTTGTTTTTTATTTTCTTGGTTTTAGTACATCATCTAATGTTAAAGAAAACGTTTAACTTAAAAATGTGTTGGCCTCCCTTCCCAAACCCACCCCTAGGTGCTAGATGTGTCTTAATCCCATAGTATCTAACGAAATATTTAGAGTGTGATTGTTCATCTCAGTAATCCCGCAATCTAGGATACGGCGATCTTCATCTGGACATTGGCAAATGTTAATTACATCTCCCAGCGGTAGCAACCAGGCAATGCATCCTAGAACGTAACTAATGCGGGAGGAGATAACCTCTTGAAAAATCCCCCTAACTCCAAGGTTGTATTACGCCATACCAAGGGAGTCTGCAATGGTGTCCTCCTGTCTGCAGGACCCAGGAGTAATTGGGTCGGGAATGGCGCCTTGTTAGGCACTTCTGTAGGAGTAGAGGTAGAGGGTATGGTTGACCCTAACATGTTGGCTGTATCCACGATACCCGCAACACAACAAAAGGAATTCTGAGAAAAGTTGGCTATAGAGGCTGGCTTGCGGCGGCTATAGAGACTGGCTTGCGCCGGCTGAAAGTGCTGTACCATTGCTGGAAGAAGGCGCCATTGGCAAAATAATAACTAGCAGTCGCTCAGGTGTGGCCGTGGCAGAGATGGTACATAGACTCTAACAATTTGGCTTTATATATATATATATATATATATATTATACATTTTTTACAGACCTGTCTTCCGAAGGATTAGTTTGTGGTTAATCCGGAGGAGATTACTTTTCCTGTCTCTCGACTAAATCTTTATGGTTTGGGCCTCTTCTCAATGCCATGGGCAAAGAGGTGTAGGTTTTGATTAACGCATGGACCAAGAAAGAACACTGGAGACGTTGGAATAACATGAATTCCCGCAGATAGGCTACGGTTCTAGCAGTGACCCAGGAAACCTAGATTAGCGGCGACTGTGGGATAACTGGATACTCAGTTGCCCCCGCTAAGGAAGACTGGGAGGGAACGAGAAGGGACCCGCTTCGATGTGGTCGGCTAATTCCCGGAGAGGTGTTTTTAGTGAGTAAGGATCTCACACTACCGGAGTGCACTGGCTGTCCGTTGTCTTTTGGAAGACATGCACTCCCACCTAACTACTAGCCATTATCTTCTGACCACCTCGACGCCTCTGCTTCGATTTCCGTCTGACCCACCTCTCCTCTGTATACACCAAACATTGAACCCGCTACTTCCTCCTCATGCCCAGCTAATTGCAAGCCATCATCTTCCTTCACTTCTACCTCCTCTTCAGCACTCATATATCGATCCAGTAATGCAACCTACAGTGAAATTGACTTTGCGTTCTGCTGATTCCAACGATGGACGATACCTCTTGTCCCACGGGACCGCCGCATTTATGACAACGTACGTCTATTTCTAGCCTATCTTCACGACAAACCGAATTCCGTTTGTGTTAACGGTAGGACCAGCACCAACGTCATGTTAAGTATACATCAAGAAGTATACGTCTTACACCAACTTTTCACTAAGTACCACGAATCATTCAATATCCCTTCCCAGAATGTTGCTGCGTACGTCAGTTCTCGCCGCATTTCCTTTGTTGTTACATTGTTGTTGTTGAATTTATTTTACTGGGTGACTTTAAACTTCCCTGTATTAAATGGTCATTGTCTGAGGACTGAGGACCATCTCCTCTCCTCCCTCGACCGTCACCATCCTCCCCTGTTCCTCGTTTTCTCCTATGAACACCCTCACGTCCTTTCAAGCTCCGAGTCTTCTCTTTCTTAAATTTTCGTAAAGGCGACTTTAAGAAATTAAATCACTTGCTCCTCAACTCTAACATTGGCACTATCCCTCAACATCTTCCAATTGCCGTTGCTTTAGAGGCGTTCTATTCGGAAATAGACGCTTGCCTTACACAATCTATCCCCCTTATTATTATTACTATTATTCCTACCTATATGCTTATACCTTTCTGAACGTTGTGATACCGTCTACTATGAGTACCTCCAACGCATGGAAACTAGCCTCATATCCGACCCCAAACGTTTTTATAACTTTATTAATTCCAAGAAATCTTTTAGCGACAATTCCCTACAACCTGATGTGCTTGGGAAAACGAGGAAGAAAGCTTGTGCCAAATCCGAATTTGCACAAACAAGGAAGGAAGTGTGAAGAAGCCGGAGACTGTCGACAAGGGGAAGGTTATACCTGCAACCAATAAGGTAGTGGAAGGCGGAAAAAGAAATAGGTCGAAGGAGGTTACCCCTACGTTACAGAAGAAATCAAACACAGGAAAGACACCCACTTTCAGTGAAGTAGTAAACGAATCACTGAAGGTGGCAATAATAGATAGAAACCACCCTGAGGGAAAGATCGTGGACCCAACAAACCAATTGAGTCTAACGACAAAGTTCGAGGAATGGCAGATAGAAGCCTTGATGGGCGAATCGGACTTTGTCCCAAGGTTTCACTGGAGTGGCTTTTTCAACGGACTCTTCAGGTAACCTGAACCTAACCTGGAAGTGATTGGGAAAAATGACGTGCCCATGATAAATAAAATTTCGGTCTGGCTCCCAAATGAGTTTAGGGAAACGAGGGAGATTTTGAGTTTCATGGACAAGTTAAACCGGGACATGGACCTCGAAACTTCCAAGTGGAAGATATCAAGCGGGCAGTCAATGACCTCAATTACAATAAATAAACCTATTTTCAGTCAGCTAGACTGTAGTCTCGTATCTCTGGGCAAATTCCTTTGTAGCTAAAATGCTTTTAGCTGAAAGAGGCAATCCACACACAAGCATTTCTTCCGATGACAATGAGTGCTTCTTTAGCAGTTTTAACTTTTCACGATATCAGCAGTCGAGCCAATTCCCTGCTCCCTCTTATCGATATTTTGCGAGGCCTTCGATGCTTTTAATTCACTACATTTTCTGATTTTTACAACTGGCTGGCTATCAATGCAACAAGGTCATTTTACAGAAGGATGGAAGGAAACTGTAATTTAACCAGTCGAAAAGTGAGAAATACAAGCAAATATGAGGAATTCAGACCAATAAACACGCTTGCAACCTATGAAAAGATTTTGGAGAAAGTTGTTCAGTTGCAGTTGAAGGAATATTTAGAAGGAAATAGACTAATATTGAGAGAGCAGTCAGGCTTTAGAAGAGGACACACTAAATTTGGACCTGCTAAAATGGAAGGAATCAATGCAAAGAAAGCAAAAAGTATTGGCGGTGTTTTTAGACCTTAAGCGAGCTTTCGAAACTGTAGATCAAGATATTTTATTGAGAAAATTGAAGAAGTATGGAGCAAAAGGAAAGGAATGGGCATGGTTTGATAGATATTTGTCCGGAAGAATGCAGCGAACTAAGGTAGACAAGGCGATGTCTCAGAGAAGGGCAATAAATACAGGAGTGCCACAAGGTCCTTTGCTGGGTACTCTACTATTTCTTTTTTACATTAATGATATAAAAGAGTGTATTTGATGGTGCAAATATTGTATTATTTGACGATGACGCATTATTATATGTTGTGGGAGATGATATTAGTGAGTGTGTGAATGCAATGGAACATAATTTGCGAGAACTGAGTGGATGGTTAAGAATGAACAAGTTGAAAGTGGACATTAGAAAAACCAAATTTATGACAATCAGGGTAATTTAAAAATGGATAGTGATTATATTGAAGAACTGGAAAAGATAAAATATCTGAGTGTGATAATTGATAATAATAATGTTCAAAGAGCACGTGGATTATATATGTGGGAAAATAGGTAAAAAAAATTGATTTTTTAAAAAGAAAGTCTCAATGCTTACGGCAATAAAAATCTATATTGTAATAATAAAACCGCATTTTGAGTACTGTTCGTCTGTGTAATTTTTACTTTGCAGTGGAATGATGGATAGATTACAGAAACTTCAGATTAAGGGAATGAGAGCAATTCTTTGTTGCAATAAATATTCGCCTATTAAAGTTATGGGAGTCATTAAAGTGGATGAGTGTAAGAGAAAGGATTGTGTTAAAGGTTTTGTTGTTAATCTTTCAAATGAAAAATGGATTATTGCCTGGGTACCTGAGTGAATATCTGATGTATACAAGTGAAGTACAGCCGTATGGCCTAAGAGTGAATGAGTTTAGGTTAGTAAATTTTACCACAGTAAGGACACAAAATTCTTTAATTTATAAGGGCCTTAAAATGTATAATAGGTTAAGATATGACAGCAGTGATATGAATGTAGATAGATTTAAGAGATATTGTATAGAATTTATAAAGAATGTATTTTTTTGTGATTAAGGAAAAGTTTGAGGTAATGTTTTTTTAAGGTATGAATGAATGAATTATATGTAGTTGTAAAAGAGCATTAATTTGTTGCTAATAAATGAAATGAATGAATAAACTTCACAAGTATTAGTGAATAAACACAGTATTTATAGAAGAAAGAAAGAGAGAGAGGGGCAGAGGAAGAAACACCCGATTCGATACCGATTGCAAGTTAATTAAAAGTGGATTCAGTATTAGGTTTGTTCGATAAGCGGCCGTCTGGAGCAATTCGGGATTTTTTGAGAGGTGTCAAAAAAGCCTGGGGCACCCCACGATTTGAAATCTTATCGAACGCAAGTTTGATTGAGAACTGTCATAGTGGCAAAAGTGGCAGTTCACGAAAGTTTTGTTTATTGGGTAGATGACTTTAAGTACTTTGTGAAATGAATGCAACTACGAGGGTCATTCAATAATTAAAGAGACAAATTGGTCTGAGAAAAAAACCTTTTATTTTTACAAAACAAAACTTTTCCTACTTTTCAACATAATCCCCAACAACATTTATGCACTCGTTCCAACGGGTTAATAACTTTTTTATACCGGCTGCAAAGAACTCTTTGTCTTGGTGTTTGTGCCAATTTCCCACAAATTTTCTGACATCTTCGTTATCCTGGAACTTCTTCCCACGTAATGCCTCCTTCAATGGTCCAAACAAATGGAAATCACATGATGCTAAATCGGGACTGTAACTCCCAGCCTATTTTGTTGATGGTTTCACGGGTTAGTTTAGCAGTGTAAGGACGTGCGTTGTCTTGATGGAGAATCACACCTCTCCTCTGAGACCCACGACGTTTATCTCTCATAGTTGGCTTTAATTTGTTCAAAAGCATATCTGAGTAGTATTGGATTTCGCCATACAATTTAGTGATTTTAGAGTATATATTAGCTGGTTTTTCACCTTCAGCAAGTACAAATACAAATCACAGAACGTTGTTCAAACAATGTGGAATTTTCAAGTGGACTTGCCATCGTTAAACTTAATTTTGAGGTTATAAACACAGCAACGTTGATCCAACAGCTGATCAGGACTCATCTCAGTGAGTGAGCCAACTTAAAGTCCTAAAAGTACCAAACTTGTCCTACCAACCATTTTTCCCCAGACCAATTTGTCTCTTTAATTATTGAATGACCACTCGTAATATAACTCTGCTGCGTGAAATATTGGACGATGATTGGTTGCTGTTAGGTGATTCCAGCTTTTCAGATGAATCAAGCGACAAAAGACAACTAAACAAAGACAGCTAAGCAAACAAACAAAAGAAAACTAAACAAAGGCATCTTTACAAAATGACAGCTCTACTTTCTTTCTCTAACATTTCCCTGGATCGAGTTGAGAGCACTTCCGAGCAGCTACGAAGTTCTCGTCGAACACAGAACTATGAGTTCGGAGCAGCTGCAAGTGGTTATCGAACGCGTTGGGGCGCTCTAGCGCGCTCCAGGGCTAGTTATCGAACAAACCTATTACTAGCATTACATTGAAATGCCTTTTACCATGGGTTACTGTCGGTGGGGTTTGAACTTGAAATGCTCCTGTTGGAAGTCCAACACGTATCCATTATTCACCCGACGACCAGATAGTACATAGCTTATAATACTATTATTATTATTACAATTTCCCTAAATATTTACTCACTTCTTAGTGGATCATGTCATTTTATCAGGTATTTTCTTAAGTTTTTTATTTCATTGTTATAATACTTCATGTTTGCCTTGACACAGCTCCGCTTTCTAAACGATTAGCTAAGAGAAGTCCAGTAACCCCTACCTTGTGGGTATGTGGCGGGATAAAAACTTCAACCGATTCAAGACAACGATTGCAAGAGGACCTACAATTTAAAGTAGATTCCGAGCAACCAGCATTTTCTCTGCAACCTCCATAGCCCAATATAAAATCACTAGGATTTGTTTATCAACATCTGGATCTATCTCCTTCAAAACAACATTTTTAATTTACAATAGATTTCCTTGTAACAATCGATTTTGAGTTTGAATTGGTAAATTGGGTTAACAGATGAATTAGCATTGCTATTTTCGCTGCAGTTAAAAGAACAAGGAACACAACCAATTAATTATTATCTGAGCGGTATTCTAAATAAACCATTCAAAGAAAATCGCACACCCAACAGCAGGTGACATTTGCAATAAATTATATTTTTTCCCATTGAAGTGGTGGTTATTGTACATAGCACAGGTGGACTCACTCCCACCTTACGAATTTTGTATCTGCTGTTTTTTATTGCAAATAGTGGTTCATTGGGTCAAAATTTGCGAAATTTTTTTAATTAAGCAAAGTATATCTGTGACACCTGCACATTCTTATTTTTTTCGTTATTTCGTTGTGTTTAATGTTGGCGAAATATATAATTTGCCGTAGATCTTCAACTTCCCGGTAGTCAACAAATCGAGTCATCGCCCTAGCTTTGCTGTCGCACCCATTGCAACGGAGCTGTACCGGGAACATAAAAGACAGCAGTAGAGTGCAACAGCGCACATCTGTACGGAATCATTACCTTGGGGTTATTTTTGGCACAAAAAATTGATTCTCCATAAGCGGTGCGTACTCGCTAAAAACTTCACAAAAACTTGCTCTAACTCTGGCCAGATTAGCTTAAAGCTTTAATATTATGATTAATCGAATACAGCTATTTAAAGCGTTAATTATAATCAGGTGAATAACAGTGATACAAGGCATTCAAACAAACTAAATACGTGATTATTCCCACTTTTCGTCTGAAGATACACCAATAATAAAAAAAACAGGCCAGGGTCATTCACAAATAGGAAATAAAACTAATTTAAACTAAAAAAAACGCGTTCGGATACTGCCCTGTATAGCACAGTAATGGAATCAAAACTGATAAGCAGAATTCGAATAATTTTGAAATATTTGGTCGAAAACTTACAGGAAATTACTGACATTCCTTGATTATTCGTGATGTAATTTGACGAACCGGAGACTACAAATGAAACCCCTTTATTAATCACAAAATATTTTTCACGTTTTAGACGAATTCAATTTAAAAATCTTGAAACTCCAGCTTTTAACAATTACCTTAAATTATCAATCCGAGCACTGTATTTAATTAAATCTGATTACAAACCTCAAAAACGAATTAATAATCTGCGAGCTCTTCTGTTTGACGTTCTATGGTGGCCGCCATGTGCAATTTTTTGTGATTCGACCGCTAGACAGCGACACTGCAGCACACATCGTTTCGCCGGCTCTATGTATATTTACGGAATGAAAAATTTGAGAGATGAGTCGAGGGAATTTTTGGGTAATTTGTAGAAATTATGGGAATTTCTCCCATTTAATGGGGGAAGTTCGGTACATTTTTCAGGAAATTATATTTTTATACATGCGCTCTCTCATTTAATGTAGAAAAGAAGAAGATTAAAGGGGAAAGCTTTGATAATTGAAGGAGAACAATTTACACGATTTTATATATCATAAAATTGCATCTAATATTCTTTAAAATATTCAAAGAATACTTTCTAATGAAAGAGAAATCTATAAAACTTTGTTTTCAATAATCTTGAAAGGTGCGCATTGTTGCAAAAAGTACATTTTCAATGTGAGAGGGGAAATTCACCACGACAATTTTCGTTTTCCCAATTAATCTATACTTAGTGAAATATTTCAAATCTAATAAATGCAGCATGTTAATAGCTGCAAACAATATCAAAACAGCTTAGAAATATCTATTTAAAATGTAATAACGTACATTAAATAAAAAATATATATAATTCCACCACCTTAAGGCAAGTGTTACAACACTTTATATGTCAGATAAAATATTTCCACTAAGGCTGCGTACGAAATGGTTAAAATATTAAAATTTGCCTGACTGTTTGCAATTACGTGTACTTCCCTGTTTACACGTATTTGGAAAATCTCGACTTTTATATACTACTATACAAATATATTCTCTGGCGGGCGTTAATAAAGTAACTAAAAGTCTGAATAATACACCTCTTCTTCCCAGAAAGTCTAATAAATTTTCGAGGTAAAAGCCAAACTTTCCCGAATACGTGAAGTACGCATAAATATACGTAAAACCAGAGACGATAACGGATGTGGAGGCTGGATCTG
Source organism: Leptarthrus brevirostris (assembly GCA_964036015.1). Lineage (NCBI taxonomy): Eukaryota > Metazoa > Arthropoda > Insecta > Diptera > Asilidae > Leptarthrus > Leptarthrus brevirostris. The sequence goes on from OZ038373.1 coordinate 21,293,453, forward strand.
GATAGCTTCCTGTTCAAGCTTATAGGTTTTTTGATCAAAAACAAATTCATTAATACCAGCCTAGGGGGGTCCATCATTCAAAAGTTTGCAACAAGAAGCACACCGCACGAAGGTATCTGCTCACCGCTCTTGTGGAAGCTGATTCTCAATGTGATGCAGAACATTGCGGCCATAAGATTATCACCTGCGCAGGTGACGTTGGCCTGATAATCTCGGGCAAATGCCCTAATATCTTAGCTGAGGTGATACAACTTTACGGTCTATATTTACATATGGCGGCCTGCACCGGATAAGGTGATCCACCAGAAAGTTCAGAGGATGGCAATATTACTGATTACAGCTGCCCTCGCAACTGGGCCCCCTAAAGCGCTTAATATCTTTCTCCAACTGCTGCCATTGGAACTCTTCGGAACGAAAACCGCATCCTCGACGGTCATTAGGCTCACTTTAGTCCAGACGTGGACGCGTGCCGACTATGAGCAAACTAAAATTCTGGACGGTAGTATAACAAATAACATCGACACCTTACACAAGCCTTCTTTTAACGCCTAATTGCAATCCCCTGCTCCTACTAGGCAGGGATGGGAGAACCCACCCCCCCCCTCCCACATGGGAAAATTAGTGCATCTTTACACTAACAGCTCTAAGTTGGAAGATAAAATGGGTGGAGTTATCTATTCCGAACACTTGGACCCAAGCATTTCGTTTCGTTCAGTGAGGCGAACGAAAAAAACTTATCTCGCTTAAGCGGAGAATTATTAGCATCGTCGTGATTGTCATTTCGGGTTATTGACTTATAACAGTAATGTCCACATCTATGCCCGCGGGCAATTGAACTTTTAAATTCATATATATCCTTGCTTGGCTGTATCCGGTATCGTGCTTTCGCGTTTTTTAATCGTTAAAGCATATAAAATATCGGGATGACTACAAACGAAACCAAAATTGTTTTTGTTTTAAATTTTATTATAAACACACAAATATTCACCGAGGACCAACTATTTTCCTTCCGGATCTGTAAAAGGAAGAAAACGACTCGTGAGTTTATAACTCAATGGGTTAACTGCCTAAACTACGCAATACCGCACTCACACTTCTCACTCACATTAGATCAGCAAAGCGGACATACCATCAGAGCTGACATAATCCTGTGATTTGGAGGATTGATGATCAACAGGACTTACTCTGGTTTTATTACAATCCCGTACATACCACAGATAAGTAATAAAACCACCCAATAAGCGGACATACCAGCTATATCAGGATAATTCACAGGAGTGCGCTTCAGTTTCATTGGACACACCACGATCCGCTGAAGTCACATCCCTCCACTGTGCGGGCACACCAGCACTATTGGCACAACCATACCATGTCCCCCAACTTCACCGGACATACCACGTTCCATTTGGGAGCACTTTGACGGATTCATCACACACACACACACACACAAATACTCAAACGACAACCTACGATTAGAGGAACTACCACTCATAAACTCTAACTCTAACTACTCAGTACCCACTAAACAGTACACACAACAGTACCTACTACGCAGTACACAGTAACCCCTACATAGTACACAGTACCCACCATTATAAATTTATTCAAATAACTGAAATCACTATATGTATAGATTAAGATCTTTAAACTACTTTTCACTTTGCACGTTTAATTAAAACTGAGGTTCTTTCTTAAGGAGAATGAAAGCAAACCTCAGGAAACTAAAGGGTCTATACCTACGAGGTAACGCTAATTATTTTAGGAATTTTTGGGTGAGGGTCATAACTTACGAAATTTTAAAAGCCATGCACAATTTGTTTACGCAAGCGGCGATGGCGCCTTTCCCATTACATTTTCCCAGAAGAGGTAAAGGTTTAATTGAACTCGCCATTTATTGCGACCTACATTAAGTATTTGAATGTCTGAGGATGGAAAAGGGACCAAATCTTTCGGATTGTTTATCTATTTTATTATGGTTGTGTCTGTCCTAGAAATCTTGGATTTTCTGAATTGGTTATTACCTGCAAAAAGATAAAAAATCTTCACTTTGAGCAACTATACAATATCATTTTATTCATTTTTATTTAAAGTTTCTAAATTAAACGAATAGTACGAAATGTTTCTAAAGCTTTTAAGCACTGCTCACAATAAGGAGTCTGGCCGGCATTGCCTTATAGACATATGCTAACAGACTCAGACTCGGCGCGCCCTTGAATGACTTCTATAAGGGTTGCTAATATTAGGAAGATGAACTAGCCGTCCCTCATTTCCTATGAAACTGCCCGGTTCTAGCTAATCGAAGGAGCTGGCATTTGGGCTCCTCCTTTTTTATGGAGATGGCCGAATTGAGGTCTACTGATGTAGGGGTCCTAGTTCGGTTCATCAGGAGCTCCAAATGGTTTTCAGGTATTTTATAGGGTAATGTGGTATCACAATGGGGCATTACGGCTAAAGTATGCTTCCTCTTGGATAGGCTGTCACTATAGCCTAACAATGCAATAGCGGTATCAGTAAAATTACAAAAGCAAATATCAGTACGAGTACAACTGGGTCGATCGGCCATTACAGCACTCTTCCGTAAAACTTGATTGCAATCATTAAACAAGACTTTGGTATTGGCATCTCCAAATTCGGCCGTCCTGCGCTAATATCATCCAACCCTGGTGATACATCTGCTTCAACTTCATCCATGTAATCTCTGTCATTTGCACTTGTCTGCGGCTTCAGAAAATCAGCTGATTTTTATAACTTCGTATGACCCTAGAAATGTTGGGTATAATTTGAGACCTTGATTAAATTGAGTGCGCTTATAGCGACCAACTTGTTGACTTCTTTGCTTCCTTGTCTTGTTGAAATTTCTGCAATTTTCTTCCTGAATTTGCAACCTGGCATGCAGCTGCTTCCTTCCAGTTGTGAAATCCTCCACAACTACCAGGAGTTTAGGTAACACTTTAAGGGAAACCACTTAGTTTGATTTACATTTTTTTTGGCTATGACGCAAATAGGTCGGTGGAGTTACGCCAGCGAATTCTTTATGCAACTATACAACTTTTCGGTAAATTCCAAATACATCAAAACCGCATCTATGCATAATTCATAACTTACTACCCTGAATGATGCAACGATGGAATTGTAATGAATTTCTTAATTTATTCTTTGTTCTATTGGGAGGGCGACTTATCAATTGATATTAGTGGTAAACGATTCGATTTATAAAAGCACGAAAGTTTAAATGAGATTTACTAAAAGCTACAATATGAGAAAAGTTGATCTTAAATAACACTCAGTCCCTCATGTGAAGTGAATACAATTCATGTTCTGCACTTTTCATATCATTGGTTGTGGTTCCTGATAACGGTGAGGATGATAAGGAAGATTGACCCGAAGTCACAAACATTACGGGTGAGTTCCTTTCTTCACATAGTGCTCGCTCTTGTGCCTCTCTTACTAGATCCATTATTTTCCATTTGACATCATGGAAAATGTGCGGTGGAATACCTGTCAAATCCTGTTCGATAAAATTTGCAAGATTGCGTTGCGGTGTGTTATTCTGATGAGCAGAAAATTGGCCGGCTGAAGCATATGGATACTTTTGTGATTTTTCCAACAATTTTCTCCTTTTTTTGGATGATTTTATCACCTAGAATGACATAATGTAAATGCTTATATACTGTGTTATCTGAGGGGATTACATACCACTCTTTTTTGCGAACACTCGCCACTATATGAATTTTCCACGGAATCACTCAAATCTGCAGTGTCAACGAACTCCTAAGAATAAAATTTAGTTTAGTCAATTCTTATAAATGTTCACTTTTCTTACTGTTGGAAGCGACAAATTAAAATACCCAGGAGAATTATTTGCAGATGATGACAAAAATTGCAAGTTCTTATAACACCACAATTTTGGAGTATATTCATCTGCCTCTGAATTATTTTTTATACAATTTTCCAAATATTTCTTTTCACGTAAATATTGCGATCTAAGTGTTTTTATTTTTGCTCTCACTTCGTATGGTGTTGTCTTTGACCGAACGCCTTTCAGAGCATTGCAAATTTCTCTTAAGTAAGATTCCCTTTTTCCTCTGTTTTGATACTCCACATGTTGAACATTATACAATTGTGGATATTGTTCAAAAATTTCTATTAATTTTTCAGTTTGAATTCTCGTCCAGCTGCTCATTTCTAATATCTGTCAATTACAAATCAACAACTTTATGTCTTTCCTTACGTACGCTCGTTCTTTGTACGTACGTTCCACATGTCCCACACCCACTAACTCTCACCCAAGGTTGCCAGGTTAACAAATATAAAATTACCGCAAAAATGGGAAATATCGACTCTTCTGTAATATGCAAGAATACTCGTAATAAGCTGTTTATCACAAAGCAAGAATTATATAAAATTATAACCTGAAACTTACACTGTGCCAGCGGCATACAAACATACTGGCGAAAGAATTGGCTTTTCTTTGCTTCATTTTTAATAATATTAGCAATAGGTTTGCTAATTTGTTTAAGGGCTAATACACCTAATTTGCAGGGAATGCACCAACAACCATAGCTTCTTATTAGAAGAAATATTACGGAGACGGACGCCACACAAATCACAAAGCAGAGTCAAAAACATATGATTTTGACATTTAAAGAAATTTGGCCTGGAAAAATTTTATTTATTGAGCATTAGTGTGCGTGAAAGGTGAAAACTTGAGGGGAAAACGTTTCATTTTTATTCGATCCTCTCTGCACAAATTAATTTACAATTTATGCACTAACACTTTTAAATTAATTTATAGAGCTTTACAACATCAACTACCTAGTAGGTGGATTAAGTTGCTTGCATTTCAATTAAAATAACCGTCATTTTATTTATATGTTATTTTTAAAATACAATTCGCGTTTATTTAAGGAAAGACATTTGGGCGCATGTAGTCCTCCTCTTCATATATCGTGTGGTTGCCTACCAATTTCATTTTAAATATGTAGTGCAGCAAAACATCATAATTAATTCAACGTTTAAATTGAACTGTTACCAACTTAATCCACCTACTAGCAGTTGGTGTTGTAAGCTCTTCGAGCTCTTTCAAAGCTCTTCAAAATTTTTCTTTCTCTGTGCTTTTCGGAGTGGAACAGTGGTCAGTGGACTGATGAAGTTGGCTCCAGTTGAAAAACATGATATTTTTAAAATGATTAATGAAGGAAACTACCACCTTCGTTGCTAATTTGTGTGTTGAAATTTTGTTTTAAACATATTAGCTTCTTTGTTTGTAAAATGTGTATGTTGCAATTTCATTTTAATCATAAAGCATCGCAAATAATTCAAATAACCGACTGTTGCAACTGAACGGGAACTGGAGCAAACTTCGGTCTATCAACTACTAAGTACAAAAAGCTGACCTGTTCAATTAGTTTGTTTAGTGTTTCCAATCAGTGCGGTCGAGAGTCAAGAATATTTACAAAAAGTCTGGATGCTGGATGAGAAATTATTATTATTATACTCAATTTATCGTGTATGAGATTTCCTCTCGGTTGGTTCGTTGGGTTCCCATTTGTGTTGAAAGTGAGTTTAGGGCGAGTGCAAGTTTTTGTTTTTTAATTTAAAAACAGGAAAAATTGTAGTGTAAATCGCTTTAATATACATATTTTATATTAAGGCGTTACTTTAAATAATCGAATGGTTGAGTTGAAAACAAATACGATCTGAAACATGTCGAAAAATGTATATATTTTTGCAAAAACAAGAAATGCTTAGACTGCATACATAAGCGCGGTGACATTTTATCCGGTTCATATCGGCGACATGTTTACATTGTACACAAGTGTATCCGTGGGTGTGTGCAACAAAGTTTTTTTTCCAAAATGAAAAAAGTTTTCTGTTCTGTTTTCATATTTTATGAATGAAATAGTTTTGATTGTAAAGAAATTTGTTAAATGTGAATATAGTTAAAAGATTTTGTGAAATTTCCCACCAGTTTTGTAGTGAAAATAGTAATTTTTTCGTGAAAGAAAATGGCCAGCTGGGCACAGAGGGTACATCGACGTGCAGCTGATCTTGGAAGTGTTGTAACATCTTGTGGGCACCCAGGACCAGGCCCCTACCCTTATCGTCTGGAAAAAGTAAAATTTGGAGTTTCCTTAGATGAAGTTTGCAAAAATGATATACCGGGACCGCTCCTTGTTTTGATATTGAAACTCAATAAGGAGGCACCTCAGAGAAAAGACGTATTTCGTGCTCCTGGGCATCAGGGCGCTATGAAAAAATTAATTCATTTTCTGCAAGCTGGTAGATTGGTTAACGTTGACAACTACTCTGTGCACACTATAGCTAGTGTACTGAAGAAATTTTTGAGAAAGATCCCAAATGGTATCTTTGGACGAGAGGGTGAAGCTGAGCTTTTTGCTATTGTCGAATTAGAGGATGAATTCGAGCAACAAGAGCGAATACACAGGTAAGAAAATTTAATGTAGCTACAGGTGTTGCTGGAGGATACCTAATTGGTATTTGTTTTTTAATATTTTATTACAAGTAGATAAGCTTTTCACAATAAAATTATTTGCACGGCCTGATGAGTGGTAGTAGATTTGAGTAGGTGCCTCCCCGATTCGCTTGCCCACTCCTTTTTCAAATCATTTGAGAATTTTTTTTATATTAACATGTAAATTATTAATAATTAATTATAGCTTAATTTATAAGGTTACATATTTTTATATATTTGTATAATTTAAATGGGAACAAATTATTTTTAAGTGCAAAAAGTATTCGACAAAACTAAAGCGCAGGAAATATATTTGTTCCATATTTGATTTTAAGAACTCTAAAACTTGAAGGCAAAAACCTGTAAAAAAGAAAATACAAAGAAATTTTGAAATGCCTCCGAGCGAGTGCCAGCTCTAAAAAAAGTTCAGCAAAATTTTGAAAAGAATCCGAAACAAAACCTAGAGCTTAACCTAAAACGAACGAACAAAATGATCCGAAACCGAAAAATCAAACTAGAACATGATTGTCTGAGTGTTCCCAGAGGGTAGATGCAGCATCCAATTGCTCCCCAGCAAATGTCATTTCCGTAGAGCCGTTCGTCACTTTTCTAGTCCTCCGGGAGCACTCATCCAAACATGTTCTAAAGGAACGCACATAAATTTCGAACCGATTAGAGTCCCGCGGGACCAGTCTGCAGAGTCATTGACGTCTGCAAGCTGCTCTTATCATCCTCCCAGTTCTACGATTCCAACGTGAGACTTGTCCTTCCCGCAGCACTTGCAGCAATACCAAAGCGACGAAAAGCTTCGTGGACAAGCTTCTGCGACTTGTTATTCACAGTGAAAGACGAGCCTTCCGTTCTGCACCGAGGTTGCCAGGTGCAGTTGAATGTGTCGGCCTTCGTTGCCATACACTCTAGACGTAATCGCCTCTTCAATCTGGCAATGAAGTGGTTCTTTAGTGCATGTGTGTGAAACTGTGGGCTGTTGCCCAGGCTCGATCCGCATGCAGTACAGATAAATTGTCGATTTAGCAAGTGTTAGAATGAAGCTTATCAAGTAATTCACCTGGTTACATGTCCTTGGCCCCAGTAAAAACGACGTTCTTGTAATGCTGAATGTCGGGCAGATATGCTGGCACATATCGCGAACAAGATTATTAATGTCGCACAAGGTCGGACATGTGAAGTATCTGTGGAACAGGGTTCCTTCACCACCACAAAACGTGCAGGGAATTTGTCGATCGATATGCGACAGCTGGTTTGGATGCACGAGGCTGTGATGGAGCAGTTTCAATGCCACATCAGAGTCTCTGTAATTGGACGAGTAACTATAGATGACTCTGCTAGTTATGGTCCCCATTTCTCCTAAGTCTACCCCAAGATGTGCGCGCCATCTATTAACCCCTAAGGTATCCGTAGAATTTACTCCTACGAAGAGCTCGCGCAGCCTACGTGAAGTGAGTGTACTTAATGTCGTGTGCGGCGGTCGATTAATTACAAAAGCGTTTATCACCTCAGTTCTAGGTTCCCTAGTAGAGAGACGACTAAAACGCTCTCGTGCTGTATCCACCAATTCGTTTAATTGTGTTGTGTGGGGGTGTACAAGTGTGTTCCCAGAAGCATCAATGATGTCTCCAATAACTGTTAATTGTCCTGTATCGGCCGTTACACCTCGAGCATTACTGAACACCGAATCTGCTAACTCAGTGTACAACCTGATCGGAATTGCTGAGAATTTCCCGTACCCAAGTTCATTCCATCGCAAACGAAATGTTGGTCTTATTCTGCCCCAGGTTGTAATCGTGGAAATCATATCCTGGGACCAGTCATGCGGATATGGTGGACGGACCGAGAGCAAATAGTAGTGCTCCCCTGTGCCGCTACCCCCCAAAGAACTTACCCACAGCTGCGAAATTCACGACCATGTCTGTAAGAAACAAACTATGCACGATGGACGAGGTAATCAACAAATTGACAACGACTGCACGTCCTTTCAACGAAAGTGGGTGCAGTCTAGTCCGCCACGAATTCACAGCTCCAGAGAGTTTCTTCAGAGCCATGCGGCTATTAGATGTTTTACCATCGAGCCCCACATATACACCTAAATATTTCAGGCAAGTATTCGTGCATTGTATGCCGAGTGGAGAATCTGAACGATTCCGCTACCCCTACACCATAGGCCTTGGCTTTTGCTTAGGTTAACCCTAGCGCCCGCTAGTCGCTCATATTGTTCGAAAACCCTACGAGCGACTAGAAAGGAAATGCATCATCTTTCGTTACAAACAATAACGAACGGTTCGCAAATTCCTGAACTACGGACAGGACGCTACAGACAATACATAAGTACAGAACGAACGAATGACAAATCCCCGAAGTCTTGGCATTACGGCCGACGTAGGGGAAAACTACCGCCGCGCCGGCTAGAAGCCGGCACGCGTCAAAGCCGAAAATAATAAAAATTTATTTAGGCAAGTATACACAAGATTAATATCTTTTTATAGTTTACTACAAAGCTAGGAAAAGTCCTGTACAAAAAAACCTTATCAGTATTACCTGTATATATGATCACATTATCCTGACGCAAAATTCACAAAAGTGGATCAAATTAAAAAGAGAACTAAAGCAAACAAAAACTAAAAACCCTTAACAACGAGAGAATAGCAAACTGCGGCCCCAGCAAAACCAATCCAAAATTACGAAAAGAAATACCACTTCAACATGCCTTTAAACTCAGATGTTCATCTCTTCCCCCTTACATCAATAGGAAGAGAATTCCATAGGCGGGAAATTGCAACGAAAAAAGAACTATGCCCAACGATAAACTGCGTGGGAGGAATACGGAGACCAACGTGACGGGATGAACGCAGAAGGTGCAAGTGTTCATAGAGATGAGAAGGTGAATCCGAAACAAGTACATTGTGCAAAAATAGCAACGCTGTAGCGTCTACATAAGTCTTTATTGGGCACCCAATTGGAAAACTTATATAGTGAGAAACGTGATCGTGCCGCCTCAAACCAACAACAAATCGGATACACTAATTGAATGCGACATTAATTCTACGGTTGCATTCAGCATCAAGTTCTGGGTAAATTGTTCTACAGTAGGTAAAATGGGGAATCAACAACAACCTAACAAGTTTTAATTTAAGATCAATAAAAAGAAAGCTTCCAGACAGCCGAAGCTGCCGTAGCCCACCATAAATTGTCTGTAAGGTATAACTTACATGATCACAGCACTCCATCTTACTGCTAAAGTACACTTCAAGACTTTTCACCTTGCTCACATAGGATACACTTAGACCATTGAGATGAACACCAGGAACACACATCAAATCGAGATCATTTCTGTAGAAAAACAAGCATTGTGACTTGAGGGGATTTAATATGAGACGATTACTTCTCGCCCACGAAGAAATATTTTTCAAGTCATTGTTGACTCGAAAAATACAATCCTCCACTAGGCCAATGGGCCTGTACAAATATATTTGAACAGCATCTGCATACAGATAAATTTTTACATCTTCAATAACATCAGGGAGATCATTAATGAATAAACAAAAAAGAAGAGATCCAAGAATCGAACCCTGAGGCACTCCACTAACAAGATTGGCCATCCGTGACCGCTTTCCCTCAGAAAGCTGCAAAATAAAAATTTTTCTGGAGTATCTCCGTATGCAAGATATAACACTGTTCGACAGCATTCAAGTTTATATTTCACAATTGCATTGTAAGCACCAATGTATCAAATCACTCAAAGATAAATTCTGTGGACACTGGTCAACTAGTGATAACTCCAAATTTGAATTTTTCATTACAGTCTTTTAGAATAATATAAAATTATAAATATAACGTTAAAACACCGAAGATATTATCTACTAGCGAATCATTATTTTAATGTTTAGTTTTATTATAATAAGTATACGAAAAAAGAGTAAGGTACCTTATATTGTCCACACATTCAATTCTGTTATCGTCAATTTCAATATTCATATCAAAACTATACCAAGTTATTTTAAAAATGATAATAGTAAATTTCAATATGAGAATTTTTATTCTGATTCAAAATTATTAATTTAAGGGTAGGTTCTAGTCGAGCGGCCTGAAAAGTGACTGAAGTTTATGATTTTTTTTCTCACAGAAGAAAATAAAGAATGTATAATTCGACTTTTTCACTTATTAGTACGGGTCGGTCAAACTGGCACCGCCGCCTATGAAAAACTAATAAAGCGATTCGGCAAAATAATGTGCTCTTTTTGGGCTAATTTTGTGCCAAAATAAAAAATTTTGTGCTCGATAATCAACGCGGCAAATCACAGTTGTAATTTCCTGTACCAGCTATCGGAAAGCTAGCACTGCCTCTCCCCTGGCGGGGTTATACTTGGCCTTGGATAAAAAAATAAGAGCGTTAATATTAAGTGCTATTTATGTGCTTTAAAATGGCCTGGACCGATTTTCGAAAAAATCATCCCTTGCATAAAAAACAACCCCTATAAGAAATTGATCATTCTATACCAGTGATGGCCAAAGCTATGTCCGCGGGCAAGTGAGCTTTTAAGCTTTTATTAATTCGTATATGCACTTGTTTGGATGTGTTCGGTTTCCATAGAATAGCAATGGGGATCATAATATACACAACAAAAACGAATTTTCCAAATAGGTGTGTGTATTAATACATTGGGTAACGCAACTTCTGCACACCACCCCACCTTATAAATTTTTGTCGTCGTACCAGTGGGGAAACATATTATACACACCAAAAGAAGAATCACCCAAATCGGTCCACATGTTACGAAGTTAGGCTACCCCTCCCCCATCACCCCACCCTAAGACGAAATTTTTTTCATTATTAGCAATGGAGTATCATACTCTATACATCTAAAAAGAAATTCCCCAAATCGGTCCATGCATTACGAAGTTGGGTTTCGTCCCTTTTCTCCATCCCAACCCCACCAAAACTTTTTTTGACATGGTACCAATCGGGGAACATACTCTACCCAACAAAGAAAAAATCACAAAAATCGGTCCACGCGTTACGAAGTTAGACCCTGCCTCCTACTAAACTCTGGGGCCAAATTTCCAGTATTAGCAATGGGGATGATACTCTATACAACACAAAAATAGGTACGTGAAGTTGGCCCGGATTTTTTCCGGGCTGGGGGGTAAAACGTCTCAATCGATAGTCTATCGTTAGACCACATTTTACCCCCAATTAGTTTCGTTTTACCCCCTCTCAATTTTTTTTATTCGAAAAATAAAATTTCCAGGTTAACTTCACCAGCCCGGAAAATTTGCCGGGCTGGGGGGTAAAACGTCTCAATCGATAGTCTATCGTTAGACCACATTTTACCCCCAATTAGTTTCGTTTTACCCCCTCTCAATTTTTTTTTATTCGAAAAATAAAATTTCCAGGTTAACTTTACAAACCCGGAAAATATGCCGGGCTGGGGGGTAAAACGTCCCAATCGATAGTCTATCGTTAGACCACATTTTACCTCCAATTAGTTTCGTTTTACCCCCTCTCAATTTTTTTTATTCGAAAAACAAAATTTCCGGGTTAACTTTACAAACCCGGAAAATATGCCGGGCTGGGGGGTAAAACGTCCCAATCGATAGTCTATCGTTAGACCACATTTTACCCCCCATTTTTTTTTCGTTTTACCCTCCCTCAATTTTTTTTTATTCGAAAAACAAAATTTCCGGGCTAACTTCACCAGCCCGGAAAATTTGCCGGGCTGGGGGGTAAAACGTCCCAATCGATAGTCTATCGTTAGACCACATTTTACCCCCAATTAGTTTCGTTTTACCCCCTCTCAATTTTTTTTATTCGAAAAACAAATTCTCCGGGTTAACTTCACAAACCCGGAAAATTTGCCGGGCTGGGGAGTAAAACGTCCCAATCGATAGTTAATCGTTAGACCACATTTTACCCGTAATTGGTTTCGTTTTATTCCCTCTCAATTTTTTTTTATTCGAAAAACAAAATTTCCGGGTTAACTTCACAAGCCTGGAAAATTTGCCGGGCTGGGGGGGGTAAAACGTCTCAATCGATAGTCTATCGTTAGACCACATTTTACCCCCAATTGGTTTCGTTTTACCCCCTCTAAATTTTTTTTTATTCGAAAGACAGAATTTCTGGGCTAACTTCACAAGCCCGGAAAATTGTCCGGGATGGAGTTAAAACGTCGGAATCGAAAGTCCTTCGTTAGTCCACGTTTTTCCCACTATTCATTTCTTTTTACCCCCTCCCAAAAAAAAGTTATTTAAGAACATTTTTTCAAAAATACCTTAATTAGCAGTAATATGACGAAGCAAAGCTTTTAAGGTTTGATAGTGTTGAAGTACTATAGACTTAACCGAAAAAATATTTTACAACTCTTTCGGTAAATTTTTCAACCCGGTCCGTAAATTTCACGACCCGCAAAGACAACACAAAAAATATCAAAATCCGGGCTAACTTCACAAAGTGAGTAAAATTATAGGTATTAATCCTTAGGGTTTGAAAACATTTTACCCAGTATAAATGCATCCCTACAAGATTTTACCCTTCGTGATTTCGTTTTTCCTCCCCTGGAAAATTAGCCCGGACGAGTAAATCATTAGGGGGTAAAACGAATGAACATGTTAGACCCACCAATTAGTTTTATTAAGCCACTTTTTGAAAACCTGATATTCAGAAAGCACAAATTAAACTTCACGCTTTTTGCAAATTTTATGAAATTCGAAAAATCGATAGCTATATCGATTGACTATCGTTTGACCACGTAGACCCACCCCCTAAAATTGTTCACCCACGTGTTGGAAATAAGTTATAAAAACAAATTTTTACATGAATTTTTTTTTAATAATCTATATTAGCTGTTCATTGACTTCTCATTTTGGTACCCCACCCTCAATAGTTGTTTTTAACACTTTTGCATATTTTTAAAAATCAAAATTAAAAGCTTTTTCTGACTTCTAGAGGGGTAAAACAAAATAGTGACGGCGTAAAATCTTTTTTCGATCGAAGCAAAATTTGTAAAATCTTCTAAGACCCTTCACTTTAACTGTGATTTTTTTCACTTTGTGATGTTCGCCCGAATTTTGAAAAATGATTTACTCATCCGTGCTCAAAGGGTGGAAAAACGAAATCATGTGGGGGTAAAATCTTGTAGAGATGGCTTTATAATGGGTAAAATGTTTTCAACCCCTATGGATCAACACCTTTGATTTTACTCACTCTGTGAAGTTAGCCCGGATTTTGAAAACTTGTCACCGAAGGGGTTGCAAAATTTACCAAAGGAGTTGTAAAATGTTTCTTCGATTAAGTCTATAGTACTTCAATATTATCAACCCTTAAAAGCTTTCCTTCGTCATATTACAGCGAAATATGTTATTTCGGGAGGTGGTAAAACGAAAGGAATTGTGGGAAAAATGTGGACTGACGAAGACCTTTCGTTTGGGACGTTTTTACCCCCCAGCCCGGCAAATTTTCCGGGCTTGTGAAGTTAGCCCGGACATTTTGTTTTTCGAATAAAAAAAAATTGAGAGGTGGTAAAACGAAACTAATTGGGGGTAAAATGTGGTCTAACGATCTATCGATTGGGACGTTTTACCCCCCAGCCCGGCAAATTTTCCGGGCTGGTGAAGTTAGCCCGGAAATTTTGTTTTTCGAATAAAAAAAATTGAGAGGGGGTAAAGCGAAACTAATTGCAGGTAAAATGTGGTCTAACGATAGACTATCGATTGGGACGTTTTACCCCCCAGCCCGGCAAATTTTCCAGGCTTGTGAAGTTAACGCGGAAATTTTGTTTTTCGAATAAAAAAAATTTAGAGGGGGTAAAACGAAACTAATTGGGGGTAAAATGTGGTCTAACGATAGACTATCGATTGAGATGTTTTACCCCCCAGCCCGGAAAAAATCCGGGCCAACTTCACGTACCTCGATTGCAAGATCTCGCAATCCACAATATGTTATATTGGGTCAAATGGGCCACCAATTAAAACGACGACGCTCCCTGGGCACGATGAAAACTTCGCCAAAGATCATCCAATCCGAAAGACTAAGAAATTTTCTTGTAAAATAATGAAGTTGTTATGGCAATTTTTGAACAAAAATTTATGGTTAAATATTTATAAATAATTGTCGAATACAAAAATTTAAAAAATCTCGTAATACAATAGAGAAAATAATTATCTACTTTAAAAAAGTAAATAGATAAAAAATATTGTAAATTGACTGAGTAAAAACATAGTTTTGGGATAAACGAGCTTAAAGTTTAAAGTAACTTACAGTTAGGCCGCCCTGCCAGCCTCGTATTGTACAAGTATTGTACGTTTTATCATTTTCATAATTTATAAAAAAACACACAACTGTGCCCTTCGAAAGTCGACAGTAAACAAACATTAGAATCGTAAAATTCACATTTTAACGCAAAATCTGTCTGTCTGCCACAGGTGCTTTTCTCCGAAACTATTTGACACAGGAAGATGCAAAATATAAATTGATGCCCTAATCGCAGACGTCTGGTTTTTAAAGTAGAATTTTCATTGTGATATTGCTTTTAAGGGGCAACGTATCACACATGTAGGAGTAGTTATAAAATATTTTTAAAAAAACAAATTTGAATCGACTTCACAAAAAGCGCTAAAAAGCATAAAATAATTTTTCATTTTATATTTATTACGACATTTTGAAATCGGGGCAAATTAAACAAACCAAACAGCTACAACAAAAGTATTTAATGATTCCGTGAGCTGAAGGTAGTTTTATATATATTCTTCAATTGTGGTTGGGTATTTGTTTTGTTTGTTTAATTTGCAACGACTTCAAAATGTCGTAATAGATATAAAATGAAAAATTATTTTATGCTTTTTAGCGCTTTTTGTGAAGTCGGTTAATTTTTTTTTTAAAACTATTTTTTTTTCACTTTTTAGTGTCTTCATATATACGACTCGAAGAATGCTGTTCGTACGAACAAAGCAATTTCAAAAGGTTCAGAGGTAGTGCACTCTTAAGAACGGAAACAGAATTATCAAAATCCAGCAACATATTACGAAATAAGTCACGGTCATCCTTTAGTACCCTCACCTTAGAAAATTCTTAACATGACCCTAGTGAGCCCCTGTTCTTATCGCAGTCAGCGAATCATCGTAGTCAGTCTAGGTACAAAATTGTTATAATTTATTAATCAGGAAACGTATTCTGTACAACCTAATCAAATTCTGTCTATGCCTTATGAAGCTAAGCGCCGCCCATCCTCCGACTCTCATCATAAGCCACAATTTTTGTCAGAATACAAATAGATACTCTATGCATTCAGAATAATCTAAATCAGTTCACGCGGTACAAAGTTTCCCCTCACTCGCCCCAACCCTAGGTCAACATTTTTCCATAGAATAGCAATGGGGGATCATAATATACACAACAAAAACGAATTTTCCAAATAGGTGTGTGAATTAATACATTGGGTAACGCCACTTCTGCACACCACCCCACCTTATAAATTTTTGTCGTCGTACCAGTGGGGAAACATATTATACACACCAAAAGAAGAGTCACCCAAATCGGTCCACATGTTACGAAGTTAGGCTACCCCTCCCCCATCACCCCACCCTAAGACGAAATTTTTTTCATTTTTAGCAATGGAGTATCATACATATGCATCCAAAAGAAATTCTCCAAATCGGTCCATGCATTACGAAGTTGCGTTTCGTCCCTTACCCCCTATCCCAACCCCACCAAAATTTTTTTTGACATGGTACCAATCGGGAAACATACTCTACCCAACAAAGAAAAAATCACCAAAATCGGTCCACGCGTTACGAAGTTAGACCCTGCCTCCTACTGCACTCTGGGGCCAAATTTTTCTAGTATTACCAATGGGGATGATACTCTATACAACACAAAAATTATATAAATCGGTCCATGCATTGTGAAATTAGGTTTCATTAAGTTTCAAGTAGATTTTGACAACAACAAAATCATCCAAATCGGGCCACGGGTTACGAAGTTAGACTACCCCTATCCTCCCCACATTATACTCTATACAACAGAAAAAGAATCATCCAAATCGGTCCACGCTTTACGAAGTTATTTTTCACCTCACCCCACTTAAATTTTTTTTGACGTGGGACCAATCGGGGAACATACTCTACCCAAAAAAAAAAAGAATCATTAAAATCGGTTACAAAATGCTGCGCTGTCATACATAAAAAAAATAAATAAAAAATACGTGTCGAACTTAGAACCTCTTTGTTTTTGGGAGGTCGGCCGCGATTGCTTTTCAAGTAAAGATTTTAAATTAGCGAGATAGCGAGGAGACGTTGTCACGTTTCAATTTCTCGGCCGTGTAGAAACAGTTATGGCCATTACACTTTTTTTATCTTTGTCTTATATACCGAATAAATTTTCAAAGGTTGTATTCATTCAATCTACACCTTATAGACAGCATTCCAAAAAAAAATGGAATCTTTTTGAGTTTCATTTTAAATTTTTGTAACGTAATAGTGATAATTTTCTAAACGATCCTTTTGGTGTGGGGTACAAGAAATTTTTAAGGGGTTATTCTACTGTTAAACATTTTTGTTAGATTTATTTTTACATATTTCGATAGATAAACTCTTCAAAAATAAGCCTTTAAAAATATTAAAACGAGATCTGCTTTCGTTTTCGTCCTACAGGTATAATACCGAGCGCGCGCACCGTAAAAAATCTAGTAAAAACCCCTTTCGAAAACTTTAAACGGGTCTTTCTCAAAACGTGTTTTTTTATGCGCGGTACATCGTACAAAAAAACATAGTCGACCGATCCACTCAAAATTTTGCACACATCTATATAAACTAATTTTCTCCGTTTATATAGTCACAAAATATTTATTAATTATATATATTGGTAGATTTTCTAATATATGTCGTATAAAAAATAAAAATTTTTAATACTTTGTCCATCCCCCCTTACTTTTGATGACACTATCTTTTCTTCGGGGCATGATTTCTACACAGCTTCTGATGCAATGAATGATAAGGGGACTATCCTGCCATACCTCACGTATATTTTGTATAAGGATATCTTTTGTGGGATTTTTGCTTTCATATACTTTCTGCTTCAATACACTCCAGACATTTTTAATGGGGTTTATGTCTGGAGAGTTGGGTGGCCATGGAAGAGTACGGATATCGTAATTGAAGAGAAAGTTTTTAATAGATTTAGCTATATGACAGGGTGCATTATCTTGCATAAATGTCATAGTGTCCCCTTCAGCCTCAAGAGAGCGTTTATAAGGCAAAAAGACATCACCTAAGACCTTCAGGTACTGATGCTGATTCATTGAACCCTCTACAAAATAGAGGAAACCAGCATCTTTTCCGCTCACCACACTCCCAACCATTACTGAAGGTGGATGTTTCACCGTTTCCTGGACGCTGGAAGGGTAGTATTTCTCTTCTGATCGTCTCCGTACAGAAATGTTTAATTCTGTTAGGGTCCTTAGGGTTGATTCGTCGCTAAACAGATCCTTTAAAAGTAGAAACAATTCCTTGTAGATAAACTTTCCAGTTTTATTGTAAAAGAATGGATATGTCAGTTTGAATACACAATTTACCTTTTCCCAATCGCTTATTGTTAAACTACGGAACTGCTTTGCAAAATCTAATCGGAGTCCTCTCATCCTTTTTGTCAACTTTGGCCTTTTTGTCGGCCGATAGGATTTCAGTCCGCCTTCTGCACTTCGACTCTTCAACGTACGTGGTGATAACTGGACTCCATCTTCTTGAAGGATCTTTTGTATTTCGCGGAAAGGCGCCTTGCGATGTTCCAACATGGTTGAAATGATTTTCCGATCCGTCCTTGCATTGGAGATCCGTTTTTTCTTACAATTTACCCGTTTACAGGGCAAATCATGCTTCCCCTGGGCTGTTTTTTTCGCATATTGTGACTTACACCCTCTAAACGGGAAACTTCCCTGTAGCTATGCCTTTTTCCCCTGATTAGAGCAAGAATAGCCGCTTTTTTTCGGAAGAAATATCAGATTTTTTTCCCCATTCTGGAAAGTTTTGATTTTTTTTATAGAAAATAAAATTATTTGAGTAGTTTTTAGTTTTTTTTATAAATTATTTACCTCTAAGAATGTCTCTGAACGTTATTTTAAGACAAAATAAAAATTTCCGACGAAAAATCACTTCAAAAATTCAATTACTAAAATATTCTTTGTATAAAAATTCAGTTAAACTCGCACTCTTCAAAGGACTATCTGGAAATGACTTCAAACAATTATTTTTTAACTAAGGACATCACAATGAACGGTCAATTTTCGGCGTGAATGCGGGGCACAGCAGTGAAACACTTAAAAATTCCAAGAATAGGGAGAGTAACAAAATCATCAAAATATATTTGATAAAATTCTTAAAATCAGTTTTCGAAGTGGTGGTTATAATTCAATGGCACTGTACTGTATATCTAATTTTAGGTTCATTCCATAGATTTTGACCTAAACTAACAAAACATATTTTATAAACTTGTTGCAGATCATTTGGAGACCTGGGCAATATAAAGTGCATTTTCTGCTATTCGCAAATTCACACTGCATCATTTGGGCACCACGGCCGCCATTTTGTTTTAAAATTTTTTTTTTCATCAAAAATGTAAAATTCAGATGTCAGTAAAGTTGTATACAAACTTTGAAATCGATAGCTTTTGTAGTTATTTTTTTATAACGATTTTGATTCAATGATGAAAAATCGCGTTTTAACAGTAGAATAACCCCTTAAGTGAGTTTCGCGAAAAATCTCCAAAAAAATTCATAAAAAAATACAACATACACATACATGTTGTTAAATTCGTGCTTTAATAAGCTTTCATTTGACATCCTACACGATGTCCTTGGAAAATTGTTTTCTACTACCCGATTTACGAAAATAACTCCTAGAATCAAAATTCAACTTTTTATACTTAATTGGACCATCACACTCCATCTATGTGCTAAATGTAAAATTTTTAAGTCGAATAGTTTCGAAGAAAATCGCCTGTTACAGACGGACGGATGGACGGCTTTTTTCAAATTTTTATAGCTATTTGAATTTAAGGTACTTTTTTGTCATGCACAACTTTGGTTTTCAATTGTTTATAAAAAATTTCTGGAACAAAATAAAAAAGCGGTTCCTTACGAGATAACACATGGGCTGAAAAGTCCCGGGCCTAACACTTAGATGGCGCTAGTCTTATTGCATTCACCGCTTTTACAGTTAGTACTAACCTTCAAAAGAAAGCTGTTAAAATTTCATGATATTCTACTTATAAGTTTGTGAGTTATTGTGCTAAGCGTAACACTACTTTTGTTATTTTGAGAACAATGGATCAAAAACAATTTCGTGTTTTAATTTTACACTGCTTCTTGATGGAAAAAAATATCGTTCAAGCGAAGCAATGGCTTGAAAAGTGTTATAAGGACTCCAATAGATCAGAAACAACAATAAACGTTGGTTTGCTGACTTCAAACGATGATGCAGAACGCAGTCGACGTCCAAGATATCAAAAGAACCTGTTGGCTTTATATTGCATGAGCATTTGACTATGAGAAAGCTCTGTTCAAAGTGAGTGCCGCGTTTGCTCACTGTTGACCAAAAACAAGAACGTGTTGATGATTCTGAGCAGTGTTTGGCCATGTTTAAACGTAACACACCGGAGAGTGAGTGAGTGAGTGGAGAGCAACTGGTGAACCTCGTCCAAAGCGCTTGAAAGCACAACAATTGGCTGGAAAGGTTATGGCCTCGGTATTTTGGGATTTGCGTGGTGTAATATTCATCGACTATCTTGAGAAGGGAAATACCATCAACAGTGAATATTATATAGCGTTATTGGAGCGTTTGAAGGCCGAAATTTCAAAGAAACGGCGCATATGGCAAAGAAAAAAATTTTGTTTGATCAAGATAACGCACCGTGTCACAAGTCAATCAAAACAATGGCAAAACTACATGAATTGAACTTCGAATTGCTTCCACATCCACCGTACTCGCCAGATTTGGCTCCCAGCGACTACTGGCTGTTCGCAGACCTCAAAAAAATGCTCACCGGTAAGAAATTTCGCTCGAATGAAGAGGTTATCGCTGAAACTGAGGCCTATTTTGAGGCAAAAGATAAATCGTTCTACAAAAGTGGTATTGAAATGTTAGAGCGGCGCTGGAATGATTGTGTGGCTCTTGATGGAGATTACGTTGATGAATAAAGCCAATTTTGAACAAAAAAACCGCGTTTTCATTGTTAGGCCCGGGAATTTTCAGCCCATGTGTTAGGTATAGGTAAAAATATTCTGAAGCTTTTAAAAAAAATTATTAAAAGAATATTGAAAAACGTGTATTATAATATTTATAAAAATTACACAATGAAATGAAAATGTTTTCCCCCTGAACAATGAATAGTTGTTTCCGAAATAATTTCTCCCGCTGAAACCGAATCCGGGCTCAGAATTGCGCTATCACGTCAGGTTTTTGAGATATTCTAACCTAAAAGTGCGAAAACACTGTTTTATGTCATATTTGAGGCTATGTAGCACCACGATGTTTTTTTTTTCAAAAAACTATGTGTGGGATCTTATAGTACAAGTCTTCCTCCTTCAAATGCCGTTAAATTTGCTCAAGTATCGCATTTTTAAATTTTCATGTTAATGAATGTCTCGGTATACGAAAACTTTATGGAAACTTTAATAAGGTGACCATATACGTTTCAGGTAAATCAATTAAAGGGAATGGATAAAGAAGCGTAATCTGTATGTTTTAACCTCAAAAAGTAATTTCTCTAAAACGCGCAACAAAAAGGTTCGAAAAAGTACCTCGTCGAACTTCCATAAAACCTCACATTCGCAGATCGGTTAAGAGAAAAATTACTGTGATGCAGTTGACTAGCTTCATTCGAAGCCTATGAACTAATTATTACGAGTATTACCAAGCACACTTTATGAATATTTTACTTTATTGCTCAATAAAATGAAATTTTTATTTAGCCCACGGTAAAATATACAGTCCAACAATTTTTGGAATAAAAATTAAAATAATCAGAACTTCTTTAAATATGCATAAGAGCCATATCAATTTGTTCTGTAATTATGATATACATATAATTCGCGCATAGTGAGGCAACGCAGTGATTTTTTGTGTAATATTTTTTCCGGGTAGATATTTAATTCGCTACGTTATATCTATAATGGATATGTGCAAACGTTCTTCTCTTATGTAATATATAAAATTGGAGGAAGGTATGTAGGTATGATTTAAATATTCAGGCGGAAAGTTTGCGTATTTTATGCGCAATACAATTAATAAAAAACAATCAGTTGTCAATAATGACTCAGTTCCGGTTGCACACTTGAAAGAAAAAGTGTAATTTCGACTTTTCTGATACAGTAATAAATTTGTTGGAAGAAAGACAAGACATTTTTTTGATAAGAACACTATCTTACAATTTACGACTAATTACAAAGTTATTGTGATAAGTTTGCATCAAAAATACCAGCAAGATTGCTCATAACAAGAAATCAGTTCAGCATGCTGAATTCAAATAAGTTTTTGCTACCGGTACCTATCTATCATATAATATGTTAAATGAGTGATGATGGGTTCATTCAGTATTTCTAGATAAATAGACCAAATATATTATCTTTGTAAACTGAAGTGGGCAGTAAAAAAGTGTTATACTTTCCCATTTTCTTTATTCTTATTTGGAAGTTGTCGTTATCATAACAGGTTTGGCGTATAATTTTGTTGTGAACGTTTTTCAGGTGCTAATCTTCTAATATGTCTGGTATTTGTAGTAGTTGTACAAGCAAATAGGGATATGTGTTGAAAATGGCTTCAGACCTCTAAAGTAATTAAATACATTAGGACTGAAGTACAGCTTAGGTACAATTACCCTGTACTTAGAATTTTTTAAGTATAAGTACAATTCCTTGGTACTTGTATTTGAAAATTTCAAGTACCAGTACCGGGACTTGTACTTGTTATTACAATTCCCACAAAAGTTCTTTAATATCTGATCTTAATAACTTTGGTACTTAATAATTGGGCTTTAGTACTTTTCAATTCCTTTTAAATACTTTCAATTCCTTTGAAGTATTTTCAATTCCTTTAAGTACTTTTAATTCCTTTAAGTGCTTTTGATTTTTTTCAAGTACTCAGCTTTTAAGTATCAAATTCCAGTACAGATATTCACTCACTAAAACACTGTAGTCTACAAGCGTGTGTCTAGCATATTATACAGAATAATATTAAAAATAAAAAAGTAATGATAAACAGTGTTTTAATGAGCGAATACTTGTATTGAAATTTGGTATTTAAAATTAATAAAAAAGGAATTGAAAGTACTTAAAAGTAATTGAAAATACTTAAAAAGAATTGAAAAGTACTTAAGTACAATTTTTAAGTACTAAAGTAATTAAGATCAGATATTAAAGTACTTTTAAGGGAATTGTAAGTACAAGTACAAGTCCCGGTACTGGTACTTGAAATTTTCAAATATAAGTATCAAGGAATTGTACTTGTACTTAAAAAATTCTAAGTACAAGGTAATTTTACTTGTACTTGGACTTATACTTTCTTTTTATAAGTCTGAATGGCTTATTTGAAATTCTTTCATAGTACATTTAATTATTGTCTGTTCAATCAAGTATAACTCGTCTCAATTGACCGGCCTTAACTTTGTTTGAAATATGCGAAATAAATGTTTTGAAAATCAATATCACCGCTGCCCCCCAAATGTGATACTTGCCCGTTTTTATTAATCGAAGGATTAATCATTGATTGACCACTTTTTACCGCCAATTACAATTTTTGACCAATCTGCAAAATATTACCGATAATATAAAAAAATATCCATAATATATGAAATAGTTCTTTGTAACAGCTATAAGGACGGCCGGCGTCGTCATCTGTTGTTCGGTAATTCAACGGCTTATTGAGCTATAGGCATGGGAGACGGGCGCCGATCCCTTGGCATTTACGCCTTATTGTTCAGAATTCGACAATGGTACGGAACCTAGCTGATAGTCCCATTGTGACCCTTCGAAAATCTAAATACTGGGATGGCGTAATCCATGTCCTCACTCAGATATACTGATAGAAGATACTTAGTAAGCTGCCATTTCCAAAATCGAAGCTTTACCAACTAGCAGGCTCGTTTAATCTACTGGTCGCCACGCATTTGCCAAGAAAGCCCAGTGATGGCAAAAGGTGGTTTATAAGTCTCAACTATAATATATTAAAAGAGAGAAATTGAATTTGTTTATCCTAAATAAATTCTGCATTAAGGGGGAATAGGCTTTTTGTTAAGATGCAGATACGACCTAGCAACATTGCTCTGTCCTCCAGGCACGCTATGGCTAAAACGCTGTTATAAAAAGGTAGGTTCAACCCCCTACCCCCACCCCCATTCCACCAAAAAATTTTTTCACGTGGTATCAATCAGGGAATATATTCTACCCAGCAGAAAAAGAATTATCGAAATCGGTCCACACATTCCAAAGTTAGACTACCCCTCGCCCAGCCCCACCTTACGAACAAATTATTCTCCTATTAGCTATTTTTATATTCCAAGAGAAATTGTTATGCCCAATATCTCAGCGAGATTATCAAATGCAATTCGAGTCTTAATGATGCTTGCCTGTACATAGTGTACACCTAGCTATAGCTTAACCATCGCGATTATTTGTACTCAGGGTTTCGGACATTTGAGCTTTATGACTCTCCTTGGTGGATAGAAGATATACATCGTCAGCATAGTCCAGGTCCATAAAGGGTTTGAAAAGCTTTCACCTAACCCGTCGCGATGGATGGTTGTCTAGAATTGCATATTTGTCTCCGAAAGTTTTCCTTTGTGAATTACGCGACATTGGGCTTCTGAGAATATGACTCCTTGATTTGGTGATAATTTTTTCTGTACTGCTTCTCCCACGTAAAGTTGGCGGACTATATGCACTACCGTCTTCGCATTTGGCATATTCTTTATGTGTCGTCCTCAATGAGTTTCATTTTCTTCAGATGATACCCGAAATTACCATATCATGTCAAAAGTGCCGTCAGCCATTTTGGTGTTTTCCAATCCAGATTCAGAATACTCCTCCGGCAGCACAATTGCAACGTCATTTTGGCCAATCTACTCGAGTCCTCTTGGTCCCACTGGCCCCAGTATTCCATTCTATGGCCCATTTCTCAACCATTCCTCTAACATTGACTCCTCTCTGGCCTTGAAAGGGTCGAGTCAGCTGCTCGTTTAGCGAGACTATCGGCCTGCTCACTGCGTTGAATTCCACTAAAAACACATGTTTGTGTATGACCTGATTCTCCCTCAAGTGATCCAGTGCATACAACAGGGTCAACATCTCAGCTTGGTTTGCTGTGCCCACAGGCTTAGATGACATTCCAGATTCAGTTTTGTACACCAGATATCTGCTCCGGCTTTTTTGCCAATTCGGGCTACATTTGTGAAAATCGTGACATCGTCTTTTCTTAAGTGGTGATCTGTCATTTATTATCGTTTCGTGGTATCTTTCGAGCACCCGTACTTTGGTTATTTCGTCCCTTCGTATTTCCAGACTCGGTATCTTATATTTTATTACACCTAGTGGATAGAAGATTCTCATGCTTATAGGTGTTTCCTGATTTGTGCCAATTTGTATAAGAGGTCATACGGCGCCATGTCATGGCTGCCATCTTTTTAATGTATAAATCTAACGGCAGCAGTCCCAATATCATCTCCAATGCTTTTGTTGCTGTGTTGCGAAATGCACCCGTAGTATCCATACAAAACCAATCTTTTCACTTTACTCAATTTACTCTGCACTGTACTCTGTGAGGTTTTCTCCCACCACAGCACTGAGACATGAGATAATGGGCCTTGCCTTCATAGGGTAGATCCAGTACGCGGAATTTGATGAGATACCCGAACTCTGCCCACATACCATTTCTCCTTCATGTCTATATTTCAAGTTACCTTCGAATCTAGAAATACTCCCAGCCACTTGACCTTCCGAGGTACCTTGATTTCGGTTCTAAAGTCCAAACCCTTTCTTTTCCTTGCAAAAACTATCAGATCCGACTTATTTAAATTTATGTAGAGCTCCTGCTTCTGGCACCACTGCTCCATCCCCTTGAGGGCTCTCCTCATATTATCTACTCTGCTGTCCATGAATATTCTTCGTGCCATAATTGCTATGTCGGCGGCATATGCAACATTGTAGATGTCTGCTCAATCGATTTTACGCAACAGTAACTTATATTCCACAGTAGGGGAGATACAACTCCTCCCTGTGGACAACCCCTGCTGACTATCCCATCCCCAGGTTAAGCATTACCAATTCACTTGCATTTTAGTGGATTTATGTAACGCCTTCTGAGAACGGTCTTCAGTTTATTTTATCGAAGGCTCTTTCAATGTCCATTATAGTAGCCTCTGCAGTCTAAAAGGCTTTGCCTCGGGATAGTATTTTCTTCCCAACTGTAGTAAGAAAATGACCTTGACCTTGAGAAATATTGTCGTTGCTTTCTCAAATGATCTTAATGTAAGTAAGAGGCATTGTAAAACAGTATAATATTTTTGTTTATTTTACTTACTTGAGACCAGTCTGTGGACATATTATTGGCAGCAAAATCCAGAAATTGAGAAAGGAATGACAATATTTCTCGAAAAGAAATTTTGAAGGAGGTTCCGTAATGATATTGGGAACTTTTTGCGTAGATGGTCCGTTGGAAATACAATTTGTTTCATCAAAAATGAAAAGCTGCGACTACATAAACATGGTACAATGCAGTCTTTTACCATTTTTGCGAAGAAGTTCAGGAAAAGAGTTTACTTTCCAGGAGGACAACGCAAGTATACATGTAAGCCACCAAACAAAAGACTGGTTAATGGAAAATAACATCAGGGTGTTGGACTGGCCGGCCTGCTCGCCGGGCTTTCACCCAATAGAAAATATTTGGTGCATTCTCGTAAGAGTCGTTTATGCCAATAATCGGCACTACGTTCGATATCTGAGCTTAAAACTGTAATTTCGAAGGAGTGGAACGCGTTGGATCAAAATTTGTTCAAATTCATGGCTGAGTCAATGAAAAAAAGAATTTTTGAATGGATAAAAGCTTACGGCAGTGTAACTAGATATTAAATATTGTTTTGTATCACAATTGCAAAAATAAAGTTGAATTTTGTTTCGTTTTTCGAAATGTGCTATAATTATGAAACGCGAAAAGAAGACCTAAAATTGCAGTGTCTCACTTCGAATAACAGTATTATGGAATGATCGAAACAATCCAACAAAAAAATTCTTTTTTCTCAGAGCGGAAGAGAGAGAATTTATTCTAGCACAAGCTGTTTTGTGCCAATGTGCAAAACCAAAAAATTATCGCTTAAATTGCATAAAGTTGGTAGGTGTGCTATAATTTTGAAACGCACTGTATAAGGCCGTAATAGAGCGGGAATGTTCTCTCTGGTTCTGCTGTCTTAAATGGGTCAAACGACTCAATCGCACGTCTTTCCATTCAATGGTACGATCATTTCTGCTTCAGCTGACTCCAACCACTTCTTCGCTTCCTGATCCTTTGGGAGCCAAGGCATGTTAGTCTTGAAGCTTCCGGGAAAGTGACTATTCATCAGGAGCCCGTTTGTTTGAACCCAGGTCTCCTTCGTTTTACCTGTATCATCGCGGACAAGTCCAAGACCAGAAATGAAGCCGACAAACTTCAAAAATGTTCCTAGTACTCGAACAGAAGTCTCTCTACGATTCCCTCTTCTTCCTTCACATAGTTGTCTTCGTCGTTCTTTTTAAGAACTTATATTTATTCCAAGCTTCCGCGTCATTACCCTTATATTATGGTTAAATGCCTTCCCAAACTCGCTCTTACGAGATTTCAGATTCCATTCCCACTTTGTGGTCAGATTATGCTTCTCTATTTTGGTTGGAGCGCAGGGCCTACGATAGGCCTTCTAAATAGCCTCATTCAATATATTCAGCTGCTTTTATACTTGTGTAGTTCTTTTGGGTATTCTAAGCGTAAGAGTTCCCAGTTTTTTCTTTAACTCCGCCTGGTATTTCATACCATCAGTGGTGTTATTAGGAATCCTGAACATCTTACGCCTACGACTATTGCGTAACCCATACCTAATGTTCCAAGTAATGCCTCTGTGATTTGACATCGTGATCGCGTCTTTCACTTTCCAGTTGGACTCTCTACAAAACCTTCACTGCACTAGACGTCAGTCAAGGTCGGTTCCATTATTCTTCTACTCTTCTATTGTTATCACTGGTGCGACTCCATACTTTGTTATAGGATTTAGCGTCACTGCAGATAATAAGATCACCACTTCCCTTGTCTCCACGTCCTGGAGGCGGTTCCACTGAATTATAAGGTACGCCGATGCCAGAATAAACTTTCCAGCGCCTGCTCCCACTCATGTGACCACAAGGTCCGACGTACAGAATTATTGCAGTACGATAACCTGAATACCATGTCGCATCTAAATACACGACCTAGGTCTGCTCTCTGATTTTGTATAGTACAGAGTAGAAACGCGCTTCAGAAGGCCTTTTATCTTCTTAAGAAAAATCCAGGACCCTTGTTTCACAACTTTGCCTAGTTTCTTTTCAAAATAGCGGACGCCGGTTGAATTGTTCAGGGTGTGTCCAACCATCCTCCCTCGGTACGGGCTCATCTCCTTCTCTTCCGCAGTTTCTCCCATTTACTGAGATTGACTTCCAGTTGCCCTACCAATAGATTGCACTGTATTACTCCTCCCCTCCCATCTCATCCCCACCCACCCTCTCCCCACCGATCTTTATTATCAAAGCAATCGCGGTACACAATTGCGCAAGTCCGACTTGCACTTGGCCGGTTTTTTATTATTCTGATGAGTACTTACGTTATAATAATAGATTCGATATGACATATTGGTTCTGTAATGAAGTACTTCACTGCATTTTAAATAAATCTATTTTGTAACGAATTATTTAATTTTAATACTTTTGGTAAACCGCACGCGTTCCACGGAAAGACAGCTATTTGAGGAAAATGAAAAGAAATTAAAAACAATAGTGCTAAAGCTGATAAAATTATTTAAAACTTAAACTTCTTCGTGAATAAACAATTAACAATGAGTAATTCATCACGCAACAATACTATAATTTTTTCTCACAAAATAATTGAACATCTTCGTCGTCAGGTGCATATTAATGATTGATAACTGCATAATTTTTCTTTCAATTAATATCGATCAACGTGCTTATGAAACGATTTCTCCTAGTGAAATTCTTAACACGTCTTGAGTGGAGCCATTGTGCAGCATACATTGCCTTTAAAATGTTTGGAGAAGGCCGCAATAGACGTAAGAATTTCGTCAGGCCCCTCTTGAATTATTGGCTTCCCTATTTATGGGCAAAGGTTTCAATTTCCGAAGATGCAGAAAAGAAAATTGCATGCCAGAGAATTTAACCGTCAATAACCTAGTCAACCTTGATTTTCTTTAGCACTGACTATAGTGGATATTAGTGACATCGAATCAGAAGTTCTAAGCTCTGCTTCAGGTTAACTTTTATGCAATCACGAAAGTCGATGATTGCAACATTGAAATATTGTTAGTGGCAGCAGAAAGTATCGTAACCGATAGGAATTGCAGAAATTTTGTAAGACTTCACGTTTTATTCTGGAATCACGAATTTCCATTGTTAGTAAATAAAAGCAAAAATAGTTGTATGAATAAAAATTTTTGCTTCAACGAAATGTCTAATTTTAGTTTGCATGTCAGGTTAAATTTGATGGACGATCAGACTTAGGCAATGTACGAAATTTACATTTTTTGGTAAAAACTAATAGATGAGAGTTATTGGATGATTTGCTATAAATTTGTTGTAAAAAATACGCTATTTTTCAGGGTTCTGAAAAGCAAGGCATCAAGAAAGTTTGTTTGTCGCAGCCCTCTAAATGTAACGTTTTAAATCCTTCGATTTGTTGCTAATGCTTGAATACCCATTAAAAAAGTGCAAGAAGATTTATTCAGTTTTCAATTTAAAGAAACTGTCCATTGAAGCGTTAAAAACACGTCGTCTATCCGTAAACACTGCCACTGGTGATAGCGGTCAGTAACCCGTGAACAATACACCAGTTATGGGCATTATTCGAATAAATTTTCAATCAAATAACGATTTTTTGTAAAAATCGAATAAAAACTTATTCGAATAAATTGTTATTCGCTTTTCAATTTATTTTAAGTTATTCGCAAATAATTATTTGTTATTTGGTGCTCCTTAATCCACTTTTAAATAATTATTTGTTATTCGATCGTTCGTTATTCGATAATCAAATAATTACTCGTTATTTGATGAATTATTTACAAATAATTATCTGTTATTTGGTGCTTTTTATTCGAATTTCAAATAATTATTTGTTATTCGATTGTTAAATAATTATTCGAAAGTTCATGTCTCTTTATGAAATAACTATTTGTTGTTGGCGTCCATTAGTTCAATTTCAAAAAATTATTTCTTGGTACACGCATTTCATATCACAAGGTGTCTCGTACTTAGAAAATTAAAACTGCCTTGTTATGTTTCGATGTTTACAGTAAAGATTTTATTAAATGATACCATAAAACAAATAAGTATTCCATAAAGAGACATCAACTATCGAATAATTACTTAATAATCGAATAACAAATAATTATTTGAAATTCGAATAAAAAGCACAAAATAACAAATAATTATTTGCGAATAATCCTCCAAATAACAAATAATTGTTGTAATCAAATAAATTTTTATTCGATTTTTCAATTTATTTGAGCTTTTATCTTTATTCGAATAAAAAATGCCCATCTCTGCAATACACCTTTATCTCCACAGGTTTACAGGATTACGTGTAACAACTACAAATTAATTCTTCAGCGAGCTTAGTTTGCCATTGATCTGATCTTCAGGCAGCATTTGTAAGGCAAAAAGGTAGCAAGGTTTCTGGTCCTCATCACAACAGTTTCACCATTTCACCAATTCTTCTACACCATCACTAATGGCGAGTCAAGTGTTTAATAATTCGTTGGAGAAACTCAGCATTCTTACTGTTAATCTTGCTGCGAATTCCGATCCATCATCATCTTCGCAGGCTCCTCCTACTCCATCTTTATGTTCTATTAGCAAGCGTGTTTTAATACCCTGTTTAAGGTGCATTGTATTTCATTGTTTAAGGTGTACTGTATTTCCGTATTATTTTCGTAGTTGTAGTCCTACTAATGAATACCTCTCTATTGTTAACAGACCTTGAATAAACGGCATCCTTCATTTTTCCCCATATAAAAAGTTCAATGGAGTAAGGTTTGAAGATCTAGAAAACCAAGGAATGCATCTCGTCCAATCCAGCGGACAGGAAATTTCTCATTTAATATTGCTTTCACAATATATAGTGTGTGCTGGTGTGCTCCATCGTGTTGGTAAAACATTACCCTTTAATTATCCCTAGGGATGTTCTCTAGTAGATCTGGCAAGATATTCTCTAAAAAGTCCGCATACATTTCGCTACTAAGCCCTTGCGGCAAAATGAATGGTTTTATTAAATGGTTGCCGGTGATAACGGCCCAAACATTGACATGAATTTGTGTTTGAATGAGGTCACCCACGTTCTATGTGGCTTAGTATCCGTTCAGGTATGGAGGTTGTGGAAGTTTGTGATACCATCTCTGGTGAATTGCGTTTTCATCCGTCCACGGAATTCGTTCTAAGCCTAGTTCACGCAATTCGACTTCGATGCTTTGCGAAAAAGACTCAACTACTTGAAGATTGCATTGGATTCACGTAAGTCGACGCGTCGAATATGGTTTTCATATCAAACCGCTCGCTATTAAGAAAAGTGGAAGTAATAAATTGAACCGCCGCATGAAATTTGACTTGTAGATCTTGTATCGCGCGTTGTCACTTGTCTACAACGAATGGAATCAGGATAGCAATTTCGTTAGAACAATGGCCATAGAAATAGCGATAGAAGAGTGACAGACAACCGACATTCCGTCGAGGAATCGCCCATAAGTTTAATACGCTGGACGCCGGCCCCTGCTCAAATATGAGAATTATATTCAAGTCTAGGCCTAATGTGGGACTTGTAGATCAGCGCTAAGTCAGGTGGGGTGAAATGTTTCTTACATCTCTGCAGAAAACCCAAGCATTTCATCGCACTTTTAGCGATTGCAAATACATGATCAGGCCAGCTAAGATTGCTGGCTATCTCAATATCCAAGATGTTTAGAGAGGGCGAATTGGGTATATTGACTCCGTCGACTGAAATTTGTTGGGGGGGGGGGGGCGTTTTTTTAAGGGACATTGAACAGCATTGAGATTTGGATGGATTAAACGTAACACGATTTCCTCTGCCCCAAGCGAGGACCCTAGAAATGTCGTTGTTTAATGATCTAAACATCCGTTCCCGATTGACTTCTGTAGCATTTCCACGTGAATTCATTACAGAATCAAATGAAATGAAATCAAGGGTGCTGTCGTCGGCGAAACTATGAATAGGATTTAGAGTAAGGGATAAGAGATCATTAATAAAAAGAAGAAATAAGGTTGGTGAAAGAACTGAACCCTGAGGTACAGCGGCATTAATTTCGTAGGAATCATATGTAACTTCGTCAATTACTACACGGCTTGAACGGCCTGACAAAAAGCTCTCTATCCATTTAACGAAGGTAGGGTGCAGACCAAATGTTTGAAGTTTCGCTAAAAGGGCAGCATGCCAGACTATCAAAAGGCTTCAAGAGCGACGATTTTGGACTCACCGAAATTATGGAGACAATGATTCCAACGCTCCGTTAGAGCTGTTAGTAAGTCTCCGGTTGAGAGGCCAACGCGGAAACCGTACTGGAAATCGTTGATAAGATGGTTATTTTCTAGATATTGCAACAACTGAGAGTTGATGAGTGATGCAAAAACTTTAGATATGATCGAAGTTAGTGTAATTGGTCTGTAGTTAGAGGGGTCGCATGCCTCTCCTTTTTTAAGTATCGGCTGGACATGAGCAAGTTTCCATACACTTGGAAATATTCCTGTTTAATATGACAGGTGGAAAAGCTTGTGCAGAGGTTTAGCCAAAGCAGAGGCGCAGCATTTTAAAACAAGGGGCGAGAAACCATCAGGCCCAGTAGCTTTGGATACGTCGAGTTTCGAAAGTACTCTAAAAACTTCGAGTGCGAAAGTGTCATTGAGTCAGTAAAAACATGCCCATTATAAATGAGTAGTGGTGTTGACGAACAGGTGAAATTGTTCTTTACGGTTTGTACTAGAGACCAGAAGTCCTTAGTACCCTTTTGAGTAGAGAATGCCTTCCGTCTGATACTCTGGTCGAAATTGAACTTTGCCCGACTAATTGCTGAATCGCAAATATTCCGCGCATCTCTATAGATACGTCTCAATTCCTCTTAAAGCCACACTTTATATGCCTGGAAGGCTGCTTCTTTGTTTTTAATGGCATTATTAAACCAATTGGTGTTAGTTGGTTTGATGTTTTTGAAGCTATGAGGAATAAAGCGATGCTTTCCAAACCACAGGATGTTTAAGATATAACCGGTGCTTTTGTTAACGTCTCTCATAGAAAAGCAATCAGACCAATCCAGCTCTCTGAGATATTTATTAAGTCCCGCCCAATCAGCATTTTTATAATGCCACACACTAATCTTTCGGTGGAGTTTAGGTTAGTGATTGTCAGAGAGGAGATGGCGAATTGGATGGAGATAAGATAATGGTCCGAATTACCCAAGGGAGCAGTTACCGAAACCGAGTATTTTTCTGGATGCGATGTTAGAAATAGATCCAAAAGATGCGCGTTGTGCCCCGAAGTATCAGGAACAAAAGCTGTTCGAAATGTCCTCCGCCGCTGTCCATGCATGTCAGTAACCTTCTAATTCTCTGTTTAAGGCGTATTGTAGCCACCCTCTCCCGCATTTTCGTCGTTGTAGTTTCAATTCCGCTGACTAATTCGTTTCTATTGTAAACTGGCCTTGAAGAAACGTCATCTTTAATTTTTCCCCATAAAAAATGTCCAATGTAGGCCACGGAATCGGTGATGTCAGGAAATTTTTCATTTAATATTACCTTTACAATGTTGGCAGTATGCGCTAGGGCTTGGTTGTGTTGGATTTATACTGCTAGATCTCCAAAAAGTCCGCATAAATTATGCTATTAAGCACTTGCGGCTAAATGAATGGTCCTAAAATTTACAACATAATTTGGGCAGGAATGAGGTCCTATATCCTATGTGGGTTAATATCCGATCAGATATGTAGGTTACCATCTCGGGTAAACTGTGATTCATACGTCCACAGAATTCGGTCCACGAACGCCCCTGTTCTTTAGGTCGCATTCCATTCTAATCTTCTCTCGGAATCTCCTTCCAGTAGTTTAACGGAAGACACTTCTAATCGTTTTGCGACTCATCTTAGACTCGCTTCGGGATCTTGCCTGATTAGGGGCATTATTTACTGCTTGACGCGGTAGACTTTTCCGATATTTCAGATGGCAATTTTCATTACAGTTGGCAAAATAAGCCTGCGTTAAAATTTCTTACTGTATCACTTTTCATACTATAAGTTAATTAATTTCAGTTATATTGCTAATTAATATTTGGATAACTGAATTCGACAGTAAATTAAGCGTCCAGAAAATTTTCGACAATTTTCAAACGACACACATACAACGTCCAGTTGTGGAACCAAAAACGATATTTGAGGTATGGTTTTTATTCGACGTGGACTTGCGTGAACTCACCCCTGTTCTTAACGTCGCATTCCAGAAGCCATCCAATTCCAATCTTTTCTCGGAATCTCCTTCCAGTAGGTGTTGGACTGGGATATTGTGATATGGACGTAATCCTTCTATAACCCTCCAAACTGCGACTGAAAACACTCCTAATCGTATTGCGACTGAGTCTTATCTGACGAGGGTGATAATTTGCTACTCGACGTGGGCAGAATCTGCCGATGTTTCAGATCGTAATTTCGTGCTGTTTGCAGTTACACTTCCGGTTTCTCCCTTCGGAAAGTCTGTGAAAATACCCTTCTTTGGAGTGCAAGTCGATGTGTCCAGTGCAGCCGCTCTATCGTTTCCTTCTACTACACCATAAATGTAAATTATATCCGCGTATTTCTTAAAAGTAAATTCTGTTATATTTTAATGATTTTAGCTTAAGAGTTCCAACGTAGTAATCGATTTGTTTTTCAACTATGATCGATATTCTTGCTTTTATAGCAAAATTTTCATCAGGAATTAGTAAGAGAACGCCACGTTACTTGGGTATGAACTCTTGCTAACACAAGCTAATAACGGCAACAACATAAATTCCACTCATATTTTTATAAATCATTTACAGCAGTAAATAACATTATTTACCTGTGTACTCTAAGGGTACACTGCCATTTACCGATCCTTTATCATAAAAATTTTGTTTATTTTACGAATTTCTTAATTATAATGCAATAAAACAATTAGGTAGTCAGGGCATTTTCTAATCCTTTCTCCACCTTGCGATGATGAAATTTCTGGGAAAGGTAATGCTGAAATTTAGGTAATCGCAAAACATTTTCTTTCACTTTAGCAAGTGACTGAAACTGCAATGGTATGAGTTAGATCAACGTTATTGACAGTTTTGGAAAGGTCATTGGGATAGCAGTTATTTTGGCATTAGTTTGATGTCGCTGCGTTAAGGTAGTAGTCTGGTAACTCGCGTCGTTTTTCATGTCTATTTTAGGGGAATTTTTTTTTGAGAAAGAACAAATGAAAAGTTTTGAATTTTTAATATGTTTTTATTTACATCTTAAGGTAACAAAAAAATTTTTTTTTAATAAATTGAATGTTGTTTTATTATTATCATCACTTGAAGTTGGCGCCTCAAAAAAAAAAGCACACGGATGGCTCGGGAGATTTTGACTCTCGAGTTTTATCGCTCTTGAATTTTATCGAAAAATAACAAAATGGCTGACTTCGAAAAAAAAGTCATTGTTTTGTCGAACAAAAAGGGTTGTTAAATGGAAAGTTAGAGGTGAAAAAAATAACCAGTTTATGTTTCATAGCAATCGGTTGAATAAAAAAAAAGATATGACCCGGGCCGACCGTAAAAACGCTGTTTTGAGAAAAACGCGTTTAAACTTTCAGCAACAAATTTTCATAAATAAACTCTTACTTACATTAATCGTCAATGCCTGGGGCGTATAAAATGCCTTCATCCTTTTCTAAGGCATAATTTTTAGTAACTTTTTATTTATTTATTTATTTACAAAATTTCATCAATGTGCTGATTACTACAAAAAAGAACTAAACAATAAACTAAATAAAAAAACTAAATAAAAACACTATAACAAATCATATAAAAACAAAGAACAAGAAGAGAATTCGCAAAATTTAAATTCAGAAAACAAAAGTGCTAAAGTGAATAAAAGCAAATAAAAAGCAAAAAGCACAACACAAATCAAAAAGTAACCTCAACAAAGCTGACTCCTCACATGATTACGCGATAGATGAAAATCAATGCAATTAAAAGCGGAATTAAAAAATCGCCACATCGACGTTATAGGTTCATTTAATCCATAATTAGTACGATGAAAAGTTAACCGAAGAAAGTCGTGATTCCTCAGGGAGCGAGCTGGAACCGATATGATAAAACGACCCAAGAGAACAGAAGAATCAATGGACCCACGAATGCAGTCGAAAGCAAAAAGGATCCCGGCGTTACGGCGTCTCTTTTCAGGTGTGTCCAAGTGCAGGAGTTTAAGTCTATCAACATAAGGAGGTAATATAAGGGAGTTATTCCAAGGAAGGCCTCGAAGGGCAAACCTATCGAACCTCCGTTGAACAGCTTCAATGCGATTGATATGTGACACATAGAGCGGTGACCAGACTGGAGAGGCATATTCCAGAATAGGCCGGACAAAAGTGCAATATAAGAGCTTTGTAATGTAAGGGTCATCATATTCCCTTGACCACCTCTTCACGAAACCAAGAGTCATATTAGCCTTGTTGACTATGGCATCAAGATGATCCTGGAAAGAAAATTGAGAATTGAGCCAAACACCCAGTTCCTTAGTCTTAGTAACTCTTTTTAAAGGACAACCCTCTATGGTAAAGTTATATTGATATGGAGACCTTTTTCGTGAGAAAGACATAGATGTACACTTGCTAATATTTAGGAAAAGGTCGTTAATGGAACACCAATTCTGAAAGCCGTCCAAGTCAGAATTTAAGAGTAGGCAATAGGCATTGTTAGACACAGTGCGAAATATCTTAGCGTCGTCGGCATAACAAAGAATATTTGAGTTAGACAGTATCGCAGATACATCATTGATATAAATTATAAATAACAATGGGCCAAGGTGGGAGCCCTACTGTACACCGGAAGTGTTGAAAATTGCATCAGATAGAGCTCCACGAAAAGAAACCCTCTGAGTGCGTTCAGACAAGTACGATTGAGTCCAATTTACAAAAACTCGCGGAAACCCAAGAAGGGAGAGTTTGAGAATCGAAAGCTTTGCTGAAATCAGTAAAAATACAGTCAGCTTGCTTACCACCTTCAATTGCAGAAACACAGAAGTTTGAAATTTCCAATAAATTGGTGGTAGTTGACTTACCCCTTATGAAGCCATGTTGAAATGGCTTCATAAGGGGTAACATTAATGTCTCGTTCATTGAGGACGCTACTCCAATCACAAGCTGAGAGCCAGTTGTTAATCACGGAGAAGTCAGCCTTACTGAAGTTATAACAAGCATCATCTGGTACATAAGAAGCCATCATAACTGGATCAGTGAAAAGAGCAATATGAAGCGCAGGGTGATGACCCGACTCCGGAACAATGGGCACCAAGCATCGTCTCACCAGTGTACTAGCAGGATCAGTAGAAAAAACGAGGTCGAGGAACCTTCCATGATCATTAGAAATCTGTGTTAAGCCTGAAGAAGCAAGGCTATCTATAAAAGAAAAAGCAAACTGATTGGCAGACCGAAAAGAAGGAACCAAGCCATCATCCGAGTGTGAGAGCTCCCACCCAACATCAGGCAGGTTAAAGTCACCCAAAAGCAACAATTCATCAGAAGGCATCAAGTCGTGTGAGAGGTGATCCAGGCAGGAGGCAAACCTTTCATAAACATAAGACGGAGAACCTGGAGGAATATAAGCGGTCGAAATGCACACAGTTTTGCCAGGCAGTCCAATAGCGATACAGTTCTTTTCAGCTCTGTGACTCTTTCGGGCTTCTTTAGATGTCATCGCGGTGGAATTTTCAGCTTTCGAGATCCGCGTCTTATTGTATAAGACGGGCCCAACCGCTTGCAGCTGCCGGCCGACCTTTGGCGCGCAACTATGAGGCGCTCTCGAAAATTCGTTCTAACTCGGTTCCTATTTCGAAATTTCGGTCTAAAATTTTCACAGTATACTCTCAATATATTGTAAAAAAACCATGACAATTATACTATATATACCGATAAGATTTAAATAATATATATGTATACCAACCATTAAAATGTATAGGAAACCACCGCTAGCGCCACCCTTAACGTTCAATAATTTTTCTGTATAGGATATAAAATTACTAGAATATAAAATTTTTTTTTAAACAACACCCAAGATATTTTTTTCAAAAACAAAACTCCAAGGCTGTCGGAAACTACCCCTACCTCATTGATAAAAATTAAATTGTTAACTGAAAAAAAACGAAATAACCTCGCGAATTTTTATTGTTAAAATATCTTCTGATTATATAGTGATTTTCAAAAAATTAATCCAACCCTCCAAGTGCAGGAACCACCCTTTACCAGCCATCACGTTGAATAATTTTTTCTACATTAAAATACAGAAAAACCGCGTTTTTTTTGTTTAATTATTAACTGATTAGAAAGCATTTTTTTAAATAAAATCTAACTCTCCAAGTGCATCAGAAACTACCACTCGCTCTAGTGCTACGTTGAATAATTTTTTTCTACGTTAAAATATGGAAACCCCGCTAATTTTTTTTGTTTGAATATCGATTGGTTAAAATGTATTTTTTTTATTAAATAAATCCAACTCTCCAAGAAACCTTCCCTATTACCTCCCTTAGCCTTGAATAATTTTCTTATGCAAATTCATTCTACTTAAAATAATAAAACAAAACAACTATCTATCCACAAAGAGACATATACTCCTCCGCCGTAATGATTTCGAGAGCTGAAATATTTAGGTATTTTTACATGGTATATTTGATTATCTTGTAGTTGTTTCGTTTTATTAATTTATACCAGCTTTAAAATATAATGGACAAAATTAAATATTATTTAATTCCTTTTAACTCTTTTTGTGAAGTTACTGCAATATTTATATTAAAAGCTCTTTTATTTTTCACCTTTTAGTGTCTTTATATTTGCTATTAGATAAGTGCTGCTGGAATAAACAAAGCAATTGCAACAGTTTCAGAAGTTTTGCAGATCAGATGAATTAGGTCGAAATAGAACGGCCCGTTGTGCCCTCAAAATTTGTGTCAGGGTGTTAATCGGAAAATATATTCTATCATTAAAAAAGAGCCATGCTAATCGGGCCATCCCTATCCTAACTCTAGGTGCAAATTTTTTATTATAGGAGGGAAATGACTCTATACAACAGAAAATCGGGTCACACGGTATTGGTACCAAAGAGTGAATCATTCAAATCGGTCAATCGAAGTAAATTCCGCACCCTCCCTCACCAGTTTTCACTCTCTCCCACTATCAACTTCTTTTCTTAGCTATTTATGTAAATATTATGTATGGAGTTTTAAAAGTATCTTGTGCTTGTGACGTGTTACCGGGAGTTGCCTTTATGAAAAATAAGTAAATTTAATTAATAAAGTAGTTTTTCAAACAATAATTTTTCTAAATAAGCTTTGAATGAATAAGCCAAAGTTAATATTATGTATGCATTAGTTACTGTTCAAGATTTTTATATATTATATTATCATCAAAGATAAAATATATTGATAACTCAAATCTAAATGTTTTCGTATGAGACATGCTAGCAATGTTGATAAAGTGTCGCGCCAAAGCAGATACAACCCTTTTCCCGGACATTTCTTAACGTCATTAGATGCCCTGCACAAAAAATGTACAATATTTCGACATGTGGCCTGTCTTATCATCACCCACTTCACATCTATTAAAACCGCCTCTTAGACGATTCCAATGACTGTCACATCGAGTTATCGAATTAGTGTAATTCTCATGTTTACACTATTTTCATCTGTTTCTACAAATTGTTTCGTAGTGCTTCTCGCCGCCACCGTTTGAGATATACTTGTTATCTAACCTTTTGAACTTGCACTGGAAATTAGCTCGAACTAATTGATAATATACTGTAATTGTGGAATTTTTGCTTTTATCTTTTGTTGCTTCTTTCAAATCAATGCGGATTACTTAATTTCATATAAAGTTGTGTTATCAGTTTTTTCACACATCTGGTTAAAACATACTCCGGAAATTTTTCAAAAGTTTTCTTGCAGCTACTATTCACCTTACAACTCAGATCAGTACCGGAAGCTTGTAATTTATCCATTACACTTATACATTAATTATGTTGAGACAAAAGAAATTACTGCGACAATTTGTAGCTACATATGTTAGTGGCAATTTCAAGTCATATTTTATTCTTTTCAAGTTAATTATTTTGCAATTAAGTGCATTTTTTAGCCGCCTTCCCAAAAACGAGAGGATCAAGTTCTACGCGTATTTCTTCTTATATATGACTGGGCGTAACTTTGTAACGCGTGGACCGATTTGGATGATACTTTTTGTTCAGGTAGATAATATTACCCGATTGGTACCATGAAAAATTTTGGGGAGGGGTGGTGATGAGGGCAGCTGCCGAAACCTAACTTTGTACCGCAGGGACCGATTTGGACGATTCTTTTTTTTGTATAGAGTATGTTCCCCCTCTGCTCCTATGAAAAAAGTTGTGGATCTACGGGAGAGGGGGCCGTCTGACTTCGTAACGCGTGGACCGCTTTGGAGGATTCTTCTACTTTTAGATAGTGTGTTCCCGTTTTTATGTGTGGCCAAAGCGGAGGGGACAACGCTTTGATGCGTTAGCATGGTGTTGGTACCATGTAAAAAAATTGTGTGAAAAGGTGGGGGCAGGTGCCGGAATCTAACTTCGTAACGCGTCGACCGATTTGGATGATTATGTTTTTGTTGTATAGAGTATGTTCTTCCATTGCTCCTACCACAAAAGTTGTTGACCTGGAGGGGGGGAGGGGGGGTTGTTCTTTGTAGACCGGGATACAACTCTATGATGCGTTAAGTATGGCCGGTCATCGACATTTTACAAATCTTAAAAATACTGTGTCAACTCTCTATGGAAAAATTAGAAAAATTTAAGAAGCTAGAAGCTGTATTTTATAGAGCGCTGGACGAAGCTCCTGAGCGACGAGAGAAATGCACACAGTGCGGCAAATGTAACTTTAGTTATAAATACATTTCATATGTGGCGTTTGTTCACAATTTTTTGGGATCCAGTGTGAAGATTGTCGGCGGGAAAAGCAGACTATAAATGTGACACTTATGTCTATGGGTCATTATTTTACAAACTGGACAGATTTGGACAAAATCTGACCGACACATTTTTGATTTGGCTGAAATTTTTTTTACGGGTTTTATATCCAAAAAAAAGAGATACGTGTTCGAGCATTGTTTTGTTTTTGTTTGTTTTTTGAAAATAGAGCGGATCCAAATTTCGAGAATTTCGTGATTTTTTGCTTGAAGACTTATTTTCAAAAATTCATAACTCCGGTTTTATTGAAGGTAGAAACTTCATTCTTTTTTCATTTTAAATGGATGGAGGGATGGAACCCGCGCGCGGATACGACGTGCCGCGCTGGATAAATCAATTTATTTCTAGTAGTAAAAATAATTCCTCCATTAATTAAAAATACGTTACGTTACACGTGTTTATAGAAAATCGGACGTAGAATACGATGGTTATACTAAAAGACTGCTACGAGGGTGGGGCAATAGCTAAAAGTCGACTTTTACATTTAATTTATTTATAACAATAGGAATTTGTTAATAATTTTTATTGACGATATTTTTTTTTGAAAATTCATTCTTTTAGCTATAAAATGAAAAAAGAACGAAGTTTCTGCCTTCAACAGAACCGAAGTTATGAATTTTTTTAAATAAGTCTTCAAGCAAAAAATCACGAAATTCTCGCAATTTGGATCCGCTCGAAATCAAAAATGTGTCGGTCAGAAAGGTGTTCGGTTTGTAAAAGATTGACACCTATGCATAAATTTCAAATTATAAACAAGTAATTGGACCGAAAACTTTACACGCGATTTTCTCAAAACAGTGTTTTTACAAGCTTTTATTTAACTTGCAATGCATGTATATTTGTATGTATGTAGCTATGTTTGTAGGGTGGAATCTTGCAACTCAATTTTGAAGCAGATATCTTACACACGTTTAGTTTGGATGACAATGCATGGTTAGCTGTGTGCCGTCATTCTAAATCCAACATGGCGGAACACCCAAGATGGCGGACTAGCTATTTTTAATGCACTCTTACAATATGGGTATCAAATGAAAGGGCTTGCTGAGAATAACTCGAAAAATAAAGTGACGTCACTCTAAATCCAATATGGCGGACTTCTAAAGATGGCGGACTAAGTTTTTTATGCTTTCCTACAATATGGGTATTAAATGAAAGGGCTTGCTGAGCTCTGGTGAATGGTGCCATTGGACATATTACAGAAATCATATGGCCCTGCTTTCGGAGAGGACAAATGTATGATACTGACATACCATCCGCCCGTATAGACTTCGGTAAAGACGGTGTTCATCTCATTCAACCCAAGACTGTGCAATTTCCAGCAAAATATAGTCACGGCAATGCAGAACGAAGAATGCTGCCAATTATATTATGTTGGGCTTGCACAATACACAAAATGCAGGGCAGTACTGTCGACCATGCCGTTGTATACTTAGGCTCGAAACTCTTCGCTGCTGGTCAAGCATACATGGCCTTAAGTAGGGTAAAATCATTAGACGGTCTCCTTATTGAAGAGCTAGACTGTTCGAAATTAACCGGCAAACGACCTTACAACAATGATGCGTTGAATGAGATGAAACAGACTGAGAAACCTGTCCAGCGATAACTAAAAAGTAAAAAATAAATTAAAAGTAAAGAAACTTTTTTAAATCCAAGCTTTTATTTAAATGCGCTGAAAAGAATAAAATAAACTTTTCCTTTAAATCTTTTACTATCAACTTATAACGTCATTACACAATTTATATGATATAAAAGCTTGTCGCGAGATTTACCTGTTTAGATAAACAAGTAAATTAAATAACTTGATCTGATTGATTTTAATTTTTAAAATTCTCAAACTAAGTAAATACTAGTACTTCAATTTCGCGACAAGCTTTTATATCATATAAATTGTGTAATGACGTTATAAGTTGATAGTAAAAGTTTTAAAGGAAAAGTTTATTTTATTCTTTTCAGCGCATTTAAATAAATGCTTGTTTTTAAAAAGTTTTTTTACTTTTAATTTATTTAAACTGGGGTTGTGCATTTTTTTACTCACTTTTCATCCAAACCACTTTTTTAAATGTACAAAAAATGTACATAAAAACACTTGTATCGAGCGAAATTCACGAAAAAAGAAGAAATATTTAAAATTTCTTAACCTGATTGGCGTTTCTAATAAAAAAAAATTCCTTTGGCTTGCCAAACACTGAACTTGACAGCAGTATCATTTGATCACTAAAACTGTCACGCTAACTTTTTTTAACCGACTTCCCAAAAACAAAGAGGTTCTAAGTTCGACGCGTATTTTTTTTATTTTTTTTGTTAACATTTAGTTAGTGTAATGAATATAAAATATATAAGTCGTCGGTGGAGTAAGCGATAACGGGTCGTCCTTCCAATCGGAAGGTCCCAGGTTCAAATTCCACCGACGGCGAAACATGGTAGTTTTCTGCTGGCAACGGATTACGATAAAAATGCTATTGGGGTTTGTAGAGAAAATATCGGTGGTTCTGAATCCACTTTAAATTGTAGCTTCACTTGCAATCGTTGTCTCGAATCGGGTGAAGTTCGTTTTGCGCCCCATGCCCATAATAGTCCGGGAGTTGGCTACAGTTTTCACTGTCCCATTTCAGAAAACTTGATTTATCGTTTATTTTTTTTAATATATATATGATGATGCCAAAGCTCAGGGGATGCCCTATGGTGCTTAAGCACAGCCTTGGCAGGAAAGGAATTAAGGATGAGGGAAATGGGTTAGGAGGTTGGGTTAAAGAGGTGTCGATGTACGCCCCGTTTGAAAGTTTCAGGCTGATAAGACGAGGGAAAAACAATGTACCTCAGCTTAGCAAAACACATTTCTCGAATCAAAAATCTAACACTCTCATAATTTGTTGCTAAATAGTTGCTAATTAGTTGTAGAAAAAAATAATTTGTTGCTTTTTATTTTAAAAAAAAATGGGATGTTCTGCTAAGTTCAGCTGAAGTTAGCAGAACACCTTCATGCAAAATGAATTTACAGGATCGGGACGGTGCCTAAATTATTAAGTGAATTTGTTGCTAATTAGTTGCCGGGAAAAAAATTATTGCTCTTTAGTTTTTTTTTTAAATGGGAATTTTTGGAAAAAAAAACTAAAGAGCAATAATTTTTTCCCAGCAACTAATTAGCAACAAATTCACTGAATGATTTAGACTTCGTCCCGATTCTGTAAATTCATTTTTATGAAGGTGTTCTGCTAACTTCAGCTGAAGTTAGCAGAACATCCCATTTTTGGAAAAAAAACTAAAGAGCAATAATTTTTTTCCCGGCAACTAATTAGCAACAAATTCACTTAATAATTTAGGCACCGTCCCGATTCTGTAAATTCATTTTTCATGAAGGTGTTTTGCTAACTTCAGCTGAACTTAGCAGAACATCCAATTTTTTTTTAAATAAAAAGCAACAAATTTTTTTTTCTACAACTAATTAGCAACAAATTATGAGAGTGTTAGATTTTTGATTTGAGAAATGTGTTTTGCTAAGTTG
The DNA here is from genome assembly GCA_964036015.1 of Leptarthrus brevirostris. Taxonomy (NCBI): domain Eukaryota; kingdom Metazoa; phylum Arthropoda; class Insecta; order Diptera; family Asilidae; genus Leptarthrus; species Leptarthrus brevirostris. Next base: position 21,337,951 of record OZ038373.1, read on the forward strand.
AGGTACATGGAAAAACAGAAGATGGTAAACTGTTCCACGTTCGTGTTGTTCTGCTTAGAAAAGATTACCGAAATTTGACGGTACGTCCAAATTTGACCTGGAGAGTATAGGGGTGGGAGCGATTTGTAGATCTTGTATCACGCGTTGCCATGTGTCTACAAGGAATCACTGATCAAGAAAATGAAATCCTGCCATCTCGTTGGCGGGACAACGATTGACAGCGTTATGCCAAATATGTTAAATAAAAGTTGAAACTTTTTTCGATTTTTTAATAACATTTAAATAAGACATAAAATGAACTCTTGCCATAATTTTATTTATGTAAAAAAAAAAATAATCCATTAATATAAATCATAAAAGTTGAAAATTTTTGTTATCATTTCATTAATATTTAAGATAACTAAAAAACATATCCTGCGAGTCATTTGATGGCACGAGGTTTCGACAGGAGCAAAGTTTTTGAGCGCGAACCCCTTATATATTCACTATTTCTAGGCTTCCAAATTCCAAATCCAAAGGTTCTCAATGCGTTGGTATAGGATGTTCCGACACAGACATTTTGATCAATGCACTCGGCAACGTTTCAACATTTATTATTTGCAAGAATTAAACTTTTTTTTAACCTAATTACCATATCGCGGTCAATCAGTATCCCGCTGGTACCTCTGCAGGGATCGATTTTAGGTTTTTATAGCTTGAATATGATACAAATAATGTAAAACTAATCGTTATGAAATCTTACAAAATTTAGTGTCGCCAGCTCGCGGACTATAAGGGGTTAGGCTCAACAGAGAAGGGAATAAATACTATGGAAATACATAGATACTAATTTGTAATAGCTTGTATATAATTTTTGAGCAAAAATTTACTTTTTTTGGAAATTTTGCAAGCCATCGAAAGAATTGTTAATATACTCGTATATCTGATTCGAAACAATTAACAATTGTTTTATTTCATTCTTTAGTTTACGACGTCAAAGGCAGCTATATATTTAATGCGTCAACACTTGAAATATTTTGAAAGTTTGTTAGAATGAATATAGTAGAATGAAGCTAGATTCTTTCTTAACCCCGTAATGCAATATTTTTCTATAAAATATTTGAGCCAAGCAATGGTGCATCGCAAACAAGCAATGTATCACTAAAAACCACAAAAAATGAGCACAGCACGTGCCTGGAGCCTTCTTCTTTCTGCTTTGCGCTTAACGAGTTCATGAACTTTTCAAAAACAGAACAGAAATGGCAGGCGCAAAAGCCTATATCGTTCTCAGAAAGAGACCTCAATCAGAAGCGCTTTCTATCTGCGTAATTGGAGTAATTATTTTCTTACAACGTTGACGTCAGTTGTAATGAAAAAGCAAAATCCAGCAATGAAATGAAAAGAAATTTTTTTTAGTTTCTGGTTGATGGTTGTTTCTCATTGCATGTTTTTCGTTTTAAAATCTACAAAAGAAATTCACCATATTTCACATTCTTTTCAAGTTTGATATCTGTTCCAGAGAATTTTATTTCATTTGTTATCATCGAATATCAAAATGAAACAATTTCATGCGATTCCCCATTTTGTTTTTCTGTTTATTCGGCATCGTCATGTTTTAACTCTGGTAAAAGCATATACAATGCTAAGGTCTTTTTAAATTTAAATTCATCGAAGAAGTTACCTTTTTACTTATAGGATAAAAAGTAAACAAAGATAAGAAAACTTCCGGAGACCAAATATTTATAAATGGTAGATGAAATCCAATCCAAAATAATTGAGAAAGCATTTTTTAAGAAGTAATCGAGTGGAGTGTGTGCGTTTTTTTGCATTTTCAGCGTATATTTATCATATAAGTATTTACGTAAAAAAATCTTGCCATAAAAAATACCACCAATGAAGAAACGAAATGGGGAGAAGCGATTAAAGCAACCCAACTCAATAAACAATACTTGCCTTATCGTTTTTTGTAAGGTTTTTCTAAAATTGGCGATTCAGCTGGCTTGCACATATTTTGAAAGTTTTCAGAAATAAAATAACGAACTTTTTCAGCATCAAGTTATCGAAATGATTTAGAGATACCTGGCTAATTGTTTTTATAATATACAGACATTGGCACAATTATTCGGATAGAAGAACGAAACAAATCGATATAACCGATATAGTTTTAATTTTTTCAGTTCGCAGTGACGCAATTATTCGGACACGTACACTTTATTGTTTCCGAAAAGTAACGACTGTTGCTGCTGCAAATTTAATAATGCTTGTATCAATGTGGTTTTGTTTGTGCGCCAGTAAAGTACTATCAAGTAGTTAAAAATGCCTAGATCTATGGAGTTATCAATTGGAAAGAGAGCTGTTTTTGTTGCTGAATTTTATAATGACCGGCCGTGAACCTTTCACCAAAACATTAGTTGATTTTTGTCTGCAACATAAAGTTATTCTCAACTGAAAATGTCAGTGTATGAGCGAAATTCTCGTCATTTGCGGGAAGTTTTAATTTTCTGCTTCAATACGAAAAAATCTGCGGCTGAGGCAAAGACGAAATGGATTTCTTCATCGAATTGTGACTGGGGATGAAAAATGGGTTCATTACGATAACCCAAAGCGCAAAAAATCATGGGTGGGTCAAGCTGGCACTGTCACTTACTAAAAATTATAAAAGCGACACCGCAAAATAATGTGCTCTTTATGGGCTAATTTTGTGCCCAAATTAAAAATTTTGTGCTCGAGAATTAACGTGGCAAATTACAGTTGTAATTTCCAGTGCCAGCTATCGGCAAGCTGGCACTGCCTCTCCCTGGCAGGGTTATACTTGGCCTTGGATAAAAAATGACAGCGTTAAAATTAAGTGCTATTTATGTGCTTTAAAAAAGCCGGGACCGATTTTCGAAAAAATCATCCTTTGCATAAAAAACAATCCCTATAAGAAATTTATCATTCTATGTCCGCGGGCAAGTGAGCTTTTAAGCTTTTTAATACGAATTATTAAAAGCTTAAAAGCTCACTTGCCCGCGGACATAGAATGATCAATTTCTTATAGGGGTTGTTTTTTTATACAAGGGATGATTTTTTCGAAAATCGGTCCCGGCTATCTTAAAGCACATAAATAGCACTTAATTTTAACGCTGTCAGTTTTTATCCAAGACCAAGTATAACCCTGCCAGGGAGAGGCAGTGCTAGCTTGCCGATAGCTGGCACTGGAAAATACAACTTTAATTTGCTGCGTTAATTATCCAGCACAAAATTTTTTATTTGGGCACAAAATTAGCCCATAATGAGCACATTATTTTGCCTTGTCGCTTTTTTAATTTTTAGCATGTGACAGTGCCAGCTTGACCCACCCAAAAATCATGGGGATTTCCCGGTCATGCTTCCACGTCGACGGAAAAACCGAATATTCACGGCTCCAAGGTCATGCTCTGTATTTGGTGGGACCAGCTCGGCGTAGTGTATTATGAGCTGCTAAAACCGACTGAAACAATCACAGGCGGTCAAAAAATATTTGGAAACGTTGAAATGGGAAGTTCTACCCCACCCGCCGTATTCTCCAGATATTGCGCCCTCTGACTATCACCTGTTCCGATCAATGGCACACGGCCTGGGTGACACTTCCGTTCTTATGAAGTGGTCAAAAATTGGATCGATTCCTGGATCACCTCAAAAGATGAGCTTTTTCGACGCGGTATTCGCATGTTGCCTGAAAGATGGGAGAAAGTAGTGGCCAGCGATGGACAATACTTCGAAACATAAATGTATTACCAGTTTTTTACAATAAAGCCTTGAATTTCGGGAAAAAACGGCGGAAGCAAAGTTAAGCACCTAATATATGTATATATATAAAAAAGTAAAATCAGCGAAAGAACTGATCAAAGAAGACTGAAGGAAAATGTAATAAAGCATAATATGTTGTTTAAACAACCCCCAGTAATCGACGACTTGAATTCGCCAAGGAGCTCGTAAATAAGCCGGCAGCATTTTAGAGAAATATCCTATGGACCAATAATGTCACGTGTTCTGTTGATGATACGTATGGAAATAAATTTAACTATTTCAATATGAAGGGTAAGAAGAACCAGCCAGTAATTCAGCATACGCGTCATTACAATGGCGGCAAGATTTGGGATGCATTTCATGCAATGGACACAATGGTATGGGACCAATTGCTTGATGTACCAATCCCATTATATGAAAATATTGAATGACGTTGCTCTTGTGACAGGAAATAAATTAATTTATAACAGCTTTGTCCTATAACAATATAACGCACCTATTCATTCGCACCCATTCCTATTCTTTTTCTATTTTTGCTTAATAAGTAAAGTAAAGAAAAGTAGAAGGGAACTTTGAAATACCATTTTTTTTTTAAATATTTTAAAGCTCTCTAGATTGCTTTTATATTGATGCATAACACTTACAACATTGATTAAAAGTACATAATGTTACCTAATAAAATAGTAGTTTAATTGAAACATATTTTATTGCCATAATTTTTTTTATGAACAACTTATAATACAGTGCCTAATTTTTACACTTACTTATTGATTTACTTAATCTGTTACGATATAGAAAGCGATGTAAATAATTTAAATGGCCTATACCAAAGCATCATTTTTCAGAATTGAGCTTTGAAGTTGGAAAACCCGGTGACTTTCCAAAAGAAAGAAACTGTAGACACATTTTGCTGACTTTGGTCATCGAATAAAAACAAAAATAGTAAATATTAAAAGATAAAATCCATATTGTAATACAGTGAAACTTGCCTATAGCGGACACGGCTAGTGTCAACAATTAATGTACAAAAGTCTTTTCACTCGGCTAAAACATAGACAAAGGCAAACGAATATTAGCTTATACCTACTATGCTCGACATATTATGCAATCTTTCGAACTTGAATTTATATGTGGAAATGGCCACGTGCGAGTCAGACTCGCGTACTAAGGGTTTCGTACAGCCGCGGTCAAACTGACACGAGTAGCCGTAAATACATCTGTAGCAGAAAGAGTCCCGCCGTGCCAATCTTTTATAAGAAGAACAGCCGCTATTGAAGTAAATCGAAAAAGGAAAAGAAAATACAACCTTTCAAGCACAACATTAGAAATTAATAGGCCCCCCTCCCCTCCTCCCCCACCAAATCATACCGCAAACGTGACCATAGAAGGAAAAATTATACTTAGAATGAGACTAGGACACACTAAACTCACACACGAATATCTTATGACGAAGCCACCAAGCCCAGGGTGGGTACACTGCCTGCTGACAAGTGACATGACAATACTGAAATATAGATAACCACTGCCGCCGCTTAAGCAAATATTAAACCCAGTAGGCGCCCAGATATTACTATGTCTACACAATCCAAAGAAACATAAAAATTATAAGCCGGATAGTGTCACCCCAAGCAAATAGAAAAAGGTAGACAAAACCAGACATGAACTAAACCTAGATATTCGAATAAACATCAAAGCATAAATACATAACTAGATCAAATGTAAATATAGACATAGAGAATAGATAACACTAGCTAAGACACATAAGTGAAGTAGAAAAAATGGAAAACAATCTAACAAAAGGAGGACAAATAGGATAAGTAAAACAAGTGATAACAAAATAGAATAAGATCAGTTAAAGAATTAAGAACAAAAGTAAATAAAAATCAGGAAGCCTAACAGAATGTCAAAACTCAAACTAAAATGAAATGTACAAATGTAAAAGAAGGTACAAATGAAATATACAATGGTTAAAAGAGCAATATAAGGAAATATACATAGGATAACTAAGATCTAAATGATAAATATTAAATATAAAAAGAAAAACAAAAGAAAAATATTGTAAAACAGAAACACCCAATCTATTAATTTACCAATATAATACAATGAAAAAATATAAAATTACTGGAAAAAATCAAATACCAAAACACTAACCAAACATGTCAAAAAGAAGGAACAGAATATGTAGCTTAAGGTAAGAGTTCGCCTGTTAGTCTTAAGGATAATAAAAAAAAATAAATAAATCACTCTCCTCCTCCCTATTTAATTAAAAATCTGAAATAATTTCAGTGGAAATAGATGCGGTCAAATGGCTTTAACAATTGGACCAAATGTTAATAGTAGTTACTCAAAATAATGGCTATGACATACAGACAAACAGACAGACCAAAGTCTCACCATAAAATTTTGTTTACCTCTTAAGTACGGAACCCTAAAAATTAATCCAAAAGTATTACTCAATACTCAAAATTTGACTGGATAAAACTAAAGTACTCAATAGTTTGTAGTTAAGAACTAATACCAAATTTTATGTTATTGTAGTATTTAGTCGCAAACTCTTTGTTTTCAATGTCACCAGTACATTGTTTTGGCATAGACATAGACGATATTAGAATAGCGTTAAAAAGTAAATATTTTGTCCTACAATTTTGTCTTTCTAATTCACCTTATGTCAATATCCCACAAGTTCTCAATCGGGTTAAGATTGGGAAATTGCGAAGACCACTACATTATTATTACTTTGAAGGCAAGCCTTAAACTGTTTGGAAATAGGCTTGGGATCATTGTCCTTTTGGAACCTCTATTTCAGTGTCATCTCCTCTTCAGGTTGTGACAGCAATACGTTTCGATCCATAATGCCATTAATTCCACGGATTTTCCCGGAGAGAATTCTTCTATGCTTGATTGTTGGCACACAATAGGAGCCGTAACGTTTCGCGTCTTTTTCGCCAGACTCTTTTAAATTGTACTGCAATTCATCGGAAAAGAAGAGAGTTTTCTATTATTGAACACTCCAGTGGATATGGATTTTTGCCGAATTTTATCCCAGCTCTCCTGTTCTTTTCTGAAATCAAAGGCTTCTTATCAAGTCTCCAAGTTAATGAACCAGCTTCTGTGGCTTTCTAAAACGTTTGTGGTGTTGACTAGGCTAACCCTAGGCCTCTGTCAAATGCTATGTTAAAAATTATTATTTTTCCTTTAAATTTATTAAATTTTTACTTATTTGTAAGTCTTTCAATTATTGCTCTTGAAAATCATAACCAGCGCCGTGCGCAGGATTTGCTCTTTGGATGAGATGTCTTAAGTTAGCAGAGCAAAATGGGCAGAACCAAAATTTTAATACAAAAAATTAAAAGCTCATCAAAGGCTAATTAAGTGCTCAACTGTCGATTTAAGTGCTCTTATATTTTTTTTAAAAAACCATGTTCTGCTAACTTTTGAAAAAGTTAGCAGAGCATACAGTTCAAATCAGAACAAAATGGGCAGAACCAAAATTTTAATACAAAAAATTAAAAGGCTCATTAAAGGCTAATTAAGTTCCCAACTGTCGATTTAAGTGCTCTTATATTTTTATTAAAAAACCATGTTCTGCTAACTTTTAAAAAAGGTAGCAGAGCATACAGTTCAAATCAGAACAAAATGGGCAGAACCAAAATTTTAATACAAAAAATTAAAAGGCTCATTACAGGCTAATTAAGTGCCCAATTAAATAATTTTTTAAAAAAAGTTCTGTTCTTTGTCAGTCAGTTCACAAAAAATCAAAATAGTCTAATAATTTTATTACAATGATAACATACAGTTTTAATAGAAGCTATCTTAATAATGTACAGTGTTTCCTCTAGTTCTTTATTCTAAGGGTAAGAACGGGCGCAATTCAAAGAATTACAAAAATTCAAAAGATCAAGCACTGGATGATATTTTTTAAAAAGAATAAACTAAATTTTTAATATTTATTATTAAAATTACAATTATTACACGGAAAAGAACAAAAATTACCATCTCTCTAGCAAACGGAGTTTGAGCTGAACTACTGACGGGGACGGACGTGCCGCCGTGTCTTGCTCCCCAATAAATTTTTAAAGCGGTTGCGAAAGCGAATCGAATTAAAAAATTTCAAAGTGCTAGTGCCATCTTGCCGGAGTGAAGGGCTTTTATGCTCTATTTGAAAGCACAGTCTGGTGAGTCCGTTCCTATCTATTTTTTATTTTCTTCCATCCAATATTCAATGTAGTACAATCGTGCTGCATTGAATGCGTTTAACGGGTCTCCACTGCTGAGCATTTAGCTGCCTTCGTCGAGATCAAAGTTCAGCACAGCAGGCATAACACTGCTGCTGGCTTTGTTTTCACAGAGGCGGCTTTGCTTTGCATCTGCGGATCCCGTTCGTCAGTCCTTGTGTTTGTGTACGTTTTCGTTTGTTTTGTTTTGGGCAAATTAAGACCGGGACTATGCAAAAATTTTTATTTAATTTTTGCAACATTCGTGGCTTAAAAAGTAACCATTTTTCGGTTTACTGCCACTTGATCGCGGAAAATCCGGCAGTTTTTGCACTAAGCGAAACCAAGGTTGTTTCCGATTCTGATATTAATCAGTATCGCATCCCTGGTTATCACTTAGTGCCGCTCTTCTCTCCTCAGAGAGGAATCGCGGTTTATATTAGAAATGATGTGCCATTCTCCCATCTCCCTCAATTCTCTTCTACTAATCCAGAATTTAATTATGTCTGGATTAGATTTAAACTCTATCGGCACATTATTCACTTCTGCTTTTTATACCGCAGCCCGAATATGTCTGACACTGACACTGTGTGCTCCTTCGATAAACTGTCTTCCGATATCGATAAGATTTTGGAATTATCCCCCTCTTCTGAAATCGTTCTTGCTGGAGATTTCAACGTCCACAACACACAGTGGCTCAGGCATTCTTCTACCACAAGCCCGTCTGGAAGACACGTCGAGTTATTTAGTGAGTCTTTTAATTTACAGCAACTGGTTGAGTGTCCGACTCGTGTTCCTGATACTTCGGGGCACAACGCGCACCTTTAAGATCTATTTCTAACATCGCATCCAGAAAAATACTCGGTTTCGGTGACGTCTCCTTGGGTAATTCGGACCATTGTCTAATCTCCGCCCAATTCTCCATCTCCTCTCTGACAACCACTAATCTAAACTCCACCAAAAGATTAGTGTGGCATTATAAAAATGCTGATTGGGCGGGACTTAATAAATACCTCAGAGAGCTGGACTGGTCTGATTGCTTTTCTATGAAGGACGTTAACAGAAGCACCGATTATATCTTGAACATCCTATGGTTTGGAATGCATCGCTTTATTCCTCATAGCTTCAAAAACATCAAACCAACTAACACCATTTGGTTCAATAATGACTGTTTCGCAGCCATTAAAAAGAAGTAAGCAGCCTTCCAGGCATATAAATTGTGCCCTTCAGAGGAATTGAGACGTATCTATAGAGATGCGCGGAATATTTGCAATTCAGCAATTAGCCGGGCTAAGTTCAATTTCGACCAGAGCATCAGACGGAAGGTATTTTCTACTCAAAAGGGTAGTAAGGGCTTCTGGTCTCTAGCAAAAACCGTAAAGAACAATTTCACCTGTTCGTCAACACCACCACTCATTTATAATGGGAATGTTTCTACTGACTCATTGGACAAGGCCAACCTGTTTGCTGCTAATTTTGCTGCTAACTCGTACTTGCCACCATCATCGCAGCCACTTCCATCTCTATCACAGTGCATTAGTAGGCAAAAGCCGCTACACTTTCGCACTCGGGAAGTTTTTAGAGTACTTTCGAAACTCGACGTGTTCAAAGCTACTGGGCCTGATGGTTTCTCGCCCCTTGTTTTAAAATGCTGGGCCTCTGCTTTGGATAAACCTCTGCGCAAACTTTTTCACCTGTCATATTCAACAGGAATATTTCCAAGTGTATGGAAACTTGCTCATGTCCAGCCGATACTTAAAAAAGGAGAGGCATGCGACCCCTCTAACTAGAGACCAATTGCACTAACCTCGATCATATCCAAAGTTTTTGAATCACTCATCAACTCTCAGTTGTTGAAATATCTAGAAAATAACCATCTTATCAACGATTGCCAGTACGGTTTCCGCGCTGGCCGCTCAACCGGAGACTTACTAACGGCCCTAACGGAGCGTTGGAATCATTGTCTCCATAATTTCGGTGAGTCCGAAATCGTCGCTCTTGATATTTCAAAGGCTTTTGATAGAGTCTGGCATGCTGCCCTTTTAGCCAAACTTCAAACATTTGGTCTGCATCCTACCCTCGTTAAATGGATAGAGAGCTTTTTGTCAGGCCGTTCAATCCGTGTAGTTATTGACGGCGTTACATCTGCATCCCACGAAATAAATGCCGGTGTACCTCAGGGTTCAGTTCTTTCACCAACTTTATTTCTTCTTTTCATCAATGATCTCTTATCCCTTACTCTCAATCCTATTCATAGTTTTGCCGACGACAGCACCCTTGATTTCGCGTACTCATTTGATTCTGTAATGAATTCACGTGGAAATGCTACAGAAGTCAATCGGGAACGCATGTTTAGATCATTAAACAACGACATTTCTAAGGTCCTCGCTTGGGGCAGAGCAAATCGTGTTACGTTTAATGCATCCAAAACTCAATGCTGTTTAATGTCCCTTAAAAAACGCCCAGTCCACCCCAACCCATTTCAGTCGACGGAGTGAATATATGCAATTCACCCTCCCTAAAGATCTTGGGTATTGAGATATCCAGCAATCTTAGCTGGACTGATCATATATTTGCAATCGCTAAAAGTGCGATGAAATGTTTGGGTTTTCTACAGAGATGTAAGAAATATTTCACTTCACCCGACTTAGCGTTGATCTACAAGTCCCACATTAGGCCTAGACTTGAATATAATTCCCATATTTGGGCAGGGGCAGGACACACCGCATTGTCCGCGTTAGACAAAGTTCAGCGTAAGGCTGTTAAACTTATTGGCGATTCCTCAATCTCTGAGGGCCTTGACTCTCTTGAGCATCGACGGAATGTCGGTTGTCTCTCACTCTTTTATCGCTATTTCCATGGCCATTGTTCTAACGAAATCGCTAGCCTGATTCCTTGTAGACTCATTACAACGCGCGATACAAGATCTACAAGTCACTCCCACCCCTTTACTCTCCGGGTCAAATTTGGCCGTACCGTCAAATTTCGGGAATCTTTTCTTAGCAGAACAACACGAATGTGGAACAGTTTACCATCTTCTGTTTTTCCCTCGTCTTATGAGCCTGAAACTTTCAAACGGGGCGTACATCGACACCTCCTTCACTCAACCTCCTAACCCATTTCCCTCATCCTTAATTCCTTTCCTGCCAAGGCTGTGCTTTAGCATCATAGGGCATCCCCTGAGCTTTGGCAACATCATATATAAAAAAAAAAAAAAAAAACGAGGTAAATTTGTTAATGCATTTTAAACATATTCAGTAAGATTTTCGGTATTTTTTATATGAGAAAACTGGTTGAAAGGTCCCAAAATTTGGAATTTTCCCTTTGTTGGTAGAAAGTATGATAATTTTAGCTTCTCTTTTCTGATTGCATAATTAAAAAAAAAATTATTTGAACGCTCTGCTGTATAAACGAAATGTTTATTATCAATAAAATTCATTTGCGCAAAAAAACATTGTTCTGCAACATTTAATCATTGTTATTTTTTGAAGGACTTGAACTGTATACTCTGCTAACTTTTTTTAAAAAAATATTTAATTGGGCACTTAATTAGCCTGTAATGAGCCTTTTAATTTTTTGTATTAAAATTTTGGTTCTGCCCATTTTGCTCTGCTAACTTAAGACATCTCATCCAAAGAGAAAACCAGCGTAAGGCATAACATGTTCGGCCAGAATATCGTTGACGTACCGTTGACCCGTCAGACCTGCTCTACCTGTACCGCTGCCTGCTCTATCGATGAAGACAAGGTCGTTTCGTGCTTCGAGGGAAATTCCACCCCAGACCATGCACGATCAGCCGCCGTAGCTGACGCGTTCTTCAAAGCAGCACTTAGCGAATCGTTCTTCAGGTCGCCGGTACACCCGTCTCCTTCCATCGTTACCGTGAGATCATCAGAGAAAACGAATGGACCCCATTGTTTCAACGTCCATTCGGCATGTTCCCATGCGAATTGAAGGCGTGACCGGCGAGGAGCTGGTGTAAGTTTAGGACCAGTTGCAGCCCTGTGGGGCATTAGGTTTTTCTCCCGGAGTCTTCGCCGCACTGTCCACCTACTAACATCCACTCCTCGGACTTCAAGAAGCTGTGATGTAGCGATCATCTCGATGTCACTGCGATGTAGCGATTATCTGGCTTAGATGTAAACTGGTTTTCGCTGACACAGGTCGCCGAAAATAGTCACAGGTGTCTTGATATCTTTGGCTGACACGTTGCATCGTTGACCGGCTCATATTGAGTCTTCAAGACACGCTGACTATGCCCTGCTTCAATTAATGCGACGGCTTGAGCGCATTTTTCTGAAGTTGTGTTCATTTTTAATAATTGGCTACTTTAGTTTTAAAGACACAATTATAATCGATGAGTGCTGATAAACAAATGATCTGGAAGCAAAGAATGTATTCCGTATTTATACCTTCAAAGGTCACCGCATTCATACCCCTAGTAATGATTAAATAACTGATACTTTTGTTCTCACTACCTGAACTTAGAAAAAAATAAACGAGTGTCAAAGAATTTGATCTTGTTTTCAAGGTAATAAAATATCCTTTCGAATGATATATAATTCATTTGTCAACACGCAGTAACTCCTGAAAAAAATTTTCTTCAAATTCAAAAGTGCAAAGTGGCCCGATTTCATTGCATCCAAGTGTAGATAACTCGCTTTTCTAATCAGTTATAATGTAATATTAATTGCACTTATATACCTGATTTTTGCCATTGTTAGTCTCAGGATAGGGTCTTAACATAAACCCAATACAACACACAACTGCTGTAACAATGATGACATTTTAATGCTGCAAACCAAAATATTGCATTGTTGTCAAATGATTGTTAATAGAGCTCTCAGTTGGAATCGGATAACCCGAAAACCTGGGTACCCACCCGACCGGGTAGGAATCGATTCTTACCAAAAATTCGGTTCCAATCGGGAACGCGGTTCCAGGCGATTACTTGGTTCCAAATAGGAATCGATTCCATCAATGGAACCGGTTCCACTGTGAGAATCGAATCCGCCACCGGGAATCGATTCCGTCGTATGAACTGGTTAATTAGAATGAGTGAAATTGCAAAGCAAAAATTGTCACTAATAGTAGGGAGTATAAGGAATTTAAAATTTTTATTAATAAATCTTAAGTCGTATTTTGTAATTTCACTACAAAAAAATTTTTTATTTCCAAAGAAACTAGACATTTCCTTAGTGAAATCCAAAATTTCCTCTGTTTACCTTGAAACTGAATCTGTACTGCACGATTTCAAGAAGAACCGATTCCTATGACGGAATCGATTCTGGCGTTGGAACCGACTCTTATAATGGAACCGATTCTCCCTTGGAACCGGATACCTGAGTAGGAACCAGGTACCCGATTTAAGTCGGGTGAGAACCAGATACCCGGGTAGGAACCGGGTACCCGCGGGTCGGGTTTCTGAGAGCTCTAATTGTTAACAGTTAACATCGTGCAGTGGCTGTACGAAAAATATTACAAAAAACAAAAGGGATACTGTAGTTTTGCACAGGCAAATTTCGAGCGCTGAATAATATGTTTGTCCTAATTTGTATTATTAATTTATATTATTTTTGTTATATTTTTCTATAGTTATGAAATGGCTTATTAATAAAAACAAAGCCCAGGGGCAAGCCTATGATGCGTTTTAGCATGGCTTTAGCCGGAAGGGAATAGGGTAAGGGAAATGAGGCAAACTAAATGTCTTGTTTTTGCATTGCTACGAGTCAGATAGCCCAGAGTAGAAGTGGATTTTTGAATTTCTTATTAAAAACTTACGGGAAGACCGAGTCTCGAACCCTGTGGAACCATGGCGTGGTGATCTTGCCACTCAACCATTTGATCCAACTTCGTCTCCGACATAAATGACGTATATATTATCTCTACCAGTCTTGGATCTTACGCTATCATCATATTATAAAAGCATTTTAAGCTATGACGTAAAGCTGATACTGGTTGGTACAATAATGTTGCTTGTTGACTAAACTGTACTTTCATAATTATTGTGTTCAACTAAAATCTATTTACTTGTTTACCAATTTCAATTTGGAGACGGAGTCGGATCAATGCGTTGAGCCGCACGACCACCATGCCATGGGCCCCGGTTCGAGACCAATCTCCCCGTGAGCTTTTATTAAGAAATTAAAATAATCCACTCTGTCTCTGGGCTGTAGTCTAGCTCGCAGCAATGCAAAAACAAGACTCAAGCTTCCTCACTGCCCTTACATTAATTCCCTTCCGGCCTTAACCATGCTAACGCATCAAAGGGTTGTCCCCTAGGATTTGGCCTCATCGTATAAAAAAAAAATTCCAATTTTAACTTTTGAATGTTGAAATTTGTTTTTCTTAAATGTGATTTATTCCACCACAAGAAAATTTTTATTTTCTGGTAAGATGTATATAAACTTCCAAAAATTCAAACTAATCTGTGATAATTTTATCTTGTTATAAATTATTAAAAAAATATATAAATTGAAGAAGCCTATGAAAAGAACATTTCCTTAAATAAACTGCCGTTATGTTTTAAAAGGTGTCAAGGGAGCAGTATGTTTTAACATTTTGAAGCCATACCCTTTTACTGCTTAGTGTGCTAGAGAGGTGTAATTGATGTAATAGGATGAAAAGCTTACGGGGCGATAAAAAAGTTCCTAGACACGCATAAATTATATCACGCGGTATTTTTTTTATTGCAAGTTTCTAAACATTTTCTCTCGAAACTATTGTGTGAGAAAATTTACGCAATAGCTGTTGGCATTTAACCTAAAATTCTATTCGGCTCAGAATAAGAACACTTCAGTAATATCGCATTTCACGCATGGCGATAAAGAGGGACAGTCGCATTACATTGATTTTGAATGTTTTCATTTACGTCGCTTGATATTTGGGACAGTTTTTATTAATTATACGGAACTTCTTGTAGTTCGAAATATCAGCATTGTACTGATTTCGTTATTGTCTGTTTGCCTACTTAGTTAAGCTTAACCTATAATGGAAAAGATTGCTGATTATACTTTTTTATTTAGCTATTTTTACTTTTACTTTCTGGAATGCTTAAAAATTTTTTATTGAGCTTGTAAAAATTTTTTTAATTACCTAATTATTTTAATTATTTCAGACTAATTACGTCACTGCCAATATACACACAGCGTTTACTGGTGCTACTCTTTGGAACATTTCGTGTCATAGCCAGTAATGCAGAACGTGCTGGCACTGGTATGTCCAGCGAAGCTCTAGGAGTTTCCGTAGCACCCAGCTTCTTTCAGTCGTGCGTTAGTGATGGCAAAACTGCACGGATGGAGGATGTCCTTAGATTTAAGGTTGGTACTTTGCAGATATTTTTATATTGTTCTTTTCTTTAAATTATAGTTTTTTACGCGCTTGAAAAATTGTTTTTAAGGCAACTGTGGTTTCTTTTTTCAATGTTTTTCTGCTGAAAACGATAAATTTCTAGTTTTACTTTGTCATCCCTAATTAACCGGTTTTTAACTCAGAGAACACATATATACATACATGATACATATTATATGAGGAGAATATATTCTTAGAAGTTAAACAGAAAATAATTAGTAATTTGCGTTCTTAATAAATGTTTCTGATAGGTATTCTTCCTTTTCATCCATGTTTAATGCTTTAAGGGGGGACCACACTCTGAAGGTTTTAAAAAAATTGATTTGCATAATTCTATTCCTTATAGTGTCTATAATAACCTTTTAAAATGGTTTATTGATATTCGAAGTCGTTGCAAAGATACAAGAAGCCTTGTGGAGGCGTTTTGCTCACCTTTCAAATGAACGGTAACAGTACTAAGGATGATCGATGTTAATCGATATTCACGAAACATCGATGTTGAGAGTCTAAACATCGATGTTGAAGTATGTAAAATATCGCACTATCGATGCTTCGAACAAAACATCGACCTTCGATATTGACAGAAAAGAACTGACTCGTACTTAATTCAATATTTTGAATATCCCTTTAAAATTGAAGACTAGTATTTGTTACCAATTACAGAAGAATAAAACCTACCTTTACATAAAAACCAAATAAAGTAAATAAAAAAACTGATATATCAGAAAAAAGAGGTGACATAAAATACGCTGGCTATGCAATTTGAGTAGTCATCTTATTTTGTTTCATTTGAGTTTTAGACAAGTCATGTTTATCCCAATAATCATTCAAAGAAAGCAGAGAATTAATGAATGATTAGAAGCGCAGGTAGTGCGACAGCAAGAGATGTAAATAAAGTCATAATTCCTGAGAGGGCGATAAGGAAATACAATATTGAAACGGGAACGCCTAAAAATGTCGCCAAACTTGAAATGTCGCCTTTTGCCGCCAATCAAAATCTGAAAAATGTCGCCAAATTTTTAATCGAGAATTATAAATTCGCCACTGGGAAAAGTCGACCATAAAATAACCGATCTTCGTGTAAAATGTCGCCAAACTAAAATATGATAGATCAATAATTTTTTTTGGATTTTCCTACAGGCCATTCAGAATTATTATGTTGTCAGTACTGTAAAAATCGAAGTTGACGGTGTATTTGTTGCTGCCGCAACTGCAGTTATTCTAGCGGCTTGATATTCAACTAAATAAGATAGCATGTGAAGTAAATGAGTATAAAGTAGAAGTCGTAGTTACTACAGTCAGTCTTTAAAGCAAGCAGCCCCAAGGGAACCATTCTGCAAAGCGGTCGATGTTTAATTAAATAAGTGTTTCAGGTTCCAATTTAGTTCTTTCCTGCTTTTGTTAAATCCTATTCCAAGTTATTTTGATAGTTATATTACACAATTTTTATTTAATTTTTTCTAGTATTGCTTTTGTATCTTTCAATTTCTTCCTTCTCTTTAACAATAAGTACTAATTAATAAGAGACAAATCATTAAATTTGGTTGTTATAAGTGAAGAAGGTAAATACCGCTAATAGAAGGGAGTTGCTAGTTGCAGCGCGAGTGTGGTAAAGTACTAAAGGATAAAGATGATAACATTTGTTAATAAGCTAATTTTGTTGCTTACATTGAAAGCATATTAATAAATACCGAAAACACCGTAGTTAGTGCGGTGAAACGGAGCCTGGAGAAAGTCAATATGTCTAAAGGAACGAGTAGGAACACGGATATTCAACTTAGACAACAGTTCGGGTGAGTCAACAAAACCCTGCAAGATATCGAAGATAAAGGAATTCCTAGATCTGTTGCGCCTATCCTCTAGCGAATCCAAAGAGAGGGTGGGGTTATTCCATGGAAGGCCACGCAATGCAAATTAGAGGAACCTGCGCTGAACACCCTCAATTCGAGCACTATGAACTGCATAGGACGGAGACCAAACCGGACAGGCATACTCTAAAATGGGCCGGACGAAGGTACAAAAAAGAAGCTTGGTGATAAAGGGATTGTTAAATTCCTTAGACCATCTCCTTACAAAGCCCAAGGAAACGTTGGCCTTGTTTACAATGTAATTGATGTAATCTATGAAAGACAAATGCGGATCAAAAATTACACCAAGATCCCTTACTATATCCAGTCTGGTTAGCAAACTACCATTGACAGAATAGTCATACATCAATGGAACTTCACTTCTTAAATACGACACAATCGTACATTTATCAACGTTCGCAATCCACCAAGAATTAAGAGATTAAAGATCATAGTTCAGCGTAAAACAATCGTTGAAGTCAGAGACAACACGAAAAATAACCTCCTCCAGGCTTTGTCGTAACAACAACTATCAGAATTGGAAGGCACATTCAAACAAAGTTCAGAGCAGAAGACTACATGAAGAGCAGGGTGGAAGTCCGATTCAGGAAGCAAAGGAGAGAGACATCTCCTCACCATTGTTCCATAGTCATCCGTGGAGAACACCAAGTGGAGCAAGCGTCCAGAAGCATTGCCAACAGCACACGATTGCCGGAGACCAGACGAAGAAATTGATTCCAGAACTAGAGAGAGAGCAATCTAACCCGATGACGCTTCCGAAATTATTATTTAAGAGTATCCAGTGAAAGAAGCTTGAGACGGTCGAAAAAAAATTAATAGTAATATTAAAGGATTATTCCAAGGCAAGTGACAAACCGTGAACCGTCGTCGAGCCGTGACGGCATGTGAACCCAATAAGAGAGAGAGACGATTCTCATCTCTTTCTCTTTACATTTTTAAGACTTGCTTTCGGCAGTGGAGATTAATAATTTAGTCAGCTATAAAAAAATTAGTCCAATCCCAAAGTAGGTTAAATACTACATTATCAACACTAAATGTAAAAATTTAGTCAATTTTCGCACAAAACCTGAGTCCAATGTTTTGAATAGCATTGCAGCTATAGTATGCGTATAATAAAGACTTCTAGATTACTAATAACCATGCATTCTCCTAGGTTAGATTCGGTCTGCCGTTTAAAACGACTAACGAAACATCTGCATTAGTTTAGTACATTATTTTTACCACTGACCTTTTTACTTACCATATTATTAAAATTACGAAATGTACAAACTTTAAGTTGCACATGTGTATCGAACTGCCAGATTCATTTAAAATAAGAGCAAATTTTCTGATGATTAACAAAATTTAACATAACATTAAAAAGTAGGCCTTAGAACCTCAAACTAGCTCAAATATTGATCTGATAAAAGATTATGTAAATATATAATTAGAACGTAATTATCGTCCAAGTTACAGCTTTTGATAACAACAGGAAAGCGACACGTACTCATTAACTAATATTTTTCGTGTTCCCATTTTAATTCAAGTATTGGTGCAAAATCTTAAGAGGCAACCTAAATTTCTAGTTTCACTTGCTAATTTGCTGGGGTCTGTTATTATATTTGGTGGATTAGTTTTACAAGTTATTAAATTGTATCGTCGTAAAGCTTTCTAATGTTGTCGGTTTCCATGAATTTGTGTGCTTTTGTTCCTCGTTTACTGAGAATATGCAAATATTACATATACAACATTTATATGCCAAAACTACGCCGTGCAGGTTCTTAAAATGCAAACGCAAGACAACCTGTTTACGTAATAAACGTGAATAAACCAACTAAATATAGTTCAAAGATATTATATTATGCTCTACCAATTTTTTTAGCCTGTATTTAATAATTAAGTATTCCTTGAGATTTGCTCTACTTTTAAGTATGAACCACTTATCTAAAAAAGTTCAGAAGGTCAGATTTTTAAAACAACGCTAAATTATAATTTTATCCATCTGTAACAATCGAGTCAACCATTGAGTCGCAGGTGGGTACTGCATTAGTGCTGGCCGATTGATCAAATCGATTGTATTGCCCGACGCTTATTCGTGATCTCTGAACTCAATGACTTGACAACTAGTTAAATTTAATGGGCCTGCAGAATTAATTGATTAATGAATCGTTGTTAGCATTGGCTGAGTGTTTTATTTTATTCTACACTAGTACGTTCAACCAGTATTCTCCGCTCATGAATACTTTCCACAAACTTCATATTCCACACCGGTTGGCGTCGATGTTCGATCACGCAACTTCAACTGTGGATTGTTCCATTGTCCAAATTCGACAATATTCGGTCCGAAAAGTAAAGGTCTAAGGGACAACAATCAAGAGACATTTATATGTGTGAACAGTCGACAGCACAGTGTATTCTAATCCAAATATGAAAATTTAGTCTAGGCCTGAAACTTGTGCATCAGTAATACCTAAGATGGGGTGAAGTTGCTTTTTACATCTTTGTTAGAAACACCTAACACGCCATCGTATTTTGGCGAGAAAAAATATATCTTAATCCTCAATGCCAAAGATGTTTAAGGAAGACGAGATATCTCTACTGACTCTGTCGACAGAGATAGAACTCAAGAATTGAGCAGATGATATTTGAGAGATAGAAGCCAAGCATTGAGCAAGATGACTCCTGCTGCTCCTAGAGAGTATGTGATATTTCCTGAATTAATGAAACTTACATGCGTTGACGATTACTGCTTTTAACGTTATCATGGGATTCCGGTACAGAATCAAATGATTGTGCGAAATCAAGAGAGCGAAGCTATGTAGAGCATCGATAATGAGAGATAGTAGGTCATTACTAAATACTAGAAAAATGGTAGATTAAAAAAGAGGACGTAGCTTTAAGCAATTTTATTGAAACAGGAGCAACGGTTGAAAGCTGGCTGGGGGGGGGGGGGGGGGTATTACAATTTGTATTTGATTTTTTTTTATTTGATAGTACAACTCTTCAAAGGTATTCAGTTAATTTGCGGTCGATTGGAGCAAAACTGCCGGAGATACAGTGTCTCGATCTCCCACCATTCGATCAGTTATAGCGGTAACGAACAAAAACAGTGTTAAAACTTTAAACGCGTTTTTCTCGAATATAGCATCTTTAAAGTCGGTGGACACTGTAACTCAAAATTTACTTGACCGATCCTCTTCAAATTTGACACACTCTTTTAATACATAATATATGAGGCAATGATTTTTTTTGCATTATAATTAGTTTTACAATGACAAATATACTGATTTTTGCCTTTTTTTTTAATTGACTTCTAAGTGATGCCAAAAACTGAAAAACCGTCAAAATAAAAAATCTCGACGTCATTACCTCGAGATACTAGCTAAATATTTTAAATTTTTTGAGTTCAGATGATCCAGTTATGATGTCCACCGCAATGTGCCTTTTTTTGAGGAGTATGCGAAGATTTGCTTCCTCTCAGCAGATTATTTTTCAATATTTTACGCTAAAAATTTTACTGGATATTCTTGAAATGATACTTTATTATGTGCTCAATTTATAAATTAATTCAATTTACCAAAAATTCAATTATCAAAAATATGCTTAAAATGTAGCGAATTAATGTCTGCTCTTTTACCAAAAAGAAAAAGAAACACGTGTTTCAAATCTCCATTAACGTCCCTTCAGCTCATCATAGGATGTTTTTGGACATTTTCTTTCCAAAATGTTAGCTGTTTGAAAAATTATCTTATCGTTAACAGCAAAAAAAATAAATATTCATGAAAAAAGATGCTGTGATGAACTGAAGCTAGTATTATGTAGAACAAGCAGGTTTAAAAAAATCGGTTCGACTAAAATTGTAATAGAAAATGCCATAACCGTATCCAAAAGCAGTGTTTTGAGGAAAACGCGCGTTGTAATGTGTCTACAAGAAATCATTTTGGCAGTTTCGTTAGAACAATCGCCGTGGAAATAGTGATAGAAGAGTGAGAGACAACTGACCTTCCGTCGTTGCTTCATAGAATCTCTGCTCTGAGAGATTGTGGAGTCGCCAGTACAAGTTTCTGGTTACTTATCATAATTTACCTATTTCACTAGTTCTATACAGGTGTTTCAGATCTGACGTGCCAAAATGAGTAGGGTTATAGATCTCAACTAGACAAAAAAAAAATTTTATGGCAGAGGGGGGGGGGGGGCAATCTCAACCGTTTAGGAGTTACAGGGTGATTCATAAATTTAAGTTTTTCATGGTATGCACATTACTCTTTTATTTTTATCTTTTGATCTACTCAACATAGCGACATCAAACAAGCGCTAAAAAACTACTATCCCAATGACCTTTCCAAAATTGTCAACCATCTTGACCTAACTCCTACCATTGCAGGTACAGTCACTTCCAAAAGTGAAAAAAATGGTTTGAGATTACCTAAAATTCAGCATTTTCCCAATTTTCTTCGCAATTCATGTAATTAATACACCCCTCTTTTATTGTCCATCTTATTACCAAAGGTGCAACAACAAAGGTCCAAAAAGGTGCAACATGGCAGGATAGACACAGCATTAGAAAAACCGCATCCTTAGAACTCCCTGAGTACCTAATTATTTTATTGCACTTTAGGTAGGAAATTCTTTAAAGAAACAAAATTTTTAAGATAAAGGGTCGAAAATGATTGTTTTGGGTTAACAGGTAATTAATTTTAATTATTGCTGCAAAAAGTTATAAAAATATTAGTGACATTTTGTTTTATAGCCGATATTAGCTTGTGTTAGCTAGAATTCACATCCTGTATCCTGGCGTTCTGTTACTCGTACCTGATAGACATTTTGCTATAAAAAAAGGTCAGTCAGCAAGGATACCTATCATAGTTGAAAAATTAATTAATAAGTACGGGTGTTTTTAAGCAAAAATTATTAAGAAATGCTAGAATTTACATTTGTTGATATTATTTACATTTATGGTGTAGTAGCCCGAAAAGAGAGAGCGGCTGGTCTGGAATATCAAAGGAGATTCCCTAACCGGGGAGCAGCCCAAAGAGGGGTTTTTACACGAACTTTCCGAAGGTTAAGAGAAACAGCAATCGTAACTTCACACGACATGGAGACACGACCCGAAGCTTCGGGAGCTTCTGCCGACGTCGAGCACCAAATAATCACCATCGTGAGGCAGGACCCTGAGACGAGCACGAAACGAGTAGCAAGGTGATTATTAGTCTCGTCACCTACGGTTTGGAGGGTTATTCATCGATGGGGATTACGTCCATATCACTATCACCCAGCCCAAGGACTACTAGAAGAAGATTCCGAGAGAAGACTGAAATTTAGCACTTAGCTTCTGGAACGTGACATTGACGATAGAGCGTTTCTGGACCAAATTCTGTGGGCAGATAAATGTCAATTCACCAGGAATGATAACACTAACCCAAACAGCGCAAAGGTGACCTCTTTCCAGCAGAGATTCAGTGTCAATGTTTGGGCTGGTATCATCGGCA
This sequence comes from Leptarthrus brevirostris, assembly GCA_964036015.1. Lineage (NCBI taxonomy): Eukaryota > Metazoa > Arthropoda > Insecta > Diptera > Asilidae > Leptarthrus > Leptarthrus brevirostris. Next base: position 21,360,601 of record OZ038373.1, read on the forward strand.
ACCATTTGGTAGGACCATTCATTTTACCGCAAGTGCTTAATAGTGAAATTTATGCTGACTTTTTGGACAATACACTGCCAGATCTAATAGAAGAAAACCCTATGGATAATCTTAGGGGAAAATTTTTCACCAACATGATGGAGTACCAGCGCATACAGCTGACATTGTGAAGGTTAAGTGAAAAATTTCCTAACCGCTGGTTTGGACGAGGTGCACCGATTCCTTGGCCTGATAGATGTCCAGACCTTACCCCATTGGACTTTTTCTTATGGGAAACAATTAACGATGAAGTTTATTCAAGCCCAGTTAACAATACGAAGGATTTAGTTAGCCGAATTGGGAATGCAGCGACGAAAATACGGGAGAGGCTGGCTGCAATACGCCTTAAACAGGGACTTAGAAGAAGATTGTTGGCATGCATCCAAAGTGGCGGTGAACATTTTGAACGGCTTTTGTTACATATTAAGATTAATTGTAATTATTTTTAAATTCAATGAAAAGCATTTTAGAATTAATTTGAGTTTAATTTCTTTAATTTGTTGATTTTTATAATATTCTCCGATAGGATTTCTACGTATAAATGTTTATATATCTTCTTTACGTAAGCATGTTGAACCGTTTTAGAAAGGTAATAAGATGGACAATCTAATTAAAATAAAAAAGAGGTATACTAATTACATGAATTTCGGAGAAAATTTGGGAAAATGTGGAATTTTAGGTAATTGCAAACCATTTTTTTCACTTTTGAAAGTGACTGTACCTGTAATGGTATTAGTTAGGTCAATATTGTTAACAATTTGGAAAGGTCATTGGGATAGTAGTTTTCTAGCGTTTGTTTCAAGACGCCATGTTGGGTAGATCAAAAAATAAAAATAAAAGAGTAATGTGCATTGTGCATACCATGAAAAACTGAAATTTATGAATCACAATGTAACTCCTAAACAGACTTAGTATACGTCTAGATTTAGTGAAGAATTCGCGATTTTCACTGGCATGGTGTAATAAAAGTATGTCTCGATTAACAGGGAAAACAAATACAGGTTTGTAAAGAAAACACTCCCGATCCAGATTTTCTAATATGTGCGGGCCCCAAAAGTGGACACATAAATATACCTGTACCAAACTTATATTTTTTCCCTTATCACTTGATATTTTCCAATGTTTATAATGTTTATATCAGACATGCTAACTTAAATGTCAAATTGATGCAGTACACATTTCTTAATTGATGCAATATAAAAAAGTCGAAGCATTTTGTTAAAAACTCCGCTTTACGGTATGTGTATAAATTACTTAAATTATTTAACCTTGCTCCTTTTTTTGCAGTCTAAATCATAAATTTATTCGCTCTATCGTGCACCAAGTAAAAAAAAAAGAATTGGTTCAGGCACGGGCTACTTTTACAAGTTTAAATACTTTTAATTAGAAAAGTGCCATGCTGTATGCTCTTGAATTGCGCGAATCCAACCAATTCTATTGTGCTACTTTAGAAAGTCAATGTGTGGTATAAACGACTCTATAACGGGCACGATGTACTGAGAATAAACCAAATTCCAGAGCAGACAGGCTCTAATTGAATTAAGGTGGACAATTTTGGTCATACTCCGATTTATTAACTTTTTATCATTTGGTCAATTTTCTTGAAATGAAAAGGTTTTTTTTTTCATTTCGTCAGCGTTGGATTAAAGGTCAGGAGGGTTTTTATTAACCAGTTAAAGAAAAAGTGTGATATATGCCCTTCGTTCTACTCCAGAAAATTATAGAATCCAATTTGGAATAGACAAACGGACAGATATTGTAAGCGACACTAAGCGGCTTCTTCTTACACCAGGGTAGTTAAATAATATAATAAATTTTTTTTTGGGTAACGTAAAATAAACAAACAATTAAATATCTCCGGTCCCTTTAATCCTTTGTGGGGTGTCAAAAAATATATACTATGTTACATACATAAATATATATAAATATATAAACTACTCAAAACAATTAAGGGAACAAAAAAATATCTAAATTTTTTAGTGATTTTTGACGGGCTGTATCTAAGCGAGAAATAATCGTATCGAGGATCTGAAAAAAACATCTTAAAGCTCCAGAACTCTAGTTTTTGAAACTTTCAGCCAACGGTGCTCACGCAATCCAAATTAATAGCGGAAGAAAAAAATTTCAAAATTTTTAGTCATTTTTTTTTGGTGCACGGACTCGGAAATTTTTTTTTATTTGACCACCCTATGAAGCAGATAGCCTGTTAATTCAGCTTTAATTATCTTTTTTGAAATCCTTGATACGTCGATTTGTCGCGGAGATATCCGATATTAAACGAAAAAGGACATTTTTGTATTGAACCATCGATATCTCAGCAACCAATGATCGTACCGAAAATTTAAGGGCAGTTTCGGAAACTGCAATAAATTTCCTAAAAGAATCCATCAAGACATAAAAAATAATAATTTTTTTTATCCGTAATTTCAATTTTGAAAAAGTCAAAAAAAGTGACTTTTTTCCTTGTTTTGGTAAATTGACCTCATCTTTGCAAATACTGATGGAAAGGCTAAGGTTTGTAGGAATTTTTACACCTCAATGTACGCACAATAGCCCTCTAAATCCGCAGATCGATCCATTGGACGGTTCGGTTCCTTCGGGCCGATTGGTCAAAGTTTTGGAAAAAATTAAAGGAACAAGAATAGTGATCTCAAACATCGTGTAATCTTCATAAAAATGGAAAAGTCATTTTTCTAAAAATGGTCCATTGCCCCGCAAATTTATTCTTCTTTGAAAATAACTTTGATTTTTGTGCTTCAGATAAAAGAGGAAGGTGGAATCCTGCACGGCGCAGCGCGTTGCACGTGCTACAAGGCTCCACAAGCGTGTGATATCTCGGAAATTTTACAATTTAAAGAATTAAAAAAACATTTTTTGTGAACTTAAGTTAATGTACTAACAGCTGAAAAAGTCGAATTATACATCATTTACCTTCACCTATGAGAAAAAAATTCATAAACTTCAGCCATTTTTCAGGCCGCTCGACTAGGACCCACCCTTAATAAAATAGACAAAAAAAAAAACAAAACAAAAGAAGCAACATAATAGAATACTGAAGCTAAGAGTTTAATCTCGTTTCGTTAACTAATTTCTCGAAAGATTAAAGTCAATAATATCAAACTTGTTATTAAATAAATGCGACATCAAGGAAATAGGATCTTTAAAACCATAGTTAGTACGGTGGTTGGATACGTGGTGTTAATCATGATCCTTCAAGGAGCGTGCCGAAATAGATATGTTAAAGGCGATCATAAGCTCTGAAGAATTGAAAGGTTTCTCAAGGGTCCCCAGTGATGAAAGTTTAATTCTGTCAGTATGAGGAGGCAAGTGAAAATGATCAGTCCAAGGAAAGCTATGCAGAGTAAAACGCCCAAATCTATGTTTAACATGGACCATCTCTTCGCGAAGTCTAAAGTAGCATCAGCCTTATTCACGATAGAATCAATCTGGTTAGAAAAAGCAAAGTGAGAATCAAGGACAACACCTAAGTCTTTGGTTTTATCAAGGTAGATAATAACATCCGTCCATAGTGTAGGTTAAATTGAACGACGATTTCTTGCGCGAAAACGACATAATAGTGCACTTGTCAATGTTCAAAAAAAGCCCATTGTTAGAACACCATTGTCGGAATGCGTCCACATCGGAATTAAAAAATAGAGCGTAATCGTTAACAGCGGAGATAGTACGAAACATTTATTTATATTACAAAGAATTTTCGAATTTGTTAACACAGTGTATACATCACTGCTGTAAATACTTAAGCACAGCTGTCCGAAATGGCTTCCCTGAGGAACTCAACATTAGGTAAAAATTTCAGAAGCCACAAAAAATTACACTCGAGTTCGATTAGTCAAATAAGAGTATACCCACTTCATGAAGACAGGAGGAAAACCAAGAGAGTACAGCTTTTCAAGAAGAATTTTGTGGTTGATTCTGTTGAAAGTCTTGCTAAAATCAGTGAAAACTAACCTGCCGACCAGACTTGATAACCGGAATATAATAATCTCACCAAAAACCTTTCATGTAAAGAAGGTTGCCAAGACACACAAGCTCATACTGCTTTCACTGTTAAAAAGTTATCAGATCTCATGTGGAGCCAAGCGGTTAATTCTACAAGGCCTAACTCTAGAAACCCTACATATTGGTCAAAAACTATGGCTTGGCAGTTTCGCGGCCGTCGCACAGTCGCTCCTATGGACTTATGGTAAGCAATTAAGTCACTGGTCTTTAATGTTGTGTCATACATTAGATCCATGAAATGGTTAAGCCATACTTTTGACCAAGATGTAGGGTTTGTAGAGTTACGGGTTGCTCCACATGAGATCTGATAACATTTTAACACTGAAAGCGGTATGAGCTTGTGAGTCTTGACAACTTTCTTTAGATGAAATGTTTTTGGTGTAATTTAATTTCTTTTTGCAAGATGCCCTAGTTCTTTTTATTTTTACGAGCTGTATTTTTTGTGCGTCAGTTATACCTTTTTTCCATAGCCCACTCTCTATCGCTGCCTCTTTTCCTTGTTGGCTTATTATTTGCAATAAGCGAGAAATCAGGGTGGTACTTAGCTATTAACCAATTATATTCAACTATAGCTGACTGTTGTGCTTTATTTTTATTAACTTAAAGCAGACTAAATTATTTTTCCAAAAAAGTGAAAACATGTTCACTTTATTAATCGAATTAACAAGAAATCTCTGATTAAACCTGACATTTTACTCGCAAACTAAATTTTCATTCAAAACGCAAGCAGTAAATCATGGTTCGACCATAGTCTCGTACTTGTATTTTTATTAAATTTCTCCTTCCGTACAATTCAGCGCTTTTAGGCTTAAAAATGCTTGTTAGTTTCTTAAATACGGTATGATTATTTTAACTTCTTTCGAAAGACTGTTAAATTTAAGTAGAACAAAACAATCTTTTCATAGAAGCAATAGATTAGGCACTAGGACGAGTTTAAAGAAAAATCACCCCCGATGACTCTTCGTTCTAGCGTAGGCGGGTGAAGAAGTTATTTCTTGCACACCACAGTTCCTTTTTTTATAACACACTCATTTTTTAGTTGTTTATGAACTAATAACATCTAACTTTGATATTAAATTTTAGCTTTATAGAACTTTTGGAAGTACCTCCACAGAAGAAATTTTATATACAGACCTGCGCCCTCTTTATGGAGGGTTGGAGGGCGAAAGTTATAGATTTTTTAATATTTTCGTTGTTTGTGTTCAGATCCTAGTCTGCATACCAAATTTCAGCTTTCTAGGGCTTTTGGAAGTTTGGAAATTATCTTATGAGAAATTGTTATGTAATACAGAACCAGACCCCCTTTTCGAAGGGTTGGAGGATCAAAGTTACAGATTTCAAAATTTGTTCGTTGTTTGTGTGCTAATCCTAGCCTGTATACCAAATTTTAGCTTTCTAGAATCTTTAGAAGTACCCTAGAGGTTTTGATGACGGAGGATTTGATGATCATGAGTATCGAAATCTAAAATCTAAATCTAAAGTATAAAAGCTGGACAAATGAAACTTAGTATGTTTCATTAGTCTGGTAACTACATCTTATTCCAAGAATTTGAGCTCTCTGGTATTATCCAGACCGAAGGCTTCGAAAATACGACGAAACGCTTGGAGAAAAGGTAGGTAGTGTCCAGTCTTGGCGGGGGTAGATTAGAAAATTGCAACGAGTTAGTTACCGTAAACTTATCCTTTACAAAGCCATACTGGAAAGGCCCAAGGAAACATTTGCAATGCAAAAACAGAACATCGCATACAAGCGCTTAAAATGATTAAGCAATGCAGCTAAGATTAGCAATGGAGATGACGCATTTATAATCTTTCTTTTGAAGGGGTATAATCAACGAAAGCTTCCAGGGTTAAGGAGAAACGCTACAATCGTCAAATAAACTCTTTAAACTCAATACTCAATACTCGGTGGAAACTTCCTGAAGTCAATAAAATGCTTAACACTAATATCATAGTTATCGACTAAAAAACAGTCTGAATGAAGTTAATAAAGAGGGTAGCAATAGCTAGGGAGTCTCTACTGGCAATGTCACCTAGACACAAAGAAGATACCTGATCAGATTTACGGTTTGAATTTACAAAGCGCCAAAACAGTTTGGCGTCATTTCGTAAATTCTGTCAAGGTAATTATTATAAGCTGGAGGTTAACTGATTACGCAAATTACAATAAAGTAAATTCAAATTCTTCAAAGGCTTCAAGTTAACATCAATCCATATTTGACAAGTCCCAAAGCCCTTAGATGATGACAGAAGCACACAATGAGAAAAGCTTAGATAAAGAGCATCAGAGAAAAGAGAGTATCACAGAAAGATGAATATCTCATTCATTCAAAACAACAGACTGATCATAGCTCTGAAGAGTTTTTAAAAATCAGCCTTTTGAAATTAACAAAATAATCAGAAGATACAAGAAAATCAACTTCATCAAAAGTGAAAATAAAATAGTTTTTAAAAAAAAAAGTTGAACCGACCTCACAAAGAGCATAAAATAATTTTTAATTTTATATCTATTACGACATTTTGTAGTCGGTGCAAATCAAACAAACGAAACAACTACAACAAAAATATTTAATCGTCATTTCTTATGATCCCGTAAGCTGAAACGTTCAGGTAGTATTATGTATTATTTTCAATTGTGGTTCTGTAGTTGTCTTATTTGTTTAATTTGCATCGACTTCAAAATGTCGTAATAGATATAAAATTCAAAATTATTTTATGCTTTTTAGCGCGTTTTGTGCAGTCGGTTCAACTTTTTCTTAAAAAACTATTTTATTTGTCACTTTTTAGTGTCTTCTACTCTATGCAACGAAAAAAGAACCATTCAAATCGGTCCACGCGTTAAAAAGTTAGGTTCAACCCCCTATCGCACCACCATCTCACTAAAATTAGTAACACTTCCCCTTCCTTTCCGCCACCCCCACCATAGGACCAAATTATTATTAGCAATGGGGGATCACGCTCTATACAAAAGCAAAAGAACCATCCAAATCCTTCTACGCGTTACAAAGTAATGTTCTACCCCCCCCCCCCCCATTTCGTGGTATCAATGCAGGAACATATACTACCGAACAGAAAAAGAATCATCGAAATCGGTCCAGCATTATGAAGTTATGCTACCCCACCCCCCCTCCCACCATAGGACCAAATTATTCTCATATTAGCAATGGGGGATCACACTCTATACAACAGCAAAAGAACCATTCAAATCGGTCCACGCGTTACAAAGATAGGTTCCACCCCCCCATTTGTACCATCCAGTTTAATCTACTATACTTATTTACTATGATATACATTGAGTACCTACCGTGGATTACAAGCAAGATTCATCTTTTTCCTCGCCTTCAAAGTTCAGTAACATTTTCCTCAACATTTTTAACGTTTATGCTCCAGCAATTTGAAATTCACTCGCAGAGAACAATTTCAGTGCTTGCTTTTTTTTAATGCATTTCTCGTTTTATCTAATAGTCGCCTACGATAAGCCAAAGGCAGAATCAATAAACCTCCGTGGGTTTTTGCTCTTTCCCAGTCCGTGCTGCAATTTTATTACTATTTTTGCCTTGATGACTAGGTAAAAGTGAAAAACTTTAACAGGAAATTGAGGAAAGTAAAAACGGCTGCCAACGTTGTTCTGCGGATACCTCTGTAGCAGAAGGCTGATGGAAACCATTAGAATGACTCTCGAACGCCTGAGTTGGATGATCTGATATGGTTCAATGCGTTTGTCGTAAAAGGTAGCAAATCCGAGTACCGTTATGTATAAGTATAGAAAGCACCGTAACATAACTATAAATCAAGTATGCATGAAATTATGCTGCAATATATATGTATGAATATAGATAGTTACCTGTTTCTCGATTTCCTCAGTCACAAAACCAAGTTATCACTGAGCTGTTTGCCATAAGTTTTCATTATATGACGTGAAGTGGCTTATTTTCCCTGGTGTAACAGAGTTAAGCTCTGTGACTCTAAACGACTGTAAGCGCACTTTGTTCAGTATGTACAGAAACTCTGACAAATTGGGAACAAAACAACTTCCGGAGCTCCGTACAAATGGGTTAATGAGATTTGTTCAACTGAATGGCAAGAAATTTTAATACACGCATGTAGAATGTCAATACAGATGTTGGCCTGATATTGAAATTTATGACTGGAAATTGGATTGCTGTTGATCTCGCTGCCACACGGTAATTATTTTGGATTTTGTGAGGAAAGATAGGTAAATTTGGGGTCACTTACATTCGCAAGGGTCGCGTTGAATGAGTTTTCTTTCAAAATAACATTTCTATAAGCAATGATTTTGTAGAAAGCTGATTATTTTCGAATCAGGCAATGACCAGTTATACTGCCAATAAATCGTTACAAAATTAAACTTTTACTTTCCTCACTTTTACTTTCCTTTCCGCTACTCTTAATTAGCTTCAACAACAAAAATTCATTCAGTTTTAAAAATATTATGCGCAGTATCTTTTGCAATCAATCTTATGTAATTAAAATTTTTGATTTTCGCGTTATTTTATAGTAAATATAATTTATTTATTCAAAGATTAATTGTAGGCATACCTAATAATAAGGATTTGCATCGTGTTTGATTTCCCTCTTTTTCAATATCAAATATAAAATAGAAGTACGTAGGTTATTTTTTTTATATTGCGTAGTTCAACAATTTTCTGTCGATTTTTTTTTTAGGCTGCACAGCCGCCATTTTGAAATTAATTGCTTCAAAAAAATTAATGTATAAAGTCACTGATATGTATGATAAACACCCTTTTTTGTAATCTCGAACTATTTTGTAGTTTTTCTGAGAAAAGAAATGCGCAAAAAACCCTATTTTTCGGCCTCTAGAGTGAACCCCCCTTAAGGGGGTCCTCTACTCTCGAGGCCTGAAATTGAGCGGTTTTTTGGGGAATAAATTGCAAAGGATCTGCTGAATACATTTTAAATTATTTTTTTTTATTTCGAAGATACATGTTTTGACTTTTCAATTTTACTTTTGAAGATGAAAAAAAAATAACTCTCGCGACCTTGAATCGTCATTGATGACATTGATGTTGAAACTGCATGGGTCCCGCTTAAGCAAAGTTGTGGTCAATTGGGTAATCTGTAATCTGAAAATTGATATTCTTTAAAAGCATAGTTACGTTGGCTATGTTTTCCCGAGAGAGATTTTTTTTATTTTGCAATTCGTAAAAGTTATGCAACAATTTGTACGTCATTTTTTGACCTATTAGAGGCTATAAAAATGAAGCAAAATAAAATTTTGCAAATCGTACCTACTCGGGAAAACATAGCGGTATGTTTTCTGAACAATTGAAAAAAAAATTATTGAAATCGGACCAATACTTTTATGAGAAGTCTTACTCGGCAGCTAAAAAAACACTACTTTCGGGAAAACGCGTTTAATGATAAATAACGGTGTTTAACATGATTGTAGTAACTTACGAGTTAATCTGCTATACCGGGGCCGTACAGTTCTCCTTCCTTATCACGAACGGACCGGTAAATTCTTTAGACAATGATTTTTAACTGGACAAGTGCCGTCGTGGCGCGCCGCGCTTAGTTTCTCGGAAACGGCCGGAACGGGTACCTTTTTGTTCCCAGAAACATGCAAAGGAATGTGATTTTCACGAAATCCTTTATGTGGCGTATTCTCAGATACATATAGATTGAAATTTAAAAAAAAACTCGAATTTTTGAAACCGCGATTGTAGAGGACCCCCTTAACTCAATTTTGAAAAAAAAAATGGACTTGGTGATTATTCCGGGAAACCACAGATTTGAATATAGCTCTGCTTGTCTCTCTTATAAAATGAATCATCACAAGAACGTATTCGAAAATATCGCCAAGATAGATCGAGACATGGCGATAATAGGTAAGGTGCTGGACGACCAAAGTATAGACGCTGTTTTTACCAGTAATCTACAAACAGTAAATAAACGAAATTTGTATCACACTTTAGTTACCGTAAGCCGCTAGTAACCGTTATAAATTTCGAAAATTTACTCATTACTCTTTTTCACCTGATTAATATAAAGTTATTAATTAACAAAGATGGTTCCGTAGCAACTAGAAACTATTATAGTTTCGGTCTGTTCGCCCGTCCGATTGCCCGTATATCACAGGCTTCCATTCTTTCATTTATAAACCTGTTAAGATGAAATTTAGTATTAATTTTTTTAACCTCCTTTTCATAAACTGAAAGGTGCGCTGAAAATGTTATTTCTTACTTAGATAGGTTTCTTAAAATGGAAGAATATCTTATGAACCCTAATTTTTAAACTATTGATGCAAAATATCTCCAAAACTTTCTGAATGTAGTCCTTAGTTACTACTTTCAAAGAAAAGTATAACGAACATTGTAACAAAAATAGTTTACGAAAAATTTAGAAATAACTCTATGGAACCCTATATAGTGTACGTTTCCAACATGCTCTTAACCAATTCTTTTAATTATATTATTACGGAAAGTATTAAATAATATTCAATTAATATCTTTTTTTAATTTTAATGCCAAAGAATTAAGGATAAGGTAAATGGGGTTAATAGGTTTTAACTGAAGGAGGTTAGGATCTATGCCTCCTTGAAAGTTTCGGGTTCAAAACAGAAGAGAAAAGCAGAAGATGGTAAACTATCTTGAAGCTGTTCTATCGCAAGTTGTAAGATGTCTAAAAGGAATTAGGCTAGCAATTTCGTTAAATGGAAATAGCGATAGAAGAGTGAAAGTCAACCAACATTCTGTCGATGTTTTAGAGGGGGTAGGAAGGTACATGAAGTTGGCCCGAAACAAATACTGGCTGGATGGAAAAACGGCTTAATCGATTGTCCAACGTAGGACCATGTTTTATAATTCGATTGCCCATCGTTATACCATGTTTTACCACCAATTCATTATCTTTTACCACTTATAAAAAAAAGTTATTAAATAAATATGTTTTTTCCATAGCCGATACATATGTTGTTAGAAAGAGGAAAAGTCGAATTCGTAGCGCGGATAATAATGTTCCCAGAAGAAACGAACCCAAAACAGTTGCTTGACTTTAGCGCGCCAACTTGGAAAAGGGAGTGTAGACCGAAAGGGTTGCTCTGGGTTATTGAATTCTCCTGTCGGATGAAAATAAGTAAAACGTATGTAACCCTTTCTCTCCCACTCCTTTGAGTTTTTGATCTCGTGAATTCAGCCCAGATTCAAAAATGTATTTCTTTTTCGGCCGATCTGACTTCTAGAGGGGGTAAAACAAAACAGTGAGGAGGTAAAATCTTTTCTCGGTCGAAGCAAAATGGGTAAAATCTTTTAAACCCCTTCACTTTAAATGCGATTCTTTTCACTTTGTGAAGTTCACCCGGATTTTAAAAAATGATTTACTCGTCTGGGCTATTTCTCCAGGGGAGGAAAAACGAAATCATGTGGGGGTTAAATCTTATAGAGATGCATTTATAATGGGTAAAACGTTTTGAACCCCTAAAGATCAGCCCTTCGATTTTTTTCACTTTGTGAAGCTCGGCCGAATTTAGCAAAATGATTTACTCCTCGTCCGGGCTAATTTTCGACGGATGGAAAAACGAAATCATATGGGGGTAAAATCTTGTAGGGAGGCATTCATAATGGGCAAAACGTGTTCAACCACTAAAGAGCACACCTTCGATTTTTTCTTCACTTTGTGAAGTTCGCACGGATTTAAAAAATTGATTTACTCGTCCGGGCTAAATCTTGTAGTGATGCATTTATAATGAATAAAACGTTTTCAACCCCTAAAGATCAACCCTTCGATTTTTTTCACTTTGCGAAGTTCACCCGGATTTTAAAAATTTATTTACTCGTCCGGGCTAATTACCGAAGGGCGGAAAAGGGAAATCATGTGGGGGTAAAATCTTGTAGGGATGCATTCATAATAGGTAAAACGTTTTCAACCCCTAAAGATCACTCATATGATTTTTTTCACCTTGTGAAGTTCGCCCCGATTTTAAAAATTCATTTACTCCTCCGGGCCAATTCTCAAGGTTTGGAAAAACGAAATCATGTGGGAGTATAATCTTGTAGGGATGCATTTATAATGGATAAAACGTTTTCAATCCATAAAGATCACCCCTTCAATTTTTGTTCAATTTTGGGAAAAACATGGACTAAGCTTCGCCTTCGATTGCGACGTTTTACCAGTCCGGAAATTTTTCCGGGCTTGTGAAGTTGGCCCGGAAATTTTGTTTTTCGAATAAAAAAAAAGTTGAGAGGGGTTAAAATGAAACCAATTGGGCGTTAAATTTGGTCTAACGATAGACTATCGATTGGGACGTTTTACCCCCAGCCCGGAAAAAATCCGGGTCAACTTTACGCACCTGGTTAGAACGCCTATCCTCTAGATGGGATTTAGAGATTTTGTACAGTTCTCTATCCTGATGAAGAATACGTATATATGTGTATTGTTCGCGCAAATTATAACTTAACATATATATAACATAGTGCGTTATAGGTATATTAACATCGTGTTGAACCAATCTTCATCGTTTGGGAGCTACAAGGTGATTCATAAATTTTCAATTTTGATAGTATGTACAACAATCTTTTATTTTTATCGTTTGATTTACTCAACGCAGCGACATCAAGCAAACGCCAAAAAATACTATATCCATTACCTTTCCAAAATTGTCAACAATGATCTAACTCATACCAGGTAGGAAGGTACTGTCGCTTACAAAAGTATAAAAAATGTTTTATGATTACCTAAATAAAATTCAGCATTTCCTCAAATATTCGTCGAAATTCATGTAATTAACACATCGGTTTTTTTTATTTTTATTAAATTGTCCATCTTATTGCCTTTCCAAAAAGGCATAACATATCCAGGTAGAAAAAGGTTGTATAAATTTATTCGTAGAAAAATTTTTGAAGAATATTTTAAAAATCATCAGTTCAAAGGAATTGAATTCAAATTTACCCCAAAATGCTTCTTATTAAATTCGAAATTTATTCCAATTAAACTTAGTATGTTACAAAAGCTGTTCGAAAGTCGCGGAGTACACCACTTTCGATGCATGATAATAACCAAAAAAAAAAAATAGTACAAATGAGGGGACATTTAATGAAAATATAAGTTATCATAAAAGCATTAGTGTGCCTTGTTTAGATTTCATTGAAGCCCTATAAGTAAAACCTCATTTAAGCTTTTTATTTGTATTCAAAAGTATGAACAGAAATTCATCCGATGATCGTACGATTAATTAATTAAACATCGAGTTCAATATTTCTATAGAAAAGTGTTAAGGTAAAAGGCCGTATGTCCATATTAATTGAGACGGTTAAATTCAGAATTTTATATAAACGGAAAATAATGGCAAATTGCTGAATAAGCCAAGCTACTTACTAATTTGTTTAGTTTTTATTGCAAGTTCTTTGACTTTTATCATTAACTCTTTTTTTCTTCTTCTTGCATTTTTGTTGTTGTTTTTTTTGTTTTTTTTTGTGCGACCAGGAGGTGAGGAATCTTCCAAAGATACCAGTAGCCCGTGCTAGTGGCATGCACGATTCACCGCCAATGTGGTGCCTAGGTACTAAACCTCAGCCCCCACTCTCCCCGCGGGACTGCCGTTAGGTATTACTTCGCGGGGCTGGTTAGCCATCATGCTATCAACCTGAAGTGTTAATCTGGTGTCTAAGACATTCCAGTCTTCTGAGTTCCTTTGGACGTTTATTATAAACTCAGTCACTTCGCATATATTCAATTACTACCGATGGATTCAGTATGTTTACACGCCATGCTTGGAAGCGTGGACAATGAAATACTGCGTGTTCAGCATCCTCCTCCTGATCTAAGCAGTTCGTGCACATCGGGGAGCTGTCATGTCCAAATCTGTGCAGGTACTTCCGATATCCACCATGACCAGTCAAGAATTGCGTCAAGTGGTAGTTGTTTTCTCCAAGCTTGCGGTTGGCCCAAGTTTGCATGGGATCAGTTGGTGCGTCCACCTTCCTTTCGTAGTGTTGTCCCATCGGGTTTGCCACATTAACATCGAGATCTGCCTCTCTTCCTTTTTAATCTCCTTTTTTCTGCGGTTTCCCTGGCTCGTTGCGATTCTCGTGTAAATGCGTCCCATCTCGTCCGCGAGAATGTCGATCGGGATCATACTAGCGATGACACAAGCTGCTTCGTCCGATACCGTTCTATAGGCACTTAAAGCACACAGTCTGTAGACTGATGAGAGTTTTCTTCTTGACTCTTGCACCGCTAATGCTTTTGCCCAGATTGGGGAGGCATATAGAAGCACAGAGCTCACCACTCTCAATAGTAGGGCTCTTCTATCTGGTTTGGGGCCACCAACATTTGGCAGCATCCTAGAAAGAGCCGCTTGTATGTTCGAAGCTTTTTTGCTTACATATTCCAGGTGCGATTTGAAATTTAGCCTATTGTCCAGCATTACTCCTAGGTATTTCAGTGATTGTTTAGACCTTATTGTTTGAGTGCCCACCTTGACATTGATGTATTCCACCATTTTTCGGCTCGTGATTAAGATCGCCTCCGTCTTTTGTTCTGCTAGTTCAAGGCCTGCAGACTCAAGCCAATTCTTAATCTTGGCGATAGCTTCATTTGTTGCCGCCTCTATTTGGTGGGTATGTTTCGCTGTTGTAACGATCGCAATGTCGTCTGCGAACCCTATTATTTTCGTCTCTTGGGGGATCTGTAGCCTAAGAACTTCATCATACATAACGTTCCAAAGAAGGGGGGGATGTCCACTACCATTTTGATTGCGTCTACGGTGGAGCGCGCTTTTCGAAATCCAAATTGGTACTCTGATAAAGCACCTTTTTCCTCAGCTATCGGGAGAAACCTGTTGTAGATTATTCGCTCCAATAGTTTGCCCATTGTGTCAAGGAGGCAAATTGGGCGGTAGGATGAAGGTTCTCCAGGTGGTTTATCTCCTTTTGGTAGCAGCACCAGGTGTTGCAGCTTCCATTGTTCTGGGAACACGCCTTCTATTAGAAATCTTTTAAAAACTTCTATGAAAATGTCCGGTCTTTTGAGAATCGCCGCTTTCAGGACTTTGTTTGGGATTCCGTCCGGTCCCGGCGCTTTGTTGTCTCCTATTTTATTGAGCACCGACTGTGTGTGTGTGTGGGTGTGTGTGTGTGTGTACGTTCGGAACCACTTTTTTCGACAACGAAATCTCGCGAACAAAAAAAGATAAAGACTTCGCTATGGTGCCATTCGAAGCGTATTATTGTCAATAAGAGCTGAAAGAAATTTAATCAATTTCGGTTCAGCCGTTTTTTTTGTTTAAACAACTTCTTGAAACTTTTTTGAAAAGGATTTCTTCGATATAATTTGTTCTGATGACGATCGGGACATCAAAAAATCGGATAATAACAATTTATTATGAACAGAAATTGTTTGTAATGATGAAAAATCGTTTATAACAATAAATAATTGTTTATAACAATAATAAATTTATAATCATAAAATATGGTTTAACCTAGTTGAAAATTGATTATGAAAATTGGAAATTGAATACAAAATTGAAGATTGTTCATTGCAATTGAAAATTATTATAAACAATGAAAAATTCTTATAAACAATTGACATTTTTTTTACCACAAAAAATTTCTTTTATGAATAAACTTTGTTTATATCAATTAAAAATGGTCTATAACAATTAAGAATTGTTTATATTAATTATTAATTGTTTATAATTATTCAAAATTATTAATAACAAATGAATTCCAAACCGAGTGCATTTATTTGGTTTTCATTAAAAAATAGTGCTGTAACGGAATAATTTTTTATAAATTTTTTTGCATCTAATTACAACGAAAATATCATGAGAAGTTAAATTAATTAATTAATTTATTATAAATTTAAAATCTAAATTTTTTAAGTATTTTTAAATGACATAAAAGTGGGCGAATTTTTTTTTTAAAAGATTCATCTGATCTAATTGGTTCTGATACAACTCGATACTTAAAAAAAATCAGATATTTTTATCCAGAACTTTTATAGTTTTTTGTAACATTAAAATAATGGTAAATAAATAAATAGTTGATATTAATGATAAATAAAACGATAAATCGAATAATATGAATTTTATTGAGTTTTCACTTACTCGTTTGTACTATGATCATGAATTTTATCGCTATTAACAATTAAATATTGTTAATAATAATTGAATATTGTTAATAACAATTGCAAATTGTTATTAACTGGGAAGTTGTTCGTGTGGACCTCAAGGGTCGCACCAATGATGCGACACCCAGAATCTGGACCCACCCCACTAGTTTTAAAATTCTTTTTAGAAAGTAACACAAGTATCTTAATAAATAGGTCACTCCACAACTTAAGATACGATATATTGAATTTCTGGTTTTGTTTAAAAAAAAATATGACATTATGTAAGTGTTTATATTCTGGCAGTAAAAAAAAATTCAGAATGGAGTTAATCGATTTGGCTTGTGAGTGATCCATATAACAAAATTAAAAACCTACTACAAACAGTTGTGCCCCACTCCATTTACTGGATTATACACGCAATCAAAAGACCGGAAGAAAATTCCAATTTTTATAAAACAATATTTGAAAGAAAACTTTAAATTTACTTTTGCATTATTAATAAACATATTCATCTTTTTTAATTGTAATTTTTTTGTAAAACATACCGATTGATATTTTTTCTCATAAGAGGATTTAAAAAAATCTCATCAATTGGGACACTGTCTTATAATACGGCCTTTTACCTTATCATGAATATATTTTTTGTGTTGTTGGGATGAAAAAGTGCGACAAAAATAATGGAGACAGTTAAAGGGTATCAAAAAGTTAAGCCTGTTCCATCTGACTATTGAAATATGACTCATTAATCATTGAAATATAAAATTAACTCTCCAACTTAAACAAATGCACTTTTATTACCTCAAAACCAAAAGGTCAGTGGATTCATTACAGGGAAAGGGGTTATTGCAACAAATCAGCCATGAATAGCGGCTGCTTCAATTGAAGCTCATTAAGTGTTTTCAAAAAGCTTTTAAAAATAGCAACTTTTATCACAATCAGCAATCGCTTCTTCCATCCTTAAAACATACATTACGTTAAAAAGGTGTTATTGTGTACACCTTGCAACCTTGAATCGACACCTATTTTCCCTCAGCCAATTAGTGGTTTCGTTGCACTCATAACAAATTTGTTATCACAATCGATCATAATATTGCGTGGCAAAATCTGAAAAACAAGCAAAAAACTTAACTCGTCAACTCCATGCGGTCGCGGCCGTCGAACTGAAATTCAGCTCAACTTCCTTTGCGTTTCGTATTCTTCGCAACTTCGCAAGTGTTGCACTTGGTGCGTAATGCTATTTCCAGCAAAAATTTGTTTTATTTATGTAATTCTCTTTTTACTACATTGAAAATCGTTGCTATATTTGTCTTACCAGTTGCTAATTGCGGAGTTGTTCGATTGTTTAAAATTTCATAATTATTTATTCGCCAATGTTTGAATTTTCCTTCTGACGGTAATTAAATTGTTTAAGCGGTTGATTGTACTCAACGGGTGCGCATTTTGCATTTTAATTGAAAGTGGAAAATGATTGGGGTCACTAGCTAGTAAAAGAAGAATAAAATAAAAAAGATTTTTGAGAGTTTTGGCATTATTTCCTTCTTAACAAACAGCTGATAGCACCACTATAATGAAATGCAATGTACAAATTTTTTTTGGAACGTTGTTGGCCGAGTTACGCCTTATGCAACAAACTTTTATAGCAACTATTAAGACCAATTTCTGAGAAGTATATTGACCCCAACAAGTTATTCGAAGACTTGATTTAATAAAATAAGCTTTTGTGGTAGATACTCATTTCCACACCCGAGGTAACTCCGGGCTATTGCATAACCTAGCATTTGTAGCACTGAAAAATAATTATACTGTAATAAAATGAAATATTATCCGTAGAACCTTTTTGTAATTTTAAACATAGTTACCGAGAACGGCTCAATAGCCTTGAACGAAATTTTATCTCAGCGTACAGATGAAGAAGAATACGAATTTTGTAAGTAACATAATATTTCTTGCATCAGCTGGTAGTAAGGTAGAGTCGCCAAATATCGTCCCTTTTTTGTAAAACAAATCTAAAAAAATAAAAATAAATACTACAGTAATAAATGAAACATCAAACGTTAAGTTCAATATTCCTTTATTCTTAAAAATAATCGAAAATGGTTTAACATTGTTAGAAAAAGTTATAAAATAGCTTTAACAAAAATACTCAAATTATGAAAATATATTTTTGGGCTCCTAATTACGTCCCGGGGACGATATTGAGATCACAATAATCAGTACGTGAATTAGGTAGGTAGGTACTTCTAATTCTCCATACAAATAGTGCAGCATCCCATAGTTTTCGTTTCGGCATCTAAAAAATAAAAAAAAAACTTTCTCAAGTTAGATGTAAAATGAAGTGACATGACCGTTGTGTTCACTATACGATAGATCCTAATACCGTCCCGGGGACGATATTAGGTTCACGTGGGGGGACCATACTAGGAAATTTCTATTTATTTTGTCGCATCCATTTAAGCAAAAAACGTGACATAACCTGAAAATTTTACTTAATCGATTAACATCTGAGATATTAATAGTTAACTTTGACAATAAAATTGTATCAATAAGTCAGTTATCTCAATATTTTATGGAATCAGAGAATATTTAAATGAAAAACTTACCTTGAACCCTTTTTCTGATTTTCGAATTTATATGATAATAGATGGCGGTTTTTAAAAAAGGAGATATTGAAGGGGACGAAATTAGGTTTGGGGACGAAATTTGGCGACTCTACCTTATCACCTCAATGCATTTACAGATTTTTGATAATTTGGTGATTTTGTTGATTTTGTAAAATACATCGTGACAACATTCTTAACATCGTAATTATAGTCCGGGAGCTGGCGACAGTTTTCATTGTCCCATTTCATAAAACTTTATCGCTATCGCATGGCATTCCATGGCGTAGATGTTGATTACGTGATAGCTGAAAGGGAATATCTTTACCGTAAATATAGGCAACTATCAATTTTCGTCCTCTGCAGCCAAATTAATAAGAGAATTTTTAACAGACCGGTCTCAGCAGATAACAGTGGGAAATGACATATCCAAATCTGAACGTGTATATAATGGTGTGCCATAAGGTTCGGTTCTTGGCCCGCTATTGTTCTGCCTAGTTATTAATGATCTCCCTGACTCAACATACACCTTTACGCCGATGATGTACAGATTTACTTATCAAGACCAATTGGATTAATTGAAGATTGCATATACAGACTTAACTAACATCTCTATTTGGTCAGAAAGAAACAAACTCACGTTGAATCCATCTAAGTCCACGTGCATTGCCTGCTATAGGAATGATTTGCATCTTCCAGACCTTCCTCCCATATACCTAAATGGAGTACTTCTTCAATATACGAATGAAGAACGAAGCCTCGGAGTGCGTTTAAATAGCAAGTTGAGTTGCTGTGATCATATCAAACAATCTCTTATGCAAATCTACAGCGGTCTGAGACAACTTTGGTTGTCAGCTAGATTGCTTTCAGTTAATTTAAAGATAAAGCTTGTTAAATCACTGCTACTGCCGCATTTTACATATTGTAGTACTATTTATCCTGTTTTAGATGCTTATTCTCATCGCAAACTTAATGTCGCTTTTAATGATTGTGTAAGATTTGTTTATGGGTTAAAACGCTTTGACCATGTATCTGCAGAAAGGCTTATGGTCTTTGGATGCACATTGATTGCCTACCTTAATATAAGAGCATTGATGTTTTTACATAAGCTAATAAGTATGAAATCTCCCATATATTTGTTTGAACACGTGCAGTTTTTATCGTCAAATAGACATAGACATATTCCTCGAACGTCACATCTTGTTGGGCAGCGCTCTTCTTTCATTCATATTGCACGATTATGGAATTCTCTTCCTAGTCATGTCAGGGGGCTTGGTAGGTCGGAGCCGTTTAAAGAGGCACTCAGGCGGCAATTTACTGCGACTCAGGGATTGAACACAGTCTTCTGTCAGCTCAGTTTATACTAGGTTTTTTTGCACATTTCTTTATTAAAATAATATATAAAATTACAATAATTAATAAATATAACTAGAAAAAGAAGTAATAATATATAATTACAAAACAATAATAGAGTAGTTAGGAAAGTTTGGCCTTCATAGAATTTTTCGACAGATTAAAATCAATGTTGTTAAAATGCGAATTAAAAAACCGAGACATTGACGTGACGGGCGCGTGAAAACCGTCATTTATGCGATGCTGTGGAATTTTAAGAAAATCTCGATTTCTCAAGGAGTGACTCGGAATCGATATATTAACGGAAGACAACAAGACTGGAGAGTCAACATTACCGTGAAGACATTCAAAAGCGAAAACGGTTATAGAGATGTTACGTCTGAATTCAAGAGAGTCTAGTTTTATGAGCTTAAGCCTATCTGGGTACGGCGGCAGAATAAGAGGGTCGCTCCAAGGAAGCCCACGAAGTGCAAAGCGAACAAAACGGCGCTGGACTGCCTCTACCCGGGCAATTGAGTCACGATAAAATGGTGACCAAACACAACTAGCATACTCCAGAATAGGCCTAACAAAGGTGCAGTAGAGAAGCCTGGTGATATAAGGGTCGTCAAATTCCTTTGCCCATCTTTTTATAAAACCCATAAAAAAAGCATATTTTCGATAAGTTTTTTTGGCAACACAGTTAATATATATTTATTTCTATAATTACTACATAATAAAATAACATTTGAAGAACATTTCGTGAAATTTTCATTAATTTTTATGAAGAAATGAGCCATTGACAGCGAATCTCCGCGGTCTCAAAACAAAGTTTGATTGCGGTGCCCCTCATAACTCATCATTAGATTATCTGAAGTCAAAAAACCAAAATGATTTTTTTAGTTCATAAGTTTCTGCAGTCGAGTTTTTTTTATTATTGATTTTTCAATTTCTTACAGAACTTGGAAGTCAAAATGCCGATTTTTCATCAAAAAAATAGAAAATTTTGTGATTTTAAAATACGTTAAAATTAAAAAAAAAAAACCACGTCATTACCTCGTCATTTATGTAAAGAAAAAGTGTGCAAAATTTCAAAAGGATCGGTGCAGTAGATTTTTAGCTACAATGGGCACCGACTCTGAAAGAGCTAAGTGTGAGAAAAACGCGTTTAAAATTTTAACACTTACACGAGGCACTGTATCTCCGGAAGTTTTACTCCAATCGGCTTCAAATTTTAACTAGATACTCTTGAAGAGTTGTACTATCAAATAAAACATTGCGGCATTAACCTCAAAGACTCCTGCTTTTCTCACGGTCAACTATACGTAGCTTGCTCTCGAGTAGGAAATTCGAAAAATGTTTACATACATATATGTATATCCCAGATAACAATATTAAAAATGTTGTTTATAAAGAAGTCTTGTAAATAGTTAGAATATGTTTTCATATGTTTCCAACTATCACACAATTTCAGCTGTGTGAAGCTGGCCCCCCAAAATTCGAAAATTTGAAATTAAAATAGCCGATTCGATTGACCACCGAGTGACCACTAGTGACCAGCAGTAATTTTGATTGACCACCCTCCAGTCACGAAATATACGAACAAAATTTTTTCAAGGTCATCATCAGTGCTGCCCCCCAAATGTTATATTTACTCGTTTTTATTACTGGATTGCATTGGTCATCAATTGACCACTTTTGACCACCCATTACATTTTTTGACCAACCGCAAAAAACTCCCCATAAAATAAAAAAAAAATTCCCCGTAATATATTTCGAACCCGGCAATTCTAATTCGACGGGGTGGTGAAACGTGGAAATCACTTATGTTTAGTGCCTTCGTATGTTTAGAATAGACATCAATAGCTTTTGAAGTTTGACCAACCGTCAAAATAAAAAAAACTCAACAAAATCGGTATAGCTGAAAGTCTAATTTTAAATTCTGTATTCGGTTTTCAGTGGGTGGTCAAACGTTGAAATCGCTTTAAATCTCTGTCTCAACTTCTTTCGACGTTTGACCAACTGTTGAAATTTTAAAGAAATGCCGGTGCATAGGGAAAATGTCTTTCAGCGGTTGATCAAACGTGTAAAAAAGTAAAGGTAAAGTCAGACGTGGAAATCGGTTAATAATTGTGTTTTCATTATTTAGTATACTTACAATTAACGCCGAAGAATTCAGATATTTCGACTTACTTTCAAGCATCATTTTTATAATCACAAATGCAGAATTCTCTAATAAAGACTATGTTTCCTTATACTTTTGAGTGTGCGCTATCAGAATTCAGATTCAAAATTGAGTTTTTAATTGGAAAATTAAATTTATTTGCCTCTTTTAAATACAACTTTTTTTATTTATTGGGAAAATTATTTTATTAATTTTTTCACAGAACTCGGGGAAAAATATCATACTTTCTTCAACCATCGGTGCACAAAGAAGTTGTTACAGGATATTTATTAAATTTGTTGTCGTAGTTATTTTCATTTCTGGTTTCAGAAATTAGCAATTTTCACGGTATGCACAGTACTATTTGATTTTTAACGTTTAATCTACTCAACGAAGCGACAATAGTATAGTAAACTAGTAACCTGTGTTCCCTAAATAAACATGTTTGACCCTTTCTCTTCGAAATTTTATTCATTTTACGAATTTCCTTACTACATCTAAGAAAGCGGTTTTCCTAATCACCTCTGCACCTTGACATGTTGCAGCTTTTTGCAAAGATAATAAGATAAGGCAATTTAATAAAAATTAAAGAAAAGTTTTTCATGTATTTGAAAGAAAATTTGTGAAAAGGCTGAATTCTAGGTAACGGCAAAATATTTTTTCAATTTCGCAGTACCTGCAATTATAAATGTTAGATGAACATATTTAACAATTTTGGAAAGGTCATTGGGATAGTAGTTTTTTTAGCGCACCCTGTATAGTGTCACTTTTTTCTTCCAACAATTCCTCTTTCCTTTAAGAATAATAAAAGTTGGTTTTGTTGTTGGGTACTTCGATTTTGAATCTTTATTAGAGGCACAAACGTTTCAACCTGTGCAGATCCTCTATCAATAACTGCAAAAATAATAGGAAAAAAACCGTGGACAAACTACCTATGGAGTACAAAAAGTGTTTTTTCGCAATTTTGGGGTTTCCACGTCTGACCATACCCGAAAACTGCCACAGAGCGTTTGAAATGAATCCGTCTATAGTTTTTCCTGCTTTGCTTCATCCAAAGTGATTTACACGTTTGATCAACCGCTGAAAGACATTTTCCCTATGCACCGGCATTTCTTTAAAATTTCAACAGTTGGTCAAACGTCGAAAGAAGTTGAGACAGAGATTTAAAGCGATTTCAACGTTTGACCACCCACTGAAAACCGAATACAGAATTTAAAATTAGACTTTCAGCTATACCGATTTTGTTGAGTTTTTTTTATTTTGACGGTTGGTCAAACTTCAAAAGCTATTGATGTCTATTCTAAACATACGAAGGCACTAAACATAAGTGATTTCCACGTTTCACCACCCCGTCGAATTAGAATTGCCGGGTTCGAAATATATTACGGGGAATTTTTTTTTATTTTATGGGGAGTTTTTTGCGGTTGGTCAAAAAATGTAATGGGTGGTCAAAAGTGGTCAATTGATGACCAATGCAATCCAGTAATAAAAACGAGTAAATATAACATTTGGGGGGGCAGCACTGATGATGACCTTGAAAACATTTTGTTCGTATATTTCGTGACTGGAGGGTGGTCAATCAAAATTACTGCTGGTCAATAGTGGTCACTCGGTGGCAATCGAATCGACTATTTTAATTTCAAATTTTCGAATTTTGGTGGGCGAGCTTCACACAGCTCAAAATTTCATATCAACTCCCTGAGCGAAGTCGGGTTCCAGCTTGTTATTGATGAAATTATATAAAATTTTTGAACTTTTATGATTTTTATCAATGGATAGTTTTTTTTACAGAAATAAAATTATGGCAGGAGTAGACCGAAAAAGTGGCAGGAGTTCGTTTTATGTCTTATTTAAATGTTATTAAAAAATTGAGGAAGTTTCAACTTTTATTATTTGCAAAAATTAAACTTTTTTTTTAACGTAATTGCCATATCGCGGTCAATCAGCATCCCACTGGTACCTCTGCAGGGATCGATTTTAGGTTTTTATAGCTTCGACATGATGCAAATAAAATAAAACTTATCGTTATGAAATCTTACGAAATTTAGTGTCGCCAGCTCCCGGACTATTATTGTACAGTCAAGTCAATCAAATCAATCGTGGTTTGAAAATGTTATGAACCACAGAAGCTTGCTTGCGAGAACTCAAAACAAAAAGACAAGCAAATTCTTAGTGAAGCATTAATGTATGATAAAAAAGACTGCAGTCTATGTATATGTAGGTATTGTTTATCTCACTATTTCAAGCTTGTTAGCGATCTAACGAAATCTCTCGTAGCGTGGTAAGACAATAAGATATTTTCATTTCGAATTTACTAACATTACAATTACATTTCTTTACATAACTGTTTAATGTTGACATAGACATAGTTGAATGAGAACATATTTTCTGAACTATGAGCCAGTGCTTAGCCGTGATCTTTAAATGGTCGAGAGTTTTGCTAAGCAATACAAAAAACATTTGAAGAGTACAGGGGAATTTGCATTTGCAGAAAAAGAGACAAAAAAGTTTTAGCGCTTAATATTGGGTCATAAAACATAACTAAAGTGAATATTTAGGTCATTCTAAAAAAAATGATTCATTTTTTTCTCAATAAGATTGCACATTTACCTTAAAGTATTTTGATGGCTGAGTAATTAGGGTTAGTACTTTTTTTTTGTACTACTCTTCATTTATCAGCCATATATTGGTTTTCAAAGTTTAAAAATTACAAAATTTAAAGGGCTTACATCGTCGGAATCAACTTACTGTGCGAATATACAAAAACCAAATACTTTTTTTTTATCATTTTCAGACATCCGCTCTTAGCCAGTCCTCCATAAGTAGCTAACTAAGTTAGGTTAGATTTAAGTGGCAGCCTTCCACGGAAAAGGCACCCTTAGGCCATGATGACCCATTGTAATACCAATTTGGGGCTTAATTCCCGTCCGCATGAATAATAATCTAAAACATTTGGAGCTACTAATGAACCGAACTAAGTCCCTGATGTCAGCGTATCCCATTTCGGCTAGGTTCTCAAAAACATCGGCTCCTGTGATTAGCTAGTACCAAATAGTTGCAGTGGAGATGAGGAATGATTTCCTTTTCTTTCTCATTTTGGGAACTCCTCCTTTAGTACTTTGGGGGCGTGCCGGATGTGTGAGCGTGCCTAGAGACAACGACCCGTAATTACAGCCACTTGATGAATGTCCTTTTATCGTAAAGTTTGCATGTAACCTGCGGCTTGTATAGTTGCTGAGTTGTATAGTTGCTAAGTTCCTAAGTGCAGCGTACATTAAGGTACTCTATTTCGCTATATCGTTCAAAGCTTAGCGACATTTCTGGGCAGTGTTGGAGGTTGTGTACATGTGAGATTTCAAAGCAGCTTGGTTATCTGTAAAATGATGAAAATGTCGCTGTTGCTCTATCCTCAAAATTTGCTAGCGTAACTTGAGTAGCCATGACTTCAACATGGAAAACAGTGCAGTGGTCTGGCAAAGAAAAGAAATTTATTTACTCTTTAACTGAGGAAGAGTGTACATATATGTATATGAACTGATTCCCTCGCCGGGGGACCCCTCCTTCTCATTTCTGCCGGTGGAAATATAGGATTTTAACTTGACGTTGAAAGTAGGTATGGGTGTGGTGTAATCAACGTTTCTGAAGAAGAATTTTGGATTGTTCGTAGTCGATACGTGTCCCTGCTTGGACTGAATTAAGCCTAACAGCGATTGAGGATGCAATTTTTTTGCCGAAAAGTTCAATTGGTATTAGATAGTATAAGGTGAACTTCACAGTGAAATTTCAATTGTCGAAACATACAAACCGACCACTATGTCACGAAATTTTCTACTTATCTTATTTTGTAACAGTTCTAAATTATAACCTAAAAAAGTTTCATCGTTTGCTTTCTATATTTTACAACGATAACGTAAAAATGCCATTTAAGACTTAATTTAACTGGAAAAGCACCTCGATTTTTTAAATTTCCTAACTTTCTACTTAACGGAGTTGGATTGATTCCAGGGTTCGAGCCTCGGTCTCCCCGTGAGTTTCTAAAATAAAAATTAAAAAATCTACCCGTCTCTAGGCTGTTGTATAGCTCCCAGCAATACAAAAACATATTACATTCATGTTCTCTCATTCTCCTTACCCTAATTCCCTTCTGGTCAAAAGCCATGCTAACGCATCATAGGGTTGTCCCCTGGGCTTTGAGTCCATTCTATAAAAACAAAACAAAAACCGACTTATAAAAAAAAATTAAAAGGAAATTCTGTAAGCGGCTAATTTGTCATACCAGAGATGAATCAACTAAACAATTTTGCATAAAAATAGAAACTTTAGCTTTGGAAACTCACTATTTTGTAAATAATAAGTTTAACAAAAAAGCGGTTAAGTCAAACACTGGCAAATATACTACCCAACCACAAAAGTATTGGGACACTTGCATTTTTTTACATTTTCAACTTTGTAGGTATATAAAAAAGTGTTTATTTATAAAAGTAAATTTCGTTATGGTAATAATTACTTTATTTGTTTTGTTCGAAATGTTTTTCACAGTTTCAAAAAATTTAAATAAATAACAAAAAAATAACGAAGCATACCAGACAGAAAGCTTAAAGCACCCTGTCAAATTTCCTACTTCTGTAATGGTTTGGGGCTGCATGTCCGAATATGGAGTTTAGTCCCTCTATTTTGTTGAGGGTGCAATAAACTCCGAAAAATACAAAAATGTGCTGCCATTAATAGTTCGTGTTTCAACAGGATGGAGCACCAAGCTATACTTCAAAATCCTGTAAAGCATGGTTGCAGGTCAATGGAGTACTAACAATGGAGTGGCCCGCTAATAGTCCGGATCTTTCCCCAATAGAGAATTTATGGGGAGTTTTAAGTAAAGACTTGGGGCGGATCCATCCAGGAGGACTAAAACTGTTCTTCGTGAAAAAATAAAGGAAATTTTGAAACTTTTTTTGCACGATAGACAAACGAAATTTGCTTCATCTATATCACAATCTTTATAGGCCCAGGGATAAGAATTGCTGCACCGGATCCAAACTTTTGTTAAGAAAATACCAAATTATTAGAAAATACTATTGCTTTCCGATTTAGCTATGTGCCATGGCGCACGGTAGTCTTAAAAAATTAATCTTGATCACCTTGGAAAGTGCTCTTTTAATAATGAAATGCACCTCACACCATAATAAAACATTTCGCAAATCTTCTAACGTCCAGTTTTAATGGTTTTTCGCCCACTTTCCGTGTCAGAAGAGGCTTTTTTAACCGACTTCCCAAAAACGATAAGGTTGTAAGTTCGACATGTATTTTTTTCAGCTCTTTTTCAAAATATAGAATTATTCATTTAATCGCCTACGAATAGTTTGGACACTTATGCTAACGACAGATTGTTTCCGTAGTCCCCTTCTTAAATTGGTTTCAGAATAAAATCGGTTCCTCCATTGTCTTAATGTACTGTAGTTTAGGCATAACTTTCTTACAAGGTAGTATAGTCACTACACGTTAATAAACACTTTTTAAATTTAATATAAAAAAAAACATACAATACACAAATTCGTTCAGTAAAAACTATCAAACTCAGCAATGTAGTGCTGACAACATAATCGACGTACACTACCGTGCAAAAGTATAAGGACATCATCGAAAAAATCGATTTTTTGAGTTTATGATTTTTTCTTATTGTGTTCAACAGCATTTTATGATTAAATCTTGTATATAAACTAGAAAAAAGACTATTTTGTTATGAATTATGTTCATTACATGAAAGTTTTGTATAAAAATATTTAAAAATACCGAAAATATCACGACAAGTCAAATCAGGTTTTTTTCATCAATGTGTCCACCTCGTGCTTTGATGAATGCAGCGCAAATTCTTGGAAGCCTTTCGACCAATTTTTGAAGTGCTTAAGATTGTCCCAAGCCACTTTTAGACTGTCGAACAACTGTTTTTCACTCGAGCTCATCTCATAATAATTCGATCGGGTTGACGTCAGGGGATTGCGGCGGCCAATCCATGATTTTGAGCACCCCTTCCTCTTCCTTGGACCGTAGATAGTTCATTCACAGATGGGAGGTGTGGTTGGGATCATTATCTTGTTGAAAGATAAATCCGTAGCCGATCAAACCAATGCCAGATGGAATGGCACTTCGTTGAAGAATATTGTGATAGTGTTCCTTCCGCATTATTCCTTCGATTTTGACCAGTTTTCCAACACCATCGTAGCTGAAACACCCCCAGACCATCACGAAGCCTCCGCCATGTTTAACTGTTGGCGCGATACATTGGGGATTATACCGCTCATCTTTATTTCGATGAATATACTGGCGCCGCCTGGATCCAAAAATCTCGAACTTTGATTCATCGGTCCATAACACAGATTTTCACTGATCTACTGACCAATTTTTATATTTTCGAGCAAACAATAATCTTTTCCGCTTGTTTTGTGGTCGTTGAAGTGGTTTTTTCAAAGCAACGCGACCAAAATATCACTTCTCTCGCAAACGACGTTTGACAGTATTCACCGAAATTGGGTTCGTCAGAGTTTCGTTGATTTCGGCACGAATGTCTGGTGCTGTTTTAAACCGTTTTTGCTTGCTCATAAATAAAATGTGTCGATCATCAGCTTGAGTTGTTTTTTTGTCGGCCAGAGCGTTTTCGATTAATATTTGAGTTGGTTTCGGCGAACCGCTTTAACGTGGTTTCAACTCCACACTTCGAAACACCAACAATATTTGGAATTTCACGAATTCTTTTACCCACTTTTCTCAAAAGAAGTCTTTGTGAACGTTTTTCAAGTGAAATTTCCTTTTTGCAAGCCATTTTCAGCGATCACAATCGGTTTTGCGCGTGTCTTAGAATATATAACTAGAGGAAGTGCACATCGCTCAGAAAAGTTAAGCATTTTTCTTCATGTGTAGAAGTGTATCTTTGTGGTAGTTTTCTCCATAGCAGAAGTAAAAAAACGGACTTGCGCTTGACGGGGTAAACCTTAGAATAAAGAACTAGAGGAAAGGCCATCACTCGGAAAAATCTAAGCATTTTTCTTTATGTAGTAGAGTCTGAGCGATGTGTGCGTTTCGACATGAAAGTAGTAAAATTATGCTTGTATACAGGAGGGGCCAACTCATTTTGATAATATTTTAAATTAGGTGTTTTTAAAATATATTCTTATAACACTTTTAATATAATATAACTTTGCCCGAACTAATTTTATTAATTTACTTAATTTTATTATTTAAAAACACTTTGCTTATGCCCCAAATATTTTAGTATTACGGAGACGACTTTGATTTCAAGGCGACATTCGGTCCAATTTGACATTTCAGGCGTCATTCCCCCTTAAGGCACTCGCCACTTGGCCATGAAGCAAAAATGCTTATCACACGTACAGGGTTTTTACTTGAGATAGCCTTTCCTCTCGTTCTATATTCTAAGGGGTAAACATAAGTTTTGAAATATAACTACATTTTGGCTGACCGCCACTGCGCATCTCAGGTGACACAGAAATTCAAATTCATCAGAATGTAAACAAACTGAGAATGGGGACAGAAACTTTGATTTTCTTTGTTTCTCTTTTTTGGCTTAGGAATTTTAATGATTTAATCTGAAATTAAACATGTTAATAAATGCATGTTAATTTATGGTAGTTGCTTGCCTGAAAAAAGATATTCCACGAGTCCGCCGTCGATTATTTTTGCAACAATGCACTGCACACTTAATTTTAAAAATCTGTCTTTTAAAGTGTATAAACTGTCTTAAAGTTCTTAAAAACAAATCACTCTACTAATAAAGTCTTGATTTTTATAATACTTTTCACTAATGACTTTATATTTCGAATAATATCGCGAATAATTTCGACCGAACTAATGATTGCAATTTCAATTTGCCATCTGTCAATCTCAGGCGACAACCCTGCACATCCCGTTCCTCAACGTGCCAGTAAGAAAAATGCTTAAACACGTACGATTACGCGTACAGGCAAGGGCACTTCCTCTAGTTCTATATTCTAAGGCGCGTGTAAACAATGACGGGAATGAATTTGACAGTTCTTAGTGCACACAGAACACAGCAGAGGGCGCAAAGAACACGCAATCAAATGATCCAGAATGACTGTTTAAGACATTAGCGCCCGTATTTGAATAGTTTAAAATAAAATAATAGTTATTATATTTGAAATTACAGCGCAAAAATGATGCTACATAAAAATAAGAATTTTTGGTTCCTTCATAATTCCATAATTTTGACTAATAATAATTAGCTAATTTGATGCAAATGTATGTAAATCATAACAAAATAGTCTATTTTCTACTTTATATACAAGATTTAATCATAAAATGCTGTTGAACACAATAAAAAACAATCACAAACGCAAAAAATCGATTTTTTCGACGATGTCCTTATACTTTTGCACGGTAGTGTATGTTCCAAATCTGACATCTGAGTAGGGTCTCATATTAGGCTCTTTTACTCCACTATTAAAAACTGAAACTTTTAAAATTAATTTTAAGAAAAATTAATCCACAACACAAATTTAAATAATTTTCTACACTAAATTAATTTTCTCTGAGTTACTTACCGATTCTTGGGTTTATTTCTTGTCAAGAATGTAACATCTAGCCAACTGTACATAATATTCTGAAATATTTACAATTACAGGAGCTTCTTAAGAATATCTATGTTACGTTTTTGAGTCTTTTAAACTTTCCAACGTTTCGTAGAATACCTACTGTTTATAAAATTTTACTGTCTCATTTAATTCAGTGTAAGGAATATTAAAGTTTACTTATTTAGAATAACTTTATTGCGGAAATTTAATTTATAAAATAGATTTTTAATTTTACAACTGCAAAAACTTATAATTTAAATGTTTTTATTAAAGCATTACTAAAATGTATTTTATTTTAATATTAAAACACTAACAAAATTACAACACACACTTCATTTAAAATTTATTTTATGGCTTCTCTTAATCAATTCGTCTACAGGCGGAAGTAAATGTAAGTTTATGTTGAGTTACAAAGTGTCAGTCAAAAATATTTCAACCATTAAATAATATAATTTTTAAAGTCAATAATATGATGGTGTATTAAATGAAACAATTTACTAATTTAATGGTTTGAATATTTAAGAAGCAATTTTGTAGTTTGCACTGATTGGATTGAATAAGCTTGTATTTATTTATGCTTTATTTTCGTTGATGTTGTTAAAGTATCTTCTTTGAGTGTTGCTTTTATATTTTGCAAATTACAAAATGTTATTTGCAATATTTCTTAATGTATAGACACTATATTTTTGTCATTATAAAAGATGGAAAATACCTTTTGACAGTACATTACCGTTGTTTTTTTTTTTATAATCACGACTATGTAATGTACGAGTTTGTGTATATGTTTTAAATTTTAAGTTTATGATAATTAAGTTAAAATGTAGTTTTGGATTTTTTATTTAATTAATATAGTAGTCATTCAAAAGCGAAAGTTTTTTTGCAGGTGATTCAAGAGCGTGTTATTGTGTTCAAATTTTATTTCCAGTAGATTAAATTAATTGTCATATAACAAGAGTGATTAAGATAGCTAGTATCATTAGGCAGAAACTGTATTCTAAAAAGCCCCTAGTAAAATTTGGTGAAATGTTTTCACAATGAGCATTATTCATGCTTAAAAAATTTTATGTTCCTTGAGTAAAACTCTTCTAAAGAATTGTATTTTTCCGTTCTTAGTTTTTCGTTCCCTAAGAGATTAAGTTCTTCAATAACCAATAAATGTCCTCGTCACAAGATTTTGTTCCCAATGAAACCTAAAAATTCCAAGAAAAAAATATGAAACGTTCCCTTCTGAAATAATATTTTATTGATGTTAAGAATCGCAATCATGTTTCTGGCGTTATCTGTAGAGTTAGTTAGGCTGCAAATTTGACCAATATCAATGTTGTAACTAGAAAAAAATGTATTTTACTTCATAAATGGCTGTAACAAAACACAAATATATAATACGCCCATAACTTTTGCTGGCTCCATGTGGAAACTGTACGCGAAGGTATTCACCAGGTGGAGAACAGGAAACGATGCTATGTCATCTCACCCGAATATAACCCTGCAATATATTTGTAAAGCAGTTAAGCAGTTTTTCTTTTTTAAGGTAACTTGACTTGTAATCGCCTCAAAGCAATGAAAGACACATCGAGCGTGGCATGCCTCTTTTATTGTTAAGTTAAGACCTCCAGTCAGAGAGAACTTTTCACCTTTGAACTTACTTGTATTGTACTTTTGATACTTTATTTTTGGTTTCTCTTTGATCTTGTTCAGATCAAAATCATTAGAGAACGACAAATACCGGTTAATATTGGTTTCGGTTTCAAACCCTGCTCCGGAGCTATCAAACTTGTGTTTTAGTTTGCTACCTAATGTCTCCGGTGGTAGCACCGATGACCCCTGCTAATGAGCAGGGGCACTCATGACCCCGATGGAAATGACATATAAACGAGAAGAAGCACATGCAATTAATTGAAGAAAACGTTGCGCAGAATTATTTTTGACAAATTTGGTAATAACTTTTTAATAAAAGCAACAATATTTTTGCGCATATCAGCCATATTCGAGTTTGACGTTTCTTGACTCCGTCAAACAAAAACACGAACCCTGACCCTCGAAGTCAGTAGCTGTATTGGAAGCAATTTATGCGGTTCTGACATGTCCCTAATGCCCCCGCTGTCATGCTTTGGAAGCAAACTAAGTGCCTGTTTAGACGGTTCAATCTGTCTTTACCTTTAGTCGCTCCTTAAAATGAAAATTTGTTCACACGTGTCGCTTCGAGTCGAAAGTTTGCCATGGTAATATAAACGAAATGGACAATTCCAACCCTTACACAACATTTCAATCAAATGCACGAACACGCCAATAGAAACAGTCACGTGACCATAAAAGTTGAACGTGAGTCCAGTTCAGATCGAGACGCACTTCCTCCCTGCCCGAACTTGCCCCGTACCCTAGAATTTTGTGATGAAAGTTCAATTCGTCGACTCGTCTGAACAGACACTAAAAAACACCCTTTCGCGGGTTTGAAAAATCGAAATTTTTGTTTACACTTTTCGAAAGTTTGAACTATGGAGAATATACTAGAATATTACAGTTAAATTCAGGAATATAACTACAGTGCTTACTCGCGCGCCGCTCTCTTTTATACGGAGTATTTCACAGCGCGTATGAAAAAATGAAGGGTCTGGTAGATCTAGGCAAGGTTGCGAAAATATTAATGTAAAAAATTTACATAAACCATTAGTTTTCTTTTGTTTTTTAATAATGGAAGTGCCGTAGAACAAAAGTAATTACACTGTTCAACAAAATATGCGGTCATGATTTTTTCTGGGCAGTTAAGGGTCATTTCCGAAGTTAAATGCTGCGTAGAATCCGAGGTCAGATTTCGGCCATCACGTCAGGATTTTTAGATATTTGAGGTTATGTACTCGAAAACTGGGTTTTTTTGCCACTTTTGAGGTTATGTACAGGTTGCATTAAATTTGTTGGTATTTTTTTTCTAATATCATAATTTAGAACTATTCTTACCCTTCAAAATAAGCTATGAAGCGGTGACCTATGATTTTTTCTTGCAAAGTTACGACCATTTTAATTTTTGAAGTTCATATTTCATATAAATAGATATATTATGTTTATATGCAATATGAACTTCATAACTTAAAATGGTCGTAACTTTGCAAGAAAAATCGTAGGTGACCTCTTCATAGCTTATTTTGAAGGGTAAGAATAGTACTAAATTATGAAGCTATAAAAAAAGACAAAAAAATTTGTTGCATCCTGTACATAACCTTAAAAGTAGCCAAAAATCTCATTTTTCGAGTACATAACCTCAACCTCTGAATTCAGATTCGGATTCTACTACGGATGTAACTCCCAGCTGCCAGGGGACAGAATCTTGTTGTCCAGTGTTATCAATTGATTTTTTGAACATTGTCAAAATATTATAAGAGACGATTTTGCATATATTTTGACTAAAAAAATCGAAGAAATTCCTACTAAGTTTTTTTTAATATTGCCAAGATATAATTGTGCAAGATTTAGTGGGTCAATCGAAGCTGTTTTTAATTGTTTATAACAAATGCAATTGTTACAAACAATATTCCTTAGTCAAAATATGTGCATGTTTTCTGGACTCCAAAAGTGAGTTTTATGTAAATTCACTAAGCCACATTTATTGAATTGTGATTCATCCGTCCACAGAATCTTATCCAAGAATGTCCTGTCATCAAAGTCTTCTTCAAGTATCCAATTACAGAATTCTACGGCTGAAGTTCCTGTACGGGTGTCCTATGAAAATATTAAATACTCACCATACCGTCGCTGCTCTAACACCTACGCTATAAGCTATGCGCCTTGTACTTGTGGTAGGATCAGCTCTGCTTACCCCGAGAATTGTCTCCTCCTTTTCTGATGAAATTAGCACAAAACTGATCCCCGCTTGTGTCGAGAGTGTATTTAAGCACTTCCAGTTTTCTGGGAATTTCGAGGGAATTTTCGTTGTTAAATTCATAACAGAAGATTATGTCCGCGTATTCTTCACTAGTAAATTGCACCATTATTAACTACCAAACTATCAAAACGACTTCTCACTTTGAAATATTACGTGCTATTAAAAATGGCCCTGCGTTTGCATCTCATTTTATACCTGGAGATCATAGGATTTCCATACCAAATACAACAAATCATTATAATCTTGCCGAGCGAATGTTTACAAAACAGAGACCGTAATCATTACGAGCGAAAAGATTAAAATCATCTGATAATCATTTATTTCTAAGTCTTATTTTTTAAATCATGAATAATTATTGCCAGCTGAGTTTTATTTTTTCGCTCGAGTGATAATTGTTATAAAGTTAAGTTTTATTTTTTCGCTCAGAAATAAAACTCAACTTGTGAATTTTAGTTTTTCACTCGATTGAAAACTCTTATCAGTTGAGCTTTATTTTTTCGCTCACTAATAAAACGCAACACTACTCTATTAGGCCGAACAGTCATTGATGTTAACAAAATTTAATTGCGATAGATTTTGTCCGTAAGACAAAATTTTGAATGAAAAAGTTAATAGGGTTTAATGTAATTCTTTATTTAATTTTACAAAAATAATTTTTTTCAAAGTTTTTATCCAACAGATTATATCTGTGATCAGTTAAAATTATTTTCAACGCTGAAAACGCTCTTTCTACTTATTTATTTAAGCTTAATACAAGCTATTACATAAAAATACAAAATACAAGCTATAACTTAATACTAATTCTACAAATAAATAAATAATAAATAAATAAAAAGTATAAGCTACAATGTGAGCTGATTACTGGCAGAAGGCGTAAGGAAGAAGAATTAAGGTAGGCGATCAGGGTCAAGATGGGCGGGGTCAAGATATAAGGCTTTGTGGAGGGATGATTTACTCAGATGGAAGTCAAAAGAGGAAAGGTCGTTGACTTTTCGTAACATCCTGGTATGGGTAAAGATTGCAGGATTGAAGGGCATTCTATGGCACCAGTTAATAATTGATAAATGAAGAGAATGTCGGAAACATCGCGACGTTTGCTTAGAGGTTGTAAGTCTATCAGTTTCAGACGGTTTTCGTAGGGTGGAAGGTTGAATCTGTCAACCCACCTGGCTGGCATATTCAAGGAGAGGTCTAACGAAGGAGACGTAGAGAGATTTGGAAACATGCGGATTGGAGAACTCTCTAGACCAGCGCTTCACAAACCCTAGCGCGGAGTTAGCTCTGTTAATTATGCTGTCAATGTGGAACGGAAATTGAGTTCACTATCACAAATTATTCCTAAGTCACACAAAGAGGTAACGATAGGGACTGGTACGTCGGTTAACATATAGACTCTCGGGGTGGTGGTAAGACGCTTGCGAGAGTAAGAAATGGACTGGCATTTGGAGACATTGAGCTCAAGAAAGTTTTTCATGCACCATGTGATGAATGAATCGAGGTCTTTTTGTAGGAGAAGAGAGTCGGTTGTGGAGGAGATAAGTTTGATTATTTTCACCGTCATCGGCATAAATGGACAACTCTGAGTGTTTGATGACACATTCAACATCATTTATTGTGAGGATAAAAATCAATGGGCCTAGGTGGCTGCCCTGAGGGACGCCGGAACGAGCGACAATAGGGTTAGAAATGGATGAACTGAAAAGAATATTGTACTGACGGTTGTTGAGGTAGGATCGAATCCAGGAGATGAATCTGGGGAGGAAGCCTAGGCGATCAAGTTTGAACAAGATAACGTTATGGGAGATCTTGTCGAAGGCTTTACTAAAATCGGTGCCGATAACATCAACATCTTTACCGTTTTCGAGGGCACATAGTGTTTTAGAGACGAAGTCAGTAAGGCTGGTGGTTGTAGATCTACCTTTGAGGAAGCCATGCTGGGAGAGTGAGAAGATAGACTTACAGTGGAAGAACATGGAATCATAGACCAATTTTTCGAATAGTTTAGGTATGGATGATAATTTAGAAATGGGTCTGTAGTTGGACACATCGTTCTTGCAGCCTTTTTTGAAGATGGGAATAATATACGAATTTTTCCATAATTGAGGGAAAACCCCTTGAGTGAACACCATCTGGACTTGGGTGAAAGTCGTCCTCAAGCCTAGTTTCTGTAGCGGGTACTCCATGTACTGGTTATGACATTGCGCAATCTTGGTGTCTTATATTTCTGACAGTCCCGGTATTCAAGTAGACTTTCGTTAATGTCGACACGCTTCTCAGAATATGCCTCAATTTCTTTATGTGCTGCCAATATATCTAAATCTAATGCAATATTACATTCATCTTCTGAGGAGGAATCAACTAATTCTAATCAAGTAGTATTGAGTTTTATTTCTGAGCGAAAAATTAAAACTTAACTTATAACAATTATCACTCGAGCGAAAAATTAAAACTCAGCAATAACTTTTATCAACAGATCATTAATTTATCACTCAGATTTTTTAAAATCTTTTCACATTATGAAACTACATTAACAGATACGTAAGCGTGACTGAC
The DNA here is from genome assembly GCA_964036015.1 of Leptarthrus brevirostris. Classification (NCBI taxonomy): domain Eukaryota; kingdom Metazoa; phylum Arthropoda; class Insecta; order Diptera; family Asilidae; genus Leptarthrus; species Leptarthrus brevirostris. The sequence goes on from OZ038373.1 coordinate 21,397,873, forward strand.
AAACCATTTTTAATTTCAATAAAGAGAAGCATGCGATTTTTTCAGGTGAAAATGCTTAAATAATGATTATTTTCGGTCTCTGATTTCTCGATATATGAAAAGTATATGGTCACCTTATTCAAGTTACCATAAAGTTTTTGTGTACCAAGAAATTCATGAACGACTAATAATTCTAGCCACAAACAAATGAATTGAAAATCAAGCTTTAGAAATTTTATTAAAAATGCTAACTATTGAGCTTTAGACGTACTTGAATCAAATTCATCCCAATGAGTATTAAAAAATGCATACATTGATGTAATAATTAGCATAAAGCATAATTAGTGCCACAACATAAGATGTAAAGGAATTCATTGTTTCTCAAGAAGAGGAATTGTTTCCAAAAATCGATCCCTACTGAAAAAGCGCGATCCAACAAATCAATGGTAAAGCTGACCCTACCACTATCCACAACCGACACTGAAAAGGCATCAGAGAGCTGCGTACCGTTTGTTTCTGCGTTACCCGTGTAAAAGAGGAGGTACACCCCCCGCAACAAAAAAAGCCGCACGAGGAATTTTTTTAATATAAAAGTTAAATAACAACAATTTGTTATGTAATTTTTCTGTATTTTACATTATTCACATATAACCCAATTAAAAATTATGTTTTATGCAATATGTAATTTATTTTCAGTTATAAAAATTTAGTTTTACGTTCGAAATCCAAAAATGCTTTATTTTATTTATTTAGTGTTTAATGCAATGTTAATTCATAAAAAATTAAAAATACATTAAGCCAACAATATCTCTTTATTATTATTAAACTTAAAAATGTATTTTCAAAACTTAAAAGTTTTAAAATTGAGTTTAAAATTGCAATTAGTACTTTGTAGTACCGCCCTTTGCCTTAATAACGTCTCGAACCCTATGCATGTATGCAACTGTACATAGTTAATATTTTTAGCAGAAGAGTGCTATTGCACATCAACAACCGTTAAAAGCAATTTGGACATCTTGGAGACTATTCAGCACGAATTGAGCCGGGAAGATATGAAAAAGGAAACCACGTGCGGCTCTTTTTGTTGCGGGGGGTGTACATAGAAGAAAGGAAGTGTCGTTAACCTCAATACAGTCAACCTGTATATCGTAATATATTGTATAATTGCTTGCAAAACTAATTAAATATGAAGATTTTTTAACTTTTGTATGCTTTAACCATTAAAAAACGCAAAAATAGGAAAGCGAATACAGTCAAACAAGTGCATATATGAATTTTAAAGCTCAAAAGCTCACTTGCCCGCGGGCATAGGCTTGGACATCACTGCTATAGAATGCCGGAGAATGTAAGCGTTATCCAAAAGCTGGTGCTTGCAATCCTGAAGGCGTGCTCTCTGCTCGGACTCGGTGAATCACCAATGATGAACATTGGCACCCTCATGGACAATCAAACTGCCATTAAGGCGCTTGACTCGGTTACCACGTCCTCGAAGCTTGTGAGGGAATGTAGAGAAAAACTTAACTCAAGCCGTTCTTAAGCCGCTTGATTCGGTTACCACGTCCTCGAAGCTTGTGGGGGAATGTAGAGAAAAACTTATCTCAAGCCATTCGGATTCCTTAAAAGAGAACTCTTTCAACACTTCTTAGCGAAAGCTAACCTTAGATCAGTGATGGCCAAACTCACACTACTTAATGTGAGGAATGCTACTTAAATATGACGATTTTTTTAACTTTTGTATGATTTAACTATTAAAAAACGCAAAAATAGTAAACCAAATACAGCCAAACAAGTGCACATCACTGCCTTAGATGGATTTCTTCCTCAACCTGCGCCATCTTTAGAGTGACTTGACAAAAAAATAAAAAATAGAACATCGGAGCTGTAGCGGTCTGCACGGGCCACTCTTTAATAGGTGAGCATGTGGCCAGGCTGGGTGCTGCGCATTAACAGTGAAATAGAAACCATCTCAGATCGGAGAATTAACCCAATTCCTCAACTCCTCATGTTAGTTTTAACATAGCCCTCTCGCCTCGTCGGCGGCGCAGGACCTCTACCTCGTTTTCTATGATTGCCAAGACCACCAATCTTGGTCTTACAGGCTTTAGCACCAAAACGTCGCGTTAAGTGTTAATTGCAGTGCTAGTCATGGCGATCAGCACTCGTCACTAAACCAACCTAAGGGCGGACCCAACGCTGAGCAACGAAGAAAGGCAATTAAATTGAATTTTTTTCTGAAATGGTGGCTTTTTGCACGTAGAGCTATATTTAAACTGACATCACGAATTTTTTCAAAATAAAATATTGTATGGTGACGTCTTGGGAGCTTCGTGCATACCAAAGTGCAGAAAAAACGTTTCTGCTTTATTACCAATTTTCCCAACAAGTCCTTCAATCACATGTACACAATTTACGAAATAAACACATGACCCGAGCAAATTTTTCAAAATTTTTTATTAATTTTGTTCGGTTAACATCTAGTGTTCGGTTTTCTTCGAAGGCGTTAAAGAAAAACTAAACCTTTGGTGCTGCTGCTGTTGACGAAGAGCCAAAGGAATTTAGATTTTCTTTATTAGAAACGCCGATTGTGTTAAGAAATATTTTAATATTTCTTACCTCGTCGAGTTTGATTGGAATTTCTTTTGCAATTCAAAGTTAATAAAAATTTAAATTATTAAGGGGGGAACTCCCTGTAAAACTTTCAAAAAATGTTTTTTTTTCTTAAATCGATAGAGTCATGTTTTGAGAAAATGTTTCCAAAGTTTCAAAGGCCAACTCCGAGTATTATGAAAGACACGGCCCCTCGAGCCGGCGCACTCCGAGTGTTATTTGGCGCGCGGTGCATATGAATGAATTTTCAACTCAAAACTTTAAATCGAGTTTTCTCGAAAACATGTTCTGAAAATCGCGGTACACGATTGCGAGAAAACTAGTGAACCGATTTACGAGTTCTAACAAGTTTTTAGTAGAGTATGAAATGAAATATCTTTTTTATAGAGTTTTTATACATCGACAAAAATTATGTAAAAATCATGACATGACTTTCATACTTTGTAATCGATTTTTTATGATATTTTTTAATTCATGCACTCGAGGGAAGCCTGCTGAACAATAAAAAAAAATTTCTTCTAGGTTTCAGATAAAAACTTTCGACTCCAGCGTGTACCGCGCAAAAGCAGTCTGCCGCGAGCTGCCATACGGGACCTTCAATAACTCAGCCATTTTGAACAATTTGTTTATGTAAAAAACTTTGTTTTGTTGTTTTAAGATGTATCTAAATATATGCAAAAGATGATTCACGTGTGTCGCTATTTTCCCAGTGAAAAAAAATCACCAAAAACCACCATTTTCTGACGCGTTACAGGGAGTTCCCCCCTTAAATATTGAAGAAAAAATGGTTAAGGTTTTCTTAAAGTATAGGAGTATAGCTAAATGTAGCATAGTCGATTTTAAAAATTCGAGAATTTCGGAAAATGGCAGCTATTTGAAACAAAATTCATTTTTTGAACCAAAAAATTGTACTTAAATGCTCGGGAAAAATCGAAAAAGTAAAATATTGAAAACGCCACAATTAAGATAATTCATTTTTACACAAAAGGAAAAAATATTGAGTTTTCGTCATTTTTTGGCGGTCAGATAAAAAAAGCCTTCCAGAAAAGCGCGTTTAAAGTTTTAAGTTACATTGAAGTTTATAGACGACGGGTTTTCTTCCCCTATACCCTACAATGGGTAATAAAAACTAAAGAGAGAGAGAGTTGTCCGTTGAAATAAGTTCTTATAAAATGCCTAACTCTTTGAGCGCCCGTTCACGCTGCAATAAATAAATACAAAATAATCTGGCACTCAAAGGATTAAAATAAATATCACAAACATCGATGGACGCATAATATAGTATGTAATCGTTAGGACAGTTTTATATAGCTAATACTGTAGCACGTAGCAATTAAAACTAGTTTAGTAAAGCTTTTTATAAAATGTGCGTATTATTGCGTTATTGATTATTTTGAGTTACACATTTGATTGAACCCCATAGCTATAAATATTATTATTCCAGAGAGTATTCAAATAGAATTAATATTATGTAATATAATAATGAATTTTATAATATATGAAATTTTATTTATTTTTTATTGTATTTACTAATAACATTTTTAATGTTCTTACTTCACAGGTAGCCACTCGAATTATGAAACAAATGGTTGATCAATTTGCTACATATGATCTCTTTGGAAGAGATAACTACGAGTTTTATGCACGAGTTACAGGGAGAATTCTTAAAGTACAAGATGAATGGATATGCAGTTTTCGATATCCACCACCACCGCGGGGAAAGTCCGCACAACAAAATTATGCAGGTCAGCCATTTGCTTTAATTAACGAAATAATTATAGAAATATTGAGTTTTATGTTTATTGTTATAGCGTTGTTTTTTTTTTTTTTTTTTTTTTTTTTTTTTTTTTTTTTTTTTTTTTTTTTTTTTTTTTTTTTTTTTTTTTTTTTTTTTTTTTTTTTTTTTTTGTATACCCGTTAGCCAGCTTATAGGAAATGAAAATTCTAATATCTGAGGAAACTGTGTAAGCGTAGTTTAGGTTACGGTGGCGGCAAAAAAGGCTCGCATCGAGGTTTCGTTTTACGATCGTGGGAGATCTACCCTATTAGCATCAAAGGTACCCGTCTCCGTTGCGAACTTCAGAATTCTTTTCATGTTAATTTTCGAGGCTTCCTTTAAGCCCTCAATAACGTGGTTGCCCAGTACCCTCTGTCTTTTCCTAGCAAGCGTAGGACAACGACATATGAGATGCTCTTTTGCATTGGGTTTCTGACAGTGCTTGTACACATCAGAGTCGGAAACACCAATTCTTAGCGCATGTACCCACGTAAGACAGTGGCCGGTGTAGATCCCAATCAAAGTTCTACATTGAGCCCGACATCTTTTTCGCATCTTTTTTTCAAAAGATCTAACAGCAGCCCATCATTGAGAGATTTCGCAATACTGTGTAATGTGGGATATATTTGTTCCACTTGATGAGCTTCCATGGCAGCTCCTTTCTAAGCAGGAACATCTGTTGCTTCATTTCCGGTGATGCCGCTGTGTCCGGTTTCCCAGCAGAATTGTACCCTTCTATTCGTGCTTACACTGCGTAAAGCTCTGTAGCAATCAAAGAGGAATTTCGATTTAAATTTGTGGGACCTAAGAGCTTTTATGGCCGCTTGGCTATCAACATGGATACTAATTGAACTGCCTGCTGCCAGCTGACTGTGAGTTAATTCTACCGCCAGCCACAAACTCGGCTTGAAAGACGCTGAAGCACTAGGCAGTCTGTATGAAGAATAGATATTATTATTGCCAGAAATAAAGACTTCACTTACAAAAAATGAAATCCTTTTCAATCATTTGAAACCAATGTACAACGTTTGTGGAAAATGATTTCTCGATTCTGACAAATGTGCTTGCTCATTTGAAGAAACTGGATTTCAATTGTTGCAAATGAAATGTTTTTGGGCGATTTTTCTGAGTGCAGGTATTTAGCTTGCGATTTCAGTTCCAGCAGCATACTATCTAACCGTGGTGCCTTAAAGGTTGGTGCCTTATACTTGGTGAAGAGTACCATTTCGGTCTTACGTGGGTTAATGCCAAGCCCGCTGATATTCACACATGAACTTAGCTTCCTTGGAGCTAATCGTGTTCAGGCACTTGCCTGACACTTATATAACTACATCATTTATATCTTTAAAAGTCCCCAAGGTGTAATCTTTATAATGCAGGAACATTTTGATCCCACACAGCACCTCATGTAGAGCAGTGTAAACAGACTCGCCCTTCGTGTATGCATGTTGGGTCCTGGACAGTTGGCCTCAAGATTTCTCTAATATACTGATCCTGAACTCTTTCCAGGGATTTTAATAGAAACAAGGTTAGGCTGATCGGTTTGAAGACACTGGGCTTGGCGTGCCCGAACTTGCCCGCTTTCAGGATGAAGACTACCCATGAGCGATTGAAGAATTTGGATACATGGTTTAACCTCAAACAACCTCTGGAAATCGTCGTCAACCAGGGGGTTACCAGCTCAAGTACCTTCTGTAGCATGACTCGCATTATACCGTCTGGTCCCGGCGACTTTTCCGGATCAAATGAATTGATTTCCCATCTGACCCTATCCTCTGTGAGATAATCGTAGAGCTCTACTTAAAGTTCGTTATTACGTTTTCCTCTGGAGTATTCGCTGGATGTCAGGGAAGTGAGTGTCCAGCAGAACCTCAAGTGTTTCCTCGCTCTTCTTTTTTCCAGACTTCGTTATTATTGCAGAGTAGCATAGGTTGTGAAGTACTTTTAAATATTACTTTCCTCAACCAACCCGTTTCTGAGGTCTTTTGGATTTGTTAAACAGAAAAAGACCCAGCTTTTGCTCTAAGCTGCTTTGATCTTCTTAAAATCCTTAAGAGCCGCCCTATAGTCTGTTCACCGGACATTTTTGCCGACGTACTCTTCTGCGGATTTCCTTTAGGCTCCCAGCAATAGAGCTGAGATCTTTTCCGACGCCTGCTCACAGGACAGTCATATTCGAAAGCTTCGTTCAAACACTCAGTAACGCTGTCCATTGCAGATTCTAGATATTGGGTGCACCAGATTGCAGCTAGGCATCCCCTTCTCAATTTCTCCTGCCCCAATCGGTCCTTGCCATACTTCTGAATTCTCTATAGTTTTTTGGGGTCACCGTTGTTCTGTAAGCGTAAGTGTACTATCGACTCTAAGCGTGCTGTGAACTGTGCAGTACAGAATTTTAGAGTTTTTGTCCGAACACTCTCTAATACTTTCAGAAGGTAAGGCTGATCCGTCTAAAGCTTCCAGCAAACCTGTATAATAATAAAATCCGTCGGTAATAAAGTGAAACTTAATAACAATCATCTTAAATTCTTAAAGAGCAAATACAATTCCTTCGCACTTTTATTTGCAAATTCTAAATACCAGTGCAGAGACTTGTTGTAAAATGTTGGTGGGGGTGGGGGTGAAACCTAACATTGTAACGCGTGGACCGATTTGGATGGTTCTTTTTTTGTTGTACAGAGTATGATCCACAATTTTTAATAGGAGAAAAATTTGTTCTAGGGTGGGGGTAGGGGTAGTCTAACTTCGTAACGCGTTGACCGATTTGGTTAATTCTTTTCTGTTGGGTAGAGTATGTTCCTTGGCTGATACCAGGAGAAAAAAATGTTGGTCGGGGGTAGGGGGTTGAAGCTAACTTTTTAGAAGACACTAAAAAGTGAAAAACAAAAGGGTTTAAAAAAAAAAGTTGAACCGACTTCACAAAATGCGCTAAGGAGCATAACATAATTTTTAATTTATATTTATTACGACATTTTAAAGTTGGTGCAAATTAAACAAATAAAAAAACTACAACTATCCTAACCTCAAAGTACGCAAATACAGTATTTAGAAGGGACCGGAATTACCAGGGATGGTACGAGAGACACAGGCTAGTGACGGAGATAAATAGCCAGGGAAGCTAGCTAGCTACAGGAATTTCTTGTATCAAGCAAGTACGCTAGTACCACCAGGGAAGCACACTAGCTTTAGGTGTGTCTTATATCAGGGAAGGAAGTTCAAGAGGATTTTTGAGAGTGTAAAGAGGGAAACAAACTAGTGTAAGAGATAAACGAGTGTCCGTAATCAGGGAAGTACGCTAGTTATAGGAGTGTCTTGTACCAGGGAAGCACGCTAGTTATTGGTCTTGTACCAGTTAAGCGCGCTAGCTATAGAAGTAACTTGCACTAGGGAAGCACGCTTGTAAAAGGGAGAAAAGAGTTTCCGTCACCATGCAAGGAAGCATGCTAGCACAAGTAATAAATGAGTGTCCATCACCAGGTGAGCACGCTAGTGACGGAGATAGAAATAGCCAGGAAAATATATGTATAACTCTTAACCAACACCATTGGATCCGATCAGATCCCAATATATACTGTCCACCCACCTATATAACCCATATCGTTAAGCTCTCCTACAAAGAAAATTTACCTTTCTTCTGGCTGGTCGACTTCTGTCTTCTCTCGGTTGATTGATCATTGGACTGCAACTGCCAACTCCCCTGAGTCGGTCTGATCTGTATACTGCGTTTGTTCCCGCTTCCGAAATATTTAATTAGCTTGGTTGCTGCTTGTTCCTCTGCTAGATCTTCTCAGTTCCAGTGCTGGTCGATGACAAACCGATCTCTATAGCCCTCCTTATATAGTACCGAGAAGGTCTGGTGGTGTATTAAATTCTTCAATTTTCACGATGCTGTTAACCGGAAAAAAGCAAATGATAATGGCAACAGTTTGCTTCTGGAAAACTAAATTCATTATACTTGTGTCTAGAATTCATTGTTAAAGGTACGCTCCGTCTCTGTAGCGTGTGGGCTGGTGCGAACGGTCTTCGTTCGGTTATCGCGTCTCTGGCGGTCTCGTGTGTGCTGGAGGCTCGACGCGATGGTCGGTTGCATCGGGGCCACTACAGGTGGACTGACTGGCGATATGTCGTCTAGGACATTATCGACCTGGGTCTTTGGGGGGGGGGGGGGGGTCCTACTTCCTCCATCTGGGATGCTTGCGTAGCTTCCGTAGCTCGGTATTTACCGTCTCTTCTATATTAGTGGCGGTGTTACGTCTACCGCCCTTGGTGCCTGTACCCTCCTGGTGACGTCTCCTGGGATTCTCCGTTTGGCTGCGTGGCGTGTCTGGCCTTCGATATGGGGACGGTTGAGCTGTCCTTCGATGCTGAGCTCAGGGCCTTGTATGTCTGCTTTGTGGGGACGGATTTCGGCGAACGATGTTGGCCTGATTGCTTTTGCACTCGGTGTCCGATTACTGGTGGACACCTTACGTGGTACTTTGCACTTCCGTACGGTCGGGTCTCCGATTATGATGGCTTTCGTTGGGGTTCCCTCGGCCATGATTAAATGTTGACTGGTTGGTTTTTTGTCATGGGCTACTGTTGTTTCGAAATTTGACGTGGCGTTATATGGCTTCCAAGCTTTCACGTGGGTATTTCCTATTGATGTCCTGGGGAATGAAGTTTACACTGATGGTCTCCCATGGTTCAGTACTTGCAGTCCTATACATTTCCCCGACCGATTTCGGGGTTACCCGCACAAAGACTGCATTAGATTATAACTTGAAGTAAAAATAAAAATACTAAAACATAAAGCTATGTGAAAAACTGAAAATTCAAAAATTGTGTAGCCACTATTTAATTCTATTTCAGTTTTTTATTTTGATTGTTTTTAATGGTGTTTACACTACCTAAGCTCAAAATGTGTCCCAACGAATCCTTCCTAAAGTACGTTACAAAAAAAACGAAGCTATTATTAGGAAGTGCATTTCGAAAAAATCATACTTGGTTTACATTAAATGAACAACAATTTGTTATTGTAGTATATAAACCAATATGTCTTTTTATTTTTAACCTTTGCATAAATATTTTCTTAATTTTTTTTTACATTTATTTTAGTTCAACTTTCTCTGGAAGCAGAAAAAACTTGGCTGCAATGCGAGTGCGAACGATGGGGACTGAGTAAGTATTTCGTACATTCTTTACGGGTAAAATATTGTTTTTTTTTCTGATTCGTTTTAACAAAAAAGTAGTATTCTTGGGATTAAGTTTTCTAACAAATTTGTTTCTTTCTATTTCTCTTCCGCACGTGATCATCATGTTCTAACATTTCTAGTTGCTCAAGAAGAATCTCAATCTACTCCGGCATTATTGACCAGCTCAAGTTCGGCAATTGGAAATAGCAATCTCTCACTTGGTATCATTCCTGAACATTCATTGCTCGAATCATGTGCACGTCTATCAGTATCACTAGAAGGTCCTGGCTTATTCGCCATATCATCATCTGCAAAGTCAAAGTCAGCCAGATCGACTAATTTAATTGGTGGGGGTGGTGGCGGTGGTGGGGGCGGTAACGAAGGCGGAAGCTCAAATTGTATTAAACATTCATCAAGCTCATCGTCAACACGTTCTTCACATTCTGCATCAGCAGCTAGCCATCATATGACTATGGATGAATTGAGAGCAGTCAATCGTTATGCTGAAAGTACAAAGAGTTTATCATACCTGCCACAGGTGAGGGACTATTATTTTCCGTCTTCACAAGTATCAGTATGAGTTTGAGAGGATATTGATAACAATTTTGTCAATTCAATTTTGACAAGACTGTGTGGTACTTCCTACTATTTTTCTTTTCGTTTTTCTTATTGTAAATTTTCTTTTTCTTCACTTACCAATTAATTTCCTTTTTACGCTTTTTCATTAATAATAATCATAAAATATTTAATTTATTTTTAGTTTCCCTTTTGATTAACATTGAGACAGGATGTGTGCTTGGTTTTTATTTTGTGATTTACTCCTTTGTACTTAAATGGTTTATGTAGTGGGTGCTTGGTCATTTCTCATTAAATATGTATATTTTTCCGTAATGAAATATTTATTAATGGTATCGACGAAAATAAAAATAAAGTCTCAAAAACTACAGTGTGTCGCTGTGGGTTCCTGTTTCTGCATTTCCGTATGATTTACTTTCTTACACTTACTATTTTTTATTATTATTAATGTTTTATCTATTATCAGTATTGAAAAGTTCATATATTCAAAATATTTATTTTCAAGGATCACTTTTGCGTGAAACAAAGTAATTTGAACAGCATATATTTACATTGGTTTTGAAGATATTAATAATAATAAATTTTTACTAATGAATTCTTTTCAATGCCATTGGCAAAAGCAATATAAAACAGAAAGTCACAATAACATACTAGACAAAAATTCCAATCTTCTCCTATTGACCAATATTGTTCTGATCCTTAAAATAGTTTTGTATACGTACTTATTTATTATTTTTATTGTTATAAATAAGATTTTTTCAAAAGGCAAAGGTGATAAATTCAACAATTGTATTACGTGCAAATGTAAATTAAACATATGAAGTTATTTTTATTTTCATGCAATCAGTTTTGTTTTTGATTTTTCATCTATTTGTTCTTTAAGAGAGATGTGAATAAAGTATTATATATTTTTGTACGACAATTCCGAAGTATTTGACTTCACTTTTTTATGTAAATACATAATTCAATACTATGAAATTCCTTCCTTTTAATTTTTCCTTTTTTTGTAGCCTTTCTCTCTATTTCTTTTCTGTCTAAAATGATTGAATAAACAGAAGAATAGAAATAATGTTCTACATAAAAAGCATTGAATTGTTATTGCAGTTTATTTATTGATAGAAAGTATTTTTTATTTTGGCAAAATATTAATTAGCTCCTTTCATCTTTCTTTCTGCATTTAACTAAATACTATGTTTGTTTTCAATTTTTTTTTTATAATGTAATTTCCATAAAAAATAATCTTCAGTTACTATAAAACTCCTAAAAGATTAGATTCTTCTGTCGGGTTTTATTTTGCATCTTTTGCGATAAATAAATTTTAAGCCATAATATTTTTCCAATTAATATACAGTTAGGCAAATAAGCGAAGGCAGTTTTTTTCTGGAATTCTAATGATAAAATCGTATTATTTTGACAATCCAACATGAATTAAATAATTTTTTTTATGTATTATACACTACCCCCGAAAAGTTTCCGGACAAAGAGAGATTCATAACATTTATCGTATTGAAGTTGAAATAATACAGCTTTTAATATCAAAATAAGTATTTGTTTACCTGATACTCGCATTTTAATATGTAAGTTATAATATGAAGAATAATAAATTAAGTTTTACAAAATAATTTCACAATTTTTGATTCATCGAAGTATCCACCTTCTGCTCTGATGAAAACTTTGCACACTCGGAGTACTCTTCTTGTCAGTTTTTGGAGTTTTTCTGAAGTAACGGACATCAAACACTCCAGAAGCTTCTGATTTATCGTGGTTTCCTCTCAAACTGCTATACTTATCAATATTCCACTTTCCGTCATGGATCCACCCATATGTTTCACTGCGGTCACTATGCATTGCTCCAACAACCGCCCACCTTTTAAAAAATGCACAAATTGTCAAATCTTGTTTTCTTATTAATTTAATTTAATTAAATTTCAATTTAATTTCATTTAATTGACAAAAAATCAGCAATAGTGACACTACGTAAAGAAGGATATACAATTCGAGAAATATCAAACAAGTGAAGGTTCCTCGGTCAACAGTAAGTGACACTATGCTCAAATATAACCGAACCAGTTAGAATCGCTCTGGTGAACGCTCTGAAAGGCCCAAAGTCACGACTACAGCAGAAGATCATTGGATTATTGTGACCAACAAACGAGATAGAAGAAAAACAGTGCCGCAAATTCAAGCAGAGATAAACAAAACTCGGTCAAAACCTGTAAGCAATGAAACAGTCCGAATACGTTTAACACAAGCAGAAATGAAATTATGTGTTGCTGCACGGAAACTGCTCTTACGACCAATTAATAAGAAAAAAAGATTATTATGGGCGAAGAAACATGCAAAGTGGAGTATTGATAAGTGTGAGGAAGACTCATTCACTGATAAATCGAAATTTGAGATTTTCGGTAACAGACGTAGACAGTTTGTGCGTCGTAAAATATGTATGGTATAATGACAAAAGAAATGTATCATAAAATCCTAACTAAACATGCCTGCTCTGGAAAAATAGTGATTGGCCCTAACTTTGTAATGCAACAAGATAACGATTCAAAGCGTACCTCCAAACTATGTAAAAGCTACCTGGAGCAAAAGCAGAAAAGAAAGAACTTCACAATATGACCAGGCCCTCTCAATCAACTGATAGCAATCCGATCGAACTCTTGTGTGATGCATTAGATAGAGCAGTACGAAAGGAAGCCCCGACAGACCAGAAGCTTTTGTTTGAACGTCTTCAGGAGTGCTAGATGTCCATTACTTCAGAACAACTCCAAAAACTGACTAGTAGTCATCAAAGCAAAATGTGGATATTTCGATGAATCAAAAATTGTGAAATTATTTTGTAAAACTTCATTTATTACTGTTCAGATTATAAGTTTGCATACAGATAAACAAACAAATATTTTGATATTAAAAACTGTTTTATTTTAACTTCAATATGTTCTAAACGAACGCAAAAACATTTCGAACCGATTAGAGTCCCGCGGGATCAATCTGTAGGGTCATTGACGTCTGCAAACTGCTACCATCATCCTCCCAGTTCTACGATTCATTTTTTTAACAATATATATAGTTCGGCACATCAATTTTATCTTAGCTCTTACTCAAAAATTCAACAACAACTTTTACCTAATCCACCTAGTTCTGTATATTTGTAAATTCAAGTATATTTGATATGCAAAAGAAAAAAAAGCAAATTAACATTGGCTATCGTCGTCTGTCTAGATTGGCAAGCTCTCGAGTTACATATTATTTCCATTAGAGTAAATACACGCTTGTTAGTGACAAGATATAATTATTACAAGCGCTGATAACTGTAACAAAATTCAATTAGGTTTTCCATTTGAAATGTATAAAACGTAGAAGAAAGACTAGAATAAAAATGTTGAAAAAATTAATAACAAGTTAAACAAAAACACACAGCAGCTCGATAATAATGATATAAGTATAAGGGGAAGGAACTTAAAAATAATATATGAACTCTATCTAGGCATTATATTCTTCAATTAGCAACCTGCGATATTTGAATGTCCACCTGCAATAGTTAAACAAGGCTTTCCAATCCTTGCCATTCAATAATTCAATCACCTCACCGCGATTAAGTAACGCACGACCCAGAAACATATACCGATAAAGTGTACAACATTTTCATCCTGATTTAAATTACAAATAGATCACAGAGATGTACCTACACTCCTGCATTTGTTTGCATTCAACCAAAGGAGACTACTTCTGCACATAAAAACACATCGAATAAGCTTTACGCTGTAATTGCCATTAAAATAGCTCAAGCTTTCATCAAAGATGTATTCCTAAGTCAGGATAGATTCTCGCTTGCTCTAAGTATTTATCCCAGCTCCATTCAGCTTCCTTCACTAATATCTCCTCAAGGCATGTATTAAGTGATGCGAGATTTGCGTTGATCCCATGTCTGTCTGCTAATACACACAGCTCGTTATACCAGCACAATTTATTTTTCACAACCTGATTTGCAAGGATATTTAGCAGTCTGGAGCTGGGCATTATTAGCAATACTTTTGAAATATACTTGAACTGCAGATTCAAAGTTTCCAATGAGGCTAGGGGTAGGTCAGTCTCCAAATGGAGTATGTAATTTGGAGTTTGAGGTGGCAAGCCTAAAAGCTTTTTAACAGAAAACCGTAACAGCTTATCAGCTTCATCAAACATTACAAAGCCCCATACCTGCGCTGCATATGCTTTCTTTGCTAAGCTTAGCCTTTCCTGAACATGTCTTTTGAAGGATAATTTTGGTGTAAAAATCACCCCCCAGGTATTTATACTCCTTTGCTATTTCAATTTTAATCCCGCCAATTGTCCACATTTCGTGTCTAGCCCTAATTCCCCCTCCTCTGGAAAAAATAAGTATTTTGTTCTTTGTTCACCGCTAAATTCCATTGCCTACAAAAGTTTTCCAGCTTGTCAATCATATTTTGAAGCTTAGATGAAGTATCAGATATGAGCACTATGTCATCAGCATACATCCAAAGGCAAACATGACAACCTTTCACTGTAAGATCACCTCCCACTTCATCAGGCAGGTTATTCAGGTACAGAGAAAACAGCAGAGGGCTCAAAACACATCCCTGTCTTACTCGCTGCGAGTAGACCCGTTCCAAACAGCACAGAGTGTTTTAGCATATAAAGCTCTTAATGCATTAATTACCTTGCTCGATACTTCCAAGTTAATGGAATCGAAAGCGGCGCTGAAATCAACAAATAGGCAATAAACTTTTTTCTTTCCTTTATTCCAAGCAACATTTATCAGATTGTAAAGATTGAAAATGTTGTCTATCGTTTCGTAGCCCTTTCTAAACCCCGCCTGAAATTCATTTAATATGGCTTTTTATTCTATATATTTGGCGAATCTCTCTAATAATACACTACAAAAAAGTTTATGTATGCCATCCATGAATACTACACCTCTGGGCAATTAGCCTCACCTTGCTTATATATCGGGAAAATAAAGGATCGTGTATAGCTTTCTGGAATTATTCCTGTATTAAAAATATAATTAAATGCTAGGCCGTGCAAAAAATTCTCGGGTGCATGCTTATAAAATTCGACAGGAATACAATCCGGACCTGAGAAGCGCCTCTCTAAGCTCGTGGATCTCTATTTCCGCGTCAAGGTCGTCAAGGGTGCGGTAAAAAGCGCTTGGTTCGTATTTAAAGGGCGGGTCAGTAATGATTGAAAATACTGTTGTAAGTCAGCCAAAGCCAAATCAACCCCAATACTAAAATGCTGTCTCTTAAACATTTTAACTAACTGCCTCCATCCCTTGGAACCTTTAACAATCCAACATGAATTCCTGATTTTCATGAAATATTAAATAGTATTGCAAATACGGCATGGAAAAGAATTGGACAGAGCGCTGTCAACTTTACAAGAGAAACAAAGAAAATGATTATTTGCGTTATTAAATTGCTTTTGTTGACTTCGGATTCTCTATTTAATAAATTCAAAAGATGAAAAACCAAAATTTGTTACTTAAAAGATGATGGAATATAACTTTCGACTATACTTTCAGTCCCGAAAGCGATAGAAATGCATCTCCGTCATAATAACATGACAACGCGTTAACGACACTTCAATTTCTTGTGCTAGATCCCTAACAGACAAACGGTGATTTTTGAGCACAATTCTTTGGCTTTGGATACGGGTTCTTCATAAGTTTATTCCTATTAGTTTCGGGACTAAAGGTATACTACCGTGTTGTTTATACCCAGCCGAACGGCATAAGCAATAAAGGGTGTTTCAGATCTGACGTGCTAAAAGGAGTAGGGTGATAGATCTCAACTAGACAAACAAAAAATTGTATGGCAGAGGGGGGGGGCAATCTGAAGCGTTTGGGAGTTACAGGGTGATTCCTAAATTTCAGTTTTTCATGGTATGCACATTACTTTTTATCAAACAAACGCTAAAAAACTACTATCCCAATGGCGTTTCCAAAATTGTCAACAGTGTCGATCTAACTCCTACCATTATAGGTAACAGTCACTTTCAAAAGTGAGGGTTTGCGATTACCTAAAGTTGAGCATTTTCCCAAATTTTCTCCGAAATTCATGTAATTAGTACACCTCTTTTTTATTTTTATTAGATTGCCCATCTTATTACCTTTCCAAAAAGGTGCAACATATTGACGTAGAGAAAATATTTAGAAATCCTATCGGAGAATATTATAAAAATCTTTAAACTCAAATTAATTCTAAAATGCTTTTTATTGAATTTAAAAATAATTACAATTAATCTTGATAAGTAACAAAAGCCGTTCAAAATGTCCACCGCCACTTTGGATGCATGCCAAGAATCTCCTTCTATGTCCCTGTTGAAGGCGTATTGCAGCCAGCCTCTCCCGTATTTTTGTCGCTGTATTCTCAATTCGGCTAACTAAACCCTTCCTATTGTTAACTGGGCTTGAATAAACTTCATCCTTCATTGTTCCCCATAAGGAAAAGTACAATGGGGTAAGGTCTGGAGATCTGGCAGGCCAAGGAATCGGTGCACCTTGTCCAATCCGGCGTTAAGGATATTTAACACTTAGTATTACCTTCTCAATGTTAACCATATGCTACTCCATCGTGTTGGTGAAACATTCCCCTAAGATTATCCATAGGGTCTCCTCTATTAGATCTGGCAGTGTATCGTCTAAAAAGCCCGCATAAATTTCACTATTAAGCACTTGCGGCAAAATGAATGGTGCTACCAAATGGTTGCCGATGATATCAGCCCAAACATTGACACTGACTCTCTGCTGGAATGAGGTCACCTTTGCCCTGTGTGGGTTACTGTTCGACCAGGTATGGAGGTTATGGAAGTTCGTGATATCATTCCTGGTGAATTGACATTCATCTGTCCACAGAATTCGGTCAATGTCGCGTTCCAGAAGCCAAGTGCTAAATTTCAGTTTTCTCTCAGAATCTTCTTTCAGTAGTTCTTGGGCTGGGTGATGATGATATGGACGTAATCCCCCTCGATGAATAACCCACCAAACCTTAGATGACGACACTCCTAATCGCCTTGTGACTCGTTTCGTGCTCGTGTCAGGGTCCTGCCTCACGATGGTGATTATTTGCTGCTCGACGCCGGCAGAAGTTCCCGAAGTTGGGACGTGTCTCCATGTCGTGTGGAGTTACACTTCCTGTTTCTCTTGACCTTTGGAAAGTCCTGCTGAAGCTCCAGATCTTATTCCATTGAACTTTTTTTTATGGAAAACAAAGAACGTTGAAGTTTATTTAAAGTCTGTTAACGATAGAGATGAATTAGTTAGCAGAATTGGGACTACTGCAACGAAAGTACGAGGTAGGTTGGCTACAATACACCTTAAACAGGTCAAAATCGGTCAAAGCGTTACGAAGTTATGCCCGGCGTACATTGAAAGTGACGGAGAACATTTCGAAAAGCTTTTGTAACCTAATGACATTAATTGTAATAAGTTTTGAGTTCAATAAAAAGGGGGTTGGTGCGAGTTTAGTTTCTTTAAATTGCAGATTTTTATAATATTCCCCGACTTTCTCTACGTGGATATGCTGCACCTGTTTGGAAAGTTAATGAGATGGACAATCCACCATCCCTTGGAGCCTTTAACAATCCAACATAAATTCCTGATTTTCATGAAATATTAAATAATATTGCAAATACGTCATCGAAAAGAATTGGACAGAGCGCTGTCAACTTTACAAGAGAAACAAAGAAAATGATTATTTGCGTTATTAAATTGCTTTTGTTGACTTCGGATGCTCTATTTAATAAATTCAAAAGATGAAAAACCAAAATTTGTTACTTAAAAGATGATGGAATATAACTTTCGACTATACTTTCAGTCCCGAAAGCGATAGAAATGCATCTCCGTCAAACGGTGATTTTTGAGCATAATTCTTTGGCTTTGGATACGGGTTCTTCATAAGTTTATTCCTATTAGTTTCGGGACTAAAGGTATACTACCGTGTTGTTTATACCCAGCCGAACGGCATAAGCAATAAAGGGTGTTTCAGATCTGACGTGCTAAAATGAGTAGGGTGATAGATCTCAACTAGACAAACAAAAAATAGTATGGCAGAGGGGGGGGGGGGGCAATCTGAAGCGTTTGGGAGTTACAGGGTGATTCCTAAATTTCAGTTTTTCATGGTATGCACATTACTTTTTATCAAACAAACGCTAAAAAACTACTATCCCAATGGCGTTTCCAAAATTGTCAACAATGTCGATCTAACTCCTACCATTATAGGTAACAGTCACTTTCAAAAGTGAGGGTTTGCGATTACCTAAAGTTGAGCATTTTCCCAAATTTTCTCCGAAATTCATGTAATTAGTACACCTCTTTTTTATTTTTATTAGATAGCCCATCTTATTACCTTTCCAAAAAGGTGCAACATATTGACGTAGAGAAAATATTTAGAAATCCTATCGGAGAATATTATAAAAATCTTTAAACTCAAATTAATTCTAAAATGCTTTTTATTGAATTTAAAAATAATTACAATTAATCTTGATAAGTAACAAAAGCCGTTCAAAATGTCCACCGCCACTTTGGATGCATGCCAAGAATCTCCTTCTATGTCCCTGTTGAAGGCGTATTGCAGCCAGCCTCTCCCGTATTTTTGTCGCTGTATTCTCAATTCGGCTAACTAAACCCTTCCTATTGTTAACTGGGCTTGAATAAACTTCATCCTTCATTGTTCCCCATAAGGAAAAGTACAATGGGGTAAGGTCTGGAGATCTGGCAGGCCAAGGAATCGGTGCACCTTGTCCAATCCGGCGTTAAGGATATTTAACACTTAGTATTACCTTCTCAATGTTAACCATATGCTACTCCATCGTGTTGGTGAAACATTCCCCTAAGATTATCCATAGGGTCTCCTCTATTAGATCTGGCAGTGTATCGTCTAAAAAGCCCGCATAAATTTCACTATTAAGCACTTGCGGCAAAATGAATGGTGCTACCAAATGGTTGCCGATGATATCAGCCCAAACATTGACACTGACTCTCTGCTGGAATGAGGTCACCTTTGCCCTGTGTGGGTTACTGTTCGACCAGGTATGGAGGTTATGGAAGTTCGTGATATCATTCCTGGTGAATTGACATTCATCTGTCCACAGAATTCGGTCAATGTCGCGTTCCAGAAGCCAAGTGCTAAATTTCAGTTTTCTCTCAGAATCTTCTTTCAGTAGTTCTTGGGCTGGGTGATGATGATATGGACGTAATCCCCCTCGATGAATAACCCACCAAACCTTAGATGACGACACTCCTAATCGCCTTGTGACTCGTTTCGTGCTCGTGTCAGGGTCCTGCCTCACGATGGTGATTATTTGCTGCTCGACGCCGGCAGAAGTTCCCGAAGTTGGGACGTGTCTCCATGTCGTGTGGAGTTACACTTCCTGTTTCTCTTGACCTTTGGAAAGTCCTGCTGAAGCTCCAGATCTTATTCCATTGAACTTTTTTTTATGGAAAACAAAGAACGTTGAAGTTTATTTAAAGTCTGTTAACGATAGAGATGAATTAGTTAGCAGAATTGGGACTACTGCAACGAAAGTACGAGGTAGGTTGGCTACAATACACCTTAAACAGGTCAAAATCGGTCAAAGCGTTACGAAGTTATGCCCGGCGTACATTGAAAGTGACGGAGAACATTTCGAAAAGCTTTTGTAACCTAATGACATTAATTGTAATAAGTTTTGAGTTCAATAAAAAGGGGGTTGGTGCGAGTTTAGTTTCTTTAAATTGCAGATTTTTATAATATTCCCCGACTTTCTCTACGTGGATATGCTGCACCTGTTTGGAAAGTTAATGAGATGGACAATTTTATAAAACTAAGAAACGAAACATGAATTTCAGTGAAAACTTGGGAAAATCTGTATTTTTGGTAGGATAAAATTTTTTTTTACTTTCGGAAGTGATTGTACCTGTAGGAGTCAGATTAACATTCTTGAGAATTTTGTAAAGGTCATTGGGATAGTAGTTTTTTAGCGTTTGTTGTGATACCATGAAAAATTGGAATTGGTCAATTATCCCAAACGGTTAAGATTGCCACCACCACCCCCCCCCCCCCCCGAATCTGCCATACAATTTTTTGTTTGCTAGGTGAGATCTATCACACCACCCAGTTTGGCACATCTTATGTGAAACACCCTGTAGTAACCTGTCCAATTTCCGCAACCGCAAAAGCAAACAGACGCAGTGTGGATAAAAACTTTTGGTTTTGTGTAAAAACTTTCTAGTTTACAGACAGACCTAATATTGAACGGTGATTTCAATATAAATTTCGCCAAGCTAGGAGACAACAAATTGAAATTAAAACTAGATGATAGATCGCTATGCATAAAACGATCTGGGATCATTCATTCTAAAAGGGAACACTGATTTCGAAAACCAAACTGTTAATTCTGTAATGGCTCGATTTAAATGATGTCGCTAACAGAACTATCTTTCAACTGCATAATTGCTTTAACTAGAGTGGAACTTGCGGGTAGTGATGTTGCTTCAAAAGTAATGTCACATACTGTTGTTGGTTTTAAAACTTTCACACTCAGGACTTTCAGTTTTTGAAGATTTTAATACATTTTCGCGTCCACTATTTTTGTTTATTTCTAATCAAATGACAATTATAAACACCAACATCTCAAAACAAAACAATTTCTCTATGTCAAATTTGGGACTAGTTCTTGGATCCGGATTCAAGATCTGCACCACATCTCCACACAGATCTTCAGCTGTGTTGTGAATCCGTGTTAAAGAGTGATCTGAACCCTGTAGATCGTGCACAAAAAAACATGGCTAATAATGGAGCAATATCGATTTCAAGATCGGGAACCACTATGGACGCAGTATTCTGTAGATATTTAGAAATTTCACTTTTAACGTGCGTGGCCACCCTGCACCATTTATTTTTATTTTTTATTATTGTGACTTTTAATAATTTTCATAACAAAGAAATTTGTTAAATTTCTATTTTAAATCTATCGCTCATTAATAAAATTTTACAATTTGAAATGGAGAATTTGGAAAATTTTACTAGTAGACTGTACATATAAACAAGCTTATAGCCCGCGAAAAGAATTTCGCGCATTGGTCAAACTCATATACCTGAAAAGCTTGTCAAAGCAAACAGTATTTCTCCGTTGAACATACTAAAAAGTTACTTGTCTTAAATGTTGATATTTAAAATTATATAAAATAACATTAACCTATGATATCTGGAAGGAATCATAACGATAAAAGAACGTAAAATCAATATAGGCAATGACCGATTACAGTTTTCCCTGAAAAGGCTTTTGCTTGCGTTTAAAAAATTGCAATAACATACCTTTTTCCTAATGCTATTTTGCTTTTCATTGCGCTTTTAAACCTAATAAAAAGTTTTAATGTTAATTTTTCTTATGTGGTTTTTATTTTTAACCAACAATTTGCATATTTAATAAACTCTGTTTATTCAATTTCTTAACTGCTCCTTAAATTACTAAATTTTCTTTCAAATACATCTTTAAAAACCGTATGAATCTAAGAATAAGAAAATTAAATTCAAGTTCAATTTTGACACATCACACCAACAACAACGACAACAACAATATCTACTTTCGGATGATGAAATAATAAAAAAGGTCCATGAACGACAGACGGCTCGAATGCGGACTCGTTCGGAATGGTTTCTTGGCGCTCGCGGTGGTTCCTTAGAATTGTCATCATGCGATAATTATCATCAGTACTTTGGTGGAAGTACAAATGACATTCAACAGCATCCAGGTCTTACTAATAATGCAATGATCTTGATGTTACAACATCACCAACAACAACAACAACAGAATAATCAACACCAGCGCATGGATACAGACATGTCAGCTGATGAGCATGATATTGACTCTGAAAATGCTATGATGCTAATGGATACAAACCTACCTTCAATTTCCGGTACTTATAAATTCCATAATAACAATAGTAATTCCATTCCTTTGCATCATTCCTCTACACAATTTTTGTACACTGACCACTCGACAAACACTAGCCCAGCTGCTGATGACGTAAATAATCGTTTGTTAATAAGGCGGTCGACTATTGCTGAGCCTCCGCAGATTTTAATTGAGTCACATTGTTCATCAACAAGTATTTCATCAATATCATCATCAGCTCGTCAAGTGAATGGCGACGTTAGTCTCACCAATTTCCGCTTTAGCACTGAAGAAATTGATTACGTTCTAACAGCTAATGCTCGACATACCGATGCTGTTAATCATAATAACCGTAATCAGCAAAATCATCAGCCCAACGAACAACAGCAATTTAACTTTGTTTCGATGGTTTTTACAATTTTAGACTTTTTATTTTAAAGGAATGGCCTGGTACATACATATTTGTGTTAGTTATGCATAGAACTGAGGCATTTTAAGCCTTAAAAACTTTTAATTTGGCTTAATTTAAGACTATTTTAATTAATAAATGTCAAAACTAAATGAAAAAACTTTGTACCAACAGAGGCTAAAATAAAGTGGAAGAATGTTTTTTTTTTATATTAATAACAGAAATCATAATATTTTGTAAATATTTTACTTTTACATTTAACAATGATTTGTCCTATGTTTTGTATCATACTTATTCATATTACTACCACTATTATTTCTTACATGGTTGAGATTTTTTATTGTTATCTAACTTAACTTTTCATTTATGTCGCGATTTATGATATGTATTATCTGCATATATATTTCGTTGGTAATATTTTTCTCTGTTTGAAACTGTTCATTAAGGGGTTAGGGGTACGCAGATTTTTCAAAAAGATCGATTTTTTTTTGCATTTTCTTAAAGTATAATATATAGAAAATATTGAAAATTTCAAGTTGATACGAAGAGTAGTTTCAGATATAGGGTACGTTCAAGAAGTCAGTCAAATGCGCATTTAGTTTCAACCCTCATGCAAAGGCAGCCATTATAAACATGCGAATGCATATAAAATGCAGTCAAAACTGACTACTGGGATGAACGATTAAATGCAAAAGGAAGAAGGTTGTTTGTTTGACACACTAAAAATATATCTAGAAATATTGAATTTGGTATTATAACCCTAGTGATTCTCTTAACAGTAATTTGAGCAATAATAACATCTTTTTTAAAAGAAAAAGCTTACAAATTAGAAAAATTTTCTGATTTTTCACCCAATTCTGTACCGTTTTCGAATAATTCATCATTAAAAGCAGAAAGTTCACTGTAGAGTATAGAATTAATTGCAACATAAACTAAAAAATATTAATTTACAGTTTTACCCGTAGTCCGAATCCATTTTAGGCCGTTTTTATGATAACACCACAAACAAATTGTTTAGCAGCTAAAAATTTACAAATGCAAGAAATGCGCAGCTAATTTGCAGCAACTGGGGCATTTCACGCGAAGCGGACAGCGAAAAAAATGTCAGGTTCTGGATTTTGTTTATATTTGGTTTAATTGTACTTTTATATGTCCTGAATGAATGTGCATTTTTATTTTTTTTCTATGAAGCCTAGTTGCTCTTTTCTAAGCCTTTAAAGAATTGACAAAATTTGAGGAGCAGGTTTTTTGAAAAAAAAAGTTTGCTATTATTCATAGTGATAGAAGAAAAGTAAATAGTGTTATCTTAGAGACAAATAAATGTGTTTCTTGGCAGTTATTACAGAGTTGAAAAAAAAATTTTTTTTCGTATAAAAAACCGGAAGTAAACATATCAAATCAGATTTTACTTAACTTCAGTATTTATAAAAATTTTTATTTTTATCTCAAAATGTATCTTATAGTTCATAAATAATATGTGTAAAATTTTAGAATGGGATCTGCATTCGTTTCGGAATTTAAATTTAAATTTAATTTTTTAATGCTTCCATATAAAACAATCGCACTGGTCAAACGCCGACTACGCGCTGCACTGTGTTCAAATGCAGATCCCATTATGGAACTGAACAAGCAGTTACTGTACATTTGAAGTTATTTTTTTTAAAAATGCCGAAGTTTGTCAAAATTTAATTTTAAGTATTAATATTGGTTTTTTTACATGAAAAAAAAATCCAATTTCGAATTCGATACCACGACTGTGAAGAGCATGCAATTTCCTATAAGAATCACTATTTTAATTATTTTTATATAAGTTTCATGATTAATTGCCTTTGAAACAGGTCATACATAAATTCTTCAAAATTGTTGGTTGTCCGCTTCGCGTGAAATGCCTCAACTGTCAAATTGATCGAGCGAATGCAATGCATTTACATCGGCATTGCACTTGTTGAACGACTGCATGCGGAGAATCTGATTTCTTAAACGCACCCATATTCCATAATAACCGTAGTACATTAGTTAAGCGTGAAACTTTAAATGCATTTTTCTCAAAACTACTTTTTCAAAAACTGGGTTTAGTATATTTCAAAAACCACTCGAAGAATCTAAATAATATTTATACAGTTAAAAAAGTAGTAGCTTATCAAAGTGATATTTTTGTCACTACATTTTTAGAAACAATAAACAAATATCTTTCTTCAAGTTATAAGTACATTTTCAGAGGCCGCCATTTTGTTCAATTTGGAAAAAACTTTTAAACAGGCACTAGTTTTTTATGCCTAGATATGCTGTGTAAATATTATTTAGATTCGTCGAGTGGCTGTTAATTTATTATGGTTAGAAAATCGAAGTTTGATATATATATAAACATTCAAGGAAATAAAAATAAAATCAAAAATCAGACATTTTGTTAAATTTTTGCTAAAATTTAATAAAACTTGGAAGGAAAAATGGTGATACATTTTCAAATCAGTATTTATTGTAGATAAAAAATATTTAGTTTACAAATTTCACGGTTTTAAAATATTGGAGATTGTAAACAAGTGAACTGAATTAATGGAATTTGTAAAATCAGCAGGAAACAAACTTTGTCTGCAGAATAAATTAGAGGACATAGCTTTCATTGTTTTTGCTGGTTGTCTTCGCACTAGCAAAGTAACGTTCACACAACTAATTTTACAAAAAGATATTACTTAATGCATTGTTTCTCAGAACCATTTACTTTCTTCCGCATTAAAAGTCAAGCTGAAGTTAGTTATTTTTGCTTCTAAAACACGTAGTGTCTTAATTTTTAAGGTTCCGTCCTGAAAAGAACCATTACATTACGTCCATCCGTCTGACGTAGGAATTTTAAATTTGGTATTAAGTTTGGTTTTTCTGACGCGCATACATATATTTAGGCAGTCAAAGGTTGTGAAACATAGTTTTTATAAATTTTTAATGGGGTGTTGAGTTGAACTGCCTGAAAAAAGTTTTATATTTTGTATCGCTTGAAAGGGCTACTTTTAAGAATTTCGAAAATATCTCCCCTCTCCAAGCTATAGCAGTCTGAAATTTTTTTTACAATGAAATTAACCAGTCTTACATTTTATCGCACATTTTCTATAATTTTAGTGCTACAGACGGTATTAATATCTCATTTGCAAGATAACACAATGGTGTTAAAGACTATAATTTTTTGTTTGTTGATTTTTTTTCTTAAAATAAATTTTTTCATTGGAAATGGATGTGAAACTTTGTCCTTTAATTTTTTATATTTTCAGGTTTAAAATAGTGATTAATGTGTCCTCTTTCAAAGTAATTTAAGCAAAATCATTTACCATTTTTAACTTACATGACCAAACGTACATCTCATACCTGCCCGGCTAAAAAAACATTCTACCTGCCTCCAAATTATTTTTTGGTAATAATACTAATTTAAGTGGAGTAATCGATGTGTGGTATTAAGACGTTTACATGACATTATTGTTTTGCAAACATTCCCACAGAAAGAAATGATTACATTAGTTTATAAAATTTTGAAAATTTTGTGCCCCTGGACAATGAATAGTTGTTACCGAGGTAATTTTGCCGTTGAAACCGAATCCGGGCTCAGAATTGCTCTATCACGTCAGGTTTTTGAGATATTCTAACCTAAAAGTGCAAAAAACACTCTTTTTTCATATTTGAGGTTATGTAGCACCGCATATTTTTTCAAAAACTTATGTGTGTTTTTAGCAACTTATAGTACAAGTCTTCTTCGTTCCTGACTTTGAGTTTGCTCAAATATCTTTTCTTTTCGCCGAGATATCGCACTTTGAAATTTTCATGTTTATGAATTTCTCGGTATACGAAAACGTTATGGTCACTTTTCAATACAATAAAATTTCAAAATGTGATACCTCAGCGAAAAAAAAGATATTTGAGCAAACTCAACGGCATTTGAAAGAAGAAGACTTGTACTATAAGATCCCACATACGGTTTATTGAAAGAAAAACATTCGCTGTGCTACATAATCCCAAATATGTCAAAAAACATTGTTTTTTGCACTTTTAAGTTAGATTATCTCAAAAACCTGACGTGATAGAGCAATTCTATTATTCAACTATTCATTGTCCAGGGACAAAATCTTGTAGAGTAGTGTTATTGTTGTACTTGGAATGGAAATCCTACGATTTCCGGATATAAAATGAGATGCAAACCCAGTGCAATTCTTAATAGCATACCTAGTCGTGCCATAAGTTCTGTCACAAAATTGAACGAGTCCGCAATACCGTTGTTTATGTGCCTCGTTTCTGCAGTCACTATTTCATACTGTTGTTGACAACTGAGACGGAGTTGGATCAATGCGTTGAGCCGCACGACCACCATGCCATGGGTGCCGGGTTCGAGACCAGATGACCCCGTGAGGTTTTATTAAGAAATCAGAATAATCCACTCCGTCTCTGGGCTGTTGTCTAGCTCGCAGCAATGCAAAAACAAAATTCAAGTTTCCTCACTTCCCTTACCCTAATTCGCTTCCGGCCAAAACCATGCTCACGCATCAAAGAGTTGTCCCCTAGGATTTGGCCACATCGTATTAGAAAAAAAAATTGATGTAGATTTTAAGTTTGTTCGTTCCTGTGTAAAGATGAAGTAGGGTGTCAACGAAAACCGAATAGCAGTTATTGCATGACGTAAGTGTAGAAAATCCGCAAGTGATATTTTTAACTTGTTACGCTCATTAATAATAACGCGAAGATTTGTTTATCGTGCGATCCAAAGACCCAGAGTATTAGAGATCGACCCCGTTCAGGACGTCCCCGTGACGTACATTTTCCTGCAGTCGTTAAAGCCATCGAGAATAGAAAACGTCGAAATCCACTTCGTAAGCAACGAATCTTTTGGGAGATTGACATCTCCACCAGAAGTATGTTTCGCATCAAAAAATTTGATATCGGGATGGGGGAGATCAACAGGACACTGCTGGTGACACAGCAGTTGAAAAAACTTAGGACCACAACAAGCAAAGAGCTCGTTCAGCGGTACTGCAACAACAAACATTGACAAATCTTGTTTACCGATGAAAAAAATTTCACGAAGGTAGAAAAATTCAACCGTCAAAATGATAGGGTGTATGCACACAGCTCCAGAGAAGACCGAGAGGTTGCAAAAAAGGTACAGCGAGGACATCATACAGCGTCAGTAATGATATGGTGGGGCATTAGCTACGAAGGTGTCACAAAGCTGCATTTCTGCGAAAAAGGCGTAAAAACTCCAGCAAAAAACTATCAGACGGACGTGATCCAGGAGTGTGCGAAACCATTGAACTCTAAGTTGTTCAACAACCGTCACTGGGTTTTCCAGCAGGATTCAGCTCCGGCGCATAAAGCCCATACCACACAAGCATGGTTGGAAACCAATGTTCCAGAATTTATAAGGGATTAGGAATGCCCTTCTGGAAGCCCAGATTTGAAAATTCTTGACGGAAAAAGATCTGATGAACTATTACAAGTACAAGGCGCATAGCGTGTGGCGTAGGGGTAAGTACATCGACAGTATGAAGAGTATTACAAAGAGAAGGACTTGATCCTTTCAATGTGACACCTGTACAGAAACAGGCGTTATCAACATGACAGAGCGCCCATTGTGAAAGAACCGTATTCAGTGGTTGAATTGAAATTACGGGGGTAGGTAGATACGATGGCCTAACCCTTCTTGATTTTTATTTTTGGGGACCATGAAAGAAACGATAGAACTTGCAACCAGAAATGAACTCATAACAAGAATTTTAGAAGCCGCAAATAAAATAAAAGAACATTTAGGAATTGACTGAAAAGCATCGATGAGAAATGCATTCGAAATGACGGATGATATGATATTTTAACTAATTAATATGACTTTCTCTTTGGCACTATTAAAAACCAAGTCCTTTTCAGGACTCCCAAAGTTTAACAAAAAGAGTAAAAATATCAACAATTTAGGTGGCAGGTAGAATGTTTTCTTAGAAGGGCAGGTATGAGCTGCACGTTTTGTCATGTAACTTGAGAATGGTAAAAGATTTTTGTGTGCTTTAAATTGCTTTTGAAAGACAACATATTAACCACTATTTCAAACCTGAAAATATAAAATAAATTAAAGCGCAAATTTTAAAAATATTTCCATTTGAAATGAAAAAATTGATTTTTTTCAAAAATTTTAGTTTGAAAATCTAGTTTTTTAAATCCATTAGCAGTAACAAAAAAAATTACACAGTCTCTATAACAGTGATGGCCAAACTCACACTACTTAACATGAGTAATGCTTAAAAGCTTTAGAAGCATTTCGTACTGTTTGTTTAATTTAGAACCTTAAAATTTTTGCAAAAGGTTGCATATTTTAACATATTGTATAATTACTTACAAAACTACTTAAATTTAACGATATTTTTAACTTTTTTTGTTATTTAATCGTTAAAAAAACGCAAAAACAGGAAACCGAATACAGCCAAACAAGTGCATATACGAATTTAAAAGCTTAAAAGCTCACTTGCACGTGGGCATAGGTTTGGACATCACTGCTGTAAAATCATTGTGTTACCTGTCAACTGAAATATTAACCCTTTCAGTAACAATTTAATTTTTGCGATGAAAAAAATTCTAGAACTCCATTTTCGTCCTAGTGACATATGAAAATATTAAATTATTTTAAATTATTACGATATTTCTGTAGCTTGTAATGTATGTGTGTGCGGATGAGCAACGTGAAGTTGCCGCAGGATGTTCAAGTGGCACGCGCTAGCTGGCAGCACGTCCTAGCTCGCCGGTATGGGGTGTGAGTCCTTGAACATCAGATTCACACATATACAACAGAATTTCGCGTGCCTGTGGCGAAGAAAGGTTGTGGTATCCTTTCTTCAGGTCTGCCACGAAAGGAAACAAAAACGAGAAACAGAAAACTAGAAGAAAGAGCAACAGGTCTGGTGTGACCTGTTACCCTTAGCCGCACTGAACCATCTGGAAATTAACAAAAGCAAGAAAAAGACTACCCCCATATGCGATGGTTCAGGCACTAACCCACCACTATTCCTACACCTGGCTAAGGTGTAGGCCCAACCTGTAAAGGAATACTGAAACAAATATAAAAGAAACACAAATTGAATTAAAACATAACGGTAGGGAGAGGGGATGAGGAGGCAAAAAGGGATATGAAGCTTCTTGAGGGCACCTGAAATAAAAGCAATAAATTATCTCATATAACATTTCCTCAGCTTAGAAATAATTACTACAAAAGAAAAACTATATTTTGGGTTACTGTCGCATATATATTACTTAAATAAAACTAGGTTCTGAATAACATATTTAACCAGGTATCAAAAAAAAACTATAGGCTAACAAAACTGACAATTGCCATACTCCTATATATATTCCGACATGCTGAGTAATGAATTGCTTATTTTAGGTAGTTTCATCAGTAATACAAAAAAAAACGATCAAATAGTAAGGAATGAATATCGAATCATGAGATTTAGTGTTCTGTCGTCGAATTTTTGATTTACGTAATGCATATAGCTAGATCCATTCGGTTTTTAATTCTTGCGCGGTAAACAACTATAATGTGAATATTTGTACCGGGTGCATAGAAACAAACATTTTTATTGTATCTCGCATTAGGTCTGCAACAAAACGAAAAAAAATTCAATGCCGAGACAACCGTGACTTAATGGCTATCATTTCTTTTTCAAGGTCGAGTAGGTATTCCACAATCGTAAAAAAAAATCACTCAAAACAGACCGAAACAAAACGCCAGTAAATTCAGGTGTGAATTCGAACGCAACGTGTTAATAAAAAATCTTAGGAGTAAACAAAATTAGCAATTGATACCGAAGGTATCACAATTTAAATGCATTTTTTTCTTTTAAAAACAAATTGTTTCCCCCTAGTAACATTCTAACACATTGACAGTAATGATTCCCATGATTACAACGTATAGCAACTAGAATTGATGAGCTTAAGATTATTCATATAGTTCGACTGTGAAAATAAAAAGGGAAAGACCATGCGGAAATGAACGTCCTAACTAATAAAATCTAGGTATACAATCTAATAATCTAAATGTATCTACTCTACTTTCGAACAATTTTGTCTTTATTTTTCTTGTTTCTTCCTTTCTGCTTTGTAATACAACTGTTCTATTAATTCACGGCAGAGTGACGCTCTGAATACAATATAAGGAAGTTTCTTTAAAATTGAAATTGGAAATTCTTTCAAAAACTATAGCTATATATGCACTATCAGCCCTTCCGGCATATTTGACCACTAAGCACCATTATTATTCTATTATTATATTTCGCGGATTTGCACAAAAAAAAATTTTTAATTAGGATGCAGTAATTAATATAAACATGATTTCTAATTTAATGGTTGAGAATGTACTCACTCCTTAGGGGCTTACTTGCCCTGTCTGTCTATACGTGAAAGACGTATTCTTCCATTACCCTAGTGGAAAGCACGGGGAAACTCTTTGATGCGTATTCGTTCCGGACGATTAATTCTCCCAGGAGCTAAAACAAGGAAAGAACAACAATTCCTTCTATGTGTTCCTGGCGCTCTGAGGGATCTTTATAGATACATACTTTTGATCACTGTTTAACAATCCTAGGGGGAGGGAATTCTATGCTTTATCGCATAATATGCACGTATGTGAAATAACTTTACCTTTTTCTTTTCCTTATTTTTCTAGCAAGAAGGGTTGATAGGCTGACTATAATGACAGCTGACGCCAGCTAAGCCTATAAATGGGGACACCGCCGGGAGTGTGGCTGTCGTAATTGTTGGGGCCCTATCACCGTACACGTATTAGGGTACTTAGTGGAACACTTGCACTACATTCCGGTTAGCCTGCGGGATATTACTATTAATATTTGCAGTTTTCTTGCTGCAGGGCTGTTGACACCGGATTTCTGTATCTGCCCGTGAACAGTGGCGATAATTTTCCTTTTTTGCTGCGAAATTACGTGCTCAGCAATCGTTTTAGTCAAGTTCTAAAATTTATACAAAAGAAAAACTTATCCAAGACTGGATGACTCGGATAAAATTGGAATTATACGGAATAATAACACTTACCTCCTGCTGCTGTAACAATTCACAACAAAATGACACGGAACAGAATGTGCCTCCTTCTTCTTAACGCGAAAGTTAGCTAAGGCACATCCGTTCAGTGGCTAAAAGCATGAATGCCAAGCACAGAAGTATAAGGGTGCGTTCCTCTGACCAAACTGACATAAATAATTGCCTAAATCAACCAATAGATGGAGCAGGACATTATTTCTGTTTAGTTTTCGGGGCTCACATTACAAGCTATATTGAAAAAAAATACATGTACCAAATATAGACCATTGGTCACAAAACACTACCAATGTTAAACTCCTTATAATAAAAGAAAACCTTTATTCATACTTGATTACTTATTGCAAAAAAAAATAAACCATATAAAACTCAGTTGATAACGACATTATGTTCATATTTATAAAATGTATGTTTTTGTGTGATATTGCATAAAACAATTACGTGGTGAATTAAGACATAAATGTGATCGGCATTTACTGCATACTATATTTGATCTATTAGTTATACACAACTTACAACGTTGTCTTTGGTCATCATATCCTGAAAAATGCGCCACGGTGTCAAGGCGCATGCCATCTGTTGGTCTTAAGCTAAAGGTTCTCCTTGGCATGTCGTGGTGGGTTACTCTATGAAGAGGGCCTTCCGCGTTTATTACAAACAAGTTTTCCCGCAAACAATAGTCCACAAGCACTCTTCGAAACTCAACAAGAGTAAGCTGTTTGCTGTTCAAGTTCAAATATTGTATAAGCTAAACCAATTATCAAAATATAATTTAATGTTTCGTTCTTCAAGTAAATCTCTCACCAGCTGTATGACAACATCGCCACCTAGAAATTAGATTACTATAAGGATTCAGATTTGTTTTATCCTTTCCTATATAAAAAATTAAATGATGAATAAATCCACTCGCACCGGCTCGGACAAATACATTTTTTCCCCACTTGTGAGGTTTGTTTTTCATATATTGTTTTGAAGAACTTTGGCCCTTGAATGGTATCATCATCTCGTCTATGGAATTGTGTTCCTCCTGTTCGATTTTTGCAAAGTTATTTTGTAGAGCATCTATAAAAGGCCGGACTTTGAATAGCTTGTCATATTCAGGACTATCGCGTGGTTTCAAGTTGTTATTATCATTGATATGGAAAAGAGATCTAAACTTTTGAAATCTGTTACGGCTCATGGTATTGGCAATTGGCGGGAAACGAGTTCCATAGGCCCAAGAATTCTTGTAAAGGGTACTCTAACGATGCCACTCATTATGTGAATTCCCAGAAATAGCTCCATCTCATATTGGCTGAAACGCCAGTTTGTTGAACGGAGTACAAATTTGTTTGGTTCACGAAATTTTCTATCATATCATCATCAACAAATTTTCTATGATACTGTAAAGACGTGCGCAATTCTCCTGATTGAGTTTGCAAGCGTATTCTGTTTCTCTATGTTTGCGTTTTCGCCAAAACGGCCGATTATTTCTTCTAAGCTCGGTTCTAAGTACACGAATTCTCGAATTCTTTACCTGAACCCTCATTTTGTGTTCGCAAATTGGCGAGGTATTCTATTTCATCAGAGAACTCGTCTATAATTTCTTCAGGAAGCAGGTCAACAACGGATAAGTTTCCTAAAGCAAGTCCAATTTCTCGATCAGAAAGATGCCGTTTACTCATATTAGGCTTTCTGTTAAAATAATATAATCAATAATCCTGTTCTGTGAATTATTGTTATTGTATTGCTTATAGTAATAATTTTCAAAAAAGGAGTTTCTGGTTCTTATGTGTCACACGTATGTTCCGGTGTGTTTGTATTTGTTTCACTTCACTCTTTCTTAAATAATTTTATATAGGCTATCTTAGTAATTATTTGCAATAAAAAAACCTTTTATACTATTAAATCAACGACAATATAAATAATTTGGCGCCTGAAAACTTTTAAGTCATACCAACTTCTGACAAGATCCTGTAAAATATAATATAAAGAAAAATGTCACAATTCTGAAACTTTTCAGATATGTTTATAGATGTTTTAAGAGTACAATTTCGATTTTTTATGAGCCCTTTTTGGACTATAAGGGCGTTCTGAGAAACACGCAGAATATTGGTGGTTGACATGATATCGGCCGATGGGATGACATAAAAAAAAAATAGGATAATTTTCTGCATGGAAGTGGGTATGGTCCGAACTAGAATAATTTAATTTCATCAAAAAATGACAAAATGGCGGCTGTTTTCGAAATTTTGTTTTTTGTTTTTTTGTTAGGAAATCGGCTGATAATCGGAAATTTCTAATCCAAAAATCAGAGCAATCGGTCCAGTAGTTTTTTTTTTAAATCGTGTCAACCAGTAAAAAAAAACTTGGTTTTGAGAAAAACGCGCTTAAAGTTTTGAAACGCCAAATATGCCCCTCTAGACTTAGTATAACACCTATATAAATAATTCTTGAACTTGAATTTCGCTCCAACCACAGTGAGAACATGTTTTTGATGATATTTACTTTCGAAATAAGCAATAAAAAATTTCTTGAGTTTTTGAAAATTAGAAAAAAAAGTCTTAAATGGTTTTTACTCGACAAATAATAAAATAATATTTTTCTCTCAAATAATCTGGCGATTGCGTTAAAGCGGCACTAACCCTGTTGTGATATGTACCAGATTACTGAGATTCTCCTGTAGTTACTACTGATAGTCACAAACCTTAGTTGAAATCAAATTCTATCTAATCGAATTCCCCGGAAGGGGCTACCCCAGACAGACGGCTCACTCCAATGATAATTTTTGCATCAATGATCATCGCTCATGTGTCATGTTTAATTTTTGCGGATGAACATTACATTGGTCGTTGCAAGGAATGCCGTTCTTCATTCATTCATTCAATTGGAATCATCAATAACGCTCGTGGCGTTGGTTAGCAACAATAACAATTATATTATATTTCTTAGTGCCCGCAAATAAGGCAAAAAGAAATAAAGCTGAAAGGTATATTCGATTTTATTTCACAAGCAATAAACACGAAATTTACAAGGTAATAGGTCTGTCTGCTTACTTCTGTGTAAAAATGCGTGTGTAAAAACCAAGTAAATATATTCTTCAGGTAGA
The DNA here is from genome assembly GCA_964036015.1 of Leptarthrus brevirostris. NCBI lineage: Eukaryota > Metazoa > Arthropoda > Insecta > Diptera > Asilidae > Leptarthrus > Leptarthrus brevirostris. The sequence continues at coordinate 21,432,444 of OZ038373.1, forward strand.
GGGGATGAAAATGCAAAAGTTAACTGTCAAAGGTAAATTTTAGTGCAAAGATCAGTGCGAGTAAACAGACAGGTCTAATAAAACCATTATATAATACTTTTAAGAGGAAATTACCGTAATTATTTGCATAACCAGCAGCCTTGGTGCCCTGCCATTCGGCCCTACGATTTTATTCCGAAAAAGCAATTTGGGCATTAAGGGGGGAAGTACATGAAGACGTTTTCAAAAATCGATTTTTTTTATTGTCTTAATCGATAAGTATATGCTCTTAGAATATAATTCCAAAATTTCAAAAGCTTATCTCGAAAATTGTGAAAGATATGCCACTTGAAAGTGGTCGGCACCGATCCGGCCCAGCGCGCCTGGGATCGAGGATCTCTGCTGCGCGCGTTATTCCACTTACCGGATTTTTTTTCTGCTCTGGAATTTAGAGTAATGAATACGACTCTGTTAAAGAGCGTTCTCGACGTTTTCAGTCCAAATACCGATTTTTCTGAGAATACCCCTCCCCTCTTACCTTCTCCTTATCTGCATCTTTTTCGTTAGTTTTTCGGGACAAACTTTAAACGGCGTTTTCTCAAAACCATGTTTTTCAAATTGGCGTAAAAGATTACAAAAAAACTAGTGAACCGATTTTCTTCATCCAGCACTCATTTTAAAGGGCATAAAAAACTACTCTAGATAGACTACGGACATAGCAAAAAAATCATTTTAAGACCATTTTTGACGCGAAAATAATCAAAATTTTTGCAAAAAAAGCCAACTTTTTCTTTTCATGCCCGATTTTTATAGTTAATGTTCGAATTTCGAAAAGATCGTAGTCTATCTAGAATAAACAACCCCCTCGAGTATAAAAATGTTTGGTTTTTTGATTTCAGATGAAAATTGCGGCCAGGAGAATTTACGCCGATTTCGATGTCAGCCGCGACACGAGTTACGAAACCCACCAAAAGTTGATTAATTTTTTTATTTTTCAAAATGTAAAAAATGTTTTTTCTCTTCTTAAAACATTGCCCTAAATACATATAATATCGATTTCATGTGGACCTTTTTCATTTTCCCAAAAATAAATCCCAAAAAAAGTACTTTTTTTTCGGCCTCTTCATGTACTTCCCCCCTTAAGTCACATAAATAATATGAGTTAAAGTTCTATATAATTCGGCCATGAAGTCGCACTGTAAAAGTGAAGTGAAGCCCGAATTTAGTGGATTTATCACCACAATAGAATACTCATTCGTTAATATTTTATTTTTTAATGCTTTGACAAATGTTCCGTTACCAGTAAGTAAGCAAAAATTAATTATAACTTTGGTGTACAAATATTTCCTAAACTGGCCAAAAAGAAACAAAAATTGGAAAAAGAAATAAAGCCGAAAGGGCGAAACATTGCAAATTCGATTTTATTTTCCCTCTGGAAGTGAAATTAAGCCACTTCAGCATTTTTAGGCCTTATTCCAGGGTATTTATTTGTCTTATTTCACTGTAGCCTATGAGAATATGTGCCTGTTTCGACGTTTTCTTTCGGCGCACTTTCGTCACGTAATTTGTTGGTGAGGGGTTAGCTTGGATGCTCAGGGAATGCGTTTCGATCAGAACTGGACTCTGGTCAAGAGACTGTTTCTATTAGCATTTTGGTGCATTTTATTGTAAATGTTGTATAAATGTTGGAATTATTCACTTCATTTGCACTCACTGTCATGACAACAACTCAAGTCAAAGTGATACATTTGTACAAATTTTTATTTTGAGGAGAGCGACAAAAGTAAAGACAGAGCGAAACGTGTGAACAGTCACTATGAAAAACATATAGAAGGAAGGCCGACACGTTATCACGTGCACTGTAGCTGTTGAGGTATTTTCATTGAACTCTGGCTTGCTTACATTGGGAGCAGTATACAAAAGGCCCTGGATATCTTCAGGTGGTGTACGTAGTCATATTGATAATCGGCTTATCACACAACTACTCTTTCGATAATTGTTGAAAAAGTTAATAATATTTTAATCTACATAAACCCCAGATGGCTCCCAGAAGATTACAAGTTATCACGGAAATCCGCTGAGAAGTAAAGTTCAGAAATATGCTCGTCTCGATGATACTTATCTCAGTTAAAGGGGAAAGTATAGGTCTGTTCCTTTATTTTCAGTTCCAAAAAAGTGGGGGCATCGCTGCACTGAAATACTGGAATGTCCGGGGTAGGAATTCTCAGCCAAATGGTTGCCTCCAGACAACCAAACCGTTTCAATAAATAAAGCGCATACCCAAAGAATTTTGTGGTAACAGAAAAAAATTGCATAGCAACGAATAAATGTATCAAATTTGTGCGCATGATCTGTAATTTTCCCATGCCGTTCCCCGGAACTTGCATCTAAATCCTCAGTCGCCTATTTGGAAGCTGGCGTGTGATTTTGACATTTCATAGCGCTTGGACTGCCATGAGTAAAAATTTTGTAAAACGGTTGGCATTCCCCTTTAACCGATTGAACACACACTTGTTAAATGCAACCTCTACACATTTTTACAATTTTGCGTATTTACAAGGCAACCAGGTTGTCTGAAAATAACTAATTTCGTGAGATATTCTACCCGGAGGTTTTCAGTGCTAAATCTGAGAAATGTCAACTGACAATTCAAAACACATGGTACTAAGAAAACTTTCAGTGCCAAAAAGTGCTTGAGAGGAAGTTGATTTGACATAACGTTACCCCGCTTTCATCATTTTGTGAACACGGGTTATCATTAGTGCTCGTGCGGGAACAGACATTAAATCAAAAACTGGAATTAGAATTTAATATACCTACGAAAAAATCAGCGTTACGTCGTTCAAGTTTAGCTAAGCGAGCGGCTTAAAATCGCATTAATTCCATTTATCGGGCACTCAATATTATAGAGGTATTTCACGTTGTTAAAAGATAAGAATTTAATAATTTTGACTTAAATCGAAACAATTGAATTGATAAATTTATAATTTTTTTAACGAACATGCTAAAACAGTCGACAGGGTTATACGTAAGCGCGATCCTGGATATTATTATTACAAACGATGTTAAAATGTACTACTAATAACGAAGATATTATTAAATAGTTTTCACATTTTGAAATAAGTGCCACTTTCTATGGATCGATTTTAGAAGACGTAATCGTATAATCAGCAAGACAAATTCCATTAAAACGTAGGTTTTCTTAGAAAGAAATATCTTTACAAAAGTGAAATCACTAATTTAGATAAAATGAATTACTCCAACCTCCCCTTCTTAAATTCTATTAAAGAAATCGACTACCGTTCATTTAATCTACACATTAAAAACATTCTTCCACTGTAAGCTTTATGCAAAATAAGCAATTTTATTAACAGAATATAAGCATCATCATACACATTTTGTAAATATTTATTAATATTATAGGATTTATACGTGTACCCAGCTTTAATATATCTTGCATGAAATTTAAACCTTATTTGTATTTTCCTTAATTATAAACTTTTTTGTGTTTCTTAATAAAGATATGCATTTTACATCCATTTTTTATTTACTTATACGTAACAATTTACCTTTAACATTCTTTTTCAATTATTCTTTTTGAAATTAAATACCAAATCAGACCCTTAAGTGGAGTAACATTTGTAAGAATTGATTTTCTAGGGATTTTGTCAGCATTTTGAATATATTTCAACAAAGTATTAAAGGAGAGGGATCTTCAGGTGCGTATTGCTCAATTTTCTCTGGTGATGGAAAGTTAAAAAAAAAGTATGTCAATACTAGTGGTGGCGGTAATTTCGGTTTATTTTTACGACGATGTTCCAAATTTATGTTTCGTTCCTCTTGTATTATTTTTGTTTTTTTCTTCTGCATTTGGCAGGAGAGGAAAGATCTGCTGAGAATGTGACACTAATAGTCAATTTTATGTACTATACAGACATATGACGAATTGCGTTGTCTTTATATCTTATTAAAATTATTCTTTTTATAATTCTTTTACATGACGTTTTCAATATGTTTTGCGTATACCTTATTATATTTGGGGCATAATTTGTCAAAGGTATAAAGGAAAACAAAAAGCATTTTACTTATTTTCGTTGTAGGGTAGTTTGTAGGTAGTTTAATACAGATATTCCCTAAGAATAGGTTAGGTGAGGTTGGAGTGGCATTGTGATACTCGTACCACATTGGGGTTAATTCCCGTCCCATTAAACGATACCTAAAACAATTTGAAGCTCCTGTTGAATTGAAGCAGATCCTATTTCGGCTAGATTAAAAAAAAAAAGAAGTAGGCTAAATGCCGGCTCCTGCGGTTAGGAAGAGCCGAACAGTTGCATAGAAAATTTATAGATGATTTCCTCTTCTTTCTCATCTTGAGAGAAGGCTTGGGTGTGGTGTATTCGATATTTTTTTTTTGTTATATGTCCTTCCAAAATTTCGGAAGGTCCTTATTCGGTACGTGTCCTGAACTGAATTGAGCCTGATAGCAGTTGACGATGCGGTTTGCTTACCAAAGAGTGTCGTTAGGTGGATTTTAAGATTTTTGATGGTGTAGCTCTGAGGGCACCAGTGGTGGATCACCTTTCCGAGTGGTAGGTCACTAGACGTTCTTTACGATACTTTTCTTCCGTGGCTTTACGTATTCTTTCTTTCATTTTCGGTTTTCAGACAAGTTTCCTATCCAGAACAAGGCTTAGATATTTAACTTCGCCACTTAGTTGCAGCCTGGCTCAGATTCAGTATTGGGAAGGAACTTTATGCTTCCGTGAGAGGAGCTTTGATTTGTCTGAGTTTATACCCAGACCAAACTTGGTACCCCAGGATTTCGATAGCTGGAGCTAGGATATTTGGGTGTTTGCCCGAGCTTAACAGAAAAACTACGTATGTGAATGAATTCCTTGTTCATGATTGAGTTTACTATCTTATAGATCAGTTCATGATTTTACTATCTTATGCGTAAAATATGCAAATTTACACTTGACCCGAGTGAATTTGCGAAAAATCCAAAATTAACTTTTTAAAAACTCGAGCGACGTGAGAAATATAACAAAATTTCTCAACACGATCAGCGTTTCTGATAAAGAAAAATTAAACTCCTTTGGCTCTTCCTCAACAGCAGCACCAAAGGGTTAGTTTTTCTTTTGCTGTTGAACGCTTTCACACGAAACCGAAAACTAAATCTTAAGCCAGCAAATTTTAGCACCGATCTGGACAGCTGTATCATATTCTGATCACTTAACTGTCACACCACTTTTGCGGTAAAATATTTGCAAAATATGCACAAAATTTACACTTGACCCGAGTGAATTTGCGAAAAATCCAAAAAAAAAACTAACCCTTTGGTGTTGCTGTTGAGGAAGAGCCAAAGGAGTTTAGTTTTTCTTTATCAGAAACGTGTTGAGAAATTTTGTTATATTTCTCACGTCGCTCGAGTTTTTAAAAAGTTTGGTTTGGATTTATCTTATGCGTGTTGAGAGAGAGACAATTTAAATGGCTCGACTGTTTTTTAATGTGCACATCAATAAGTCTGTCCAAGATTTTAAGAAAGGTTTGCTTTGTGAGGTCCTTCCTCCTTTGAAGCCCACCTTGACCTCTATCCACGAATCTGGAACATATGTGAGGTTTGGGCAGGCTTACATATAAAAAAAAATTCTTAGAATACATTAGGATATTTTCGAATTAATATTTTAGGTAATTTAATATATTAAGTCTTCTCTTCAAGCATACAGTTATAAGGTTTATGCGACACTAATAATAATCACTTCTTCTTGATTTTTGCTGACAACAGGTTACGCTTAACAAATTATAGGTTCACTAGACAGTGATTTTTTGAAAATTATTTTCGACAGATATGTTCTGAGACCAGCGGGAAAGTTGTCAGTCCAACTTTTCGCCAATTTCGAAAATATAAAAAGAATGTCATTCCAATGATACTTGCTTGTTAACTTTACAGTATATAGGGAAGTTCTTGGAATGGGCTCGAAAATATACATCAAAATTTTCAATATATTTTTTAGGTCAGTACAGTATTTACGCGAATAAAAAATGATATCAACTTCGTTAGGGTTTGCCAATTGAAAAGTATTAACGCCAATATGATTGAAAAGACTGCCACTTAAAAGTGGATCTTAGGATTCCTTGAAAAAGATTTATCGAATCTAATTTGTCAAACAAATGTTTATTTGCTTTTCCATTAATTCAGAGGAAATTTGTTATATATGTAGGAATCGGAGAATCTGCGTTGAAAAAACCATTTGGCTAGCTGGGTTTGAACCGAGACCATGCGCATGATACTCCATTTCCCTAACCACTGGGCCACCAGCGCCGTTGCCGATTCTCCGTTCCAAAGTTCTTTTCATGGAGAAGCCTCGATCCCACAACTCCCGTCCTGAAATGACATCTGCCCCCAGATGTCCGTCTTTTACGTCTTATTTTAATTACCGATTGTGAGGCTACGTCGTATGAGGTCCTCTCCATCCCGGTTGAGCCCCCATAATTTCTGTAGAGAACGAGTTAAAAGAAATCTTCACAGTGCGCACCGGTTTATTTGAGAAATTACTAACAATCTTAAACTTAAAATAACTTAATTACGTATAGAAAAATGATCCGACTCCAGTAATGGTTCCTCAGCCAGTGTCCTCATTGCTTGCTCTCCGTCGTGATGCCTCCTATCATCGCTCTTCTGTTTGTCGCGTTTGTGTGAGTGCCCTTTGCAGCTTGCGTTGAGGAATGAGTGTACAGGGTGGTCAATATTTGTCTTCGGACTTTTATTTGTCAAGATTCAGATCCTACATATATGGACCTAAAGTTTCTTCCAGTGGCTGGAGGCCTCAGATTTCCTGCTAATCTGTCATTTACGGGTAAACAAAAGAACTAATAACTAAGGAATGGCTATAACGTGTGCGTGTAATATGTGTGAGTGAAGCACTTCGAAGGGGAAATACGAAGGAGAAATTTAACCTCATCGCAAAGAAGGCATATTTTGACCGGCCCATATTTAACTAAATCACAAACAAAAATATTTCTAGTCACTCGTATATTTAGAAGCAATCACATTAAAGGCAACTTTAAGTTATTTTAATTAAATAATTACGATGAAAGATTTTTGTTTGCATTTCTGTTTTGACGTTTAACCAGTGTAGTAGTTAATTGAGAGAAATCCTAAATAGCGATGGGTCAATGTTAAATTATGAAAAATTTTTTGAGAAGAATTAAATAGACAACTAAATTTAATATGATTTGAAATAGTGTATATATCATAGATTCCCAAAGAATTTAATTAATTTTTAATTAAAATTTGGTGTTACGTGAACAATCACATGAGCCGCCTAAATTTTGTTACAAATTTCTACGCCTATATTGATCATTTTCTTAGTAGAAGTGTAGTTTAGTCGGTGTATGTAAGATGCCTCACGGAAAATTATGTTGTAGCCATTCCTTAGTTATTAGTTCTTTGGGGTAAACTCACTCATATCAATGTCCTTCCTCATGAAATAGTTCCTTCATCTCAGTAATTTAGTATAATGCCTTCATTAATTCGAAGATAATTGTTGTATTCTGCTTTCGTAATTAGTTCACGATATTTACAATTATATTAACGGAGAGTGAATTTTAAATAATAGAAATTGTTTGACCAGAAATGTTATGGCTAACCAAAACACTTTTTAAGAAGGAAAGGAAGAAAAGAGTGCTATTTTGATAAAAGGGTACAATGACCAGTTCAAAATACTTTACTGTAACAAGACATTGACGGAATTTGAAAGCATCTTTAGTATTCTTATACCTAATGCATTTACTACGTCATATTACTCTTTCATCCTTTCATCGGAGGTGGAATTTAAACATATTCCAATAAAAATTTCAATTGTGTCACTGTAATACACTCTTTTTGATATATATGACACCCCCAATTTTCGCCATTATTTCTTTGTGTGTAGTTTATCCATTTAGTTAACAAAATAAAAGATATCAAGTTTCCGAATAACTCTAAATTAGTTTCCTTTGTTCGTGACTGTTTAGATGAAGTAAAGAAAATTTTTACGAAAAGTCGTGTTGATCCGTGTGTAGCATCTGAATTAAAAAATATAATTAAATGTTGTGTGGAACAGAACTATTTCAAATTTAAAGATAAAGTTTGACAAAGGTTTAGCTATGGGCTCCCCACTCTCCCCTCTTCTGGCTGACATTTATATGACCAAGATTGAAAAATGAATATTTAAAGACAAGAACAAAACTTCTAACATTCTATACTGGAATAGGTATGTTGATGACATATTATGCATTTGGGCAGGGACTAACCGACAACTAGACAAATTCTTGACCTATTTGAACTCTATTTGCGATTCAATACAGTTCACAATGGAAATAGGACACAACAACTCGTTGACCTAAATATTGAAATAGTAGAAGGAAAGCATAAATTTGGCATTTATAGGAAGGAAACCTATAGCGATAACGTCATTCCAATTACCTCAAGACATCCATGGAACCAAAAACTAGTTGCCTTTCATTCCATGCTACACCGTCTTATACGGATCCCAATGGATGAATCTAAGTACCAGAAAGAGCTAAGAACAATTAAACAAATAGCTACTAATAACGATTATGGGTATGACTTGTTAAATAATATGCTAAAAAAGAAAGAAAGGAAACAGGTTAGAAATATTTTGCACCCAATTCTAACAAAGGAAATGAAAAAACATAACTGGCGCAAAATTACTTACATAGGCCGTATTTCAGATAGAGTTGGAAAGAATTAAGGCAATTAAGCATCAGTCCAGCGCACTATTGTCATTAAAATCTCGGCAAGCTTTTAAAATCAACCACTCAACAGGATAAAAGCAAATTAAATGGTATTTACAAAATAACATGTGAAAAATGTGCAGCTGCCTATGTAGAGCAAACAGGAAGATTCTTTGCCACCCAGACCCACATCAAGCTTCTTAAAGCATATTATTGAAACAAATCATAGTCAAAATAAAGAAAACTGGGAAGTCTTACACGTAATCAATAAGGGGTATAAAATGGATGCACTTGAGACCCTGGAAATTAATACGCTATTCAGGGACCATAGTCGGTCTGAAGATGCCTACTGGAGTGAGGCGAAACCGAGGTAACCTAGTAAGGTAAATTAGTGGAATAGACATTTTAAAAATTTTCGGTCTTGTGTTAAGGGGTTACGCCACTGTAGAGCACGAAAAAAAGGTATATTTCGAAATTTTTTTTGGCGCAATAAAAGGAGTAATCGAAATTCTGTAAAATGTGATTAATAATAATAGTCTTGAAGTCTGCTGGTCTACAGGTGTTTTCACTGTATTGCAATCAGACATGTTGAAACGGTTCAAAATTTCACAAACGTATAATTCATGATCAATGCTTATAGTGCCCCTGGAACGATCTCTGGTTATCTGCATGCCTAGAACAAATCGAGCTTCACTAATATCTTTCATTTTACAATTAATATGTAAAAAATCTTTCAGCTCACATTTTGTTTCTGTGCCCTTGGTAAACAGTAAAAGATCGTCAATATATACCGCAACCATAACCAAATTTTCGTTTTTGACCATGTAGTAGACACAAGGGTCCACTTTTGACTTTGAAAGACCAAATTTTCGAAGTGCACAGTCGAATTTATCGTTCCACAATCGACTCGCTTGCTTTATACCATAGAGTGACCTTTTCAAACGATAAACTTTGCCTGTGTTATCACTAAAACCTTCCGGCTGCAGCATATAAATTTCTTCTTTTAGATCTCCTTGTAAAATGCTGTGACTGCATCCATTTGGTCTATGTCCAAATCAAGATCTGCTGCAACAGCCAACAAGAAACGAATAGTTTTATATCTCCCGGCGTGTGAAAAAGTTTCCTCTAAGCTAGCCACTTCAGTCGGTGCATCAACTACTACTTTACTGGTATCATTTCCCACTTCATTCATGACTTCTGTGAAGATTGATAACGGATTATATAAATCTGCATTCTGAATGACCTGAACATCCCCTGCTTGATGCTCAAAGAATACGACGTCACATCACAATTTTCTTCTTGTTGGGTTGGTAGAGACGATAGCCTTCCGGTATCGTTTTAGTTGAAGTTCCAATAGGTGATCTGTTGATGATGTAGACAGTAATGGAGACTGGAGTATACGGTGTAGTTGTTTGATGATTAATCACTGACCTAGATAATAAATTTTTAAATTTATGATTGCAGAATTCTGTGCCATTATCAGTGCGGAGTGTTTTAATTCTTCTTTCAGTCTGATTTTCGACAAGTGCTTTTAACATGTGGAATTTCGAAAAAGCTTCAGATTTCGATTTAAGAAAATAAACAAAGACTTCTGGAAAAATCATCAATTAAAACCATAAAGGCCTAAACCCAATGATGGCGTTGGCATTGGCAATGGAATCCAAGAATTCCCTCCACCTCCTCATTGGAACCATCCGGAGCTGTCGATGAAGAGCCAAAGATCTGCAATGTCAATCGCCGCCAGATCGCAAAGGCTATCACCAGAGTCTATGTACCATGCATCTGGCTTCATTGAAACAGCTGGAAATGCAGCATATAATACATTGGACTTGGCAGATTGCCGTCTGGAGGAATCCTTCTTTGAAGGAAAATTTTTTGCAAAGTGACCATAATTATTGCACTCATAGCATCGCGGATCACCTGACATTCTTTTGGGCTTGCTCCTTTTCTGTTGACCTTGACCTTTACTGTAGAATGAATGCAATTGGTTCTGTTAACAATTGTTCCGATTTAACATCCTGAAGAATTTTCGTCTTAATAGAATCAGCAGTGATAGATACTGCCGAGCTTTCGATGCCCATAATCATAGGTTTGTATTCCTCGGACAAACCAGCTAGCAATAGCGTACCTACCCACTCATCATTCACCTTCAGACCAATTCCGTTTAACTTGTGAGCAGTATTCAAAATTTTGTTTACGTAATCCTCTACGGAAGTTCTTTCCTCTAACCTGGTGCGGTGGGCGTTCTCAGCAAACAAAGCTTGCGTGTTAATCCAGAGTCCTTTGTAGCCGTTCAAAATTGTTTAATAAATTTCAAAGTAAGTTTTAATAAGTGTTATACCTAAACATAAATAGTATGATTTTATTATAATAAACAATCAAATGGGTTTTCGATATTCGTTGTAAAATCGCCGTTTTATGATTGATCTAAATCTAAGTGTGTATTTTGTTGGTTTGAAATTAATTTGAATTCCAGAAAAGGCCTTATAAAAATTCCTCCATCGGTCGCTTTTTTAAATTTTTATTTTAATGTAACTAATTATTTTATTAATCCCTTTATGATTTTTTTGTTAATGTTACTTTTATGTGTATTTTCATGGGTCCTTAATATATACGGCAATTTTGCATGTTAATGTTGTGTGTATTTCATATTTCATCTTAACGAACATCACACAGCATGTAAAAGATCATGTAAGAAACATTTCATCTATAAAATAACAATAATAATAAGTTCTAAAATAACAAATAAAATTATTCTATTCCTCAGTTGGCAACATCGGCCTAAGTGCCAGTGCAGAATCCGTTCATTATCAAGCCAAACGCCCATCACGTCGCGGTCCAAACGTGACCCGTCATCATCCACATCGATCATCCTCCCGACGAAACAAAGAGAATGGAAAAGGTGCAGCATCTAGCAGTGGCGTCTCTTCTCTACCTGGTGGAACTGCATGTAGTTCTGGTTCTAGTAGTATTGCATTAGCGCCTGGAGGTGGTTGTTGTAGTGCTAGTGGACAATCTCATCGCTCAAATAGTTTTCGACAAAAAAAATCAAACAGCCTACTGACTGATTGTGGTAGTATTACATGTAGTTCAAATAGCAGTAAGCTTCGTAAACCACGGGCTGTTTCATTTGAATCGACCAATCCACAATTGCATTCTAAGGTTAGCCTATCATCAATTGGACAAGTTTCAGAAAATACTCAGAGTCTAGAAGGAGGTTTTGAACCGGTTATACTTATGGATACAACACCACCTCCTTTAATATTACCGTCAACCTTAACGTCATCGGTTGTTCATGAGACTAAAGATTCGTCATCACACTTGCATTTTAAACCACCAAGGGTCTAGATAGCTCTAGTTACTCGAAAATCATCGAAAGATATGAAAATTTGCAATACATTCTCTTTTTATATTTGTATGCTTCTAAGTTTCGATATTTTCTTAATTTTAAGTAACGTATTTTTAAGTATCGAAATTTTTCTTCGCTTTAAGTTGACGAAACTAATTTCTAATGGAAATAGGTATACGTGTGGATTTTGCTAAAATAGTTAATGTGTCCAAGGCATGAGGAAAGGAAACAATATAAAGACTTAGATACACACATCAAAAAATGCTAAAGAACACGGGGATTTTCCACTGCCATTTCCATGAACAATAATCGATCGTTTTCATTTCTTGACTGCAGGAAGGCAGTAGGTATGTTCATTGTATGCTCAACCCTTTTCAGGTATATTCGAAAAGGGGTGGGTGTAATTAAAGAAAGAATTTTTTTCCTTTTTTGGTAAAATTAGCTCTATAAACAATGGGTTTTGGGACATTATTCAGCCTTAAATTAGTAAAAGGTGTTGCCTCCTCTTACAAATAAAGCAAAGAATTAGGTTATTCAGGAAATCACGGGGTATTAGTCTCCAATGCTCTTGAAGTAAATCACATAGGTTGCTTCTGGATCCCACTGATGACAAATCTTATTCAATGCTCCTTTCAAGTCTATCCTATGCATGTTTAATGGTATTTAAATCTGGAGACTGAGCAGGTCACAGTAAAACATTGATTTTATTTGAGTGTTTCCACTCTCTCACGGTTCTCTCAGCATGAACACAGGTATTATCTTGCATTAAGATGAATTCCGGACGAATTTCCTGTGCGAACGGTAAAACAATAGGTTCCAGAATTTCCCTAATTGCATTTAAGTTGCCTTCAGGGAAAACGAGAGATGTTCGCCCACCTATCATTTCTCGGCCCATACCATAGCAGTATCTCTTCGGTAGTTGTGGACTTCCTGAACTGATCTGAGCCTTTTTGCATTTCCAGATCGTCTCCATACTCGCATACGTCTTGAATCTGAGTAAAATCCAAATTGAGATTCATCGGCGAACAAAACGTTGGATCATTGTTCCAAATCCCAATTTTGATTTAGCTCACACCACTGAACATGCCTGGCTCGATTATCACATCAAAGGGCTGGATATCTTAAGGGCGACAATAATGAAGGCCAGACTCATGCAATCTGTTCCTGATTGTTTGACCACGAACCGTGACGCTGTGTGTTGTGGCCAGGCTTTCAACCAATTGGCGAGCCGTCAGTGTCGGCTCCGTCGAGCTTGATGAAAGATGTAGCGATCTTGTGCCGAAGTTGTTGACCTGGACCTATGAGTCTATTGTTCTCGTGGACTTCCTGATTCACACTGTCGCTACCACAGTCGGCAAATTACGTTTCTATTGATATTAAAAGTTCTTGCTACGTCAGCTTGCGTTCTACCACCTTGCAGCATTCCTACATCTAAAAGCATTTCGCTGGAGGTGAGATGGCGACGCGTACTACAAGGATATTTCCCAAAACAAATCAGTACTTTAAAAATTCTCTTTAGTGAGTAATTTGACCATTTACCATACACAAGTTACACACGACTGCTAGAAAAAGTGACTTTGATTCATATTTAATTAACTACCCCCCACCCCTTTTTCGAATTTACCTGAACATTTTTGAACATACAATGCACTACCTATTGCCTACCCGCAGTCAAGAAATAAAAACGATCGGTAATTGTTCCTGGAAATGGCAGTGGAAAAACATGGTGTTCCTTAGCATTTTTTGATGTGTGTATATTGGGTTATTATAGGTTTTATAAATTTTTTTATTTTGAACGCAAACATTTATTTAAAACTTTTTTCTTTCTATGTTGATACAGTTTAGGCTTTAAGGGGTTATATACAAAGTTGAGGGGAAAAAGTTAGCTAAGTTGGTGATTTTTTTAAGGGTTTTATGCAAATTTTATTAGAAAAAGCGACAATTTGTTGGTAGTACTATCGAAGAAAAAAAAAACAAGTTGAATTATAAAAAAATATTAAAAATTTTCGGAGTTATGGCCCCTCTCTCGAAGCGCGTTTTTTTTGCAGAGGCTTGCGGTGAACACTCTCCAAGGCGAACCGCTTAACTGAAATCGAAAGTGTAAAAAAATTATTGAAGAAAAATGTGGTGTTCGGTTTCCGAAATTTTTTTTTTCCAATAAAAAAACCATGTTGACAAAAAAATCGATTTTTGAGGTGTTCAAAATTCTAAACAAAAGTTCATTGCAAACAATCGAAAATTTTTAGATGAAAAAGGAACCGTTCAAGTACACGAGATTGTAAATACGAACAATTTAAAAAAAAATTATGAAAATCGGTTGAAAAGTTTTTGAGATATCACGTTCACCGCAACGGTATTTTTCAAAAAACTTTATTCCGAGATCATCGCGTTTAAAGTTTTTGGACGTCGCTCGCCAAGTGCTTATGGATGGAACTAGCGCGCTTCGAACGGCTGTCATTTGATATCTAGTGATCCGATCTGGATGAAATTTCACACAGATAAGTATGTACTTTCAGAATATGCAATCAAAAAATTTTCGATTTTTAGTCCCAACTTTGTATATAACCCCTTAAATAAATATAATTTGAAGTTGTTCTTAATATTTTTGTGGTATGTTAATATTTAAAAGGAAGCTCCATTATCATCGAGCGTTTACGGCAGAAGAAAATATTTGATAGAGAAAAAAAGGGGCATGCGAAGAAAATCAGTTTTGTTTTGCATATAAGTGCAATGCTGAGTGCAAATATTTCCACACCATTTCCGCATTTTTCAGAAAAGGTTTTATTAATTTGTTATTTTGTCAAAACAAGAATTCCAGGTCTTCTGGTTTTTTGATATCCGCTCTCTTTTACTATCACGGTAGGCATGGTAGCGTAACACTAATACAGGTAAAAATATTAATTTTAAAATAATTTTAGGTACATAACTTTTTTTTAAATGGTTTTTATTAATTTCCAGCAACACAGATTTATTATTGCGTTTAATTAGGAGCCAGACCGTTTCAGGGACCGGTTCACTCTGAAGGCCAGACCTGTTCACTCTGAAGGTTTGAAAAAATCTTTTTTTTTGCATAAATCTGTTCCTTATAATGGCTAGAATAACCCTCTAAAAGAGTTTATTGATATTCGAAGTCATTGCAAAGATACAAGAAGAATTGTGGGCCGGTGGCGGAAGTTATCATTGAAAAAAAAAAACAGTACCAACAACTTTAACGACACCACATTTTTCAAACTGAGTTCCAGTTTTTCTCGGGAACCATTCAATGAAATCGATTCAATCTTTTTCGACAATGTCTAAAACTGTTTTCTCTAACGTGTAGCATAGGATTTTTTTGATATTTTAATTTTTAGATTTTTTATAAACAATTTTATAACATTTTTTTCACGAACAATGAAACTTTTTTCAAACTGCCGCCACTTTTGTAATTTTTTGAATTTTCAAAAAAGCCTATTCTACACTATAGCCAGTCTAATATAGTTTAAGGAAATCTTAAAGATTTTGTTCTACCTTATTTCAGGACTAATCGCGCTTGGCACTATTCAAAGTGCCTTTCTTTGGACATCTCGGACGCCTAAGGCTACCACCGCTTCAAATATTAATAGTTTTATTCAAAGAAAATACCTGCAATGATATAGCATAAAACCACAAATGATTCGATTGTGTTTTAACCCTTAAAAAAATTCGTGAAAATTGCTGTTTTTTAGTGCCGTCAGGGTGGGGTCCCCCTTAAGTCTGGGCAAGTATTGTGATAATATCCAGGTAGTAAAAGAGAGATAGTTGCAAACAAGAAGAAGAAGTCGAAAAATAAACAGCATGACATTAAAATTAATATATTTAGCATTAAGTGGTGACAAGGCTGTAGGAGATTTCAAGTAAGCTATTCTCCAACATTTTGTCACGAACGAACTCGTAATAAGTGCTGTCGTAATTTAGCTTTACAAGACGGTACATTTGTTGAGTCGAAATTCCTAAATTTTTTTTTGAAAACTGTCGTCGAAATTTTTAGATCGATAGGAATTACAAAATAAATAAAATCTAACATCATTAACTTTAGTAATATGACGGACCCCAAACAAATTTCTCTAAGGTGACAAATGTACGCTCAAGTATTTCTTCGTCATCGGTAACAATATTTTGAAATGCTAACTGATAATCTTCTGATTCTTGGAGTAATTTGAAAGGCCTAAGTTTGCCTTTTCGGAAGAAAGCCAATGTGTAATTGTGATTGTGTGAACGTTGCAATGGTCAGTACTACTTAATTCGAACCGAAACTCTGTAAAGTGAATCCTTCTTTCTCATATAATCTATTGAAGAATTACAAATTGTTTCTTCATCAGAACATAAAGATAATAATCTGATTCTAATTCTATAATCAAATTCTATTGTAATAAATATAATATATTTCCGCTGTCTTGTTTGCAACTATCTCTCTTTCACTACCTGCATATTATCATAATACTTGCCCAGACTTAAACGGTCTGGCTCCTAATTAAACAACCGAATTATAGTCTGGCAAATTAATTTTATATCTTTTGATAACTGACTAACATCATATTACAATTTCAGCCATACTGAAATTCTTTAAAAATAATTTTTTTTAATTACAAAATAGTATCTGGCACAGCGTTATCAATAACGAAAGTGTCTGGCAATAATAAATTTGTGTTGCTGCAAATTAATAAAAACCAATTAAAAATGTACCCTAAATTTAATGTACCTAAAATGATTTTAACATTAATATTTTAACCTGTAATTAGTGTTACGCTCTGTTGCTGCCTGGACCAACACTGCTGCTGGTGTCAGCCAGGATCAAGGCCTCCGATGGACACTCATCTATCAGCAGATGCTTGAGCAGGACGGGGGATGGCATCGCTAGCGCATGCGGCAGAGAAGTGGGAGGGTTCAAAAGGTTGTACCATCCTGCTCCTGGTCGCGCAACAAGAGAACGAAATCATGCCTAAGGATGGGAAAAGGTAGGACAAAACAACGCGATAAACAAAAAAAGGGAAAAAAAAGAAAGAAAAAAAAACCGAATAAAAAAAAAATAAAAAATCTTGAAAAACATAAAACCTAAAGAGGAACAGGAGGAAGGATTGCGGCAGGCGTTGCCCGACTTACCGGAGATCGTGGGGGAGTCTGGTGTTGTGACTCCCCTTACTTGGCCCATGCCCCGACCACCCGTGCACCTAGGGGGCCGACGTCTTCTAGATGCCCTTTCAGACCTGCAATAAAAGAGGACCACTCATCTCTTCATGAGGGTCCCACCCACCGATGTAGCTATGGCCGCCCTAAAGGAAGGACGGCGAGGAGAGAGAGAGAGAGAAAAAAAACCTAGTTAAAGCTCATACCAACAATTTTATTTCATCAGGTTTTTTTAATAAGAGGGCACACGACCAATTGGCTGAAAGCCAGGGTCTATTGACCTCTCTGCAATGAGGCTCGGTCGACAAAAAGAGAGAAAAAAAATGTTAGATTTGCTTACCTATTTCCTAGGGACCTATCTACTTCTCTTGACCTAGTCTAAGCTGGCTAAAATTTTACAACTCGTACCTTCTTACTTAGGTGAGACTATCTTAATTTCACATGGGAACGAGAAAAAAAAACGCATTTCCCCTCCCGTCTCCTTGCCTTCTCTAGCAATTCTATTTTTACAAAAATAAAAAAAACAGGTTTTACCAGAGTTCATCAAATGTTTTTTTTTCTTCTTCCTTTTAGTTCATCCGAGTTAATATACCAAAATCTAAATACAAGAGCTCGATTAGATTCTACCGAAAACAACAAAAGGGAGATTTGTTTGGCTATAATATCTTCTTAATAGTTCCTACGTTTTCATAATATATTGTTTTTTCCTGTTTTCAGTCCTTTTTATAGTATCTAAGCCGAAAAAAAAATTTGTTTCCAATTCCCTTAGGCCATTCATTACGTTTGATTTTCAATACAAATGCATAAATTCATCCATAAGAAGTTCATAAAACAAAATTGTACAAATCCATAACCAAAATCAAGAAACCAGACCACTCGTATGTGGGTATCTCAATAATTTGTGTGAACGAGAAAAAAAAAATTAGGAAAAAAATTTTTTTACTTTCTTTTCCAAGGAAGACAAATACCAAGTTTGCAGGTTCTATCACTGCCAACGCTAGACTTGTAGCATAAAAGTTCCTATTTAAAACGCGACGCGTACCCTTTTTGTTCAACCAATATTTTTGGTATGTCTCTTCAATGTCTATAAATTACTTGACTTATTTTTTTCTTTTTTTTCTTTCTTATATCACGTTGCACCTGATTTCCTTCTGTTTTGAATCACAGACTCTATGCGTTCTTAAAACACTTCTAAACGTCTATTAATGCGATTATATAATTTTACACAAATAATTTGTAACACCGTACTTAGTTTCAATATGTGAAAAATTTTCCTCGAGCACAATCTTTCTGCTTTAAAATTCATAGCTTTGTTTAGAACACCCACCCTGGCCGACAAAAAAAATGCCAGACTCAAAAAAAAAATTTTAGATTATTTCAACTTTGAAACATTCTAGTTACAAAAAAAATTTAAGCACATATATTCAAGGGTTCCGTCTATCCATAGGGAACCATAACAACATAAATTGCAGTTTCTTATCACTGCCGACGCTAGACTTGCAGCATAAAAGTTATTATTTTAAAACGCGAAGTGTACCCCTATTGTTCAGCCAATATTTTTGGTATGTCACTTCAATGTCTCTAAATTACTTTGCTTATTCGTTTCTTTTCGTCACTTTGCACCTGATTTCCATCTGTTTTGAATCCCAGGTACTATGCGTTCTAAAAAAAACTTCCCAATTTCTATTAATGCGATTATATTTTACGTACATAATTTGCAACACCATACTTTGTCTATTCACTGTGTGAAAAATTTTCTTTGGGCACAATCTTTCCTTTTAAAATCCATTTCTTTGTTTAGAACACCCACTCTGCCGACAAAAAATGCCATACTCAAAAATTCCAAAAAAAAAATTTTAGATTGTTTCAACTTTGAAACATCATATTCACACTTCTTTTGCGGTTTTTGTTAAAATTGCATTATATATAGTAATATAAATAAATATATAGGTATATATCTAAAGAGAAAACAAAATGGAACGAACTCACCAGATTTGTATGTATCCTCGTTTCAGGACACAAGTTGTCTTCGGTTTCGAATAGTTGTCGCGAAATTTTTCTTTCGTTTTCAAATCTATGTCACCACGAGGAAATTCTTTTATTGTCTCCCGCCTGCCAGACTGTCCCCATGCCTACCGTGATAATGAAAGAGAGCGGATATCAAAAAACCAGCCGACCTTAAATTCTCTGTCGAAAAACATGATTCCCTCTTAACTCTTTAATACACAATTTTTTACGATAGAAAAAGTCAATTTCTGTTTAAAGTTATAGTTAAGATTTAGTAAAATATAATGCTCGAACTGAAAGCAAAGTAAATAACTAGAGACCGGATTATATGCAATATAAAATGGCTAAAATATGCATGCAAATATGCATGAAAAATATATCAAATATGCAAGTAAAATGTGAAAACATGCAACATAAAATAAAAGAAAAAATATTATAATTTACTTTATTAAGAAAAAAAGGAACAAGACAGCTTAAATTTAATGGTTTTAGCAATCTTTGTTGTTTTTATAGAAGTTTACTATAATATGTTGTTCTAAATGTTCAGTTGTAAGATTGTGTCTTCTATCATTTAAAATAATTTTGTAAGTTGAAAAAGATCGTTCCACGTCCATCGATGTCACTGGGCAATACTTGAACTTAGGTGCTGTATTAGCAGGTATCGTCTCAGGCAAAATTTCACCCGTTCCATTAATAAAACTATTAATTTGGCACAGAGGCTCGAAGCCTGGGTTGTTGTTTAAAATGTTTTGAAACTTCTCCTTAAGTTTATCTGGGAATATATCTGGCAACTCAGAGTTTATTTTACGGACTTTTTCCATTAATTGAATAGATTCATTCAACTGCAAGCCTTGAGTTTCAAGTTTTTTTATGCTCTCGGTTATATGGGAAAAATGAGTACTTATCACAGCGATGTTCTTTCTAATAGAAGAGTTTCCAAATGCTTCCTTGCAGTTCCGAATTGCTATAGCATCTGTGCTATCGAAGTCATTTACCACGTCTTTGATAGCATCGAAATGTTGATTGTAGAATAGTACTGCTTCCAGCCACGTTCCCCATCGTGTTACCACCGGTTCAGGCGGCAAAGGATGAGTAGGAAGTTTTTCTTTATACGCCTTAATGCGAATCGGTGCTTTAAGGAACACTTTCTTTGTTGTCGAAATCAGTTTATTTACATTTCCGAACGTGCAACGTACTTCTTCGGCTAGACGATGGATTCCGTGAGCGAAACAGGTGACGTGAATCAAATTAGGATAAAATACCTGGAAGGATTTAGCTGCCTTGATCATATATGGAGCAGCGTCAGAGAGAAAAATATATACTTTTTCATCCACAGAAGAATCAGGAAATATCTTTTTGATCCCATCATTCACAAATCTGGCGATGGTAGAATGATTTGTCTTCTCAAGTTCTTTGCAAGCTACTAAGTATGAAGAAGAAGGCTCGAGTTCTAATTTCCCGATGATCAAATTCGCCATATAACGGCCGCAACTATCTGTAGTTTCGTCTGCTGAAATCCAAATAATGCTATTGTTGAGTTCGGTCCGTATTTCTTGCAGAACATGTTGGTAAATTATAGGTATGTAATTTTTACGTAATGTTGATTCATCCGGTATATTTTGATTCAAACAATATTTTCCAAGAAAACGTTTGAAGGTAGGATTAGAAAGTTTGTGAACCGGGATATTGCTTGCAAGCAACGCTTCACACAAATCCATACAAAACTCATTTTTTTGTTTACCTTTAGACGAAGAATCATCCCTGCTTGCCCCTGTTAGAAGTTGTTGTCGCGGACCTTTCTTGTTCGACGCTGCGATGTGAAGACTTGTCTTGACATGCTGCATTAATTGAAATTTCTTGACACACGAAACGGTTTTCTCGCAAATTCGACAATATAAAATATTTCCGTCGTATGTAAATATTCCAGGATATTCTACTATCCACGACGACACACTTTGTGAAGGCATTGCACTATCGAAACCTAACTGTTCACGAAAAAAGTAAAACAATGTCAGCTCGCACAATCCGCACTGCGCTCCGTGCTGTGTATAGAAATTATGTCAAGCGGCAATTTCACTTGTTTCTACAAAAGTGGTGGAGGCACGTGGGTAGCGCGTCACAGTGTTATCTTCCTAGTTGAAAATATGCTACATTAATGGATTTTCAACAAAATATGCTAAAACCGCTAAAACCGTTAAAATATGCAAATGCATATGCAGTTATGCACTTGCATAAAATCCGGTCTCTATAAATAACTAACAGGCAGTGTAACATAAAAAAAACAAGGAACGTGACGTAGGGAGCTATGCTAGTTGAGTGTGTCCGTCTATGCCACAGAGATGTACATTAAGCGGTTAAATGTAGCAAACGAACTTTAGTGATTTTTCTGGTAATTTTGGGCTTTACAAGATCCATGAAGTGTATATTACATGTTACAATGTTAAGAAAAACCTCTCCAAATCTTTATTCGTTAAGGTTACTTATTCACACCCGAATATGAATAAGTAATAAAGTAGGTGATAACTCATTGAGAATTGTACGAAACTTTCCTACCGAATTTTCCTCTGACTCATAACATTTAAAAAATTCATTGGGATTGCAGGTGATTTGGAATTCACTTTCAGGTAAATTAGCAATGATCCTATGTTATGAGGTTACGAAAACTAGGGGAGAGAAATGGTTTTTGGCTTACGGATTCGTTTTCCGAAAATTTTGGTTGGAAGTGGTATTCGTCATAAATCTTCGAAAAACTTGCCCCACTTTATATTTTAAATGCAGTATGGTATTACTATTCGGTTCCGAATTTCAAATTCTTCAAACATTTAGTCTTTTTGGATTCGTTTCTTGCTGTAGATTATAAATTTGTTTGATATCCAGCAGTTCCGAGAAGTTCGGGATTTTTCGAGAGCTGTACAAAAAATAATATGAAATGCTCCAAAATTTGAAATCTCATCGAACGCAATTTTTGTTGAAAACTGTCACTGTGACTTATTAATTAATTTTTGTTTATACGATGTGGCCAAATCCTAGGGGACAACCCTTTGATGCGTTAGCATGGTTTTGCTCGGAAGGGAATTAGGGTAAGGGAAGTGAGGAAGCGTGAGTCTTGTTTTTAGCATTGCTGCGAGCTAGATAACAGCCGAGAGACGGAGTGGATTATTTTAATTTCTTAATAAAAGCTCACGGGGTCATCTGGTTTCGAACCCGGGACCAATGGATTGTTAGTCGTGCCGCTTAACGAATTGATCCAACTCCGCCTCCGAATTATTACTAACTGTAATAACTTAACTAGTGTAACTTAACAAACAATTTATTGTGCCCTTTTTCCTAACAACAAAAATTTACAACTAAAGACAATGACAGCTCTACTTTCTTCCTCCAACAATTTCCTGGGGCGAGTTGAGAGCTACTCGGAGTAGTTCCCAATTGGCCATCGAAGACAGAACCGTGAGTCCGAAACAGCTCCGAATCATCATCGAACGCGTTATAGCGGTCTAGAGCACTCCAAATCGAGTCAACTAACAAACGTATTATAAATTAACATTGTTGTTGTGCATGTCTGTGATTTTTTAACCAAGCTGAGTACTAAAATCTGAAGAAGAGAAATAGAAAAATTTGGATTTAGAAAAAATACCGAAAATTTATTACTTTATTAACAATGTTAAAGGAATTACTTTTTAGGTAAGAAAATTTATTTCAGTAAAATATCAGAAATTGGAATTCGTCCTTATCTTGGTCAAATGAAGATAAACGATATTGAGTTCCAATGTATACATTAAGGCTGCCTTAAGTCTTAAATGTATGTATAACGAGGTTAAAAATTTCAAACATGGATTTTCAGATTTATGTTTTATGTTGAATGTTTTGAAAACGTCTAAAGCGTTTGTATAAAGATTTTATTACAATTTTAGTACAGTCAATCTGGCAAAAACGGCTGCAAATAACTCCAAAGTGATGAAACTTGGTGAGTCGTTAAAGAATGATGAAAGAAAGCTTACCTGGCGATGGCCACCTGCTACCTGTTCAAATACTCAAAAAAAAACTCTAAAAAACTCAAAAAAATATTTTGAAATGCATTTTTCATTAGAGGGCATCGTTATCTACAATTAATGTCCTTGGTTCTATGTCGTACAACAAAAAATGTGCGCAGTAGGTGGCGCTAAAGTGCCAAAAAAAGTTTTTTTTCCACTTTTTTGTCCTGAAATTTTCATTTTTCAGTTACGATTCAAATGGAAAAATTGTTCCTTTTAATTTTATAAACAACTTTTATTTCAACATTTTTTTCATACAACTTACCGTTTCAAAGTTATAGTGTAATACATATAGCGCTGTGTGAACAGCGCAGTGATGCTAACGGTAAGTTTCTCGGTCCTATTGTGACTTTCTCCGGCAGCGTGGCATAGTTTTAACAAAAGGGCCGATTCAGTCAGCTGCCCTATTCTTTAAGAAACGCACATTTTTCCATAAAGGTCTAATATTGATACTAATTTTCAGTAGTTATATGTTATAAACAATATAGATTATTACTTCTTGATTAAAAGAATAAAAATATATCTGTTATCTGCTCCGTGGCTGTCCTCATACTTTGTGAAAGCGTAATAGTGGAATTTTCACTTTAACAAGCTGCAGCCTCGAGAGAGAGGCCCCTTAATGCACTTCTTTGTTAACCCTATATTCTAAGGTTGACAGTGAGCAAATCCGCGAAACAGAATGTCGTAAATTGAAACAAATTCTGCCTTATTTTGGAATATACCCTAATAGCACAAAATGTCACAGAAACATTCCAAAAATTATTTAAAGAAACTTCTCCAAGATATACATTCTTATATCTGAAACCAGAAACCTTCCCAAACCATTTACGAGACTGATGTTGGTGCGTTTTTCGGAAATATTTTGTGCTATTATTAGGGAAGGTTAGGCGAAACAGAGAGAGAATGCGTTTCGTATTTTCTTACGAAATTGTCGCGCTGGCAAATCCGCGACACTCTTTTACTTTTGGCGTATAAATGTACTTTCAAAAAGAATGTTCCATGCTCAAATTATTTTTGAAAAAATTATAAGTTTCGCTCGCTTAAATAAGCAACATTTGTAAAACACCCATTGTTGCTTTGTAAAGATTTGAAAGCTGTAAAGGCTGTGTTCAATTATTTATTAAATTGGTTTATTAATGATCCTATGTTTTTATATGGAAGCAGTTTTAGTTATTTGTATATAAATATGGAATTAATCCTTCTAACTCAGAAGGCGTACTTCTTAGGCAGAAGCCTAGAATCAATTGACCTATTCGCCAGAATATAACAATATATTGAGGCAAATAAGGCTCCCACACCAGCATGCAAAAAAAACATTAGTAATCAAAAATCCAAAACACGTCCACACAAACAATCAGGGGTGCACAGACAACAGAGATCGTTTCAGCAAATCCTTAGTAAGTCAGGTCAAAATGTAATTTCAAAATGTTGAAATATATTGAAATGTCAAAATAAATTGAATCGATCTATTCGATCTATTGATATCGATCTTTTTAAGTCGATTAATCGATCTATAAAATCAGAAGAAATTTACACATCAATCCCTACTGAATCGATTTTCTCAGTTCGATCTCCATCCCTATTTGAGACTTCAAACCAGGGTGGCCAAATTGGAGATTTTTCATCAATCCTGGCGACAATAATTATGAAACTGGCGATGGCGACTTGTTTGGCGATTTTTCTTGAAAGAAAATTTGCCTTTCAAAAATTAGTCAAATATTCCACCTCAAATTAAAATACCTAAAAAATATTTTCTAAAGTTTTACAAATGTAATATAAATCATTTTAGCAGGGTTTTCTGAAAAATTTAGCTAATTTAAGTCAAAGTTGCCGCAATTGCAAGTGATACTAGAAGTGACAGTATTGTCGGCTTTTTCGCAGTTTAAATCTATGATTTTTGATAACTGTTAGGAGAAATAATGGAAAATGGTTTATCAAAAGTGAGAGCTCCTATTTAAGCAAAAAGTCGTATATTTTAAGGAAACCTACCAACATGTACCAGAGAAGAACTCGAAAGTATCTGTAATAGATACGGAACAATTCTTGGCTCTTTGGAGCAAAACGTTTCGGATTTGTACAATTTGAAACAGAAGCGATTGCTAATAAGGCAGCTCAAGCACACTTAACTGGACTTTTGAATATGTATAGATTCGTTAGTTTCTTTTCACCTTTTATAGAGAATATGCCGAATATATAGGCCAGCGTCTGAAAAGGTTACATTTAAAAGTTGATTTATTTTTCCCAAATGAAGAGGTACCAATTAAGAAAGTTTTCGTAAATATTTCAGTATCGAAATATCACAGTAAACATATTTTAAGGACAACCAGCGGAATACCGAAATATGTCAGTGGGTGATGCCATTAACTTAATAGCGAATGATTTTTAAATCAAATTGCGCGCAGAGAGGCAGCAATTATTGTCGACAGCTTTGCCAATCATTCCTCCAACTAGCTCAGTTGCAAGGCGTGAGCTTAGAATAAAGAACTAGAGGAAGCGCTGTAACTCGATTTTAGTGAAGCAAATTTTTTTTGTAGTAGAATTTCGAGCGATGTAGTGGTAGCAACAATACAGGCATAAATTAAGTCAGATTTAAAGTGGGGCCAAAAGTAAATTTAAAATCTTGAGAATTCGTTAAGGAATAATTTAATTTTATCTTCTCTGAATAAAATATTTAAGCTGCATATTAATGTTGACCTTATATTATAGGTCAAGCGAATCATACTCCTAAAAATTTTGTTTCACGCCTTCCTGGTGCCAACGACCCAAAACATTAAAATCAGTTTTCACGTTAACCTCACAAATATTCTTACGAAACTTTTGCTTTTACCCATAAATTGGGGTTTTCATTGAACTTCGCATGTTTATAGAATGAATTTAGAAGTAATTCCAGTTATGTATTTACAGGAAAAACGACTTCCCATCATCTTATTTCTACTTATTTGCGCACGAAAAACCCGAACATGTCAAGCTGATTAATTTAAACAAATGCTGGGTGTTAAGGCAAAGTCGGTTAACAAAAAGATCACAAAATAGTCTAATAACTTTATTGGAATGATTACATGAAGATTTAAAAGAAGCTACTTTAACAAATTTAACAAAATTTAACTTAATTCACTCGAGGAAACATTTTCACGCACAACAGTAAACAACATTTGAGAGTACGAAATATATTTGTCCCATTTTCTTATATGATTTCGTCTCTGTTTGTCAAAGACCCTAGCTGATTTTAAATTCCTCGAGCAGCTTCACTCACGGAGAGGAATTTTACACGGTACAGCGTTTCCTCTAGTTCTTTATTCTAAGGGCGTGAGTTACAGTTGACGGGCTGAGAGTAAAAGTGACCTATTTATAAGGTTCGGGCAAAAGTGGCTTAGAAAATGTTCCGTGCAAAAACGAATCGCGTGAGATTCCGGGCAAAAACGAATCGTAGAAAATTTCCAGGCAAAAACGAATCGTAGAAAATTTCCGGGCAAAAACGACTTAACTACTTAACTGCATTAACTTTGCATTACTTTTTGTAGTTAAATCGTTTTTGCCCGGAAATTTTCTACGATTACTTTTTGCCCAGAATCTCACGCGATTCGTTTTTGCGCGGAATATTTTCTAAGCCACTTTTGCCCGAATCTTATAAATAGGTCACTTTTACTCTCAGCCGGTCAGTTAAAGGCTGAGTTAGGAGACGCAGCTGACCTTCCAGTTCCGCAACAGAAAATTGTCCAACCTGAGCCAGAGATCGAGTTGCAGAAGAAAATTCTAAGCATCCTCAATAAGTCATCTATAACGAAGTCAAAATCCGATTTATTGTACCCAAATGTATTATACAATCCCTGCAAAACGATTCAAACACAATTGAACTTCTAAAAGATAATAAGGTGCAACGAGCGTTGGATTCACTGATAAAAACAGCGTTAGTATCAACAATGCAAATCACTTTAACTTTATGTAGACAATGAAATACAGTTTATTGGAAGTCTTTAATTGTTTTGCGGTTTTCCCGAAACTATTTGATATTTGGCCCGAAGATAGGAATTCGTAGCAGAATAACAGCCGAGTAGTTAAATTTTGATGTTTGAGTCTAATTTTCATTGGGGTGAAATGGGAATCAAATGAAATTGTTTTTAATGTCATCGAGTGGGGTGAAAGATTGTAAAAACGAGTTCAAAAATATAAATGTCCTAGCAAAAGTCATTATTAGTGGCTTAAGCAACATTCTGGTAACGATTGCTGGACTAAAAACCAACGAAACTTGGGGTATGTACTTAAAGAAATTACTCGTACTGTAACACAGTATATTACATACCCAATAAAAAAACAATTTATTGTAATATTATCGCGATAAGCTAAATGAAGTGACTATTTGCACTTACGTGTACTTCCGTGTCTACACGTATTCGCCACCTTGATTTCCACTTTGTTATTTTGGCGATAATCATGGCCACAAAAAAGTAATAGATTGGAGATTTTGGCGACTTTTTAGTGTACATTTGGCGATACTGTCTGTGTAATGTCTGGCGACCCTGCTTCAAACAATTCAAGCGTTCTGCATTCATATAATTTTCTTTTAACATTTTTCAAGGATTTTTTTTACTTTATTTAGTCTAACCGTTTATGTGCATATCACAATTAATGTTTTTTTTTGTGATGTAGTCAACGTTTAGCGGAAATTTAAAATCACAGAGAGACCGAGGGTCGAATCCTGGAAGAATGGCGCGGTGACCGTACCACTTAATCAATTCGCGCAACTCCGTCTCTTGGCTTGGTATCATGTACGTACACCATACTAATAATAACTTTACTTAATTTTTGGGACGAAACTTTATACAAATTCCGTTTTTCTTTCCTCAATGTTTTGAATTACATTAGCGAAATTAAAGTGATTTACATACTATTTATTATTTACTTTGAATAGTAACTGAGCCAAAAATAGCTTTAGTTTGCTAAAGTGACGAGGAAATATACCTTTTATATCCTCTGATAATACAATGTGAATATACTAGCACATTTTAATCATAAAGATATTATACGACTCAAACATACCAATATAGGTTTTTAAGGCAAACCAAAAATATACATTAGTAATCAACTATTTATAAAAATATGCCGATAAAGAATAACATATTTTTTTTCTTATTATGTAAAAGACAAATATACCTACATATATAAATAATTAAGATAATTTAAGAAACTACTAATATGTGAAAGTGAATTTTGAGAGCGCATTTTGATTTTCAAAGAAATTGGAATATTTTTGTATTCTACAAATTTTACAAAAAAAAAATGTTTTATTCCATATTTCTAAAGGAATATTTTTTCAAAATTTTAATAGAAATGATACCAGCGACGTTTTAGTTTTTGATGAATATTCCAGAAACAACAGAGAAAATGGCAGTCGTTCGAAATCCACTTTAAATTGTTGCTCCACGTGCAATCGTTGTGTCGAATAGAGTCAAGTTTTTCAACCGCCCCATGTACCACGAGGGGTTACGGGAACTAGAGAGAGATGAAGACTTTAGCGTAAGCATTTCAATCACTAAAAATATTATTTTATTTTTAGCAATACATATAATAATGGATTTTTTCGTATTTCAGTCAAATTTTTCCTAATCAAGAAATACAGAAAATTTTAATAACCCTCCTGTGGGGGAGGGGGGGGGGGGGGTTTGAATGAGATGTTATTTTATAAAAACTCTACCAAAATATAGGCTTCACCCCTAACCCCCTCCCCCCCCCCCCCACCACAAACTTGCTGCAAAGTTTCTTCATAATAACAACGAGGAAACGTACTCTATGAAGAACTATATAAAGACTTAAGTGCGATCCTTGAGGATTACACGACCAACTTCTCAGTATGATGAAAATTCAATATTATGACTGAATATGAATAATAATAACTCAAATGAGTAAGCATTTTAATCACCAAAAATATTAATTTATCTACAGTGAAAACTCTATAATTGGGACCCCGAAAGGACCGGACTTTTAAAAAAATTTATTTGCGTTCTAGAATTTTTTTTCTACGAAGCAGCTTTGCAACTGCTCAATTTTTCTGCTACTTCAGGTAGATCATTTCGTAGGCCAAATTTCGAATGGGCAATCAACTGCCGTAGTGCATGTTCCAGCGAAATATTTAACTCTGGTTCTAGTTATGGATCAGGGGAATCTTCCCTCGAGTTATTACCATTGACGTTCTCAATCTTAGCATTTTCTTGATTATCAAAAACTTGAAAAAAATCTGCCTCACAATTTTTAGATAACGAAACACACGTTGTAAGTTGCTCATCTATATCTGCCTTCGAAATTTCTTCTAGTGTAATGTCTTGGTGTGTATGAAGCAAATCATCTATAACTTTAGCTTGATATTTGATAAAATGCAGTCTGTTTGTAGAATATGACAGGGCGAATTGCCAAAAAATAAGAGAAATTTTTAATTTTGTTTTTTCAATGCCTTGTCAAAAGTTTCAAGCGACCAAGCCTTGGAATTATTTCGCCAAGTGATATTAAGGTGATTTTCAACATTTATGTTTGTAAAAGCGCGGTTCTGCCGCTTTTCCAATCACCTGAAGTTTTTCTATCCAGAAGCACTGCACAGAAGAGCAACAGTTAATCTTTCTTTAGATTAGTTTCTGCTAATACATTTTTAATTTTTTAATAACAATAATTTGGATGGTGTTGCCCTGAAAAATAGTCCCTTCCCATCTAAATTGTAGATGTTTTCGGGGGTGTAGCCTGCGCAAAGTTTTTCAATTGAAGCCTTGAAAGATGCACTGCATATCTACATCTGCCCCTTTTTCCCCTCAGAATATATTATGACTATTTATGACGCGCTTTAAATTTTTCAAGCCACCCATTTGACGCTTGAAAATTATTAAGATTTAACTTTTCAGCAACTTTCAAAGCTTTCGCTTGAAGAATAGGACCGGCAACAGGAACATTTTTCGCACGAGCTAGAGAGAACCATTGAAATACACGACAATCCAAGTTTGTTGCTCTGCCAAATAATTTTAAACGTTTTCTAACCATAGGGCAATACTTTTCCAACCGTTGCTTAATATCTTCCTTTGATTTAAGAATACGCCGGACCTGACTTTTGCTTATTTCAAACTTTTTTGCTAGTTTCCGCACGCTTTTTTTATACGACGGGGACAACCCTTTGATGCGTTAGTGCTGCATTACACGAGAGGGATTTTACCCTATGAGTGACGAAAACCTGTTTTTTCTTGGTGAGAGAAGTAAGGTAGAAAGAGGGTCATCTGTGAATGTCAATCACGAATCGTAGGGGTTTTGTTTGAGTGTTTCCTGATTTGCTTTTGTCCATTTTCGTAACTTCCTCATTAGGGTTCGACAAATTTTTGGCGTCAGGTTGATAGTATTGCTTGAGCCGGCGAATACAAATTTAACCCTGCAAAACACTTATGAACCGGTTTTATAACGTCAATCAAAGCCCCTTTCCTAGCAACACTCCGAGGGTTTTTCTACTTTTGCACAGAAGAGAATTGCCGTGAGTCATGGGGTAAAATCACTCTCGTTTAATTTGGGACTTAGCATGGTTTTGGTCGGAAGGGAATTAGGGTAAGGGATGTGAGGAAAAATTGAGTCTTGTTTTTGCATTGCTGCGAGCTAGACAACATCCCAGAGACGGAGTGGGTTATTTTAATTTCTTAATAAAAGCTAACGGCGAGACCTGTTATCGAACCCCGGACCCATGGCATGGTCCTGAATTACACGAGAGGGATTTTACCCCATAACTCACGGCAATTCTCTTCTGTGCAAAAGTAGAAAAACCCTCGGAGTGTTGCTACGAAAGGGGCTTTCACTGACGTTAAAAAACCGGTTCATAAGAGTTTTGCAGGGTTGAAAATTTGTATTCACCGGCTCAAGCAATACTAAATCAACCTGACACCAAAAATTTTTCTAACCCTAATGAGGAAGTTACGAAAATGGACAAAAGCAAATCAGGAAAAACTCAAGCAAAACTTCTACGATTCGTGATTGACACTCACAGATGACCCTCTTGCTACCTCACTTCTCTCACCAAGAAAAAAACAGGTTTTCGTCACTCATGGGGTAAAATCCCTCTCGTGTAATTCACGACATGGTGGTCGGGCCGCTCAACGAATTGATACAGCTCTCGCTCCTCATAACTTTAACGACCTCTAATTTTTTGAAAAAGTCAGCTTCTTTATACTGTTTACTCATCCTTTGAACCAAAATTAAAACATATGCATTTAGTGTGTATAAATTTTCTTTAGATAAGCTTGTACATGACTGATAAAAATGTTGTGTAAGCAGATTTATATACCAACTGCACGACAGCGTAATTCGTAAATAACATAAAACTCAAAAAACAATTCTCTTTTTATCGCATTTAATTCCAATAAAATAACAAACAGCCAATCCACTTCAACTAGTAACACGTTTACGCGTATGTTTTTTTTTTATAAAAATATGTTTGCTTGCGAAAGACTATTCACTACGCCACGCAACGATATAGACTGGCTTATCCAAAGTTGAAAAATAAAATGATCACATGTTAATAAGCTTATAAGAGTGCTAGTTACAAAGCTCCGCGGCGATTAAGAATTTCAACTAAAAATATATGTGCAATGTGTCCCAATTAGCGAAGTCATAATTTTTGATATTTTGATATTTTTGTGACACTAAGTTCCATTTGAGAGGTGCGTCCCAATTTAAGAGGTCCTAGGTAGCTATAAAAATGATGGAATTTACTGCCTTAATTGAGAGCTGTCCCGATTATCGAGGATATTTTATAGGAAAATTCCAAGGGTGGGTCCCTTTTGGAAGGTTGTCCCGATCACCGAGTGTCCCAATTAGGAGGTTTTACTATACTATATATCAATAAATATAATAAAAAGTCGATATTATATCGATTCATCCCCTTATTCCTTCTTGATATTGATTATTTATTGTTTTATTACTATTTTTTAATAATATAAAAAAGTAAGAGATATTATTTGATAAAAAAAAGCATAGGCTTCTCCCCTAGACCCTTCCCCAAACTTGGTGCGACATATATCTCATAGTAGCAATGAGGGTACATATTATATAAACAAAAAAAAACCATCCAAATCGGTTCACGCATTATGAAGTTAAGTTTCGCCCAACTACCCCACCACCACCTCACTCTACCAAAGTTCGAAAGTTGATTTTCGATTTTTCAATTGCAAAGATATTTTGACTTAAATAGTAGTAGTACTACACAGTCTGTCTCAAAGTAAACAGGACTTTGTCAATGGGGACGTTTCTGGTGGCGCCACCTATATAGTCGTTCGAAAGGTAAATCCTTTTCAGACTTCCAGCCCAAATTTCATGACATTTGGTTCACTGGAAGCGGAGTTATAGCGTCTCAAATGTCAGTATGATTTTTGTCATCGATTTTGAGCATCGAACAGAAAACCAATATTAAGTTTTGTTTCAAACATTGCAAGGATATCGTTAAAGAGGCCAAAAAGGACGAAAACTTCCTTTAAAATATTCTTACTGGTGACGAAACGTGGTGTTTCCAATACGATCCGGAAACAAAGCGTCAAAGTTCTGAATGGAGACCAAAAAACGAGCCGGCAACCAAAAAATCTCGTTTTGAGAACTCAGAAGTAAAGACAATGCTCATTTGTTTTAACGATTCAAAAGGTATTGTTCATCATGAGTTCGTTCCACCGCGCACAACGGTTAATACGCCATTTTATCTTGCTGTTTTGAGGCGGTTAATGTATCGTATTCGTCGTATTCGGCCAGAATATCGTGAGGAAGGGAGTTGGCGTTTGTTGCACGTTAATGCGCCGTCTCATCGATTGACACTCATCACTGGTTTTTTGACCAAAAATCGCATTTTAACGATCAACCATTCCCCTTATTCGCCAGATCTGCCTCCCTGCGACTTTTATCTGTTCGGAAAACTTCATTTGGCGTATACAAAATTTTCAACTTTTTCTCAATAAATGTTTCTTTCAAATGACGCCAAAATTAAATCGAGTTTATTTATATTTCTCTCAATCTTAAACAGGTAGGTTAGGGTTAATCTTAATTACCTAAATATTCTGGAATCATTGCCAGTTGAAAAAGTTTTCTGCTTTTATTGACTTTGTACTGAATTTCCCAAGAATAACCAATTGTGTCTAATTTTTAAACTCATACTCAGTGTCGGTTTTAGCACTACCAGCGTCCTGGGCGAGATTTCTACGGCGCCCCCTATCTGCCATTGAAACCCATATGAAAAAAGGCAAGGGATATAATGAAATAACCATTTATTAAAAAAACTAGTAAAATTTTACTTTTCTAGCCTTTCTATCGGCAAACTCTTTTATTAAGACATCAAAGTCTATGTTTTCCTAAATTTCATTTTCGATTGACAAAGTTGCTAAGTTTGTCAATCTAGATTGAAATATTGTCGATCGCAAATAGGTTTTTATCAGGTTAAGCTTAGAAAAACTCCTTTCCCCACTAGTCACAGTTACATGTATAGTGATCAATATTCGCAATGCCATCCATACATTTGGATACAGCTCTTTGATAAAATTTAAAATAAAGACAGGAGTAACCACATTCTCTGATCAGGCAAAAAAGATTTTAGACTTATGAGTTCATTGCACAACATACAACCATCTATATCTGATTTAGAGTCTACCTTTAATTTCAATTGGAGATCACTTCAGAGTTTGAGGAGGTCTGATTTTTCCGGAATCTTTTTTATATTGTACAAAAAAGACCGTATTCCGAGTATTCATTTAACTGTTCTAATCTTTTATTGAGTGGATTTTTGGTAGTATCCAAACGACAGTTGAAAAACGCAACTTCAAATTTCTTTACTGGAGAAGTTATATGCTCATCGCGAGCAGTTTCACCAGCTTGGCGTTTAACACGTCGAATTCTTGTTGTCGCTCTAAACACAGGTTACATTTCTAGTTCTTCAGCCAACTCTCCTTCGCAGTTAAAATGGCGTTTTTGAAGCCTGTATTTCTATATTCTTTCAAGAAAGCGCAGCATTTGTTTAACATTTCTGTGCATTTACCGACATCCATGTCTATTGATTGTAGAGATTTACTGACGACATTTATTTGTAAAAGAATATCATACCAAAGAACCAATGAAACTAAGAAGCTGAAATCTTTTAACTGTTCGGCTAGAGTAGTAGCGTCATGAGAGACTTGAACATCAGTTTTTTGAGTTTCAATAGCCAAAGTAATTAAAGCGTCATGAATGGCACTAATTTGATAACGGACTGCTTTAACACTGCTTAATCTTGATCTCCAACGTATATAATCCCAAGTGATCGGTTAGAATTTTCCATCGATGAACAGAAGCTTAAAACAATATGAACAACCTCTGAAGTACCCCGAACAAAGTGACTGATTTTACGGACGACTTAGCGCCATCGCATAGTACAAGATTGTAGCTATGATAGCCACACGGTACATAAATAGCTAAGGGATTTAGGTCCAGAACTTTCCTTTGAACCCCAATATATTTTTCCTTTCATATTCGCCCCGTTGTCATAACCCTGGCCCCAATTGTTCAATTCCAGTCCGTGTTTATTTAAAACATTATTAATAACTTCATTCAGTCTTTCACCAGTACTCATTTACAGGTGTAAATTCTATAAAATGCTCTTTTATTGATATTTTATCATCACTTGATGATAAGTCAATAAATCGTATTGTCAGTGAAAGTTGTTCTACATGACTAATGTCCGGGGTGCAGTCAACTATAACTGAATAGTATTTTGATATCTTTGCACGTGATATGATATCTGACTTCATTTTTTCACCCATCACCCATTATTTATTTCTGCTTTAGTTTGAATTTTTATTTTATTTTTACATTATTATTTTCTTATTATTTGAATTGTTTATTTTTTCATTTATTTTTTGCTTTGAATAGTTTTTTAGTTTGCGATTTGAATTTTTTAATAAAATATATATTTACGAAGCTCCAATTGTTATCATTCCTGACCCGGCAACCCCCTCTTTTTTCGCTTAAGCCAGTAAGGGCTTAAACAGCTGCCATCATAACATGATTTTGTAGGGTAGATTTAGGGTATTTACTAGTAAGTAGGACTCGCTCAATGAACAAGCAGACATAAAGGGGCGCCCCTTCAAATCTGGCGCCCTGGGCGGTCGCTCAACCGCGCCCTACCCTAACGCCGCTACTGCTCATACTATAATAGAAGGAACAAAAGGCCTAGTGGATTGTGGACTGCTAGTATATGCCAAGCTAGATTTTCTAAACATAAGGCTCCTAATAGTTTTAATAATAACATTATTTGATCTCTTGTTTAATTCGATTTCAATTGTCTGCGGAATATCATTTCTATTAAACTTTTGAGCTACGCTTTAAAATAAGAGGAATTACTAAAGGTAAATTATAGTTGATAAGGAAGCCAAAACAGAACACCAATTAACTGTAAGGAGTACGTGGTAATCAACTTTAAGAATTACGGTAAAACCTAAAATTGTATCTTATTGAAGTAATTATATAGGTATTAAGCCTAACTTATCTTAAATATTTACAAATTAATATTTGCTAAAAATAAACTTTTTTATAAATTTAAATATTTTCAACAAGACTTTTTTGTACAGAAAGGAAGTAATGAAGAATTTATTCCGGCAAAAGAAGATAAATTGTCTATATAATGTAATGGAACAATGAATGAATTCCTATAAAATGGATCCTTCGTCTAAGGGTTTGAAAAAACCTGTTATAGTAATTAAGCATTTAGATTTTTTATGATATCAATCCTCACACTAATGGTAACTAAGATTTCATGACCTTAAATGTAAGAATGTTTTGCAACTTGACTAGGGTATTCTCGTGTATTTTGAAATTGATATGATATGTATATATTTTTTTCCATTATTGTGGCTGTAAGCATTTTTAGGTAAAACCAAAATTGCTTCTGTTTTTAGAAGCTCTACAACGTAATTTTAAATCATCTGAAAATTTTAAAATTGTGAAATTTCAAAAGAGAAATATTTAATAAAAGGAACTTCTTTTTCTTAAGTTATTGTAATTATTTTAATGATTGGTTGAGCAGTATTGACTGTCCCATTTGCCCCATATACGTTCTTTAAAAAGAGTCATCACTAATAACCATGCAAATATGCACTTTTATACGAAACTGGAGGTTGATGTTTTCTACAAAATTTTATATTTCGCTTTCAGTGCAAGTGCGGTTTGCAAAAGGTTTTTGTTTTGAAAGGTAAGTTTTTTTATTAATAATATTTGCACTTTTAAGAAAATCAAGTGTGTTTTTTTTTTCCAAAGACACAAGGAGACCCGATTTCCTCTGGTAGTGTGAGATTTTTACTCACTAAAAACACCCCTCTAGGGATTTGCCGAAACAGACCCCCTTTTCGTCCCTACACCTTGTGATCTCTGCGAGAGAGATCCGGACTAATCCAGTTTTCTTCCCTCACCTCGATTCCTCGGGTCAGCACAAGCATTTGCCTATAAATCAACTAGTGAGTTGGTGTAAAAACGAATTAAAGTTGAAAGCATTGAGTTGGATAAAAATAGTAAAAAGTTAAATTTAGAAATGTCTATAAATAATCCCAGTAAAAAAAATTTCGTGTAATACACGATGATTCGATGTGGAATTGCATCGAAACTTTATGTCCGAACGTAAGTTGAATATTGTATACCGATGTCCTAGGCGTTATGCATATTAATTTACGGGGAATTGTTACATCAACTCCAGGTGGAACATATGGAATATTTCCACGGAATTTCCATCTGACTGAATTTGCGTTGGTTAGTCGTCGAAAATATCTTTTCGATATCATTTTATCAAAATGTTTAAAACAACAAAATGCTCACAAGATAAATTCAAAACTATTTAAAATGTTTCCTAACTTTTATTAATGACAAAATAATTTTCACTTGGAGTGAAACAAAATTGCGTCCATTTTGAAATTTTCGAAAAGGGGAAATTTCAATTTCAATCGACTATCAACGGTGACAGATTTTCTGCTGCAAAGTAATTCGTACATGCGTTGATGTGCTTACAAATGTAAGCTAACTATTACCAAAACTAACAATAACAATATTCGTATTCCACTTCTGAAATGTAAGCCAACTATCAATTTGTCTATACAACAAAATTGGCACGAACCGATATCGAAGCTTGACTAGCCCGAATGCCACAAAAGTTCCAAAGTGAATAAAAAGCAAATAAAAAGTAAAAAGCATAACAAAAACCAAAAAGTAACCTCAACAAAGCTGACCCCTCACGTGATTACGCGATAGATGAAAATCAATGCAATTAAAAGCGGAATTAAAAAATCGCGACATCAACGTTATAGGTTCATTTAATCCATAATTAATACGATGAACAGGTAACCGAAGAAAGTCATGATTCCTCAGGGAGCGAGCTGGAACCGATATGCCAAAGCTACCCAAGAGAACAGAAGAATCAATGGACCCACGAATGTAGTCGAAAGCAAAAAGGATCCCGGCGTTACGGCACCTCTTTTCAAGTTTAAGTCTCTCAGCATAAGGAGGTAACATAAGGGAGTTATTCCAAGGAAGGCCTCGAAAGGCAAACCTAACGAACCTCCGTTGAACAGCTTCAATGCGATTGATATGTGACACATAGAGCGGTGACCAGACTGGAGAGGCATATTTTAGAATAGGCCGGACAAAAGTGCAATACAAGAGCTTTGTAATGTAAGGGTCATCAAATTCCCTTGACCACCTCTTCACGAAACCAAGAGTCATATTAGCCTTGTTGACTATGGCATCAAAATGATCCTGGAAAAAAATTGAGAATTGAGCCAAACACCCAGGTCCTTTGTCTTAATAACTCTTGTTAAAGGACAACCCTATATGGTAAATTTATATTGAATTGGAGAAATTTTTCGTGAGAAAGACATGGATGTACACTTGCTAATATTTAGGGGAAGGTCGTTAATGGAACACCAATTCTGAAAGGCGTCCAAGTCGGAATTTAAGAGTAGGCAATCGGCATTGTCGGACACAGTACGAAATATTTTAGCGTCATCGGCATAACAAAGAATATTTGAGTTAGACAGTATCGCAGATATATCATTGATATAAATTATAAATAACAATGGGCCAAGGTGGGAGCCCTGCGGAACACCGGAAGTGTTGAAAATCGCATCAGATAGAGCTCCACGAAAAGAAACCCTCTGAGTGCGTTCAGACAAGTACGAATGAATCCAATTTACAAAAACTCGCGGAAACCCAAGGAGAGAGAGATTGAGAATAAGAATTCTATGATTTATTCTATCGAAAGCCTTGCTGAAATCAGTAAAAATACAGTCAACTTGCTTACCACCTTCAATTGCAGAAATACAGAAGTTAGAAAATTCCACCTCTGCCATTCTTGCTTCTTCCATCCAGTGGTGTCCCATCAGCTTCCTTCTTCTGCCTGCCAATGCAGGGCACTGGCACACTATGTGTGCCGCCGTCTCCTGCTCCTCCAGGCACAGCCTGCAGGTATCATCCTTGAGAATGTTCATCTTCTTTAGATGACACCTGAAGTTATCATGTCCTGTTACTAGTGCCGTCAGCCATCTCAAGGTCCTACGATCCATATCCAGGACCTCCATCTATTCAGCATTTCTGGTCGCTACAATTGCTATCTTAGCCTGTCTGAACGAGTCCACGACGTTCCACCTAACGCAGTGAACGGCTCCGGACCTTGGAAACTCGAAGCAGCCCCTAGTTTTGCCAGTACTTCTGCTTTCTCATTTCCTTCGACCCCCGCGTGTCCTCGAAACCACGCCAGTGTCATCTCATTTGATGAAGTACCAGCGTTTAGTTGGCGGACACACTCCAATGACAGCGCTGAGTTGAACTCTGTACCATCGATACACCTGATTATCGAGTGCCACCACTTTCTTCTGGCCCCTCACTCGACTCTCTAGCATGTAACCAAGTGCATAGATCAGAGCCAGCATCTCTACCTGAAATACTAAGGTGTATGCCCCCAGGCAAAGATGGGTGCTCAAATTCAGGTCATCATTGAAGATACCTGCGCCCGGTCTCCCATCAATTCTGGATCCATCCGTGAATTTTGTTACGTCGATTAGACGGTTTTCAGGGAGGGACCCATCCCTCATAAGCGTTTCGTGGTGTCTATCAATTACCCTTACTTTGCTTATACCATCAACAGGCATTTCTAATTCCGGTATCTCATCTTTGACAAGTTCCAGTATTTTCCTATGCCCTCCGTTATCACGAGATCTGTACCAGTTTGCATCTCGATCCATGCGAAGGGCTGCTGATGCAGCAGTTCTCTTCACATATATGTCTAAAGGCAGCAGGCCCAGTATCGTACCTATCGCCATTGTCGGCGTGGTTCGAAAGGCCCCTGTTATCGTCACACACGCTAACCTCTGAACCTTACTCAATTGCCTTTTTACTGTGGGCTTTGAAGCGCTTGGCCACCAGCCCACAGAGGCATAGGATATAATCGGTATCACCATCATAGTGTAGATCCAGTATGCGGCCTTTGGCGAGATGACTCACCTCCGCCCACATTGATGTAGAGCCCTGTTCGCTCTTTGGATTTTCTCCTCAACATGCCAGGTAAGTCTTGAATCTAGGAATAACCCCAGATACTTGACCGAGCCCGAGCCCGTAAGTTCTTCTCCAAAGAGTTCTACTGGTCTAAAGTGTAGATCCTTTCTTTTCCTAGTGAAAATGATTAGATCAGACTTCTTTGCATTTATGAAGAGCCCCTGTCCCACACACTATTGCTCCACCACCCTCATAACTTTTCTTATGGTGTCTGCTACGGCGCGTATGACCCTTGCCATAATTGCTTTGTCATCGGCATACCCCACGTTATGTATGTCTTCTTCCTCAAGTCTACGAAGTAAAGAGTCAACAGTAATGTTCCACCCTGTGGACAACCTTTGTCTACCCTCCCTCGCAGTCTCGGTTCACCTCTCTGGATGTTTACTGCTCTTGTCTTTAACATATTGCCAAACCATCTCCTAACGGTAGGATTAGTTCCACGTTCAGCAAGAGCATCCTCCAGCCTTCCGAAGACAGTCATTCAGCTCCAAGTCTATGCCGAAATAATTCAAGCATATCTTTAATATTAGCCAAAACTTCCAATTCGATTAGGATTTTAGCGTATTTTTTAAAAATGTGCAGTTCCCGGAGTTTCTTTCAAAACATCTTTCGCTACTTTAAAAGTTAAGTTTTTTTTTCAATTGTTTAATTAACTCCAAGGGAGTCTGCAGTGTTGCGTCCCCTCTGCAGGACCCAGGGGTAATTAGGTCGCGAATGGCGTTTCTTCGGGCGCTTCTGTGGGAGTGGAGGTGGATTGTATGGTAGACCCCAACAGGTTGGCTGTACCCACGGTACCCACAACACAACAGTAGCAGCTTTGGGAAAATTACCTTTCGAAGGAACTGTGGCGGCTATGGAGGCTGGCTCGCTCCTTCTGGCTGAAATTGCTGTAGCAGTCCTGGAAGAGGGTGCCATTGGCAAAATAATAACTAGCACTTCCTCAGGTGCGGCGGTGCAGAGACTGGAGACTCTAACGAGTTGACTATCTCCGCGATACGCACACCAGTAGAAGATGCAAATCTGCCTTCCGAAGGGTTAGCTGTGGTTAATCCGGAGGGGGTTCCTTGTCCTGGCTCAGGACTAAAGCGTTACGGCCTGGAACCCTTCAATGCCGTAGGCAGAGAAGGGGTGAAGGTTGTAACTAACGCATGGACCAAGAAAGAACACTGGAGACGGTGGGAAAACATGGATTTATGCAGATCTGCCTTCCGTAGAGTTAGCTGTGGTTAATCCGGAGGGGGTTCCTTGTCCTGGCTCAGGACTAAAGCGTTACGGCCTGGAACCCTTCAATGTCGTAGAGAGTGAAGGGGTGATGGATGTAATTAACGCATGGACCAAGAAGGGACACTGGAGACGGTGGGAAAACATGGATTTATGCAGATAGGCTAGGATTCTAGCAGTGACCCAGGAAACCGAGGTTAGTGGCGACAGTGGGATAACTGGATACTCAGTTGCCCCCACTAAGGGAGACTGGGAGGGGACGAAAAGGGACCCGGTTATGCGGTCTGCTACAGCTAATCCCCAGAGAGGTGTTTTTAGTGAGTAAGAAATTCACACTACCGGAGTGCACGGGCTGTCTGGTGTCTTTTGGAAGATTTGCACCTCTCCCGCAAAAAAAAAAAAATCTCAAGTTGACGAAACTGGAACGATTTTTGTATCTCCTGGAAGCGTTTCGTTGATGAGTCATTTTTCATTCAATGCGCAATTTCCAGCCTGGAAAATTATCAAAATCCACAGTTAAGTTATTTTCAAAACAAAAAGTCATATTTGTTACAATATTGAACCCGTGCAGGCCATTTTTTTGTTAAAATGAAAATTTGAAGTTCTTTGATTCTTTGATTTATTGGCAATCTACTATATATGGATGTTGTTGCAAATTAATTTTCCATTCAACGCATTCACACCTGTGTAAACAATTCTTAGATATTTTATTTTCTTGAGGCGTCGATGCTAGTACCCCTGAATAGTGTAATACAAGATTTCGTTGTCACTTTTTTATTACCTCTGTCGCCAGTAGGGATTTTTCCTGATCATCGGTGACAATACCATAACAAGAGAAGCAGGGACAACAAACAATAATAATACAGTACAAAAACCAGAGAGCCAAGGATTCTATAAAATAATAAGTAAAACCATAATAAATAAAACTTGAGAAACGAGGAATAATGGAACGACGTCTTTCGAATTTAGACAGATCTCTACACAGCACATTTGATCTTCGCAGCAGGTGATTATGAGGCTCCAATTGAACGAGAACACTAATGGGGGACGATGTATGTATCGTCTTTCAAGTTGACGACTTCACCGGCTCTTTTCGAGATTATTTCTTCTCAGGACTACTGGCCTAGTAGGGTAGGTTTACTAACGGTACCCGTGACAGAGCAATAACTAATGCTCCAAAAAACTAAGTACGTTGTCCCTTTACTATCAGAATGTGAGGGGACTGAGAACTAAAACAAATCATCTATTTCAAGCATCCCTTGCATGCTGCTACGATATTATCATGTTGACTGAGACTTGGCTTCATCATGGTTTTTGTGATGCAGAGATTCTTCATAACTCCTATCAGATTTTTCGTAGGGACAGACATTCTGAATCTCTGTGTCGGAGTGGTGGAGTACTGGTTGCTTGCAAATCAGACTTTGACTACAGCTTAATTGATGTTCCTGCCTTATCTGACTCACTTACTATTGAACTCTTGGTTCTTAAACTTTCGCTGCCTAAGCTCAATATATATTTGCTCTGTTGCAATATTCCCCCTAACCTGATAAGCGTCGTTGATACCTAAGGGCGCAGTCTTTACG
Organism: Leptarthrus brevirostris; assembly: GCA_964036015.1. NCBI lineage: Eukaryota > Metazoa > Arthropoda > Insecta > Diptera > Asilidae > Leptarthrus > Leptarthrus brevirostris. The sequence continues at coordinate 21,475,052 of OZ038373.1, forward strand.
ATATACTAACCCTTAGTTTATGCTTCATCCATAATATGACGAACCCTGAAGATGAAATTCTTCTTCTTGGTGACTTTAATTTACCCAATGTTCTATGGGTACCTAACTGTGATGACGATGACTTCCTTCCCTCATGTTATCCCACATCTGTGGTCTCTAAATTTCTTGACACCATCGCTTCCTCTGGTTTGCACCAAATGAGTGATGTAAAGAACTCTATGGGAAGGCAGTTGGATCTTGTGTTTTCTTCTGATTCAACTAACACTATAGTTGAATTGGCTTCTGATCAGTTATTTGCTATTGATAGTTTTCATCCGCCCATCTTTGTTTCCTTCTGTTACGATGGTTTTAGTATTGCGGATCCCAATCTCGAACACCCTGCTTATGACTTTAGGAGATCGAACTTCTCTGAGATAACGTCTAATCTCCTTTCAGTCGATTTTTCGGCATTACTGAATAATAATGATATTGACGTCTGCGCCTCATTATTTTATAACAAGATTTATGATTTGTTTAACTCCCTTGTTCCATTAAAACGGAAGGTCTACATGCTCCTTTCTCCCGTGGTATAATTCCGAACTTCGCAGTCTTAGGAACAGGAAGAACAAACTCTGGAAAAATTACTTGCGTTGTAATAGCGCAATAGCATATTCTGACTTTGTGATTTGTTATGAAAGTTTTAAGGCACTATCCTCGTCGCTCTATAAGGAATACCTTGTTAGTGTTCTTGATGATATGCATTATAGCCCTCGCAATTTCTTTAAATTCGTTAATATGAAAAGGAAATCGAACAACTATCCATCTACGATAGTTATGAGGGTATGGGGATGGTATGAGGGGTCTTCTAGTAATAACATGTCCGACATAGCAAACAATTTTGCTTCATACTATGAGAGTGCCTTTTCTTCGGATAACTTTAAATCGATTTTTTGCCGTTTATATCACGGAAAAAATCAATGAACTTAAATCGGACGTTTCCTCTGGTCCTGACGGCATCCCTCCTTCAGCCTTCGTCAAGTCCTGTTCCGATGCCCTTCTTACTCCATTAGCGATTCTCTTCAATAGGTCCCTTCAAGTGGAAGTGCTCTTTTATAGTCCCTGTTCATAAAAAAGGCCATAAGAATATTATAACCAATTATAGAGCTATCGCAAAGTTATCTTGCATACCTAAATTGTTTGAATCAATAGTGTGGGTACTTTCATTACTGCATGTTTGCGCATATTTGCTTTTGCATAAAGTTCATTAAAGCAAGAAATCAAAACATGCGTTTGCACAAGGTTCATAAATTCAAACGTGCGAAGCAAATGAGCGCAAGTTCTGCATACATTTTTAACTGCGTGCGGCTCTTATGTTTAAGAAGAAGAATGAAATTTTAGGAAAGCCAACGCCGGTTCTGCTTTTATTTACTAGTATTTAGTTCATATTAAAATGGGTACTGTAATTTAACTAATTGTAGAAATAATTAATACCATTTGTAATTATGACCAAAGAAGTTCACTAATGCATGCATGCATACAGGCGCAAAATGGCTTGTTGCAAATGTCACGAAAGCAAATTTCTTGCATTAACGAAAGCACCCGGTATTCGCAGCTTATGGAGCGTTGTATTGGCTTGATCTCTCCCAATCAGCACGGGTTTTTGCCCGGTAGATCAACGACTACTAACTTACTTAAATTTACCTCCCACATTATTTCTGGAGGTATGTAAACTGACCACATATACACGAATTTCAGTAAAGCCTTTGATAAACTCCCTCACTCCTTAGTTATATTTAAACTCGGGAGGCTGGGTTTCCCCCTGTTCTTCTCGACTGGGTTTCATCCTATCTAAGAGACAGGTGTTATCTTGTGTCGCTCCGCGGCTCTACCTCTAGAATCTTCAAGGCTTCATCTGGTGTACCAGAAGGCAGTCATCTTGGTCCTCTACTATTCGTTCTTGCCATTGACGATATTGTCCGTCTGATCTACTCTAATGTGCTAATCTACGCTGATGAAATGAAGATCTTCTCTTATATTAAGGATGGTGGTGACGCCGCCCTTATTCAAAAGGACTTAGATACGTTTCTGGCGTGATACGAGCATAACGGCTTACACCTCAATTTTGAGAAATGCGAAGCTATGACTTTCTTCACGAGTCCTAATCCTCAAGTTTATGATTACAACTTTGCGAGGAATGGTCTCTTGACTTTACCCTGCATATTAACTATATCGAAGACCGCCTTTGTTGCATGTTGAACCATCCAGATCAAATTATGGCATGCATGAACCAATTAATCGTTTATGTAGGGCTGTTAATTCTTGTCCTATTTTTTTTTTATTTAACTCTTAGTAAGGTGTGAAGAAAGCGTGAAGAAAGCATCAATAGCGTTCTACGCCTGCGAGAGGATGTTTGGCAAGAAATGGGGTATAAGCCCTCGTACTGTCTACTGGATATATACCTCCATAGTAAGACCTATTCTTACATAATAATAGTCTGGTGAACTGCTCTAGAGAAGGTGAGCAATCTAAAGAAAACAAACAAGATTCAAAGAGCTGCCTGCTTGGGCATCTCCGGAGCTATAAGCACAACGCCAACGGCTGTAATGGAGACTATGCTCCATCTCCTACCGCTTGACGTCCACGATAAAAGTATAGCTGCACGCAGTGCCGTAAGACTGAAAGAGTCCAAGTGCTGGAAGAGCTCTGATAACGGCCATAGCAGTATACTAAGGACTTATCCGGGAGGCTATCTGCAGGTGAGCACCGACTACACCACCCCACAACTTAGTTTTGGGAAGGTCTTTTCCACAAGAAACCCAACTAGAGAAGAGTGGGAGGAGTGGGGGGTGCTTGTACATCGACAGCCAAGCAGCTATCAAGGCGCTGGACTCAAACTTAGTCAGGGGCCTTATTACCGAACTCGAGTCGAACGATATTACATTCGAATCTCCCTAAGTGCTATTACCGAAGTCGAATTCGAGTGCATTTGACAGCTTCGAACTCGAGTATTCTCTCGATTACGTTGTTGCATACGAGTGGATGTGTTTATAAACAGAAAAGGAAGATTTTTAGATAAATTAATATAGCTAGTCAAAATATAAGTAAATATTATTGTTTTAAATGTTTCTGTGTTAGTGAACAAAACGTAAAGTGAAATAAATAGAAAATTTTTAGTAGCTGCCTTCTGCTACGAATCTTAAAAACCATGGGTGGTATTGAGGAAGATCTAGCTGTGGGACTGAATTTGTCTTTAATTTATTCAAAGCTATACATAAAATATATTATTAATATTATTTTTCGACTTTGTAACACACAACCACATAAATACATAATATATGGTATCTCAAGTGGATTTGAGTTGTCGCGTATTTCCTTTCGAATAGAAATTAAATTTTCTTTTTCACTAATATCAGAAAATATTGTATCTATTGTGCAAGAAAAAGATTAATAAACTTTGTAAAAAAATGTTATTAAGATTATTTTTTTATTTTTATTTGAAATATTTGAATTTTTTTGAAAGCTAGGCCAATTGCAGATGAGTGAAGTTTGTACCAGTTACGAATTAGGTCGTTTTGCTGCAACTGTTCGCGGGCAGCACTATTCTTCCTACTCGAACGAGTTCAGTAATATCAAATAAGAACGTAATCGACTTACACATTCGAATCGAGAACCTTTTCGAATCGAGTTCGGTAATAGGGCCCCAGGTCACGGCTGGTCGGCAGGTGTCTGGCTGGTCTCCGGACGTTAGGGGCGAGACACAAGGTAACTCTCTGCTGGGTCCCTGGTCACAATGTTGTTCAAGGGAATGAGGCAACTGATGAGCAGGCAAAGGAGGGATCATAACTGGATGATTCCTCTATTGACAGATCGATCGGCTGGCCGCTAGAATCAGTAAAGAGAGAAATTAACCTTAAGGCTACTCAGCTCGCTAAGCAGAGATAGAGTAACTTAACCACACGCAGAATATTAAGGCAGCTGTGGCCTGAATGGGATTTGAGAAAAACCGCGTTCCTGCTAAACGGAAGCCGGATAAACCTCCGAAACATTGTGGCAGTTATTACTGGCCACTATCTTTTCGGTAGACACGCAGAACGTCTGCGCGTTCCCACGAATGACTTCTGCCGGAGCTGTATGGACGAGGAAGAGGTGGAAAGCATTCAGCACTTACTCTGCGAATGCCCGGGCCTAGCAAAAAGAAGGTACAATGCAATGGGCGTGTACTTCTTAGGTGGCATGGGCGATATAGCCGGCATCGGGCTGAAGCAGCTCCTAAGGTTTATTAACAGCTGCGGCTGGTTTTAGTTAAACCCGGCAATCAGGCACGGTTCCACGGATGTGGTAACACAACGGACCATGTGAGGCTGATCGGCTGTAGGGCTGATGGCCGCCACCCTAACCTAACCTAACTTAGTAAGGTGTTGTTTAAGATCTATCTATTTTCTGTGCTCCGGTGACTCTCTATTTGTATAGTGTATTGCTGAGTTTCCTTGCTAGTTTTGTTTTTGTTTTCCTCTGCCCGGTGTAGGAGCCTCATTTCATCTTTTTGATGGAATAGGTGAAGTGTTTCTTGGCTCCTTGCCGAAGAAGTGCAACTTCTGTGTTAGAAGGTTTAATTCTAATATAAAAAATTGTGAAGCTGTAGCATCTACAACTTTTATTTCTGCCTCAATTTAATGAATTACCTTGTTTTCAGCTAGTATATTTTTTATATGGACAACAAAGCTAACAACGTGCAATAAAACATATCTCTGCCGCTAAAAAAAATGTCTTGTGTCGATTTTGAAAGTATACCCTTTAATCAGAGCATTTTGTCTTTTGCTCGTTACCACAGTTGTCAACGTTTTTATTTTTTACAATGTAAAATTATAACTAAATTAACGAAAACATTTTCGTAAAATATATTTTGTTTTTTTATTTTCATCAATTTAAATTCATAACAATGTTCTTCTTTATCTTAATGTTTAGAACAAATTTTCGCACCAATTTAATTATTGCAAATCCATCGAAACAAACACCAACATTGGACAATAATACAATAGTCAAAAAAATTAAGTTGAAAAAGAGTGATTTTAAGTACGAAAACAATTACATAACACACATTTTTTCTTAACTTCTTAACTCTTTAAATTGAAAGCGCTTCAATCACCAAAGCAAGTGCAAAACATTGGAGCAAAAACATTTTAGAAAAGTCCTCAAATTTTTATTGTATAAAAGTTGTCCCTTAGAAAACTTCTTAAATTTCGTAGTATTCTCTTTCATTTTCATTGTTGTACTAAGTTCTTAATATCCTATTTATTTCTCGCTTGTCTAGGGTGTTTGATATTCTATGATATTTAAAATTTCGGGAAAAAAAACTGTTTTGATGAATTGATGAGTAATTGGTATATTTATGTATGTATTGCCGTAAGCCCTTAAAGGCCACATTGCTTATGTTAATATTAGTTATTGTTAAGTCGTTTGTCGACGTAACAATATTACATAATTTTGTTTAAATCGGTTTGAGTAGGATTTTTATAATCTTAACTAATCTACCTAGCCGAACTATTGAGGAAAGTCTAATTACTAATGATTCAGCTAACAGTATTATAAGCTAGTTTGTCATGTTGGCTGAGATTTTTTCTCGGTGTATGGAAGCGCAGCTTTCGCGATAAACATAACGACCAAAATACAATTGAACGTAGATATTCAAAAACCTACCAACTTATAAAATGAAGAACTGAGAAAAAGTTAAAGTTACTGATTAGGTATGAGAGATAATATGACGAGGGTTAGCTGGCCACTATTAACTGCTTCAAGATTTGTTAAAGCCTGTTAGGTTTTTATCATCTTTTCTTACTCAGATTTCCATATTAAGTTAAACATTTTAATTTATGTTAACTCGTACATAACTGCGTTTTCAAATCAATCTAAACTTTACTTGCGAAGCTAGCAGATATTGCGTCTTTAAAGTTAAATTATCGTCGGAAGTTCACTTATACTCAAGAATAACGTAATTGAAAGTAAATATTATTAAAAAATTTAATAGTACTTCAATTTATTGTCTTGCCTTTTGGGCACAATTGCTTTTAAGCTTAAGAAACAAATATGGCGCCTGTATTTACTACTATCGGTGGAGTAAGTGATAATGTGTCAGTCTACCAACCCGGAGGTCCCAGGTTCGAATCCCACCTGCGGCCATAGTTGTTTCCTGTTGACAACAGATTACGATATAAGGGCCATGGGAGCTGCACAGAAAATGTCAGTGGCTCAGATTCCACTTTAAATTGTAGGTTCACTTGCAGTCGTTGTCTCGAATTGTTCGAAGTTCTCCTCCAGCCCCATGCCCCACAACTGGTTACGGGAGTTAGAGAGATTTACTAATATAACTAGATCTCGTTTAGTGTGGCTATTTCTCCTATGGAAATCCAATAGAAAAATTAATTATAAGAGGCTTGAAACAGCATTTCTATTTTGTTTAAAGCTTGTTTTGCGGTGAAATGTCAAAAACAATAATGTTGAAAAAAGCCCGGTATCCCGGAATAACTCTTTTTCTCTGTTTTGAACCGAAAAATGTCCGGGGAAAAAGTTGTTTGTCTTCGAGGGGAGAATCGTTTGAACACCAAACCACTCCCCCCCCCCCCCCCCCACCACCCCTAAGCGGGGTGTTGGTGAGGGGTTTTAATCGACTTATCGCTTTCTTCGATTGAAAATTAATTAATGCACACCGCGTAAGCAATAAAGTCGATAAAAACTAGGGGTTTCAATTTGAAAATTCTAACTCAATTCTAACTTTAAATATTCAAGAATTAGGATATAACTTCGACGAATTGGAACAAATTATACTTGAAAATAAATCTGATATAGTATTATTAAGCGAAACACATATCGCAGACGAAATTGAGGACAACGAAGTAAGTATGACTTGCTATTACACAATTAGATGCAACTCAAGATCATCTAGAACGGGTGGGGTAATACTATATCTTAGTAAAAAGTTGAAATACGAAATTATTCATACAGTCGAAATTTACGGTGAAATATCGTGGTTATTAGTACGATGTTGGTTTGACAAATACTCTTGTCTATTTGATTTAACATATAGATCGCCAAGTTTATCTTTAGTAATATGTTGTAAGAACAAAGAACAAGTTAATTATCTCTCAGAAATAGGTGATAATGTTGTCATTGTGGGCGATTTTCACGTAAATTACTTGGAACAAACTATATATTCAAAAAAGTTGAAAGAAATAATTCAGGATAATGGATTCAATCAACATACATGTGTAACGATGACATCGAAAACATTGATTGATTATGTAATAACAAACACAAAAAACATTGAGGTGAAAACTAATATATCATTAAAGGTAAGCGATCATGAAACGATAAAAAGAAACATTCAAGTCAATACTTACAATCTGAATACAAACAAATTATTTATTTTCTGGATTATAACAAAATAGATTTCAAAAATAGGCTTGAATCAGATAGCAAACATATGAAATACAGGATCTAAATAGCTGAGCAAAAATATTTGACAGCGAAGGTCTAGCGAAATTGATAATAACACAGGTCAACAAAAAATGGAGTGATGATTGGTTGGCCAGCCGAAGTAATTTGCTGCATAGAATCCGAATCCGAGGTCAAAATTGGGCTATCACGTCAGAATTTTGAGATATTTGAGGTTATGTACTCAACAAATGGGTTTTTTTTTGGCTATTTTTGAGGTTACGTACAGGATTAAAACTACTACTCTTACCCTTTAAAATAAGTTATTGAGCGGTCACCTATGATTTTTTCTTGCAAAGTTACGACCATTTTAAATTATGAAGTTCATATTTCATATAAGTAGATATATGGTATTATGTTTATATGAAATATGAACTTCATAATTTAAAATGGTTGTAACTTTGCAGGAAACAATCGAAGGTGACTGCTCAATAGCTTATTTTGAAGGGTAAGAGTAGTAGCTTTAATCCTGTACGTAACCTCAAAAATAGCCAAAAAAAAACCATTTTTTGAGTAGATAACCTCAAATATCTCAAAATCCTGACGTGATAGCACAATTTTGACCTCGGATTCGGATTTTACGCAGCAAATTACTTCAGAGATGACCCCCAGCTGCCCAACAGCGATGGTAATCCCCATTGAAAAAAATTAAAAGTACTACATAATGTGAGGAATATAGAGCTATTAACGTGCTATTCATGCATGAAAAGATTGTGCAGGAGCAATTACACAAATATTTGGAAGTATTTGGCTTTCGTGAAGGACATTCGTGTGACACAGCACTTAATTGAATATTAATGCAATGGGTGGTATTCTTGGATTTCAAAAGAACATTTGACACGAATGATAGAAATATCTTGTTAAAAAAGCTGCATAAGTACGGAGTACAAGAAAAGGAACTAGAATAGTTTCAATCCTACTTAAGAGGTAGGTTTCAGAGAACTCGAGTAAATCAGAAACTATCGGACAGAAGGGAAATAAAAATGGGCAAGCCACAAGGGTCAATTTTGGGTACATTATTGTTTCTGGTATACATATGATATATTGGACAATAAACCTCAGGTCAGGATTGCACTATTTGCGGATAACGCTTTATTATATATTCTTTTTGATGATATACAATATGGAGTTAATATTATGGAAAGAAAACTGAAGGCTATGGACAATTGGTTAAAAATGAATAAATTAGTACTAAACCTGAATACGACAATACATGGTTATCAACTGCGCATATGAAAGGGGAATAAGAATAAATAATAATAACGCTTATTACGGTGTTAAGGAAATTAAATATTTGAGAATAATGATCGATGAAAATCTAAATTTTAAGAGCCAAGTTAATTATATATGCAGGAAAATTGGCAAAAAGATTGAATTTTTAAAAAGGATTCACAAGAAAGTGACAGTAATGACATGCATTTATATTTATAATTCAATAATAAGGCCCAATTTCGATTATTGTTAAACAATTCTATTTTTATGTACAGTGAAACCTTTTTAATGGGACCACGTCGTGACTTGGAAAAATGTGGTTCGATTGGCAGGTGGTCCAAATATCAAGGGACCTTCCCAATCGGACCGGTCGTCTTTTAAAAAAGATGTTATTATTGCTCAAATTGTCTTAACAGAAACTAATACCAAATTCAATATTTCTAGAAATATTTTTAGACTGTCAAATAAACAACCTTCTTCCTTTTGCATTTAATCGTTCATCCAAGCAGCCAGTTTTGAATGCATTTTGTATGCTTTCTTATGTTTAGCCATTATGCCTTGCATGAGGGTTGACTAAATGCGCATTTGACTGACTTCTAGAACGTACCTATCTACTACACCAAAATTGACGTCAGCTCCTTCTTTACTAATAATTTTAAGGGTTATGTTGTGTCGCGATTTTAAGGCTTCGAGCCAACCATGCATGACTGCTTATGTTCCCCCTGGTTCACTCTCCACTGTGTACGAGTTGCTTGCGGCAGTTTGTCTGACTCCATGCTTCCCTCGGATGACCTTGTACTCTTTGGTGACTTTAATTTGTCTTGAATTGGCTGGGTACATTCTCCTGACGCTGATGGTCTAATACCCTCGTTCAATGCTGCGATATAACTAATGATTCAGGCTGATTTCTGGACCTTGTGTTCTCGTCTGACCCTGACTGTACGACTGTTATGCGATGCCTGACCACCTTGGTTCCTGAATCAAGTCACCACCCCGCACTTCTGATTGTCATGTGTTTCGACACCGCTGACACGTTTCCTTCCCTATTAGGTGATCTCTACTTTAACTTTAAACAGGCTGAATAACTGGCTTCTTTCTTATGATTGGTCGAGCGTGCTGGAGGAGTGCGACGTCGACCTGGCTGTGAGCGATTTTTACGATGTCCTCTACGCTTGTTTTACCCGATTTGTTCCTATCGGCACTTCTCGATCGAGTTCACCACATTTGTTCCGTCCCTGGCTTGACGGTACCTCACGACATCTGAGGAACTTAAAAAGTAAAGCTTGGAAGAGGTTTTGTGCTTCTGGATGCCATGATGACTACTTGGTTTATTTTGATCTCTGCCAGCGTTTCTCCGCTCAGGTACAGGACTCCTACACCGAATACTTGTCTAACATGAGAGCCACGCTGCGTCACGATCCTAAGCAGTTCTGGAGGTTAATCAATTCGAAGCGCAATTGTGACGCTTATTCTTCCTCCTTGAGGTATCATAACTGTTCATGTTTACTCGTTTGTTTAAAGATGGTCTAAGGAGCTCGATGATCCCTACTTAACCAAACTTCTCTACTGCAACTTCGTTAGGCCATTTTTGGAATACGCTAGCCCTGTGTGGTCCCCCTACTTTGCCGTTCACGTCAACCGCGTCGAGGCAGTGCAGCACAGATTCCTTAGATTTGCTCTTCGCGGACTTCCCAGTTTTCATTTTTCCCTCTTCGCAGTCACGTAGAGAACATCGTTTACAGGCGCCTCATCCAAAACGGTGGGGGTGAATGCGCAAATAAAAAATATCGAAAAAAATTGATTTTTTCCTCAATTTAAATTCATACAAAAATGGTTATTCGAAATTTTACTTTTACGATGTGGTGGCCGATTAAAGTTAAGAAATCTCATGTGTAAAGTAGGTGAAAATTGAACCAAAAAACCGCCACGTCATTCGATAGAAAATAATATAATGAACAAAATGAAAAAAAATCAAATCGGTTCAATAGTCCTCGCTTAATCACGCCTATTACTTCGAAAAAGTGCGTTTCGAGAAAAACAGTCGCAAAGTTTTGCAATTGCTATTAAATAACAGCACTTGCAGAAAATAATATAATTTTTTTTATAGCAAAATATTGAAAAATGAGTGGGATATAGCAAATTTTGGAGGGGTCCAAAATAAGTGTTTTGCCGTGATCTCTGCTGCTCGTTACTGGACATAATGCTCCAGATGGACGAAGAGATTTGAAAAATTTTGAATTTTCACAAAATGGCGGATGTTGAAAGTCAAAGTTCTTTATTCGACTAAAATTTCACTCACTATAAAAAAAATAATCGTCCAAAAAAAATCCTTCGTCCATCCGGAGGACAATTATGTAGAATAAGTTAGAATAAGTGAGAAAAATTTCAAACCGATCGGCAAAGCCATTCTCAAGTTACAGTGATCACCGACTTCGAAAACATGGTTTCTGAAATTTTCAAAGAATAATTTTGAAATATTCTACTTTGAGAAAATGCAAAAAAAATTTTTTTCCAAAATTCTAACTGGGTCTGCCCCCTTAAGACGAAAGATCAAACAAAGAAGACTAAGGAAAAAAATCGAATTTTCACCGATAATTTTAATGCAAAAAATGGTTGTTAAATAAATTTTTTATTGAATATGGAGGTTTATCGACGAGGGTTTGCAATTATGTGCCTAAAAACCTTTGGTTGAAATGAATCGGATGAATACTTTTGTTTTTATCGCTGCCGCAAATTTCGAAAATGTAGTTTTGAGTAAATCGCGTTTAAAGTTTCTGGTAAGTAGCAGTGTGGCCATGCGTGTACTATTTTTTATTGCACTTAATTAGTGCTTTTGGTAAACTTAGTACAGTTTGCTTGCTAGCTAAGTATATTGGTAATGTTTAAGGACCTACATACTCCTACAAAAAATCGAAAAACTGCCAAAAATCGATTATATTTTCACATTCCTAGCGTGCGGTGTTATACCTCCTCCGCGCGCGGTCGCACAGTTCTCCGGCCGTAGCATCGAAAGTATTCATAATATCACTATAAAATTTTCAGAGAATATTCTTAAGATGTTGAACTCTCGATTCGTGGAATAAAATAAAAAAACATTTTTGAAAACATTTCTATGTACTTCCCCCCTTAACAGTCAAATTTTCAATCGTAATTTCTGAAGAACTACAAAATCTTCATTTACGCCATTGTTCCACCGGAGAAACGATATATTATGGAGCAGCATTCCTTAGTTCAAGATTTAAAGGATTTTGGCCTTTTGTTTTCGTTATAGGTTAGGTTGGGTTAGGGGGAAGACAGACTTAAGACAATCATCGCCTACTATGATTCAATTGAGTGAAAAGGTACCGGGATGTGCACTTTTGGTTTTAGCAACGAAGTTTGATGTATGAATGTAGAAAGATGTCAGTGCCAATCTCGTCTCTCTTCTAGACATGTGCTAAAAGTACCTACTCGTTACTTCGATATTCGTTACTGCGTAGAGTGCGAAGTAACGATACTAAGTTTTCAGAAGTACTCGTTACTTTACCCTTTAATAATGCCCAATTGGTACAGAATAAAACTGGCACTTCTGTACCGGCTACTCATAAGTTGCACATTCTTCGGATATCTGCCTAGCATTCAAGTACAATTGAGTCGCAGCTACGTTTTTGTAGCGAATCTTTGTAAAAATCTACAAATCCAGCTGCATTTTGCTCTCTTTACTTGAGAATGAGAATTTGAAGCTATGCTCTCCTCTTCGTGAAAAGCAAACTAATTAGTGATTGTGCTCTACTTTTTAGCAGAGGTTGATGGATGCAGGTAACGCAGCCAATGTGGGTGCCGATTTTTCTTGCTCTCCAAAATCAGATTCATATCAGAGGATGGATGCATATATTTTCAGGCAAGTACATACAGTCACAATTTAAAATAGTTGATGATGATAAACTGTAACCATGCGAATATAAGCGAGTTAGTTTTCAATGGAATAGGAAATATATAAATGTGTAGAATATGTAGTGGAATTTTTAACGTTTTTGCGGCTGTTGTTATTTTTATGAAAAGTATTCAGTAACGAGTATTTAGTAACGAGTACCTGTTTTAAAAGTAACGAGTATTTCTAGTTACTCTAAAGTAACGAATATGCACATCCCTACTCTCTTCAAACCAACATTTTCATTTTAGTGTGTCTACTTAAAAGCCGAGATAAAAATGAGGGAATAATACATTAGAAGCGGAACTCTACAGAAAACACACCTCACTTGCTTACTATGATTAAAAATATATTACATGTGACCTACACAATTTTGTAGAAGACAGCAAAAATACTATTGAAACATTAAATGCGCTTTCCTGGGTAGGAATTCTCACGAAATTGGTTGTTTTCAGACAACCTGGTTGCCTTGTGAGTACGCAAAAATGTAAAAATGTGTACTGGTTGAATTTAACAAGTGTGTGTTCAATCGGTTAAAGCGGAAAGCCAACCGTTTTACAAAATTTTTACTCGTGGCAGTCCAAGCGCTATGAAGTGTTAAAATCACACGCCAGCTTCCAAATAGGCGACTGAGGATTTAGATGCAAGTTCCGGGGAACGGCATGGGAGAATTACAGATCATGCGCACAAACTTGACACATTTATTCGTTGCTATGAAATTTTTTTTCTGTTGCCACAACAGTTTTTGGGCATGCGCTTTTTTATTGAAACGGTTTGGTTGTCTGGAGACAACCATTTCACTGAGAATTCCTACCCTGAATATAGAGTGCGTGTTTGATTGGCCATTATTTTGACAAGAATACGCCAGTGTTGGTTTGCAAGCACGACTTATTGGTATAAGCAGAAATTTGTACGATTGAAAAGAGTTTTTGACAAGGTGAAGAGAAATTGAACAGGGTTTTATATTTATAAAATACACAAAAAATATTGCACGTTCAGTTTATAGTATATTAAATTATTTGTGCAGTTGATGAATAAAAATGTCAGTCTGTTTGTATTATTGACTATTTCAAAATGTACATGGATGACGATATCGCACAACCGCTAACAAGTGGGCTCAAGTCAAAAAATTATAAACTTAAAAAAAATTGAGAAATATTTCAATGATCATTGTAGAGTTTTTCGATAGTGTTAAATTATAGATAAGGTACAATCTCCATTAGCCACCCTTATTTGGAATTGTGATGTTTTTAAATATATGGAATCGATTGTGCGATTTTCGATGATATAAACCGCTAATTTTATATGTACAACTACAATTTTTAACAACCGGTTCTACATGATACACCCTCTTGTTTTGCATACTCGGGTTCGCAGCTTCAGATTTAAACGTACAATAAACTGATATGCCGAAAGTTGTTACCTGAGTTTAAAGGAGCACGCTTATAACACTCGATCGCATTCTTTCGGTTTTTTTTAACTTCTAATGAAATTAATAATTGTTTCGCTCTATGCTCCGTAAAATTTTCACAATTATTTTAAAGATGTGCTCAATTAATTACATCCAATTAACAAAACTAATTTTCTTTAGAGCATAAACACTTACTATCATATAATATAATGTTCATTATTAAAATTCAATTAAATCTCAAAGCTAACATCTTAGGTGTTTGTTTTAGTTTTTTTTACAAAGCACTATGGATAAAGCATTTCTGGTAAGCGGCAACATAAAACTGCCTACATTTTTCACATCGACTTTTTTCCTGCCTTTCAGTGTTAATTTTAATTTACGTAAGTACACAAACAAATTAAAACTTCCTATCCGTGTATAATATCTACAGCAGTTAACTCTGATCTAGGGAAAATAATATAAAACAATTTGAAATAAAAAAAGTGAAAATCTTTATTCAAAAAAATGTGGTTAAAACTGACTAATTTAATGGCTCCTATTCATTAAATGACAATTTAATTTGCGAAATGAGATGGAAGATATATACAAAAGAAAAACGTCATTTTAGGTTTCAACGAATACTGAGAAGTTTTGAAGTAGATTTGCAGATCAATTAAAATATATTCATCATTTAAAAGTCAACCAAATATAATTTAGTCCATTGCTAACATTTATATTATTATAAAGGAAAAAAATCGGTTACGATCCACTGCCGTATTGCGTTTCGGGTCAGCGAGTTTCGTTTGTATATAGGTAATAATTTTGGGGTGTTAATCCTTCTTAAATTTCCAACTTATTTGCGAGTTTGTGTAATTTGGAATTAAAGATTTCATCACTTATTGCGAGTAGTTAGAGGTTTCTAGGAAACTACAACAAAATGAGAAACTGAGTAAATTACGGTAGGGACTACTCTAGCTCATCGTCTGCATTGGGAAAGATGCTGCCTAAATTCGGTGGACCTCCTGACGTTGCTGCAACAATTTTTGGACCTTCTGAACGATTCCCATATTCTTGCATTTTCTGTATAAGCATGGCGAAGACTTGAGATGGCAGTGAAGTCTGTAAAATTTGAAGAAGACGTGCGGGTTGACCGCATACTACAATAGCATTAGCTAAGTGTTCAACACCTCGCTCAAAGTCGCCAGTAGCAATTAAAGATTCGCCAAGTTGAATCTCTTGAAGGAAATATCTGTAAAGAAAAACGAAACTTTAAAATATCTTGAAGAATTTGCAAAATTTAAATTTAATATAAAGCTACATAAATGCCAGTTAATCAATTAAATCGTGGAAGAAATCTCCCTCTACTAAAAATTAAAAAATATGTTTGTTCGGACGGCTTGTCTGTAATAAATATATTCGAAAAAAATTTCGTAAATAACTTAATCTAAAATACATTTTTGTTGCGCGAAGCGTACAGTTGGTTGTTTTTCAGAAAATTCTTAAAAAGGACATATTACAGTATAAATATAGCATCGCAAGAAGACCAATTCTTCATGAGTTTTTGGAGAATGAGGGAACATGAATGTCTTATTTTTGTATTGCTGCGAGCTAGACAACAGCCCAGGGACGGAGTGGATTTTTTAATTTTATTTTAAAAACTTACGGGGAGACCGAGGTTCGAACTCTGGAACTCTGGTGGTGATTGTGCCACAATCAATTTGGGGTGTTGGTTGAGCTAGTTAAGAGGCACGCAATAGATCGGATTTAACCCATGGAGTACTTGTCGATGGCAGCAGAAAAGCATAAAAAACATAATTGTGGTGTTTTCGAAGACCTCCCTAGTGACAGAATTTGTTTTCTCAGACGTCTAAAAGTTGGTGATTTTTAACTTCCACCGCGGTGACTTTTAATGCAGTGATGCCAAATCATTGACTTTGTCACCAAATCTGGTGTTTTCGAATACCTTTCTGGTGACTGATATTTTTTTAGCGACTCCTTCTGATGAAACCAAATGTTCTCCGACTTTTTAACGTAAATATTCGGCATTTCTCATTGTTTTTCACTATTTTTGTACATATTTGCTGGGTTACCACTTAATTCAGTTACAACCGATGTTGCACCACACATTCAAGTGGGCCCATTTAATGCTTTTGTTGCTAAGCTAAACGCATATGTACGAGAACTCGAACAATTTCCTGTGAGACTTCATGACTTTCCAGCGGAATTCTCAAAACTTTTAACGATACTCATTTTCTGTCGCCCACAAAATTAGAACTTTATCACATTCGAATAGTTCTGTTTCTCCTCCCTTTCCGTTTACAAATTGAAAGGAAGAAATTACACGACGCTTAAGTTAATGAGCACCAATTAAAGGTAAATACGCTTGTGATTCAGGCAAATACAGTCTTTAATTGAGTAGTAGTATTTACATTTTTGTTACTTAGAAATTTCTTATATTATATTGGAAGCAATTGTGAAAAAATTTATTATTTTGTATCTACGTCAAACCTCTTTTATCCGGCATGTTCGGGATTATGCTTATTCCGGTAAAACGATTTTTACGGATAATGGAGTGAAGAAAAATACAAACAACTATGTACCTATAGTAGTTCAAAAATGCCTTTAAAATTAATTCTTATTAAATAAAACTTCATTTCATATGTAACAATAATAATAATAACATAACCGGTTAAAACTACAACACGATGAGGACATTTACAGGAAAAAATGAGGTTTTACTAATTTGTCTTGCAATCTGTACATAATCACAAACATTATGTATGAATGATATATACTAGTTACAGGAAAAAATTAATTATGTACGAAAAAAGTTTAGCAAAGTTGACTGATCCTGAATTTTCAACTTTTCGATAGAAAAATAATTCCAGATATTAGAGTTTTTTCCGGATTTTGGAGTGACAATTTTAAAAAGGTACAGGGAAAAATTTTTCCGGATATTGGAGGTTGCCGGTTATTGGAGTTCCGGATAAAAGAGGTTTGACTGTAGTTGCTTTTTTTAAAAAAGGTGTCCTTTTTAGTCCCTATCTAGTGACTCTTCATCGACGACTTGGCAACACTACCGCCAGGTTCGCGCTCTTCAAGTTTACTTTTAGTCAGACGCGCATCCTGAACTTTTAGACAACAAAGTATGAAAGTTTAGTAATGCTCGCAAGAGTCACATCGAGGTATGCTTGTTGCTGCCATCTGTAATTGTGTCGTAGAATTCTTTTCTTTCGCTATTTTTAGTTTAACCTAAATTATATTGTGATACATTTTTTTTAGTTTATTAGGAATTTATTTAGTTTCATTTGAATGCTGCTTTTTTTCTATAATTTGAGGTTCGGGTTCTCGAAAAGGGCTTGAACGGCCTCTGCTATGATGAAATTTGTTTGGTGTGTAATCTTACACACGGTTTCCGGTCAATATAGGCACCCTGGAGGCATAGTTCTGCCAATTAAAGGGGAGTCATACTAACAGATTACCCCAACGAAACTGATAAGTCATCCCTCCTCCTTTTATTTTATACTTGCATTTTATTCATTTCTTTTCGTAGTTTTTCTTTTCCTCCGATTATAGTTTTTGTGCCTCGTCGACCTTTTTCCGGCATCCTCAGGCATAATATGTGTTCTGTTGTTGTCCGACTTAAGAGCGGAGATGGCACTCCCTTCGAACCCAATATTTTCCTGCCACAAACGCTAGCGGTGCCAGCATTCCATCCCCCATATCTGCTCGAGCTTCTGCTGATAGATGAATGTCTAGCGGAGGCTGTAATTTAGAATGTCGTCATGTCAGAATCGTTTGAGATCATAGCGTGTCTTTGACAGTCATCCGATGACAGGGTTAGTCCCAACCACAACATACTCTTACTAAATTAATAGAAATTAATATCAAAAATAATTGTTGAAAGTAATTCTAGGTAATAATGTAGACTCAGCTGAAAACAAAATTATAAGAAGGAAAAAGGAAAATTAAGAAGGGTGACGATTTGTATTATTATGAAAAAAAATGATGACAAATGACTTTGTATATAAGCCAATGGTAAAAAAGAATATAAAATAAAAATATTTTAGGAATTCTGTCCTGAAGTTGCGAAAAGAACATAAGAAACGATTTCAGTTTGTAACTGAGTTCCAGGATCCTGGTGCCGTGGACGAAAAATTAAGAGGAGCGAACTAATAACAGATGTGATGTAGTCAAAATATTAAAATGAAATTATAAGTATTTAAAAAGTGCGCAACGAACGATAGTCCAAAAGTATAACGGTCACAGCTATTACAAGTAAGCATATTATTAAAAATTAGGCCTGTAATGGCGATAATGTTTAAAATCACAGGTGGTAGGAAAGCAGCATTCATTATACAGTGGTTCAAGCAAGGGACTTATTGATGCTGCAGATCACTATTGCGTGATGCAACAGCACCACGCATGTCATGAATTGGTGTTGATATAATACAATTGTACATCATCATATACCTGTAATGTATAAAATATTTTGCAGAAAAAATAGAAGAGGAACAAGAAAGCCTACTGCAGTGCCCAATTAGACTGCTTTCTTTTGGTACTCAGAAACCTCCAACTGTAACAATTCGAATGTTAGTTTTACAAAATTGAAGAAGTAAAAAAAATTTAACTTGTCGTGACGTATTTACAGTTTTTTACAGAAAAGAAGTTACAGGTCTTTTATAGGAAAGTTAGCACAAAAGACCTCCTAGGTCGCAGTGATCACAATATGGGTCACCCAATATAATTTAGGAAATTTACGCAAGCAATTAAAAAAAAATTAGTACAGTAGTAAAAGAACTGCTTTATATTATATAATATAATTTACCCAACTATTTAGGAGGAGCTCAGGTACCTAGATGTTTAAAATATTTCCTCAAGTTTTATATGAACATCGGACTGTAACTAATGCAAGAATAGTCTGTCAAAAAACCTTAGATTCGCCTAAGCCCCGTGTGACCGCCAAGTCTAAGCGATAATCTTAAGGGGGAAACCAGTTTAGATGACTCAAAGGATCGATTTTTTTTATTCCATCTCATCTAAGTGCCAGAGTGCGCGGTAAGTAAAAAGGAACGGACTTAGATACTTGACTCTATATATTAGTCGACAGCTATGAGATATTTGGAAGTTATTGGGACGTCGACTGATGTTCTTGTATTTATTTTATATAAATAATAATAAATAATTCATTACTACTTTGAATTTTTTGTTTTCGGTAATTTTTTTTCAAACGCGTTTTTCTCGAAACAAATATTTTGCAATTTGTGTACATTCTAGCTCAAAAAATTTCTACTTCATAGTTTTACAAGGTGATAGTTAGTTTCTTTATATTAACCTAAATTTAGTGTAATATCAGCATATTTTTAAATCAAAAAATGATACCCTTTTATAACACCTCTAAAATATTCAATTTTCAATTTTTTTATCTTCAAATTATATTGATTTCAGATGAAAACTGTCGCCTCCAGAGTGTACACAAACAGCAAAGTGTCTAATGGTAACCTTCGATGGGCGGCAGCTTATACATTCCATATTTTTAAAGGAAATGCTTCAAAAAAAATTAAAATATTTGTTCGAAAATATATGTAAAATATTCCCAAAAGTCTGAATAAATTCTATTCATTCCTTCCTTGTCAAAACAAATCATGAAAATCATTAAAAAAAACCTATTCCTAAACTGGTTTCCCCTTAACCCAATATTTGCAGCACTTTACAAAATGGTATTGAAACCAACTCAACTTATATAAAATCCAGAGTTAAAAAGCTTTTTAACAATTAATTACAATGTAGTTTCACACTAAATGTCCACTAATCTTCGATTTAGTTTAATAATATTTGCAGAAATTTCATTTCCTTTTCAAGCACCATGTTGAAAGTAGTGGATGGATTGCGTTATATACGTGGTTTCTTTTAGGTATTTTTTTAAAGTCTTAACTCCATTTAGTCAGTGTTCCCAGTTCCGGAAATTGCCTGTATAACCTTGAGGGCTGCCCCGTAGGAAATTCTCACCATCAGTAACTAGTTGGAAATGGCAGTAGGATTCAAGATTGTTAGTACGAGTATAGAGTTAAAATTTTCAGTCATCAATGTGATACAATTACTGAATCTATTACTTGTGCTTAAGGGGTTACATGGGTTTTTCACGGCTTCAAAAAATCGATTTTTTTGTTTTCTTATTAAATTCTACAACATCTCTAGAATATTGTCCTAAATTTTCAAGTCGATCGGAGTAATAGTTTCGGAGATAGAGCCTTGGGAAGTTGCGCGCTCAAAGACAGTTGTGCTCAGTGCGCCGCAGGTATATGGGCCAGGAATCGATGATTCTATGTAAGTTGAAAAAAATTGTTTTTCTCAGTTTTATTGTCACTTAAAACTTAAAAAGCGTTTTTCTCGAAACTGTATTTTCAAAGTCGGTTGTCAAGATTTCTCGAAGACTACTGAACCGATCTTGATAAAATTTTACACACGTCTTCAAAATATTATTGACAAGAACTTGGACGAAGGATTTTTTTTTAATTGCAACTATTTAAAAAAAATGTAGAGCAAATTTTGCCGAAATTTTTAATTTTTTGTAAAAAGGTCTGCCAAAAATCCAATTTTCACTTTATTTTTTTTTTCCTTCGTCCAAATTCTAGTTTAAGGTATTAACTAAAACACGTATTTTTTTGACTTCAGTTGATCCTGGCATGAGTTCTGCTGTCAATGCGCAAGCATCTTTTCTCCTAGGGGTCACCGGAAATGACGTATCAATGTCAGAGTTTTATATATTTTACTACAAAAATTTCAGAAATTATTTTTCAAATGTGTATATTTAAGGCAATAAAAAGTTTAAATGAAATATTTAATTTTTTATATAAAAAAAATTTTTTAAAATAAGCCCGGCGCATCAATGCAGTAAATTTGAACGCGTTTTTCTTAAAACCACTCTTTTCGGCTCGTGTTATCCATAAAAAGAAAACCATTGATCCGTTTAGACTCAAATTTTGAAGCATATTACCATAACAATACTTAAGGGGCAACCTACGTTAGCACGTAAAAAAAATTATTATTTTTTTTCATCTTAAATTGTTTAGAATAGGCCTAAAGTATGCGTGCAAAATTTTAAGTCGATCTGATGAATGGAATAAGAGATATGAGCTGTCTAAATTCGTACCGGCTTATCGCGGTATGCGGCCTCTGTCAATTTTAAATACGTTTTCTTCGAAGCCACGCTTTTGGAACTGGCGGGCAGGATTGTGCCTAAACTACTTAACCGATTAACTCGAACTAAAGTGCTAATAGAAGACAATGATTGCACGCAGTCCGTGACGTCTTTAAATTATTTAAGCATTTTTATAGCAAAATTAAGGTCTAAAAATCTGTCGAAAATCGCTAATTTTGAAGTTGCCACATTTGACTTTGTAACGCGTGGACCGATTTCGATAATTCTCTTTCTGCTGGGTAGAGTATGTTCCGTGGTTAATACCACGGTAACAAAAATGTGGTGGGGTGGGGGGTAGAACCTAACTCTGTAACGCTTGGACTGATTCTTTTACTGTTGTAGAGAGTGTGATCCCCCATTGCTAATAGGAGAATAATTTGGTCCTTAGGTGGGGGGTAAGGGAGGGAGAGGGGTAGTCTAACTTCATAACGCGTGGACCGATTTCGATGATTCTTCGTTTGATGTGTAGAATATGTTGCCTCACTGAAACGACGACAACAATTTATAAGTTGGGTGGTGTGCGCAGGAGGCGTTACACAATTTCTTAATTCACACACCTATATGGAAGATTCCTTTTTTTTGTGTATTATATGATCCCCCATTGCTACTCTGTGGAAAAATGTTGACCTAGGGTTGGAGTGGGGGGAGGCGAAACCTAAGTCCTCCGCATGGACTGATTTAGATTATTCTGAATGCATAGAATATATATTTGTATTGTGACGAAAATTGTGGCTTCATAAGGCATAGACCGATTTTGATTCCGTTGTGCAGAATACGTTTCCTGATTGATAAATGATAACAATTTTGTACCTAGAGTGACTACGATGATTCTCTAACTACTATAATTCTTTCTTGCTGTATAGAGAAAAATGGTGCACTAGGGTCATGATCAGGGAGTCGAAATGGGACCGCAACCGAAATTATAATTCGGTTACGGTCAACCGAAATCAAATTGGGTTTTTTAAACCGCAATTGCAACAACCTTAACCGTAATTAATTTTTTATTTAATTGCTGTCGTTGGGATTTCTATATAATATCATGAAGTCATCCGACTCCCCTCTACTCCCTACCACCCCCCTTCGTCTAGACATTTACTCCCCTTCCCTGCCCCTCCCCACCCATCGCCTTCCCCTCCCCCTTCCCCTATCCACCAGTCACTATCCACCCTCTTCCAACAGACGGTCCCTTCATCAAGACATTTACCGAATATGCTATGTAATGAAGGTAGTGAAAAATCGCAAGACCGGACATATAACTTCTTCCGCGGTCGGTACCAATTTAAATCGGTCTTTGAATTTTGGTCTGGCGGTTACGGTCACATATTTTTAAGGTCTTTTTATTTCGGGACCATTTAATTTCGGTCGCTCTATTTCGGTACACTTTAAATTTCGGTTTTAATTTCGGTACCGAAATCAAGACCGGTTAAAACAACCGAAATATGACAGGTTTCGGTCCCGTTTCGACTCCCTGGTCATGATAAGAAATTTCTAAGGTAAGAGTAATAAAGGGTGACCGTGACTAATTTCGTAATATGTTGCCGGATTTGGATAATTTTGTTAGTACACTACCTCTTCAACTTTTATACTACTTCGTTCGTACGACCAGCATTCTTCGAGTCGTATATGAGCCGTTTATTTTGAATGTAGCGTAAGTCCATTTTGGAAGTTCTTTTAGTTTATGTTTATTTTTTTTTTGTAACTTTTAGAATGAAAAATATTTTTTTTAAAAAAAGTTGAACCGACTTCACAAAAAGCGCTAAAAAGCATAAAATAATTTTTAATTTTATATCTATTACGACACCCCACCCTCTCTCCCACTACAATACGTTCACACTCCCACCATCCCACAGCCAATACAAGAAACTAAAATACGACGTGCAGTAAATACCACCTTACATCTATCAAAAAATCAGCTGCCCCTGGAGGGCCATCGAAGGACACACCTATGGCACAGGCGAGCCACAGACGACTATACCCATATATACACGGATGGCTCTAGGAGAAGAAGTGGCACATCAGCCGCGATAGTCCAAGTCACATCAAATAATAACCGACGGGTGGAGAGATCCTTCTGGCTGCATGATGGCGCTACAGCATACGAAGCAGAACTAATGGCCATCTTTTTCGCCATCAGAGATTGCCTAGTAAACAACATTAAAGCTGTAATATATACGGACGCCAAGGCGGTCCTAGAAGCCATTAAAAATCCTCAACAGATAGAACCAATTATAACGGAAATTCGCAGAGCCATAGTATCGTCTAATACCATCCAACTCGTATGGATCCCCGGACATATCGGCATTTGGGGCAACGATAGAGCAGACCACCTTACTCAGAATCCAGACATCCCGCATATAGAGAAAGAAACCCCAATCACCATCAAGTTCCTCAAAAGATGTGCCCTCACTGAGCTTCAAAGACTGAGGCAAAGCAAATGGGACGACAATGCAACATTTTTACGAACCCATTGGCCTACTACTGAAGCCCCAGTATATCACTGCGGAATAACTGCCAAACAGCTGAAAATCCTAAGAAGGATAAGAGTAGGCCACACACGCCTTACCCACCAACACCTATTCAGCAGATCACCGCCCCCCGGATGCTTGGAATGCCAACAACGCCTCACGATGAAGCATATACTATCGGACTGCAGAAAAACAAAGGATTACTTCAACAATGATGTTCCCCATCTTTCTACCCTCCTATCTCCAGACGATCCATCCACCCTCTTCAACCTACTCGCCCACCTCCAGATCACTCACCTAATATAGCGTAAAATAGGCACCCGTACTTATTCAGATAGCATAGTTTTTATTTTTTCCGTCCATTTATTCTTACTTTAACTTTCGTTAGTTTCTATTTCAAATTTTTCCATTAGATTTTAAGCATTGCAAATATGAAATATAATAAATCATAGAATACAAAAACTCGTTTAAGCAATATACATGTACACAGATAAAGCCCCTTCGCAAAATAAGTAGAATAATTAAGCATAAGTGTAGCATAATCAAACTGAATTGAATGAATTACATTAAATAACCTAAACTATAAATATTATATATAAAAAATATGTAAAAAAAAAAAATTATATAGAGTTATTGATATAAAAATGAATGAAAGGGGTAAAATTGTACACGCCATATGGGCTGGGCACCCTTGGCGTTAGTCATAAGTTTATTGTGTCCTATATGTGCCAATAAACGAAAATTTGAATTTGAATTGAATTAATCGTCATTTCTTATGATCCCGTAAGCTGAAACGTTCAGGTAGTATTATGTATTATTTTCAATTGCGCTACTGTAGTTGTTTTATTTGTTTAATTTGCACCGACTTCAAAATGTCGTAATAGATATAAAATTAAAAATTATTTTATGCTTTTTAGCGCTTTTTGTGAAGTCGGTTCAACTTTTTTTTAAAAACTTTTTTTATTTTTCACTTTTTAGTGTCTTCTACTCTATACAACGAAGAAAGAACCATCCAAATTGGTTCACGCGTTAAAAGTTAGTTTTAACCCCCTACCCCACCCCCATTCCACTAAACTTTTTTTCTCATGGTATCAATCAAGCAACATACTCTACCGAACAGAAAAGGAATCATCGAAATCGGTTCACGCGTTACGAAGTTACTACCCCTCCCCCTCCGCCACCATATGACCAAATTATTCTCCTATTAGCAATGGGGGATCACACTCTATACAACAGCAAAGGTATCATCCAAATCGATTCAGGCGTTACAAAGTTAGGTTTCACCCCCCTTCTCCCACCCAGTAGTATCAACCAAGGATCATATTCTACCCAATAGAAAAAGAATTATCCAAATCGGTCCACGCGTTACGAAGTCAGACTACCCCTCCCCCCACCCACACCTTTCACCATAGGACCAAATTATTCTCCTATTAGCAATGGGGGATCATACTCTATACAACAGAAAAAGAACCATCAAAATCGGACCACGCGTTACAAAGTTAGGTTCCACCCCCATCCCCCCAAATTTTTTTTCACCTGCTATCACCCACTGAACATACTCTGTCGAAAAATCGAATTTTTTTTTCAAGAATATATTCTTGTCGATCTGAGCAAAACTCTTGAAGTTATGGTCTATAGTTAGTCCCCTGCGCTCATGAATACGCAAGATTGGAGAACAGCAATCGCATTGACAGGGCCGAGATCCAAGCTGAGCATCAGAGCAAAGAAGCCAGGATAAAACAAAGACTTGAGAGAATGGAGCTGGAATCGATGATTCTGTGTAAGTTGAAAAAAAAATTTTTTTCTTCACTTTTTTAACTCATAAACTTTAAACGCGTTTTTCTCAAAACTACTTTTTCAAAGTCCGTGTTCACTGCCATTTAAAAACTACTAGACCGATTCATTTGAAACTTGGTACACATTTTCTACATATAAAATACCTCCCCCGTTTTTTTACATTAAGGGGGTTTCCCACCCACAAAATGGCGGAATTTTTCGTGGAAAATAGCAGTTTACACTCTAGATGGCCACCAAAAATTTTTAAATGGAAAGAAAAGAAAATAATCGGAGAACGTTGGGGGGAGGATTTGATAATACTTTGACTAAATTTTAATGGTTTTTGATTTCAGATAATTTCCGACCGAGATACAGTGAACACCGCAAATTGTATTTTCTCAAAGACTTCTGGGGCAAGCTCTGTCACCGGCTTGTTTTGCAATATTTCTGCGTGAAAAAATTACAGAATATTGTTAAAAGTATGCTTAATAATGTACAAAAGGTTTTAATAAATTTGCTCAATACATTCCTTCAAAAAAAAATTCACACAAAAAGTGTTTTTTTTTACGCTGAAACCCTTAAATCCGGTGACCGGGGTGACCGCAAAGTTGCGCCGAGGCGACCGATCCATCTCTGTGGATAAACTTCATTTAAGAATCTTCTCACTTCTTGTGCGTAATTGGCTGGACAGCCATCATGTTGAAGCAACATTCCCCTGCGTGTGGTCAACGGTTCATTTTCTAGAAGTGTAGGTAGTTGATATTCTAGGAAGTTGAGATAATTTTCACCGTTAAGGTTCGAAGACAATTCAAAATGTCCAATTATTTTCCCGTTCAATATGAAACGACCGTAGCAAAGCAAACAAAAGAGTGTACTGACTGTCAAGTGCCAACCAAATACATACAGAAATATGCAGTCAAACGCTGTCACTAGCTTTGTCTTTCTAACTCATGTCAAACGGCATCCATCCTAGTCCTACACGTCGAATAACTGGCTCTGGCTAATAATTGAAATAATTTCAAAATGGCAGAAAAATAGCAATATCATTTTTTCTAAAGTAATACATGGTACTTGTTAAATGAAAAGATTCGTGTAATAAATGATTGTTAATTATTGCAGATCCTGGATACGAGATTAGAGAAATAAATGACCTCAACCGCCTCAAACGAATCAAAGGAAGCTACAGTTTCCGTGTGCAACATCATCAAGGCAGTGGCTATAACATACGTTGCCCAGAAAAGTACAGCATATAAAAAGCCCTTCCTTTATACAAGCACCAGTTCCTTAATAGAAGGTAAATTCATGACATTAAATATGTGATTAAATTGATTCATCTTTTTTAGCAATAATAGAGGATAAATATGGTTTAAGAAACAAACCAGTTGCAGATCAATACGAGGTCATTCTGGAAAATGAGTTATCCAAAGCCAAACACTGGGAGGAAGGACGAGCAGCGAGCTGATTCATTTTATTGACCCACTTACAGTGTTGTGCAAAACAATAGCAACGATTTTAGTAAAAAGAAAAATATATGGTTTTTATCAATTTTTTTTTAAGTTAATTAAAGTAATTATTGTGATCTGACAAGGCACACTGACAGAATAATTTGAGCTCTAATTAAAAAAGAACCGTTTGTGACTTCAAATGAGATTTTGAAATCTTTGAATTTAAGCATAGATGCTAGTACAGTACGGAGGCGCGCTTTGGAGAATAATATAAGAAGCTACAGGCCAGACAAGAAGCCAATTCTTACAAAGAAACACTTGGGAAAACGGTGGGTTTCATATTGTAATCTTCTTCTTTACAAACATTTAAATTTACAGATTAAACTTTGCCAGAAATCACTTGAATTGGTCCATTGACTAGTGGAAAACAGTGCTTTTCAGTGACGAGTCGAAATTCAATTTGATAAACTCTGACGGAATGAGCACTGTACGACGGCAAAAAGTAGAGCGACTCAATCCACAACACTACAAGGTCACAGCAAAGCATGGATGTGGTAGTGTGGACTTGGTCCTTTTTCCGAAACAATTGGAGTAATGGACCGTTTCAGATAAAAAGAATGGAAAATGCCACTCCGATGGATGTTTCAACATTACAACGACCCGAAACACACATCGAAGTTGGTGAAGGATTGGATTAATGAGAGTGGGACTCAAGTACTTGATTGGTCGCCCATTCTCCGAACTGGGATCTCCAGGGTATTACCACGTCTAGCAAGCTCGTCTGCCACGCAGTTTCCTGGAATATCCCAGTGCCCCAGCACAGGTGAATTTGGTACCGCTCAGCCAATTTATTTAAGTGTGAGCGGCAGCTGTTAACAGTCATTAACATCGATAGGACAGAATCAAGGGATATCAAAGCAGCCTGGCTATCTGTAAGGATACATATGTCTTTTACAGGAACTTCAACCAAAACAAGGCTTCCCGAATAGCCATGACCTCTGCCTGAAACACACTGCAATAATCCGGAAGACGGAAGGACAGGCTGATGTCTAGTGCTTATGAGAAAACCCCACCCCCACCTTGCCCTGTAGTTTTGAACCGTCCGTGTAAATCTGAACGGATTTCCGACGGAATTGTTCAACCATCCCAGTCAAGTGTGATTTGAACCGCTTGACAAAGGAGTAGCTAGGAGTGGTGTAATCAAGATCCCCACTTGCAGCGAAAAGGAGTCCAGAATTGAAGAGTGCCCAACTTTAATACTGGACCACAGAGATGCGGCTGTAAGCTAACGGCATTAACAGCCATCTGTTTACCCACCAGATCTAATGGAAGTAAATGAAGAAGTATTTCAGAGCATCGGTAGGAGTGGTCCATAGTGTCCCGGTGAGGTAAGTAGCCTTGTCCAATGATGGACACCAGACAACCAACCCATACAACAGGATTGGCCTAATGACTGCAACATAGAGCCAGTGAGATTAGCTTGAGCTGAAAACCCAATTTCTCACCGATGGCGCTCTTGCAAGAGTATAGAGCTACAGTTGCTTTCTTGACCCCTTCATAAATATTAGGCTTCCAGCTAAGATTCCTATCAGATTCATGCCATTCAGATACAGAGGGTCAACATGAGGATTTTTATATTTCCTAGTAAAGATGACGATCTTGGTCTTATTAGGGTTAACGCTAAGCCCACACCCTCTCGCCGTTGGTGAGGGCATTCTGCATAAGATCCCTTAAAACAGGCAGGAATTTGCTCGAGATAGCTATAGATAATGTCGTCCGCGTAGGCAAACACTCCACAGCCCTCCCCTTCCAGGATTAGAAGCAGTTTATTTATCACCAGATTTTAAAGAAGAGCAGACAGGACCCCACCTTGCAAATATAGCTGTAATGTTTAATGTTAAATTTTAATAGCAATGTAGCTAAATAAATTACTTACTTACTTAATGTAAACATTATTAAAAATATGGGCATTCTACAAAATATTAAGCAAGTAATAGCTCTCGAAATAAATTGTATTTGAATTGTTGCTGTTGTTTTGCACACTTCAAAACAGAAGTTTTTTTTTGTACTTATTTCATTGTTATCATTCGTTAGACTTTTGTGAAGTATGCCAATTTTTTGCTGTATGATTAATAGATAAGATCACGATACTCACTCTAATAAAAATTGATAAAAATCATATATTTTTCTTTTTATTGAAATTGTTGCTATTGTTTTGCACATTGTATTTTGGGTTTGAAAATTATATCCAATATTAGACCGACCTCGACGGTCGATTCAGGACCAATATCGACCGCCGAGGTCGGTCCAAAATTGCCGGTCAAGTGGTTTATACTGCTCGGACCGAGTTGTTCGGTCCTAATTAGGGCCGATTAATTTTTTGATCGGGTAGATATACGATTACTTAATCAAGCAAGTCAACTCTATGCTGTTTAGGAATTTGCAATAATCTTTCCATCATAATTTGCTAGTCAGAAACATTCGTCCAACTAGTCATGGGCGATATTTACAGTCAACTAAAATTGATCTGGGGCATACTTAAATATTAGACTAATACATCATGCAATAGGAGAAATCATAGTCGTTTCATTAAACAAACTACTTAAATTAAAGAACATTACAATTTAAAGCAATTTTAATTCTGTTTCTGTATACCTAACAACCCGAAATCGATTACTCGGTCAGCGGCAATGAAAGAATCATAATAATAAATTACAATTCATCAAATACGTACGTTAAGACGTTTAATTTAATTGACTTCGCTTAAAAAACACGTTTTTTGCCGGTAACGTGCCTCTTGGAATGGTTTTGAGTCAATTGACCCACTTTCCAAGGAATTGCATTAAGTCCACATAGTTCTAATTGTTACGCTACAGGGTTTTATTTTTTAGCCACTGCTTCTAATAAAAGGTCATAACTTTAGGGTGGTTCGCGGGCAAATATTTCTTACATAACCGTACGAAAGAATTACAAGGGTGGGAATGTGGTAGACGTCAAAGTTGATCATAACCCTACATTTCTACAATTACTCATGTATTACTGAAAAATTGCAAAAATATGTAAAGAAAAGCACCAGCTCGAATAAATAATATAATTTCTACCTTTCGATTGCTTCATGATCACTTAAATCAGGCATTTCGCTCTTTCCATATCCATTTTTACGTTGACGACGTCTCCCTGCAATCAAGTTTAATATCAATAAAGAAATAATGATTTTACTACTAATAACGTACTGTCTCGAATTTTCTTTTTATATTCCGGATCATTACGACGTTTCTTATCAAAATAAATGCAATATCCAAGAAATAAAGTTCCTGCGACACCAGCAGCAATTCCCAATGTTGTTTTATTAATTTCCATTGCACGTGTTTCTTTCTGCAACACCAATCCAAGTGAATTTTATTAAGAGTTAGTTTAACTTAATTAAAGAACTTATTTTATCCTAAACTGTAGTTTAGAACGACTAGTGAATAACACAAAAGACAACCCCGACCGCCATTACCGAATTCATGTGTCTTCTTCTAGAGCAGAGGGTTGAAAAACTTTCAAGGTTACTCCGTGGTGAAATCACTTGCTTGATTCTACAGTTCAGTTATAGATGGCGAGCGGAAGACTGATTTGAATAAAAATTTCATAGGGTGGTTACAGGTATAATGTCATTGAAATATATAAGAAAATTGTTTAAATGGCAAAAATTGTATTCTGTTTATTAAAAAGTAGTACCAACTAAATAATATCTATAAATAACTCTAAAGTGACTAAAGAAGACTAAAGAATACAAAAGTATTTTTGCTGAATTAATAGTTGCATTCCCGGGGAGGAGAAAACCAATGGAGATGCCCTAAACTGGAAAAAAAATTTAGAGTTTGTTTTGTTTCAGTCTCTCCGTATTACTGAGATGTATTTAAATAGAGTGACTTATAATTCAATTCAATTTCAATTCTTTATTGATCTAGATATAAAATATAAACCAATAATTTGAATGCGTTTCGGGCACTGTGCCCATATAATTAATTGGTTTTAATTCCATATATTTTTTTGTGTTGTTCTAGCTCTATGCTTAAATTAGGTGATATGTATATGTTTTCTGAAATATTGTTTTGATTAGTATAACATTTTGGGGACGTAGTAGTTCCTGTAATGGTGGAAATTCACCCTGCAGGCTGTTCCTTGTTACGCTACATTCTGTTAGTATGTGCTGTAGTGTGTCTTCTGACATACTAAGCACCCTGCGCTTTACAAAAGGTAAGTTTGTGCGAATCCTGCGAGCCTGTTCTTAACCTCATCAATTTCCTTTCTTCAGATCTTTTTAAATTGCACGGATAATTTGGTGGGTTAATGGTTTTCCAATAGGTAGCCAGGAAGGTTGGATTTCTTTCCCATTCATTCTCTTTTATTTGTCGTAATTTTTCTTTAGCTAATAATAATAATGTTTTTTCCCGCAGGGGGACTTCCCTGAAGTCACGGGCTTGAGGACCTCGCGGACCCCAGTTAAATCCAGGAAGCGTCTGTTCCCATATTGGGCGGCTTCCTGTAGCCAGTTTCTGTAACTTTCCCGTGAGTATTTTCTCACTATGTGATGTAAAACTAAATGAATTTGTTGTTGTAGGCAGCAACAATTTCATTTACATTTACGTTAATACGCGTGAGAAAATACTCACGAAAGTTACAGAAGGTCTGTCCACGTACCTGCAGGAATTATAATTCCTGCGCAGGAAACTGCAGAAAGTCGTTTTCGTACTCAGTTCGACAGCAAATTTTTGCTGACGTCACCGCTTCCCCACCTGCAGGAAAGTTGAGGAATTTGCAGTAGGTCTGTTCACGTACTTCTGCAGCTGAAATTCCTGTATTTTCCTTCTTTATGTGGTGGGGGTGCAGTTGTCAAAAGTACGAAAACATTTTTCTGAAAGTTCCTGAAAAAGTAGAAGAGTGCCAAAAGTGACAAGAAAATAACCTCAAAAATACACAACTCAGCTATTTGACATCAGCCGGTGACAGTAAGGAAAAGTAAAGGCCATTCTACATCCAAACCAAGCCGAACGGTCGTGGGCTTTGACTACGTGTTAAATGAATTGTTCTTCTACATCCCGGCTTGGTCGTGGGCGTCGGCGTGGTCGTCAGTTCCAGCTTTGAGAAATTTCAAAGCCGACGCTGAAAAAGCAGGCGAGCCAACTTAATGACCCAAATCAATGTCACCAATTCCTTCACTTGAAAATTGTTTTGACAAGTATTTCATGTAAAAAAAAGTAAAAATTAAGAATTATGTCTATATTTTCCATATTATTACTATTCTTTCACAAATAAACGAATTTCAAACACAAAATGAAGTGACTTTAAATGACGTTCCAATCATATGTTTCCTGTCAAAAATCAACTTGAAATATGAGCGTTGAATTGAGCTGTGAAGCCCACGACCACGCCGACGACCAAGCCGAACTTTTGGATGTAGAATGGCCTTAAGGCAGTTTAAAGCTACTGCAAATTCCTGAACTTTCCTGCAGGTGGGGAAGCGGTGACGTCAGCAAAAATCTGCTGTCAAACTGAGTACGAAAACGACGGTACGCAGGTACGTGAGCAGACCTAGTAGCTTTAAGCTGCCTTACTTTTCCTTACTGTCACCGGCTGATGTCAAATAGCTGAGTTGTGAATTTTTGAGGTTATTTTCATGTCACTTTTGGCACTCTTCTACTTTTTCAGGAACTTTCAGAAAAATGTTTTCGTGCTTTTGACAACCGTTCAATCCGTGTAGTAATAGACGGAGTTACATCTGATTCCTACGAAATAAATGCCGGTGTACCTCAGGGTTCAGTTCTTTCACCAACCTTATTTCTTCTTTTTATTAATGATCTCTTATCCCTTACTCTCAATCCTATTCATAGTTTCACCGACGGCAGAACCCTTGATTTCGCGTACTCATTTGATTCTCATGAATCAAATCTCATGAATTCACGTGAAAATGCTACAGAAGTCAACTGGGAACGCATGTTTAGATCATTAAACAACGATATTTCTATGGTCCTCGCTTGGGGCAGAGCAAATCGTGTTACGTTTAATGCATGCAAAACTCAATGCTGTTTAATGTCCCTTAAAAAACGCCCGGTTCACCCTAACCCATTTCAGTCGACGGAGTGAATATACCAAATTCATCCTCCCTAAACATCTTGGGTATTCAGATATCCAATGCGATGAAATGTTTATGTTTTCTACAGATATGTAAGAAATAGTTCACCCCACCTGACTTAGCGCTAATCTACAAGTCCCACATTAGCCCTAGACTTGGATATAATGCCCATATTTGGGCAGGGGCCGGATACACCGCATTGTCCGCGTTAGACAAAGTCCAGCGTAAGCCTGTTAAACTTATTGGTTTTAATTTTTATAATAATTGGGAAGTGATCACTCCCTTCCAAATCTTCATGGCTTTCCCATGTGATTTTAGCCGTTATATATGGAGATGAGAGTGTTAAATCTATCGCGGTTAGTGTATTGTAATTCGACAAATGAGTAGGCGTGGTATCATTGAGAGGACAAGAGGGCTATTATATAGCCAGTCCGAAACGGTTCTGCCTTTGCGATTCCAATGTATACAGCCGCAAATCGAAACACATGAGGATAGTTGGACTTTGACCGTACAAGCAGTGAGGTATGTGTTTAAGTTGATCGTCTCTAATGGGTATGTATTGTGTATTAGAATGGCACCTCCTCCATGTCTGGTTTTCCTAATAGTATTTGTTGCAATAAGGTTGTAAGGTCCGAGCCGTATAGACTTTTCGCCTAACAAGAGCTTTGTCTCTGGCAGTAGAATAATGACTGGCCTGTAAGTGGAAGTAAGTATTTGAATATTAGCGAGATTATTAAATAGCCCAGTGATATTCCACTGAAGGATGTTAATGTCCTCCATGGTTGTTGAGGTAGCGTTAATTTATCTTTTCAGTTTAGTAGCTCATTTGATCGTCCTCTTCATCTTGGTTAAAATCCCTGAATTTTGAAGGTTTGCTGACGGACCAGCAGCATTCAGAATTTCGTAATACATTGGCAATCTTTCCGGTTAAAGCTTGCTTGTTGTGTGATTTGGTGTTAGTTGTAATTTGTTGTTTTCTTTTGTTTGAATGTTTTGTATATTTTTATTTGCGGCTTTTTTGGTGTGGTTTGTATTTCTGACGTTGTGTTAGTTGCTTGTTTTGTAGTATTTTGTTGAGGGTTTTCATTTGTTTGTTTTGTGGTTTCTTTTGTTATATTGTTTGTGTTTTGTGCGTTTGTATTAAAATAGAATGGTTTATTTTGCTTTTCTGTTCCTTATTGATTTTTAGTTATTTGGTTTAGTTGTTGTGTTGTGATATTTGTACTTGATAATATGTTTTTGAATTGTTGTTGAGTTGGTAAATTTTTGTTTGTGTTTATCCCAAAATTTTTGTTTGTATTTGTTTTTGTTGTTTGTGCATATATTTGTCTTTCATTGATTGGGTTCTGTGTGTAATAATTTTTTTTAGCTTTGTAAAGTGTGGAGTGGTTTTTTGCTTTAATATTTAAGAAATCGCGCTGTAATGTAAATTTAGGGCAATCCCTTATCATTTGATGCGTGCTCGTTATTTTTGTAATTGGGGTAATATTTTTTATCACAGGGTGCGAGTGTGGCTTTGCCCCTGCGCATGTTTCGCCTACTTCTATTTCTGATTTGCAATTGTTTTCTTACATTTCATCGGGTTAGGGATATACTCCCTAACCTCTAGCCGTTCGAAGCCTACTTGTAAAAATTTAGGTATAGCACACCTGCGAAATGTCAGAATTATTAACCCTGTCGGTAGGAAATTTCCCTCTAGCATACGAGTAATTTTAAAAATTTCGGTCACTTCTTCAACGATATCTTCATTTTTTAAATTAAAATCTTTTATTTAACTTCATTGGTATGTATGTCCTGGAATTTTGTAATCAACATTTCACCTACTTCCACTGAAGCTATCGGGCTGAAATTTGGCACACACGTTTGGTTCTCGTGACAATGCACGATTACTTAAATGCCGCCATTTTTTGAATCCAATATGGCGGGCGTCACAAAATGGCGATTTATAATTTCTATAGTAATCCCTATGTTATGGGTATAAATGAAAAGGCTTGATGAGCGAAACACAATTAGCAAAGTGACGTCTTTCTAAATCCAATGCAATATTATTATGACATGAAGCAAATCTTCACCTTTACGTAGTGGAACCTATTAATCTGAAACATTCATTGGCAAGGAGACCAACGCATATGGATAGTAAACCTAACAGATGTCCTGAAATTGACAAGAATCAGATAAGGTTGCAAAAGTCTCAAGAAAGTATAAGCCATTACCTAATAAACAATACCTGATTTAAGGATGCAATTTCTTATAAATAGTAGCAAGATTTCAACAGACTAAAAAAATAAAATTACACAATAAAAAAATATTTTTAAAAAAAAGCTTTTATTTTAATCGCAGCCAGTATTAACGTGCTTGAGGACGACTTTAACCCAGGTCCTGACGGCATTCTTCTGAAAAAGTGTGCCATGCATCTAGTTCAACCCCTTACTTTGCTTTTCCGCCTCTCGGTCACTCAAGGAATTTTCCCGCAATTATGGAAAACTCTCATATTATTACCATCTTCAAAAAAGGCTGCAAGAACGATGTATCCAACTACAGACTCATTGCTAAATTATCATACCTAAACTATTCGAAAAATTGGTCTATGATTCCATGTTCTTCCACTGTAAGTCTATCTTCTCCCTCTCCCAGCATGGCTAATTCAAAGGAAGATCTACTACCACTAACCTTAACGACTTCGTCTCCAAAACACTATGTGCCCTGGAAAACGGTAAAGTTGTTGATTTTATCGCCACCGATTTTATTAAAGCCTTTAACAAGATCTCCCATAACGTTATCCTGTTCAAACTTGATGGCCTAGGCTCCCCCCTCCCCCGATTCATCTCCTGAATTCAATCTTACCTCAACAACCGTCAGTACAATGTTCTTTTCAGCTCATCCATTTCTAACCCTATTGTCACTCGTTCCGGCGTCCCCCAGGGCAGCCACCTCGGTCCACTGATCTTCATCCTTACAATAAATGATGTTGAATGCGTCATCAATCACTCAGAGCTGTCCATTTATGCTGATGACATGAAAATAATTAAACATATCTCCTCCACAACCGACTCTCTTATCCTGCAAAAAGATCCCGATTCGTTCACCACATGGTGCATGAAAAACTTGCTTGAACTCAATGTCTCCATATGCCAGTCCATCTTTTATTCCCGCAAGGGTCTTACCACCACCCCGAGAGTCTACACGTTAATCGACGTACCAGTCCCTATCGTTACCTCTTTGTGTGACCTAGGAATAAACTGTGATAGCGAACTCAATTTCCGTTCCATATTGACAGTATAATTAACAAACTCCGCGCTAGAGTTTGCGAAGCGCTGGTCTAGAGAGTTCTCCAATCCTTATGTTTCCAAATCTCTCTATATTTCCTTCGTTAGATCTCTCTTTGAATATGGTCACCTACACAAATAACCCACATTAACAGGATTGAATCTGTCCAGCGTAGGTTCATTCTCTTTGCTCTACGGGATCTTCCGTGGATCGACAGATTCAACCTTCCACCTTATGAAAACCGTCTGTAACTGATCGACTTACAACCCCTAAGTAAACGTCGTGATGTTTCCGACATTCTCTATTAACTGGTGCCATAAACTGCCTTTCAATCCTGCAATCTTTACCCATCTATACCAATCCAAGCAACCTCAGGTCCACTTACCTTTTTCGACTCGACTGCCATCGCTCTAACTACGGTCAACGCGAACCAATTACCAAGGATGCTACGAAAAGTCAACGACTTTTCCTTCTTTGACTTCCATCTGAGTAAATCATCCCTTCACAAAGCCTTATATCTTGATCCCGCCCATCCAAATCGCCTTTTTTAATTCTTCCTCTTTCCAGTTTGCATTTATTGTAATTATAGCTCATATTGTAGCTTATACTATTTATTTTGACTTATCATTTATTATAGCTTGTATATATTATTATGTTATAGCTTGTATTAAGCTTAAATAAATAAATAAGTCTAAAGATATATTATGGTGGAAATATATTTTTGGCCCAAAATTTATGTGCTTATATCCTTTGTAAACCCAAAATTATCAAAGCTAAGTTACTATTTTACCCAAAATATTAAAAATGAGGTACTATTTTATTAATTATTTTATGAAAATATTATTTTCAACTTACATTTACATTTTTATATTTTATTGTTAAATAAAAGCTTTTTTTTAAAAATTTGTTTTTATTGTGTAATTTTATTTGAAGTTAAATTCTGTGAAATGAATTTATGCTTGAACTGTGAAAAAAACTTTGTAAGGTGTAATAAGTGTCTTAATTTATAAATCTTTCGAGTCCCAGGCACTTTAACCGGATCTTAAAAATAAATTCCATTAGCCGATTATTTTGTAAAGTGACAGCTTAGAAAGAGAACAATACCAAAGATAACTTACCACTAGATAAACTTGCTGCATATGTTAAATCCTGTTTTGAAATAGAAAATTTCCTCTGCTAAAAATAAAATATTTGATTATGAATTTTCAAAAGACAAAGGAGTTCAACTGTGTTACTGCCACAGTTATACATCATACCCTACGAGGAAGTAACTAAAGGAGAAGCCCTATCGCGTATATGTCGTGTGTGTGAGAATGGCAAGTTTTTGTTCTGCTGCTGGGTCTTAGCTGTCAAATTTGTTCGTTTTTTACTACGAGGAAGTAGGCTTTTTATCTGGGTCCTGGGTCTCTGCTGTCAATTAGTGTCTTGATGTTCCAGCTGTTTTCGTACATTCTGCATTGGCAGCCCGTAAAAAAGGGTTTTGTAAAAATTCGAATTATTTTATTAATTGGAGACGGAGTTGGATCAATTCGTTGAGCCGCACTACCACCATGGCATGGGTCCCGGGTTCGAGACCAGGTCTCCCTGTGAGCTTTTATTAAGAAATTTAAATAATCCACTCCGTCTCTGAACAGTTTTGCCAAAATTTAAAATACTTTTCTAATCGCCTGCCTTGCGCTTATGA
This sequence comes from Leptarthrus brevirostris, assembly GCA_964036015.1. NCBI lineage: Eukaryota > Metazoa > Arthropoda > Insecta > Diptera > Asilidae > Leptarthrus > Leptarthrus brevirostris. Next base: position 21,512,990 of record OZ038373.1, read on the forward strand.
GATTGTATGCATGGGAACCTCACACAAGCTTAAAATTGCCACGATTTTCTGAGCTTATTTCTCCTCCTTTAGTTACTTCTTCGGAGATTATACCTTGCAGTGATTCGTGTGGGAGTCGGGGAGGGTACTTCAATTCTCGTAATAGACATAAAGTTAGATATTACTTTATACTTTTTTGCTGTTTTTGTAACGGTGGTTCAACTTTTTTTTTTAAATCTGCGGGGCGTTAACTTGGGATAAAACTAGCAACACGGTAGCGAAGACGACACCAGTATTATCGTTAGATTTATCAATGCAACTTCAGTTTATAAAACTTACTACATCGCACCCAGCGATGAAATCATAAATCTACTCGCCAAGGTACGAATTTCAGATTGATATTGATAAAATAAAAATTAAATTTGAGTTTGCCCAAAGAAAGGATAATGCACAGGAAAGGATAATGCATATTGCATATAATGGAATTGTTCCGCAACAATATTCGGTACGATAAGAATCCAATTACAGCATCTTAAAAAATTCAATCAATCACTGTAATCTAATTTTAATGTTGCCTTTGGGGTTTCTGTAATCTTATTTTATCTAACCGCTAGGACAAGAGTTTCCTGTTTTGGCAATATTTAGATTTTTGCGGCGAAATGGGGAAATTGTGGGTATTTCCGGTTCTTATTCTAACCACTTGTTGAAATTAAAATTTTAAAAATTTAAAACGCGCCCTTGTTTTACTCCTGAAAAGATCTCCGCTTTGTGAAGTTCCTGTCTTCAGTTTTCTTATTATGCTTCTGGAAGTTTCTCAATTTGTTTATATGACACTGTGAGTACTTTTAAAATCGAAATACTTGTCCTAAAATAACTCCCGCGGAGATGAAAAATTGAGATCCGTATTAAGAGTGGGTCGTTTTCGTTTTGATTTTGCACCATGAGATATTAAGAAGATGATTAACTTATGAATAATTTCCTAAAAAATACCTTCTCTGATCCAAAAGAGGTTATTTGGGTGATAGTACTCGTACGTATACGTTTATAAAAAAATAATAAGTTAAAAATTGATTAATGCCATAGGTATGGAGTAACTAGAAAACAATATTCCCAGGAAGTAGTCCAAAATTCTATCTGACCTTTATTATAATTATTTATCTATTGGCACCTTTATTAACATAACTATAAATTAACTTAAGATACATACATGAGTACATTATGAATTTTGTTTAGACTAATAGACGACTCTTTTTACGATTAAATGCGATTTTCTACGTTGAAAAGCTTTTTGAAGTGAAAGTTCTATAGCCAGCGGAGTTGACGTTTGAGATGGTCACAAATTACAAAAGGCGACATGAAATATTCACTGGGACTTTTTGTGAATTTGTAATACGTGGAATCATTTACACGATTCTTTGTATAGAGAATATTTCCTTATTAGTACCATGTCAAATATTGTGCTGGTAGGATTTGGGTCGGGAGGGGGGGGGGATTAAATTTGTGATGCGTAGATCCATTTCGACGATTACTTTTTGTTGTATCTCTTGTATAGAGTAGAGCTTAACTATAACTGGACAAACATATTACGTTAGGCGTTGGTAGGTGCGACAGGTTATGTAACAGCAGCACCCTTGTCGCCTTTTCAATGGCCAGAACCTCTACACACTGCAGTGCTTCGGCTGACGATACAAGTTTCGTATGCTATGTCAGTCGGTCCCCCACAACCCCAACGCATTCACCACTTTTAGCCGCCTGTGAAGATTGGTACTAGCAGCCACTGACAACCTTCCCATTCTTAATTTCTTTCTTAAAGCTGTAGGAATAGTACAGTCGGTAATCACCTACAGATCCTCTCCGGGTAAGTCCATAAGTATGCTGCTGATAGCATAGGCTTAGCTTTCTTACTTTTGGATTTCTTCAGTTTAATGGCATTACGAACACCTATACCTATTCCGTCTACGCCAACTCCTAAAATGCCTAAACAAGCAGCTTATTGAACTTTGATGAGCTTCTTAAGGTGACAGTTCCTTTCCAGAGCGCCTCACCAAATTAAGATTCCGTTAGTAAGGATTGGTCTCACTATTTACCTCAACATCCATTGAACTTTGTGAGGAGTAATTCCCCATTTCTACCCTAGGGATTTCTTGCAGGCAGAGAATGCTATCGAAGCCATCTTCAGTTGGGTCATCACCCTTAAGGTATTTCTCCCAAGGCTAGGTCGTTCAAAATATCCGACTCGCCTTCTCCCTGTGAACAACACCATTTTAGTCTTCTGGACATTGGCTACTGAACCGTATTTGCCTACCCATTATAATTGAAACGTTTTTATTAACTCGCTTTCTTGTTTGTTTGTCTCTTGGGTACAAACTTTGCAATCGATTTTAAACGAACATCTCAATCTCTAATTAAAATTTGGCATACATATGAAGATCCGATGACAATGCAGTATGTTCTAAATCCAATTAAGCGGACGCTTCAGGATGGCGGTCTACCCTTTTTTTACAACCCCCTTGATATGGGTATCTAATGAAAAGGTTCGACGAGTAGAATACGCATGCACTGCGCATGTCCCGAATTTCGGAAACCAGAAAAACGTCAGATGCCGTATGAAGTCAAGGCCGACTCGAACCTGTGGTGTCTTGGTGTGGTGGAAGTGAATAACGGAAATTACTAGAAATAAGTTGCTGAACCTACTAGAATTAAGCTAAGTAGTATAAATAGGGCTAAGTAGCAGCCTAAATAGTTATTTGTATTTTAACCAGTGATAAGTGCTAATTATTAAAGTGAAACGTTATATTGTGAAGCTGTATTGTCAAGAAAATTGTGCAATGAATTAATCAGTGAATAGAAATTTTGAACATTTGTGATTAAAAGTAAGTGTCTTAAGTAACCTGTAGAGCCTGAAGGGCCCCATTTACGTTACAATTGGTATCAGAAGTGGGATTAATTAAGAAAGACTAAAAAGTGAACTTCGAAAAAAAGTGTGACTGTGAAATTAAAGTGAAATAGTGCAGCCAATCTGAATATGGGGCGCAAACCGAAGGATTTACATGTTCACGACTTGAAGGGAGAGTTAAGTAAATGTTGCTACCTACAATTGGAAATAAATGTACCCTGGTAGCGTTACTACAAGAAGCTAAGGAAAAGGAAGGAAAGGATCCAGAGGCTTTAGTTTTTGAAGACAAGCTAGAAGAAGAAGAAGAAGAAGCAAGTACTCCAAGGCTGAAAGGTCTTCTCAATGCTCTGATATGTGAGATGTAATCTTCCAAGGAACAATTAAAATCATTAATGGCTGAAGAGAAATCATCAATAGAAGCATCAATGGCAGAACAGAAATCATCAATAGAACGCTGAAGAGAAATCGTCGATGGCCGAATTAAAATAATCGATGGACGAACAGAAATCATTAATAGAAGCATTAATGGCTGAACAGAAATCGTCGACGGCCGAATTAAAAGCATCCATGGTCGAACAGAAATCATCAATAGAAGCATCAATGGCTGAACAGAAATAATCAACGGCAGAGTTGCAAGCGTCCGTAACTGAGATAAAGAAATCACTTTAAGAACAAAATTCATTAGTAGCAGAATTTAAAGCCTCGGGTGAAGAAGTGAAAGCCGAGATGGAAATTTTTATGCAGAAACAGCTTGAAGGTTTGGAATCAACTGTAGAGAAGAAACTGGAGACCATAGAAAACTCTACCAAAATTTACCTCGAAAGTGAAGCAATGAAGTTTTGCACTAACGAGGAAAACCTACAGCTTTAATTTTAGCACTCACTGGTGCAGTCGCAGAACTGTTACAGACTACACCAGCAGAGAAAAGGTACCAGTGTTCATCTCTAATACAAGCTTTAGAATCATGATACGGCAACCAGCACATGCCAGAGGTCTACCGTCTACAGCTACGGAGTCGAACACAGAAGCATGGAAAGACGCTGCAGCAGTTATCTGCGGACATAGAAAGGCTGACCCATTTGGCTTATCCCACATTTAGCCAAAATTATGTCAATGAGATAGCCAGAGAAGCATTTATTAATTCAATTGCAGATCGTGACCTGTAGGAAGCAGAACCTACGACTGGCTGGAAAAAACACCAACACTGAGGTTTTGGCTTACGTTCTGGCATCTGATGCAACTAATGAAGCCTCAAGAAGTACTGTCCGCCTAATAGAAGTAACCGATATAGAAGATACCTGCTGTCGGATCAATACATCGGAAAGACTGAGTCGATTTAAATGCTGGACCTGCAACAAAGAAGGATACCTCCAAAGAGATTGCCGAAAGAGACTAAGATGAAACTCCCCACCAGATGGCAAGATAAAATCTGGGTCTGGCTGTGAAAAATGCAGGGAAAGAGAGCGAGCAGAACAAAGAAGCAATGGAGCTGTAAGCCCTATACCAACTCTACGCTCGCAACAGGGAAACGAGTAAAGACAATCTCTGCGGGGCAGGAGTTCGCCAGTGGAATCAACGCTCCCGGTATCATCATCAAAATAAAGAAGTTGCAAAGAAACGATAGCAGCTAAGTAATCAACGGCACAGTTCAAGAACAAAAATGCACGATTACAACAGACACAGGTGCTTCCAAATCTATTCTTCGGTGCGATTATGCTAAAGACAACTGGCTTAGCAACAAAAATCGATACATTTTGAAGGCAGCAGGAGAATCCGTTGAAGTGTATGGGGAAATATTAATGACAATATCCCTCGCCGACAATCGATTTTCACATCGAATGATCGCTTTTATCTAATAGAACCAGTTCGAAAAGAACCAGCCGAAGACATCTTGTTGGCGGAATATTCAGACTTAGATGAAACCAAGCAGCCAAAGAAGGACGTTAAACAGCTAACCGGAATGAAAAACTCCGTCAAATAAACTCAGCCAAGGGGAATATCGTAAGGAAAAGAAGTTAATTAAAGAATTTCCAGATATCTTTGCAATAGATGACGAGAAGTATGGAAAAACTGATATAGTGCCAAATAGAATCGACACAGGTGATGCCCGACCGATTAAGCAAGCGCCAAGAAGATTACCGCTAGCAAAGCAGGAATAAGCAGAGGTCATGGTTGTAAGAATGCGCAAAGAAAGACTGATAGAAGAGTCGAAGAGCGCGGGGATGTCCCCAGTGGTGCCAGTGAAGAAGAAGGACGGGAGCACAAAATTCTGAGTAGACTATTGTTTCGGTTTCAGCAAGTTTTTCAATAGTTTTCCGGCCGTATCCAGCATGCACAGGAGTCTCTTTCATCGGTCGGAAACAAGGCGTCCACTATTTTCTCTGTGCGTGCTGCATCTAGACACGGACTCGTTTTGTTGGCTCCAAGTTTGCGCATGGCTATCTTGTACCCCAGGGATCGCTGTTTATTTCTGCCGTAAGTTTTTCTCATTTTCGGTGTTTGCTATTGGCGATTGCCCGCTTGAGCACCCGCCTTCTCTCTTCTTCTTCTTCTTCTAGTGGCGATTCGTCTGAGAGATAGGCATCTCCTCCTCAAGGCCGCTGCCTCCACAGTCAACTTATATGTTGTTTTTTTGGCTCTTTTCTTCGGCGGGGAGTAGAGGCATCGCAGGCCTGCCGTATCCGTCTCATTGTGTCATCGACCAAGAGCTCTGCAGGGCCCGACTCATCCCGTGCATCACTACGATGGGGGCTTCGCGGTTTAGTTTTCTTGTGTTCCGCCCATTTCTTCACCGGCAGTATTCTGTCTCCTCTCTTCTTTCTTTCTGAAGACCAAAGGTTATGTATTGAGGGTCACATCCGTTGTACTCTTCACTGACCTCCCACTCGGTGATTTTCGGTGCCAGGGTCTCCGATACCAGAGTAATATCCGGGATGGTCTCTGCGTAGCCAGGCCTTCGGAAAGTTGAAATCTTTCCGGTATTTACTACGTTTAGGGCTAGTCTGGCAGCTATCTCAAGGACCCGTCTGCCTCTTGAGTCTGAGTTGGGCATGCCCCATTCAGTTGCTCTGGCGTTGAAGTCTCCAGCGACAACAACAGCTTCTTCCTATTCACGTATGGTATCTTCTAATGTATCCAGTTCCTCTTGGAAGTCTTGGATGCTCTCGTTTGGATTGAGGTAGCAGCTCACGTACACTACTTTGTTACTCCTAATCTAAACGAACCCTCTGTTGGAGCCAAAATTTTTCTTCGAGATCCAGATTGCTGCCGTGCCCAAGTTGTCGGTATACCATCCCGGAGGAATCGTATAGACAGGCTAAGATGATGATTGTAGCGCACAAAACAGGGTTTTGGATATCGATTGAAGGGCTCTGAGAGGGCTAACGGTGCTACTAACAGGACCTTGCCTTAGCAAGAAGAAGGAAGAAGCTGATGGGACACCATTGGATGGAGGACGGAAGAATAGGAGTGGTGCCTCATAAGCAAATGCTTTAGTTGACCCGGGGAATCGAGGTAAGGAAAGAAAACTGGATAAAACCGGGACTCTCTCGCTGCGATGGCAATGGGGACCCGAATAAAGTGGCCTGATTCAGCTAATCCGTAGAGAGGTCTTTTAGTGAGTAAAAATCTCACACTACCAGAGACAGTCGGGTTTCCTTGTGTCTTTGGAACATTTTCACCTCTCCTGCAAAAAAAAACCAAAGAAATTGAACACTGTAATTTTTATCAAAATTCATTCATTCGGTGGAGGAAGTGATAACATGTTGACATTTCATCACGGAGGGCCACGGTTCGAACCTCGCTGGCTGCTGACAACAGAATACGGTAAAAATGCCATTGGGAGTTACAGAGTAATGTCGATGATTCGGAATCCACTTTAAATTGTAAATAAATCCAGTTGCAATCCGTTGTCTCGAATCGAATGAAATGTTTCTATCGCCCCTTGCCCCACTAAGGGTTACGGAAACTAGAGATCATGTAAATAGCATATCCCTTTTAGAAACTGGTATTAATTTTGTATCACAAACTTATGTCTATCGAATTGCGGCTGTTCTACTGGATGTTCCATTCAAAAATCTTAAAATGGTTGCAGCTATTCCAGGTGGTACATTTGCATATTTTGTTCAAAGCACCAAAGTTAATGGTTTACAAGATTTCGTTGCATTTTTAGTCCAATTTTCAATTTTAGTATTGCCCTATAAACAGGATAATTAAGAAACCTGGATATGTTATTTTCAATGAGCACTTCTGATTTTGTTTTATAACAAACTTCTTTCATTTGCAGTTATAGGTAGGTCTCTCCATTAATTTTATTCGTAGGAGTCAAGCAGCTGTGACAAAATGCTCAATTGAGTTCACCTTTAATGAGAATCGTTGAGTCACCTGAATTCAACAGTTTTTCACAGTTTCTCATTGCAAAATTCACCGTAACAATGGAACTCTGCTGCGCAGCGCATTACGGTGCAAAATTTGTAAAGCTTTTTGCACTAATAATGTAAAGAAGGAGAAGGAAACGAAAGCTTTCATTGTAAAATTAAGCAATCGCCTCACACTCAAGCCGGTTAGTACACGCTGAGGCGCCTTGAAGTATGCCATCAAGCTATTTAAATGTTGCAAATTATCCGCGCGGTTGGTAGCGTAAACTTCAATTTCCGGTCGTTGAATGTTTACATAGTTGCAAAAGCGGATAGGACCCCAACATTGTTACATTACCTGTTTGTGCTAAGGATGGAGTCTTTGAATTTTTAAAAGATGTGATAAGTGTTAATAACCGAAATGTGATAAAGGTTTTATTGTGTGCGAACGTCGATGGTGAGTTTTTGTTCCAGAAGCCCGTTAAATGAGACCTACCTCACCGGTGCTGTACCTACATTTGCACGTTGTTTGATAGGGCAGCATAACATTTAAATTGCTATTGATTTGTTTTAAATAGTTCTGCCCCCAGCAAAGTAATGAAAAACAAATTATTATTTGCATCTGTGAAACTATGAAAAATACGCATAACCGCAAGACGACACACTGTGTATTGGCCCACCTGCAAATTGGATTTTCTAAATATCCAGCACCAACACCACTCGAAAGGATTATTGGAATATTGCTGAAGTGCCTTTCGGTTGTGGCTTTTAACGTTTGTTGCTGTTTCCTTTGTCGTCTTTAAGAATGTTATTTGCCACTTTAAACCCCCCGTGTGAACTTCAATAAATAAATTTCACACGTGGAAAATTAAAATTTTCAATCGTAAATAGATCACACGTCAAACATTGATTTTGGCTATGATGAACGAATCTTGTACTTCGGTTAGTGAACATAAATAATTTTAAGGAATTTCTTCCGTTCCTGCAATAAATTAAGAAAGTTTTAAATAAATGTATTGTGGTTTTCAACAATACTTGTTGTGCTTGAAGCGAAAAAGTGAATGTGTTCATAAGTTCTTACTTTATGTGTATGTGTAAAAGAAGTGCTAAATAAAATAACCCGCAAGGGTTGGATAGAAGAAAAGTTTAAAACTGTTTGCATGACTGCAAACTTTTCCATTAATAACTAACTCACCATTGGCGATTGGCGTGTTATTAGGTTAAATATTTATGACGGAAGTATTGCACCGAAATTGGATTACAAAGGTATGTAAATTTAAAAGTTCTTTGTTCTGCTGTATGGATTTTGTCGCGCCTTCCTTATAAGTAAGGCAAAATTAGAAAGCCTTTTCGGGTGTTGATTTAAATCAGGATCATGTCACTATACTAGAAAAGTGTTATTATTGATTAATTTGACATTTTCAATGCTTTATTTCAACTCCAGAGATAGTCACAGATACACTCCGTGTAAGGTATTTACGGTATTGTGTCTATTAAAGCGTAGTCCAGTACAACATTATTTTAATAAAAACGATATTAATTCAATACTACGCGTAAACTTAATATTTTGCAGTTAATTCATAACTATAAAATCGACGAATAAAATCTACTTTTAAAATATTATAAGCTAATTAAATAATAATGTGTTGGCCCTCCTTTACTTTCAGTCAATTCGTTAATTTTGTCTGACGGGCTTATCAAAGGGGTTTCATAACCAGTTCCTCACTACAATGTCTGTTTATTCAGTTCACTGGTCCACACGATTGTTTTATCTTTCTCTTATAACTAGGGTCTAGTCACAATAGAATTTCGATCTTCAATAAATTGTTTATTTTTCTTATATTCACTAACCATTCGTCGCACTGGTTTCTGGTGTTGTTCCTCTTTAAGCGTTCGTCGGGCGGTTTTCCTAATGTGTCTTTCTGGATTATGTGGATGTTCCTACGGGTAGTCCTACTCTGACGGTGACGGATAACTGGTTGCCTTGCCTCCGGGGCGACATCCTCTTTCGACGGTGACGGATATCTTCCTGTCGGGAAAGAGACGGGGACAGATGATTCTGAATAAACAAAGGAAGGCCTAACTATGAATGCTAGGTCAGAGGGACGGAGGGAGCATGAATAGTACCGGGAAACTCGCGGGTTTTAATAGTGTGCAACGAGACAACCGGCGAGTTAACTTAAGTGTCGTGTAATTTCTTCCTTTCAATTTGGAAAGGGAGGAGAAATAGAGAACTATTAGAATGTGATAAAGTTCTAATTTTGTGGGCGATCCTCTTATCGCAAGCGACAGAAAATGAGTATCGTTAAAAGTTTCAGGGTCCCGCTGGAAAGTCATGAAGTCTCACAGGAAATTGTTCTAGTTGTCTTACACATGCGTTTAGCTTAGCAACAAAAGCATTAAATGGGCCCACTTGAATGTGTGGTGTAACACCAGTTGTTACTAAATTAAGTGGTAACCCAGCAAATATGTAAGTCCAAAAATAGTCAAAAACAATGAGAAATGCCGAATGTTTACGTTAAAACGGTAAAGAGTCGGAGAACATTTAGTGTCATCAGAAGAGGTTCAAAATCACAGTGTCGCTAAAAAAATATCAGTCACTAGAAAAGTATTCGAAATCACCAGATTTGGTGACAAAGTCCCTGATTTGGCATCACTACATTAAAAGTCACCAGAAGTCACCGCGGTGGAAGTTAAAAATCACAAAGTTTTAGACGTGTATGAGAAAAAAAATTCTGTCACTAGGGAGGTGTTCGAAAACACCAGATTTGGTGACAAAATCACTGAATTGACTTCGCTGCTTACTGCTAGAGCTGGTCGGTGACGACTGAATGGCGGCATTCGAAGTTCCCAATTTCCCACGGTGCTAATGGGTAAATATGGTGTTTTACCGCAGCCGGGAGTGGGGAATTGGTGTATTTCAACTATATTAGTGCTTCGGGGGGTGTGGCGGTGCTTAAAACACATTATATCCTCCGTTGCTGTTGACAGGTTTAGTACACTGCTGTAACAGGTTTTGGGGCCTTTCCTGACTTCATGTCGGCTGCCGGGGAGCGGGATTTCCTATGGTTTAACGATATTAAGGCCGGAGGGGTCTGGCGGTGCTTAAAAGTCCTCCGGTGCTGTTGACAGGTCTTGTAACTTCGTTATAATACGTTCGATATCCCTATGTTCTTTCAACTCTTTATAAAGGTTGTTGAGAAAGCAAGGGCATAGTATCGATGATGGTCGGACTGCGCCTAAGGGGCCCGGGTGGCATTCTGACTTTAAGGGTCGGCCGCCCGCTAGGTTCCTGTTAAATATTTTCATAAGATTATTAACTAGCTAGCGTACGTTTTTAGACTTTACAGGGTGTTTCAGATCAGACGCGCCAAAATGAGTAGGGTGATAGATCTTAACTAGGCAAACAAAGGGGGGGGGGGGGGCAATGTCAAGCTTTTGAGAGTTACAGGGTGATTCCTAAATTTCAGTTTTTCATGGTATGCACATTACTCTTTTATTTTTATCTTTTGGTCTACCCAACACAGTAACATCAACCAAACGCTAAAAAACAACTATGCTAATGACCCTAATAAAAATGTAAACACCACTGATGTAACTCCTACCATTGCACGTACAGTCACTTCCGAAAGTGAAAAAAAATGGTTTGCAATTACCTAAAGTTCAGCATTTTCCCAAATTTTCTCCGAAATTCATGTAATTAGTACACCCTTTTTTATTTTTATTAGATTGCCCATCTTATTACCTTTCCAAAAAGGTGCAACATGTCCACGTAGAGAAAATATGTAGAAATTAATACGTAGAAATCCCATCGGAGAGTAATATAAAAATCAACAAATTAAAGAAATTAATTCTATAATGCTTTTTATTGAATTTAAAAATAATTACAATTAATCTTGATAAGTAACAAAAGCCGTTCAAAATGTCCACCGCCACTTTGGATGCATTTAAACAATCTCCTTCTAAGTCCTTGTGTAAGGGTATTGCAGCCAGCCTCTGGCTTAAATAAACTTCATCCTTCATTGTTTCCCATAAGAAAAAGTCCAATGGGGTAGAGTTTGGAATTTTAGCAGGCCAAGGAATCGTCCAATCCAGCGGTTAGGCAACTTTTCACTTAGTATTACTTTCACAATGCTAGCCATATGCGCTGGTACTCCATCGTGTTGGTGAAACATTCGCCTAAGATTATTAATAGGGTTCTCCTCTATTAGATCTGGCAGTGTAATCCAATCGCTGAATAACCCTCCAAACCTTAGATTATGACACTCCTAATCGCCTTGCGACTCGTTTCGTGCTCATTTCAGGGTCCTGCCTCACGATGTTGATTATATGCTGCTCGACGTCGGCAGAAGTTTCCGAAGTTTCGGGTCGTGTCTCCATGTCGTGTGAAGTAACAGTTTCTGTTTCTCTTAACCTTTGGAAAGTCCGTGTAAATACCCCTCTTTGAGGTGCTCGCCGGTTAGGGAATCTCCTTTGATATTCCAGCACAGCCGCGCTCTCGTTTCCGTCTATTATACAAAAAATGTAAATAATATCCGCGTATTCCTCAAATGTAAATTCTACAATTTTTTAATAATAATTGCTTAAAAGAACCCATAACTATTGATTTGTTTTTATCTATGATAGGTATTCTTGCTAACTGAACCTTTTTTATAGCAAAATTTCCATCAGGTACGAGTAACAGATCGCCAGGATGCAAGGGTATGAATTCTGGCTAACACAAGATAATAACTTCAATAAAACAAAATGCCACTAACATATTTATAACTTTTTTCCAGCAATAATTAAAATTAATTACCTGTTAATACTTTTGACCCTTAAAAATGTTGACTCTTAAAAATTTGGTTTATTTAAAGAATATCCTACATAAAGTGCAATTAAATAATTAGGTACTCAGGGAGTTCTAAGGATGCGCTTTTTCTAATCCTGTGTCTACCTTGCTATGTTGCACCTTTTTGGAAAGGTAAAAGTATGGGCAGTCTAATAAAAATAAAAAAGAGGCGTACTAATTACGTGAATTTCGCAGAAAATTTGGGAAAATGCTGAATTTTAGGTAATCGCAAACCATTTTTTTTTTTAAATTTTGGAAGTGACTGTACGTGCAATGGGAGGAGTTAGATCAGTAGTGTTGACATTTTTGGAAAGGTGGGATAGTTGTTGTGGCTGTGTTGGGTATATCAAGAGATAAAAATAAAATAGTAATGTGCATACCATGAAAAACTGAAATTTATGAATCACTCCAAAACGGTTGAGATTTCCCTCCCCCTGCCATACAATTTTTTGTTTGTCTAGTTGAGATCTATCACCCTACTCATTTTGGCACGTCAGATCTGAAACACGTTGTAGATTTGTAAAAAAAGCGGCTCATGTGATTGTTGTTCTTTGGAAAGCTTTTTCAAATCATATTAAATTTAGTTCTTTATTTAATTCTTCTCCAAAAAATTTTATAACTTTACATTGACCTCATCGCTATTTAGGATTTCTCTTCAATTAACTACTACGCTGGATGGGATTAAACGTCAAAACAGAAGTGCAAACAAAAATCTTTCATCGTAATTATTTGAGTAAAATAAATTAAAGTTGCCTTTAATGTGATTGCTTTTAAATATACGAGTGATTAGATATATTTTTGTTTGTGATTGGAAAGAAATCCCTGGAACCCGCCGGTCAAAATATGCCTTCTTCGCGTTGAGGTTAAATTTGTCCTTCGTATTTCCCCATCGAAGTGCTTCACTCACACATATTACACGCACACGTTATAGCAATTCCTTAGTTATTAGTTCTTTGTATTAAACTTGTAAACTTTATTCATATTTACGTCTGCAGGGCGTTTTATATCTGACGTGCCAAAATAAGCGGGGTGATAGATCTCACCTAAATAAACAAAAAATTTAATAGCAGGGGGCAATATTAATCATTTGGGAGTTACACAGCGACATCACACAAACGCTAGAAAACTACTATACCTATACTAACTCCTACCATTGCTAGTACAGTCGCTTCCAAAAGTGCAAAAAATGTTTTAAAATTAGCAAAAATTCAGCATTTTCCCAAATTGTCTCAGAAATTCACGCAACTCCAACCGTTTTTTATTTTTATAAAATTGCTGATCTCATTACCTTTCCAAAAAGGTGCAACATGTCCACGTAGAGAGAGTATATAGAAATTTATACGTAGGAATCCTATCGGAAAATATTATAAAAACCTACAATTTAAAGAAAGTAAACTCCAATTAATCCTAAAACGCTTTTTATTGAATTTGAAAATAATAACAATTAATCTTACTAAGTTACAAAACTGTTCAAAATGTCCACCGCCTTTTTGGATTCATGCCAATCTTTTTATAATTCCCTGTTTAAGGCCTATTGTAGTCAGCCTCTCTTCCAACTAAATCGTCTCTAGTATTAACAGGGCTTGCATAAACTTCATCCTTCATTATTCCTCATGAGAAAAAGTTCAATGTGGTAAGGTCTGGAGTAGAGCACTGCACACATACTAGTTTTACAAATTGTACTTGTACCTGCAAGTTTAATGTTCCTGAGCTAATTGCAGAACTGTATTTGCACAGGTCAGGTATAATAACTTAACTTGTAACTATACAGGTATAGATAAACAGGTATATCTGCAGGAAAAGATAACAGGTAAAGCAGGTATTTTATTTATTATTATTAGAGAGCGGATCATGGACTAACAGCATCCTCTAGTCACCATGATGATCTTTTGTGACTTGATTCATGTCCAGATCTAAGCTACCCAGCCAAGCTTTAGTTCTTTAATTAGACCTAAGATCTCTTTGGGGGCCGCCTTAGTTATGTATGGTGGTGATGGAAAAGCCCCACCAAGATGTCTGAGCCTGATACAGCCGAGGGCCTCACAGTGACAGAGGATGTCTTCCGCTGTCGCTTCCTCTTCCAAACAGAAGCGGCAGGTGTCATCTTCAGCTAGCCCCAACTTCCGTAGGTGGTAGCCCAGGGGGCAGTGACCAGTTAGAAGTCCTGTTATCAGCCTTAAATCTGGTCTGCTGAGTGAGAGCAGCACTTCAGTTTTCTGTTTTGAGTAGGTTATGAACTTCTTTGCCTGTCTTAACCCTGGAGTGTTTGTCCAGTGTGAGTACTTGCGTTCGGCCTCCCATGACCTGATGCGCATTGCTTGTCGGCTTTTCGAGTAGCCGCAGAATGGCTCGGTTCCAATAAACTGAGAGTCCGCACCTTTTTTCGCCAGGTGATCCGTCTTCTCATTGCCTTCAATGCCCTCATGCCCTGGTACCCATGCCTGCGTAATGCTGTTACTCTGAGCTAGTTCTTTAAGAGTAGTGAGACAGTCCCAGACGATTTTGGACTAAAAGGTGTAGGACCCCAGAGCCTTGAGTGCTGCCTGACTCTCGGACATGATATATACTTTAGCACCGCGTATACCTCTATTAGTAATTTCACGTGCGCAGAGTTCGATGGCATGTATCTCTTCTTGAAAGATGGTTGGTGCAGAACCTAGCAGTTTGTGCAGCCTTATTCTTGGTCTACAATGCCTTCATGCCCTGGTACCCATGCCAGCGAAATGCTGTTACTCTGAACCAGTTCTTTAAGAACTGGACCCCCATACCCGTTCTGTCTTCCATCTTGGATCCATCCGTGTACCAAACCAGAGATCCCTTCTCAAAGATATGTCTATTGTTGAGCAAGTAATCTCTGCTCTCAAGGATCAGCTTGTATGGTATGTCAAAGTTGTGCCTTTTCGGCATGGCATCTGAGATTGAGTTGATCACGTGTTTCCATGAATTCCTCGAGAATTTTCCTGTGACCAGCCCAATTACCTGCTGAGAGGAGATGCCAATCAGCCTTATCGCGCTTGAGGCGGCCTACTTCTTTAGGTGTAGGTGTAATGGGGGGAGGTCTAATAGAGCCTCCATAGCTGCCGTGGGTCTAGTTCGAATCGCACCCGTAACTCCTAGACATGCTGACCTCTGCAGTTTTTGCAGTTTGGACTGCGCTGTCTTTTGTTCAGTTTTTGGCCACCACATGAGAGCTGCGTAGGTGACCACGGGTCTTATAATTGTTTCATATGCCCAAAGGTCCATTTTAGGCCTGACACCCCATGCCAAAGAGTCTTCGACAGTACCCTCTTGATAGGAGGATTCCATGTGAGTCTTTGATCTAGAATCACTTCTAGATATTTGACCTCATTTGTGAATTCTATCCGTGTTCCTTTAAGAGTAGGAATGGTGTAATGGTTGTTTTATCGGGGTTGACTTTGAGCTGTTCTCTAGTACACCAAGATTGTACCATATTGAGAGCATTTTGCAGTCTTACTGATAACGTTCTGTCCTGCTTGTTCATGATGGTAATAACCAGGTCATCTGAGTAGCCCTGACATTCATAGCCAGCATCAGTCAGTTTAACCAGGAGATCATCGACAACAAGTGTCCACAGCAGTGGGGAAAGAACTTCCCCCTGAGGACAACCTTTGGTGGCACTTACTGTTACCGATTTATCCCCCAGCCTCGCCGTGATGTTCCGGTTACTCATCATTTTCTGTCAATGGTTGCTCTCTCAATGGATGAGAAAGACGTGTTGTCAAAAGCACCTTCAATATCAAGGAAAGCACAGAGGGCAATACCTCTACCATTGACAGCATCTTCTAGTTTTTCAACTAGACTGTGTAGTGCTGTCATGGTTGATTTACCTACTTCATAAGTGTGCTGGTTTTCGTGTAGCGGCGTCTCTTTGCGAGCATCATAACTTGATCAATAATTTTCTCCATTGACTTAAGAAGGAATGAGGATAGGCTTATCGGATATGCCTCTCTCTACAGATTGGGGATATAGCTGAGTTGATAGCTGGACCTAAAGATTTTAATGAGTGTTGGCAACAGATCATCTAGGCCCTGCTGCAGGAGAGCTGGGAAGATGCCGTCACCACCGGGAGATTCGTAGGCTTTAAAAGAGTTGACGGCCCACCTTACTGTCCCACCTGTGAAGATTTTACCAGAGGTACTACTCAGTCGGCGTGTTGACCCACAGCGCACATTGAGTGATTGAGTTCCTCTATATTCTTCTGGTACTGAACACTTTTTGAACCGTTTTTTGCCAGATCCGCTGAGTTTTTTGGTCATTGGGTTGCTGTTGCCCATTACCTCCTCGGGACTTTTCCTTGAGTCCTTCGCGGCCTCAGGTTTTTCAACCGATTTGGTAATGAATTCCTCATCGGACAAAAGTGACAGGTCAGACAGCCTGGCAGGACTTACATTGCCCAGAGCCATTGTCGTGTCTTCTGCCATTTGAGGCCTTAAGTTAAGTTAGAGGGGTGCCACCCTCGCTATGTTTTGGCAGTTTAGACAGCCTAGCAGGACTTATATTATCCAGGCCCATTGGCATGAGGCCTTACTTCAGAAGTTGACACTTTTGAAGGGGTGTCACCCTCAGTATTTTTTGTTTGTTTTCGTTGTTAATGTTAATCCCACGAGTAGGGGAGAAGTCCACTTTGACAGAGATCCCCGATATCACGGCGGGGCTAATTGAAACCGGAGGTCGCCAGTTATCCGGAGTTCGCATACTAACGACCCAGTCTCTCGGCGTATGCTATTCCACCTTGGACTGCGGTATTTTATTTAAGAGAGTATCCTTTTCTCCGCCCGACTACTATTGGCCAACCCTCCTGGCAGAGACATGACCGTACCAGGAGTCTGTTACCAGCCGCCACCACGGGGGGATTGTAGTCGCACTTCTTTCAGTGCACACATTTACGGCGCGCAACCATAAGTTACACGTTAATCCCCCTGTGTACCAGACAGCAGGTAACGCAGATAAATCAGTAAGTGACTGTAAAAAAAATTTGTTTGTAAAAAGACAAAATGCGTTTAGTATGTATCATCGTTGTTTATATATTCGTAATAAACAAAAAGTCTTCACTTTTAAATAATTACAATAAATTTATGATAAAAATGAAATATCTAGAAAAAGTAAATAATGTACATACTTTAGATAAATAAAATGCTGTCTATATTATCTTCCTTCAACTTGGTTCACCGATTTTCTAAGACCCGACCCGCTGGTGGCAGCAATACACAGCACATGTCGTGCCATCCTACTGGGTTGAGAAAATACTGACTCATTGATCCTCCACCACTTGAGAACGTCATCTGGCTTGCACAAAGCACAAGAATACTGCTTTAATTCTAATTGTGCTGCAGTTTCTTCTGCCTCAGTTCTACTTATGGGAATATCTATACTTTATCTGTAGCGATACAAGAATCTGAAGATGGTGGTGTCTCCAGGTTGTAATCTACATCTACACGTTACTCAGGAGATGGCGACTTCTGTTTCATCAAAGTTTCGATGTATTTTGTGGTTTCCTCCCCTTGTTCCGGGGGTAAACATCTCAATTGCTTATATTTGGACCATTAAAATAGTGCAACTTTATGATGTTCATTATTACATTTTGGTATTATTCCCACCAATATTCGTTCAGCAATTACTTTTAATTCACGCTGCCAGGTGACATTATCTTCCTCAGAATCTAAATCTGCATCAGCTATCCTACTGATGGCCACCCTTAAAGCTTTAATTTGTATTATTACGTGAATACTAGTTTGGAATTTTTCTTGCTCCAACGTATTGGACGTTACTTTTAGTGGTGCTAAAAGATCAACTAAACCTATTACAAAAAAAATTTTATCCATTAAAGCTTAAGGCAACATAATAAACGAATGCAAGTGTGTATAAATAAATATATCATAAGAGTCTCTTAAGGTGAGTGTTTTATACGACATGACTCTATTACCTGGGAATTCGGGTACCCGGGAAATACCTTTGAGATTGCCCGCGTACCCGCGTAATCCCCGTGCGTGATGGGTAGTGCCGTAATGTATATATATATGTATTTGCATATATACATAAATATATATTTTACCTACTAATAATGAAATGGTGATACCATCTAAACGTGATTCTGAACGTCGATTGCGTAGAATTTGTTGTACTTCTTCATAAGACCTTACAATAGATTGCAGCATTGCCAACATTGTGTTCCACCAAGTTTTGCACTCTTGACGAAGGGTGCTTTTCAACATATCGCCCCAACCCCCACCTCACCAAACAATTCTTTGACATGGTAGAAATCGGTGAACATACTATACCTAACGAAGAAAAAGTGATCCAAATCGGTTCACGCATTACAAAGTTAGTAGAAAGTTAGTTAGTCACTCTTAATTCAATATGGCGGACTTCTAAAGATGGCGGATGGGTATCAAATGAAAGGGCTTGCTGAGCTCTGGTGAATGGTGCCATTGGACATATTACAGAAATCATTTGGCCTTGTTTCCGGAGAGCACAAATGCATGATACTGACATACCATCCGTCCGTATAGACTTCGCTAAAGACGGTGTTCATCTCATTCAACCCAAGACTGTGCAATTTCCAGCAAAATATAGTCACGGCACTCCAGAACGAAGAATGCTGCCAATTATATAATGTTGGGCTTGCACAGTACACAAAATGCAGTGTAGTACTGTCGACCATGCCGTTGTATACTTAGGCTCGAAACTCTTCGCTGCTGGTCAAGCATACCTGGCCTTGAGTAGGGAAAACATCAGTTGGTCTCCTTATTGAAGAGCTAGACTGTTCGAAATTAACCGGCAAACGACCTTGCAGCAATGATGCGTTGAATGAGAAACCTGTCCAGCGAGAACTAAAAAGTAAAAAATAAATTAAAAGTAAAAAAACTTTTTTAAAAACAATCTTTTATTTAAATGCGCTAAAAAGAATAAAATAAACTTTTCCTTTAAATCTTTTACTATCAACTTATAACGTCATTACACAATTTATATGATATAAGAGCTTGTCGCGAGATTTACCTGTGTAGATAAACAAGTAAATTAAATAACTTGATCTGATTGATTTAAATTTTTAAAATGTTTAAACTAAGTAAATACGGGTACTTAAATCTCGCATAATTTGGTCGGTGCAAATCAAACAAACCAAACAACTACAACAAAAGTATTTAATCGTCATTCCTTATAATGCCGTGAGCTGAAACGTTCTGTTTTGTTCTGTATAGAAATATTTTCAAAGTTTGTGTCGATATCCAAATGTTAAAGTTAGATAATATTCCAACGTGGCTCGAAATAAATATCAAAACATCGGTATGAGAATCTTTCTAAAAAAAACGTTCGAATTTTCTTCGAGTCTTATTGAGCGGAAAGCTGTCCCATAGCGAGAAAAGTTGCAGCAGAAAAAATTTTTACATTAAAAATAGGTCGCTACCCAACTTCCAAAACCAAAATCGAATAAAAGTCAAAATCTTTCATTTTCATCTTGTCTCATTCTTATACAATATGGGGTTGATTCGCGCGTGTGAATTTGACCGAAGAGGGCAAGGGGTAGGAAGGAGAAGGGCGCGCCAACCTTTCTTGTTTTGAAATCCAAAAGTTCATAAAAGAATGGTCTCTAACACGTGGGCGACAAACGCGTTTGGGAGGCTCGGCTCAATAACCCATAAATTTCCGTGTTGAGCGAATACTCAGTATACCTAAGATTTGTTAACTAACCTTCTAACACACGATTGAGGCATTTGTGTCGCTGCCTCTTGGACTGTGCGGTTAGGGGCTAGAAGTAAGAATTTCAAAAATATTGTTTTTAGATCGTTTTTGTAGGAAAATTAGGGTGTAAAAAAATACCATTCCCTCCCTCTTATCTCCTTATCTAGACGGAGTTGGATCATTTCGTTGAGCCGCACGACCACCATGCCATGGGTCCCGGGTTCGAGACCAGGTCTCTCCGTGCGCTTTTATTAAGAAATTAAAATAATCCACTCCGTCTCTGGGTTGTCACAGGGAGCGAGATTAAAAATCGAATATTTTTCGATATTTTGGGAGAATGTTTTGATAATCGATGATTGATAGAACCGTCGTTAGTCGTTGGAGGAGTATGGGGATTGGAAGTAGTGTGGATGACCTTGAGTAACACAAAGAAAGTGATAATGCGAAAAGTTCAAATAATTGGCAATTCTAGTGAAAAGTAATGAACTGGTTAGAATTTACACTAAAATTGTGTAATGTAAACAGATTTGGTGTCTCTTTTGTGTGGCAGTAAAGTATTTCACGATCTATATATTTGCAACGCACACACATCTTAAAGGGTTGGGACGTCATGGCAGCCATGTATGCACTCGCTGATGATGATTACGTGCGAAAGGCAACTACTTCATCACCCGCCACCTTTCCATGCACTTGTAATAAATTTTTAACCCCCCTCCCCGATCACCTTTTACGTGAGTGTATTTTTTTTTATCTTCAAAGCACTCTCTTCACCTCCAAACATTTTCTTAAAGTCATTTAAGGTCATCTCCACAATCTCCACCCCTCCCTCTCCTCCGACCAATGTTATTTAAGGCCATACCCCCTCCTACTACCCCACCTAGGACCGACGGTCCTATCATCTAGACATTTACAAAATCGGCCTTGTAGTTTTTGTTTTATCGCCACCGCAAGGAATAAAGCGATTCGAGCAAAATGCGTTTAAGGTTTCTGAAGTTTTGCAGTTGATATATTTATGCCTGTCCTCTCGATTTAAAAGACGACATAATAGAAATTTTACTTTGAAATTTTCACAGCACATTCGTAAAAGTATAAACAATAAAAATTTGAAAGAAATTTGTTTTTTTACCGGAATAACCCCTTAACTAATTACAACAAAATATTTAAAAAAAATTTGCTTTTCAAAATATGTTAAGGAGGGTTTGTCATTCTTAGAGCAAAATATGCCCTTATGTTGCTGAGGTTTAGGTTTTACAGTTCCGTACCAACTAGAAACCATTATAGTTTCGGTCTGTCCATCCGTTCGTCTGTCCGTATGTCACGGGCATTCATCCTCTAATTTATAAACCTATTAATATAAAATTTGGTATTATTTTTGGACCTCTTTTTCATAAAGTGAAAGGTGTGAGGTTTTTTATTTAGATAAGTTTCCTAAAATGCAGGTATGGCTTAGAGCCCCTCCCCTACTCTAATTTGTAAACTATTGATGCAAAATACTTCAAAATTTCCTGAATGCAGCAGTAAAGTACTAATTTAATGATAAAGTACTAATTTAATGAAAATTTGTCCTTTAGAGTACAGAGGTGCGAGCAACTTCAAGCTCTTCTATCGCACTTTGTAATGTGTCTACAAGGAATTAGGCTAGCAATTTGGTCATGGAAATAGAAAAACGCGATGGAAGAGGGCAAGACAACCGACATTCCTACGATTCTTCAAAGAGTCAATGTTCTCAGAGTTAGTGAAGTCGCCAATAACTTTATTAGCCTTTCTTTGAAATTTATCTAACGCGGACAATGCGGTATGCCCGACCTCTGCCCAAATATGATAATTATATTCCACTCTAGGCCTGATAAGGGACCGGCGGATCAGCGCCAAGTCAAAAGGAGTATTTCTTATTCCGATTAATTATTTAATATCAAGTTAGAGGAAACTTAAGAATGTTAGGTTAGGTTAGAACGGCTGCTAAGATACCTTTAGCCCGCTTCACTTAGTACTATAGATGGGTTCATTTATAGATGGATTCATTTATGTACAACCACCCTGTACTTATAACCATCCTGCTTCCCTAAGGAATGTCAATACAATCCGTATGCCCGTAAGCAGCAGTCTCTTGTAGATTGGGCGGTACTCATGTAAAGTAAAGGGCGAAAAGACTTTATTATTTAGCAAATTTATAATATTTCTTATAATGGCAATTTTTACTTTTTGTAGCATAACTAAAAAATTTTATTTGTGAATTAAGGGGGTAGTTCCTCAAAAATATTTGAAAAAATCAATTTTGTTTTCATATTCCGATTCCGTGGGGTCATTGAGAGCATGTAACTCAAAAATTATGATCGTATTTCACATAGAACGGTTTTTACAGCGTGTTAACGCGCGTCATGCTAGCCGCTGGAGAGTCAAGTACCGGAACTTTAATTGTGTTTATCTCAAAACGAGTTTTTTTTCGAACGGTGGGCGCGATAAGAGGAGCAATTTTCGATCGATTTCAAAAATTCTCGTTTGGTTCTGTTCCTTACTCAGTTGCTTACGAAATGACGTAGGCTTTTTACGAAATAATTATTTTCCGCCATCTTATACGGGTTTTTCTATGCGAATTTGAGATGTTTTGTTCAATCTTTGATTCCGGATTGCGCTATTTAATCACTGACGATTTCCCATAAAAAAACAAATCGGTCGAGGCTGAGGGGGACAATTGCACCCATTGCTGCCCCCCCCCTTTTTATTCCCGGTGTCATTAAACTCGATAGTTCATTTTGTTTTCACTGCAGAGTGTTTACCTGTAAATTTTTCTGTAAAAAAAGTTATAACGACAAATTAAGCTTACGTTTTTTCCTGAATGATAACGAGGGTTTTTAAGAGCCTTTTAAAAAAAACGAAAAATATTTCGAATATCGATCTGAAATCTTAAGAGAATGGTCCTCAAGTAATAAAGAATCAATTGTTTGGAAAAAAAATCGATTTGTGTATGAGAAACCCCCCTTAAGTAAAGAACATTCTAAGTATGAGCAACGTTCGTATTTGACCGGTTTTGTTATATAGTGCCGATTTTTAAATGGTAATTTAGAATTTTTCACTTAATAATATACGTAATTCGAATAATGCTTATTTTTCATAAGCATTGTATTGTAATGCTACCCATAATGCTAAATTTTCTATTCATCGTAATGCTAATGCTTGCAGCTCTGTTCTCAATATTAATGTATTTCTGAAAAAGAGCATTCGTTTGAAAAGAGGAAATGTGCATTGAGTTAGATGATTACAAATATCTTGTAGCCACTGAAGAACGTAATAGCAAATTAAAGCATTAAAATCCCCAACTAATAATTTTTTGTTATTTTAGTTATTATTGCACTTACTTATGCGGTGAATGTTCTTGTATAAATAAACCCACCAGCCTCAATATTTCATGAATTTTTTTTGTTTTGAATTGACACCCTTTGGGTGATTTAAAAGCTCAAACAATGTCCGGTCATGACTATAATCAGATTTACCTTTATCCAGAAGCCTGTTCACCTCCACGACGCGACACTACAGTTATGAACATTTCTAACGAACCACGCCAGGAAATGAATTTTTAAAAGCTCTCATATGTTCTTTTCAAACGTTGAATAACAATGGGGGAAAAAATCGAAATTTTGGTGAATCATTAATTTATATAGAGCTAAAGTCTCAAGAGAAATAAGGTAAAATGGCGAAATAAAAATAATCGTTGCCAAATTAAGTTAAAACAAAAATTATGTGGGTATGTGCCTTACATTTTTTACGAATCATGTGTTCGTGTTACAAGCATTTACAGTGCTGTGCACAATTTTAAACCTTCTCTCTACGAAATATCAAATCGAAAAAAATTAAGTAACAACCTCTGTTCTTTATAAAGTAAAGATCTAAAAGGTCTTATTCAAACACAGATATTTTGAGTTATTTCGACCATATTGTAGTACATAGATTATGTAGTTTAGATCGAAGAAAAATTAAAAACTCGAAACTTATTTTAAATGGTTTTATTAAGCGTCCTTTTCGGATATTTGTTTGCTTAATTGTAAGTTCGTTTGTTGAAACTGACTTTTCACGCACTTCTAATTGTTGTATCGATTTGAAATTCAGGTGATAATACAAGTTTGTGGGGGTGGTAGTGACATGTGCAAATAATCGAAACGATTGATACTGGGGTCGATTCCAGACTTTTCGGGGTCTGTAAGGTGAATAGTGACACTCCCGATGCCGTTAGATACTATGGTAGTAAGACACTCGAAATCGACCGATGTTAATGTTGAATTCTTAGTTTTCGGGATTATTGAGATGAACAATCACACTATAAATGTAGTTAGATACTATGGGACTAACATACATCTATCACCTAGGGGCGGATGTGGAAAGGAAGTGATATGTTAAAAAGATTGAGAAAAAACTTAATTTTAACGCTTTTTTTAACATTAAATGATGTACTAAAAGCTAAACAATAACAAAATATGTAAAAAAACTTTAATATTATACAGTTTTATTTAACATTAATAATAATGCTTTATTTAACAGTACAAAGATACATTAATTATCTTAAAGTGTACATAGTAAAATGGTTAATTTAGGGCTTCACGGCACCGAGACAAGACCGAGACTTTGGCAGATCTCGGTCTTGGTCTCGTCAAGGTGAAGACGATCTCGCTCTCGATCTCGATCTCGGCGAGATACAGGCCAGTCTCGGTGCGATCTCGCTCTAGGCAAGATAAAAAAAGGGTATTTCGGTGGAATAACGGGGAGCGAGAACAAGTGATATATATATATATATGTATATATGCATTTTCTTCATATTTCCATCGTAAAAATAAGGTAGCAAAGGCTCTTGTTTGCTATTGGGGATAAAGCGCAAATATCTGAAGAAGGAAATAATATAGAATGAAGCGATTGGGGAGAGCAGTGCCCCATAAATCACACAATTGGAATTTTTCGGAGCGACATAAAAGCTGAAACAACTAAAAAAAATTTTCCACAATAAAATGATAAAAACTAATATCTCGTCCACTCTCGTCACGTCAATCTCGCTCTCGGTATCGTACTGTTACCAATGATGTTGGTCTCGCTGCCGGTCTCGGTATCGTGTCGTGAAGCCCTAGGTTAAGTGAATATTGATGACTACTACAAAATTAAAAATTAAACAAAAATAAAAATTAATGCAAACACTATAACCTCATGAATTGAGAACAAAATTACGTTAAGATATATCTTATATATATATTTTTTTTAGTTGTTTCAGCTTTTATGTCGCTCCGAAAAGTCACTTGGTAACCGATTCCACAGTCGAGCACGCTGAACGAATAAAGAACACTCACCAAACTGATTCCTGCACCGCGGGATCAAAAGGTTCAAATATCTGGTCGGTTGCAAGAACTGTAACTTTTCAAAGAGGTAAACTGGCTGCCTAAGGTAAATGAGCTTGTGGAAAAATATCAGGATACGAAAAGCGAAATATGTATCCAAATTGCATCCGAGAAGAGAGTTAGAATACATTGATATATGGCTATTGCGGGGCAGTTTGTAGACAAATCTAACCACATAATTAAATGCAAAATAACTTTTCCTCCGGCATACTGAGTCAAGAACCGGAAATATAATAATGGCATATGTAAAATGGGGAATAACTAATGATTTAACAAGACGGGAGCGTAAACTAAACGAAAGAAAGCTAATGCTTAGCCAGAGCTGCCGCAAACAGCCATAAATTGTTCCCTTGTATTGAGTTCAACATCCAGATTTCTGACAGTGTCCCTATAACGGAGTACTACCCCGTTTAATAATATTGGAGATTGCAAATTAGAGTCAATCCCATTTCTGTAAATAGCCAGACAGTAAGATTTGCTTGGGTTAAGTACCAAGTTATTTAGTATGGATCAAGTTATTTAGTATGGAACATAAATTGTTCTTTATGTACTTGCAGCACGAGAACCTTGAATTGAGTTCAACATCCAGATTTCTGACAGTGTCCCTATAAGGGAGAACTACCCCGTTTAATAATATTGGAGATTGCAAATTAGAGTCAATCCCATTTCTGTAAATAGCCAGACAGTAAGATTTGCTTGGGTTAAGTACCAAGTTATTTAGTATGGACCATTCATGTATTGAGCCGACAGACACAGTCCTCGACTAATCCTATTGGCCTGCTGAGATATATCTGAACGTTATCTGCATATAAGTGTATAGAGGCATCAAGAACTACATCAGGAAAGTGATTAATATACAAGCTGAACAACAAAGGCCCTAAAATGAATCCCTGAGGTACGCCGCACCTGAGTAGTCCGACCTCCGATTGCTCATCTTTAGCCCGAACAATTGACTCCGTTCATATAAAAAGCTTTGGATAAACTTTATAGCCGTCGAGGAAAACGAGAAACGACGGAAAAGCTTTGTTACAAGTTAAGGTGATTAATAGAATTAAAAACCTTGCTAAAATCAAGTAAGACACGGATTGTTAGGCAATCCTCATCGAGTGACTCATGCATATCAGATGTAACCCTCAATAAGGCAGTCTCACAACTGTGAGAGAGGCGGAATCCTGACTGCCAGGTCGATATCATAGAATTTCTGCTGACGTGGTCCAGAATTTTCATTAATATAAGTTTCTCAAAAATCTTGCATAAAAAACAAGGCAAACTGTAAGGACGAAAATCACTCATATGCAAAGCGGTAGACTTCTTGGGAATAAGAACCACGACAGCTCGCTTCCACTGCTTAGGAAACTATGTGGTAGTGAAACAGTGATTGAAGATGTGTGTTAGAACAGGAAATAATTTGAGAAATCGGGGAGGTAACAATGAAAGAATTGAGGCCTGTAATAGGAGCTGTTGGTGTCGCGATTGCTGCAAAGAATTTATTAAGCTCGTTAGGATCAATATTGATTTCAGACGATTCCCGACTATAAACGCCAAAGCTGCGAATATTTCTCCATAAATTTTTAGGTGGAAGATTGGAATTAAATTTATCACTGAAATAAGCTCTTTTCGCAGATCGACTTTTAGCGATCACTTTGTTACGAACTTTTTTGTACCTTGTGAGCATCTCAGGATTGCGCGATTACTTATTAGATAAGTTTTTGTTTCTTTCAACAACCTAATACCTTACCTGCAGTATGACAGAAAAATATGAATTCCTCATGCCGTGATCCCAGGAAGCTTTGGTATCTTATAATGGGTGGCATCAAGCACCTAACGACGTGACGTTTGGAAAGCTGGGACAACCACTAAGTCTTGGAAGAAAAATAAAAAAGCCGATTGTGCAACAAATATCCATTTATATTTTGAAAACTAAATTTGGCAGTACTTTCTAAATACATTTGGATCATTCTACGATGTGTCGATAAGCTCTCGAACGACTTTCTGCAGCGATCTCACCGATTTCGCTTAAAGTTGGTAAGTTGGTTGCCTTATATGAGTTATTAACAGAACTGAAATATTTTAGTTATACTGGGCCAATTTTAAAGAGCTTTTGCATTTTAGATATTTTCCAAAAAAATATCTTCGGGGACATTTTTGACCAAAAGGACAATAACGATAATCTTTATATCCTTTATTCTTGAAAAAGTCCTTGATGGGCCATACAGTGATTTTAGATTATTTCATATTTTAAAGGTCTATAATCAGGCTACAATCTCGATGGATTTATATGCTACAATTATTTTTGTGACCCAAATCCGAAAAAAATCATTACACCTACCTGAGGTCTGGTGATTAAATTTATAAGGAACGGCAGATGCTGGTATAGTGTATCTGTCTATGGTTT
Organism: Leptarthrus brevirostris; assembly: GCA_964036015.1. NCBI lineage: Eukaryota > Metazoa > Arthropoda > Insecta > Diptera > Asilidae > Leptarthrus > Leptarthrus brevirostris. The sequence goes on from OZ038373.1 coordinate 21,540,522, forward strand.
AATTTATAATTTTTGAAATTACTTTACGTACTTTTTTTTAACCTCATAGAATTGCAGGAAAAAGCCATATAGCCAATAGAGGATTGGCATATATCGATCCTTAATAAAGACGACAGAAAAAACTAGGAAATAATTTTGGAGAAAGGTTTTGATCGTGCATCTTAGTGAGGAAATACTTGATCATAGAAGACATCAAGACGAGAATTATATGAAAAGTAAATTGAAAAACGTGACAAAAATAATTGCTGATAAATTTTGTCAAATGACTTAAGAGGGCAGCGACATTAGTGATCGCACTCAGCCACATTTAATCGAAAAAGCAAAGTTGAAATATGTGCAAACAGTAAATAAGGAAACTAAGAACGCTCTTTAATCGCTGGTGCCGGAAGTCTGGAGTGTGGCAAAAATAATGTAGGAGTTCACCATCACAACATTATACTATATGGCAAGAAAATCGAAAAAGCGACAGGAGGAATGAGAAATACAATCATTCCAGAATCAAGGCAGAACGGTCACTCTTTCATGCCCTTTCCTTAAATGCAAAATTTTTACAAGAGCAAAGCAAGAGAGAGCCATAATAGTCAGAGAATCATTGAAGTCGGAGACGGAGTTGGATCAATTCGTTGAGCCGCACGACCACCATGCCATGGGTCCTGGGTTCGAGACCAGATGACCCCGTGAGCTTTTATTAAGAAATTAAAAAATAATCCACTCCGTCTCTGGGCTGTTGTCTAGCTCGCAGCAATGCAAAAACAAAACTCAAGTTTCCTCACTTCCCTTACCCTAATTCCCTTCCGGCCAAAACCATGCTAACGCATCAAAGGGTTGTCCCCTAGGATTTGGCGACATCGTATAAAAAAAAAGTCACTCTAAGTAGAAAATTTTTATCATTTACCAATCAGAAGCGTATTCTGCACAACAAAATCACAATCATCGAAATCGGTCTAGCCCTTACGAAGCTAGACGCCGCCCCCCCCCCCCCCCTTCAACTCTCACCATAACCTAAATTTTTTGTCATGACACAAATAGATACACTATGCATTCAGAATCATCTAAATCAGTCCACGCATTACAAAGTTAGACTACCCTCGCCACCAAGGGCGGATTTAGGGGGGGGGGGGGGCACAGGGGACGTGCTCCCCGGAGGGTCACAATCGACTATTCAAAAAATACAAGGAAATTTATTAGGTCGCGCAATAATTAGGTTTGTTTCGTTTTGCGTACACATACGTAGGAGCAAATTATCGCGAGTTGCAAGACCTCCGTAAACTACAAGCCATGAAGTAAGAAATTTTACGCACACACATTAGGGCCCAAATGGTCTGCATTTCCGACAAATTTACATTGCCGAAGGGTGATTTTTCTTTAAACTCATCCTAGCGCCTTAACTATTACTATTATGAAAAAAATATTTCCGGATTATCCTGGAATATGGAATGTGAAAAATAAGTAAAGGTGAGGTGGCGCCTTGCATTATATTCTATCGGTATGGGTAGCCTATAGTAGGGTTGAAAAGGGATGCAGCTCAATCGTAAAGTGTCGAGGAGACCGATATTTCTCCACCTTACGCCGACTAAAGACATATCTTCGCAGCAGGATGACAGAAGATCGTTTGAATGAACTGGCTTTAATGCATATTCATCAAGAATGCATCAATAATGAACGCTACAGAAGTACTTGATATCTTCAGCAGAAACCATAAAAGAAAACTATCATTATTAAATATGTAATTTTTCATTATTTTCATTAAAAAAAAGAAGAAGAAAACAAACAAAACTTCAGATTGAAGTCGACAGCAACTGCAGCACATGCTTGCTACTAGTTTTATCGTTGCAGTTGCTAAAATAAAAATAATGTTAAAGAATAGTATATATTAAATATGGGTGTACATTTTCTTAAACTTAATGGTTAGTTTCATTGTGTAATAATCGAAAAATAATAGGGAATAATTCACGACCAAATGTAAATAACACTTGGAATCGTGATGTTTATTCAGCATTACGGATAGTTTTTAATGTAATTTCCGCTGTGCAGTTTTGGTACGCGATCTACTATGATTTCAGCTACGTTAAAATTCCTGAGCATAATCATAGAATAGAAAAGGCTTTTGGAAGCAGGGCATTGTATTTGACTGTAAGCCTGATAAATGACTTTATGGAAGCTAATGAAACAACGCCAAGGCATAAGCCTATACTCCCAGAACATCAGGTATACAATTTGTATCCAAAATTTAATTGTTTTAAATCTTTTGAAGTTAAATTTTAGTGGTAACTTTTCGGAGACATTCAGAAATATGGCGGCCCCCTTAAATCTGTCGGGCACCTACGCCATAATATTGGAATATCGCCATATTAACTGGAGGCGAGAGAAGATTCGACGATCAGCAGCTCAGAAAGTTTTGAACGGTGGAATTGAGCAGACCTAGTGAAGTTTTGAAAAAAGGGAAAAAAGTGGCTTGAGTGAGTGGTCTGGTTAACGATTTTAAAACGAGGAACCTACTGGGGATATCTTAATACCACCGGCATATCGAGATGAGTATATTTCTGGTATTGCTTTTATATAATGTATTTTATGCCTAATCCAATAAACTTGTTATACGGGTTATATCATAATTAATAACCTGAGTAAAATTGGGAAGAATAACGCTCACGTTTTTTTTCGTTAATATTAATAATATTGTTAATTTTAATTATATTATAATAATTAACAAGGCATACATAATCCGATTCTTATCCTAAAGAAGAACATATCTATTGGGTATCAATTATTAAAGACAAAATCAAACTAAAAAGGGAATGAAGGAATATTGACGTATTTAACATTGCATAATGTGTATTAATTAAGTTACAGTTTAGAGTGTTTCCTTCTGCGATGCTTAGCCCAGTTTTCAAGAGATTGGAAGCGCTAATTGATTTTTGTGCTGAACTCCAATAGGGTACCTTATCGATTTTACCCATGTCTATCGAGAATTCGTTAAGATTTTTCTTTGTTAAACGTTTTGGTTGAATTCTGCGCAATTCTTCTTTCATTAATTTTTAATCATCATATTCACATTAAGTGTCTAAACCTTAGAAAAAATGTTATAGTACCTTGAAAACAAAAAAGGATAACATGTCTTAGGATATAAGAATAAATAAAAAGAAAAACTTAAACCAAAAAATAGGAGAAAACCAACAAGTAAAACTGCAGAGTATTGAATTTTATTAACATTTCTTATCTTGTCCCTACATTCAACCTACAAAGATTTATTAACCGACTTCCCAAAAACAAAGAGGTTATAAGTTCGACGCGTATTTTTATTTTTTATTTTTTTTTATGTCTGACCGGGCATAACTTCGTAACGCGTCGACCGATTTTGATGACTCCTTTTTTGTTGGGTAGAGTATGTTCACCGATTTGTACCATGTCAAAAAAATTTTTGGTAGGGTGGTGGTGGTGGGTGGGGGTGAAACCTAACTTTGTAACGCGTGGTCCGATTTTGATGGTTCTTTTTTTGTTGTACAGAGTATGATCCCCCATTGCTAATAGCAGAGTAATTTGGTCCTATGGTGAAAGGTGTGGGTGGGGGGGGGGGGGGGGGGTAGTCTAACTTTGTAACGCATGGACCGATTTGGATAAATCTTTTTCTATTGGGTAGAATATGATCCTTGGTTGAGGGGGAGGGGTAGTAACTTCGTAACGCGTGAACCGATTTCGATGATTCCTTTTCTATTCGGTATAGTATGTTCCTTGATTGATACCATGAGAAAAAAAGTTTAGTGGAATGGGGGTGGGGTAGGGGGTTAAAACAAACGTCTAACGTGTGGACCGATTTGGATGGTTCTTTCTTCGTTGTATAAAGTAGAATACACTAAAAACTATTTTTTTAATTTTCTGAACTGTACGATATAATAGCAACTGTCAAAATTACCATCTTAACTTATAAAAGGTAAACTACATTTTTTTTAGCAATAGAAGAACCAAAATATTAGATACTTAAGGATAAATAAATTTATATTATAACTAATATTTTAATGTTTTGGAAACTTGAAGGAAGTACGAAATGATGAGAGTTTTATTAAATTGAAATAATAATATAAAAATTTGGTTAAGAAAAGAATATGGAAAAATATAACGTCTTTAATTAACACATTAAATCATAATTTTTGCTTTACGTTGATGAAAAGATTGTACCGTATAACAACATAGAACTAACTAATCTGGCCACTGAATTGCAATCTTATCTATTTTGTTTATACGAAATTGAAAAATAATAATAAAAATCAGCCAAAAAAATGTATTTTTTCAGATCAAAAATGTCTCTGATTCAAATTTACTTTTACTTTTGATAACATTTTGGTAATTGATTTAAGAATGATTTTTCAAGAAACCTACGTACACATAGTTTGCCTAAATAAGTGAACACGTCTGTATAGGTTGAAGAGAGGTGATTGTAACACGTTTGTATCTGCTCCAATAAAAGTATAAATTCAAAAATTGAATTTCTGATCGGTTAAAAGTCTATTCATTGCAGAAGACCAAATTCGAAGTGAGTGTGTTCATGACTGTTGAATAAATTAAGTAAATTGATGAAGTAGAACAAAAATTTCCCATATGGTTTTTTTTAAATGATGTGTACCTTTCACAAAATGTTGGTTTAAACATTTTAGCAGCAATTTTATCAAAATCTAATGAAGTTAAAGCGATCTGTGAATCTGTATGAGCCTCATTGTGTGAACTGATCGTTAATATCAATGGAATTTATAGATAGATTTATTAATTATAAAGAAAAAATTAAATTTCAAATGTAAGATATGAATTATTTATTGTCGGAAACATCAATATTGAAGTCAAAATTTTCACAAATGAGATAGTTGGTTGGGTACTTCACCCAGCTGGAATTGAATGGACGCTAGCATTTGTTGCATTCAAGTGAATTGTGTCGATTTAAAAAGGTTTTAGCAAAAATTTCACAACCAGTCTTGCGAAAATCTCGATCTTCTTATTATAACTGGCGAGACTAAATAATCGTTTTCTGACTCACTGAGCAATGACATGGAACTTGCCAATTCCTCGTAGACTTTGATAGTAAATAGCATGTATTAAACCACTGTCTGATACTCCTCACGACCGCTCTCTCTCTCTCAGCCAAACCCAGGGCAATTGTCCGAAAATGGGACATGAAGTAATAGAGGGCTAGACATAGTCGAAGGATGGGGAGTGTTAGCCCTATAAGCCTCATACCAACTGGAGGCTGACGTTGTTCGGGTGAGTGTACCGAGGAGTGTGAGGCAAGATCCCACACCGATCTGGCGAGCTAAGCACGGCTAGCTAGGCGGCCCCTCACCCCTTCGGTCACTGACCAAGCCTGTACGGCTACTATTACGCTCATCTCGGTGTTTCCCATAACCTTCCAAATCCCTCTTGGTTGTGGGCTACGACTAGGTTGTGACAAGCAACTTAGTGGCGCTCACAACCCTCAATCCTATCCATGTCCGCATGCAGCCGTCTTGTGGTAGCATGTGAACATGGATTTTATCACATAACCTATAACAAGGTCTATGCGTTAAGATGTTAGGTTACGACCACTTCCCACCTCACTCAACCCCATAAATTTTTGTCAATGGGGCAACATATTCTACACATCAAAAAAAGAATCATCCAGATCGGTCTAAGCATTAGAAAGTTGACATCCAACCCCTACCCCACCTCAGCCTTCTTATTTAAAATTTTTCGGGGTACCAATAGAGTAACATACTCTATACATCAGAAAAAGAATCAACCAAATCGGTCTTCGCGTTACGAAGCTTGGCTACCATTTACGTCACCCCACTTACCCACCCTTACCCTCACCCACCCCTACCCCGACCCCCACCACACTAGGAAGATTTTTAATATGGTACCAATCCGGGAACAACAAAATCGACCCAAAAAAAAAAGAATCATCCAAACGGTCCACGCGTTACGAAGTTATGCGCGGTCTTACAGAAAAAAGGGAAACAGCAAAAAAAACCTGTTCTAAAACCTCATTGTTTTTGGGAAGTCGTTTAAAAATAGTAGTCGGGTAAAAAAAGTAGATTTGCTTCGTTTGCCCTGCTGCTGAATTATAAGCTAATTTTACGCTTTTCCTATTTCCTTAATAAATTCTTAAGTAACCAAATGGGTCCTGCTAGGAGATATCGAGTATGTATGTATGTAGTCGAAGGTCGTACGAAACCATGTGATCGTCCTGTCTTTTTAAGGAGTAGGAAGTAGATGGGATGTAATGACTTTGCAGAGTTCATCCAAAAGGGGGGGGGGGTATACAGAGGGTTGGCTCCATTTCAAAACGCTTCACTGTAGATGTCAGAAAATCTAATTTGTTTACAGATTAAGAAAACTTTGTAGGGCACCCGGTTTCTTATTAAAATATGCAATCTGTTTCATGGATTGATATGGAAATAGAATTTTGGATTACGTTGGTCGTCACAAGTCGAAAATACCTTCGCAAAAATTTAGGCTTTCCACTTTATAATTTATGATACAGTACAAATTGAGAATGGGTTGTACTGGCACGTTACTGGTTTGGTAAAGAATCGATAATGCATTTGGGAAATTTCATTCTTTCTGTCTTCATTTTTCTCAAACAACATAATTTAGAAACTTGGACTCTTGGCTTGGCTTGACTTGGGGTACATATTTTTCAGGTTATTATAATAAAGTTTTCTGCTACAGCTCTTATCAGCCATTATTATTTTCGGATTTCCTCCACCTGCTTCACTTTGAAAGACGCTTGCAGATTTTTTGCTTGCATTGATCGAAATATTCCAAAGTTCCCAGTTTAGCAGCAGCGGTGAATTGATTGAAAAACTCTTTCATAAATCTCGTTAAGCATTTTCTTAGCGAGGTTCAACAATCAGTTTCATAAATAATGGGAGTTTGAAGACAGGTTAAAATCGATATGGTATCCGACCGTCTTTAGCATATTTTAAGGCATCGATGAGCACAAACTGCTCCAGGGAATGACATTTATAATCGATGCATATCGATGATAAGTAATGCATTTGCATTTTTTCTCAGTTTTTGCTATTTTCGTTTTCTGAATTCAGGGTGAATGTAGAAATTTTTTATTAAAATTTCATTTAAGTTGAAAGTTATGATAGCGTCGCTAGCGTAACTTGATTCTGTATGAAATAATTGCTCACAAATATTAATTTAACATTAAATTGAGTTGTGTGAGCTAACTTTTTTTTCCATTGAAATAATATACATATTACCGGATCCAGTGGCTTGTCGAAAGTTGTGCCTTTAATTTTGTGGGCGATTTAAATTCATAATTATATAAATTAATCGGCGTTGTCGATTTACACCTTAAACGGGAAAAGATTAAGAAACCAATAATATTCAAAGTCCACGAAGTTTGTATTATCTAACGTAACAGTGCGATTACATATTTCATTATTCAATTCAAATTTTATGATGGCAATTAATCAATCGTTGGGAATGGATTATATTTAGCTTTTGTACACTACAATCACTGACTTTTAACTATGCGCAGATAGAGCTGAAAAAATTACTAACAGCAAAATGAAGCACTTTGAGATATTCGTCCTTTTCTGTCTACTCTAATAAGATTGTTCAGTGATTAATTCAGAAGTGAAAACTTTTTTCGCTTCTACAAAAATTTACTTTCGTCCCAAACTACAAACAAACTTTAACTAAGGTATATGTATTTCTCTTCTCTGAAAATTCATTAATAATAAAATTCTTAAATCAGTCACAAATTGTTTTAACAATATTCTAAAAGTCGCCCTTAAGCAACGCCGTTCATATTGTTGGTATCCCTGTAATCAAGTTTTCAAAACAAAACAAAATATAGCACAAGAAATGGAATTAAATTAACGTATAAGAGCATACCACCGCTCTCATTATGGTTAAGCATTTTACAGAGGAAAACAACAAATACTTCCTAAATTTTATTTGTGCAATTAAGAGGCGTACATGGAAATGCATTATCACAAAAACTAGCTTACGTTAGGGTGGCTGCCTGAAAAGGCACACTTAGGTCAAAGAGACCCATTGTGATACCACAGTTGAGGGTGTATGCTCAACAGGGCTGCCACTTAGTTACAATTGTAACTAATTGGTTACATTTTCATATAGAAAACAAGATTTATTATTTATTTACACTTTCACTTCTCATTAGGCACGTTCTTAACAAAATTTTTTAAAATTGCCAAAAAACTGTAGACCAGGGTAAGGTGCCATCCATAAATTACGTCACACGAATTTCATGATTTTTTTACCCTCCCCCATCCTTGTCACAGCTGGTCACATTTGTGAGACTCTCCCCTCCCTAGTGTGACGTTACATCTAGAAATTATTAAATTGAAACAGCAGTTCCGAAATGAGTTTTATTTCGATTTAAATTATTTTTTAATAAAATCAACATCAAATCAAACATTTGAAAAAATAAACAAAACAAAAAACGATTAATTATATTAGTGAAAGATACAAACTAAATCATCTTGAGTCCATGGACTTTGAATCCACTCCTTCAAATTATTTATAACTGGCATAGCAGTCACTTCGTTCTCGTTTGGGTTGTTAATGTCAGGAACATTCGTTGTGTCAACATCTTTTTCCTCCAACCATAGCATCATCGTCATCATCCAAACAAAGAATTTCTTTGGCACTTATAGCAGCAATTCTTTGAGGACGAATCTTCGCGATGGGCCAAACTTCTTGTTGCATCTTATGTGATTGCTTGTGTTGGTTAGTGGCCTTGTATGATGAAAAATATAGACCACATATGCCACACGATCGCGTAAACAAGTATGCCTCGACACTGGGGCAATAGCTATCATACGGAACTTGCTTCAAATGTGATGACGCTCGGAGATCCAAAGTTAGCTGAAGTAACAGTGGAGCGAATTTACCTTCGGAACCATCTTTTTCTATGGTTACATATCCGTTTGACGTCTCTTTAATTAAAACAGGTGGTGGTAGAAACCCCTCTCGCAATAGTCGCCAAAGGCTAGATCGTCGCACACCACAACACGGGAGAACCTCGCATTTTACTATTTGTAATAAATATTGTGAATTACGTACCAAGTCGCATCATTTTTCAATACCTTAGCCTGTTCAATATCCAGTCTAGTATCTGTTGGCACAATGTATTCGACAACCACAGGAAAATCATTAACGACCAATTGGCTCCAAATATCAGTCAGCACAATGCCGTCACTCTCAAAGTTTCGTTTTTAAACTCCAAGTCAGTAGTTCGATTACTGGAATCGAGATGTGAACTGAAATTGTCACGTTTTAATACAACACCAGTAAGTTCGCGACTTAGAGGCGCCATTCGTTTTTCTACTCAGTTGAAGGCACTTCTTCCGGGAGCATTTGTGGCAATGTAAATAGCATCCAAGTCAAAATCTTTAAAATTTTGTATAGCTCAAACAATAACTCGCTCCCATTGTGAATTTTCGTCGGGACCACCATCGCAAGTAAAAACAAATACGGGTTTTACAAAACCTTCTCGAGTTCTCATAAAGTTTTCGAAAGCAGGTATTTGAGAAAGTCTATGTATGTCTGTCGCATGAGTCTCTGCATTAGAGCATACGAGAATGCTTTCCACTACGAATTGCTATGTATGTAGGCCCAGAGTGTGTCACAGCTTCAGGTTTCCCTTCACAATCTTTCTTTACTACAATACCTGCATTAACAGAGGGAATAAGTTTATGTTTTTCCGCGACCACGAAATAATGATACGGTAATTTTACACGATAATCAAGGTGCATTAATATTGGTGCTTGAGCTGCTGTAATACCTAATGGCACGCGTGCATTGTCATCCATTGATAAATAGAAAACTTGTTCAGGGCCCAAAATTGAAGCTAAAGATTTAAGGTTTCTTATCGTAGCAGTACAGAATGCGCCATCTTTATGTTTAAAATGTAGCGTAGAATCTGGTGTGCATAGTTTAACAGGAACAGTTACGACGTGTCTTTTTCCTTCCTCTGTATTGACTCGTCTGGGAAGAAGTCTGAAGTATAACCCTGATTGACTGATAGTATATCCTTGTTTACAAAGTTCGGCTTGTAAATCGTCCAATGTTTTGCAGCACCTTATAGTTTCAGTGCGACGTCGATCATCAGCTGCGCCACCAAAAACTGAAATCTCCTTTATGACTTCAAGTATACCGGATTGGTTTTCTTCTACTCTCGGCAGACCGACAGTATCTCGAATCTTTAGAGCTGCTGCTAAGTAGCTAGTAAGGTATTATTTTCACAAAGTTCTAAATTTTTTTGTTTTTTCGAATCACGACTTTTTTTCGTCGTTCCGCTGCGCTAATCTTTCGCTTCAATATGTTTTTTTCCTGCTGAATATCTTTCCTCAAAGTTGCTATTGTTTTTATTGCATCATCTGTAGCTATACCAGTATCGCGTGCTAACAACAAGCTATTGAGCTCAGATTCTAGAATTACAATTTTATTCCTAGAAGCGCTCTGACAAGGCTTTGGTTTAGGTATTGTTTGAAGTAACTGGCATTCACTTGATTGTAACATGTAAAATATTGAATATGGACATTTCACACTATATTTTCCAAATCACCCACTATAATACAATTAAGAAAAAAGTACCTTTCGGGACAGACAGAAAATGAAGAAACAAAAATTCAAAATGGCAGTCATCTTTTATAATTTGAATACGGTTCTGTTGTCTCCCCGGACTCCGAAGTATCGATTTTAAACGTAATCGATTCAGTAAGTAATAAATAAAGTTAAATATAAATTTTTCTCATATATTTTTTTTAAATATTAGACAACATCCTGGTCCCAAATTAAGTTGCTAAAAGCACTTGTGTTATGGAAATCACAACCAATAAAGGTACCACAAACATCCAAACCCGATACAGCTATTTGTTTAATTAACGAACACCTGTCCCTGTGCGGGAATCGAACCCGCTGCCCTTGCGTCAATAGTGGAATAAATAATATTTATATACTTATTGTGTGATGACGATAGTAGCGAATTAAGATAGGTATAATTTTAATTTATCTAAAATTAATAATAATTATTTTGTATAACTTAAAAATAATCGAATGAGATCACTTATCGTTTCCACCCTGTATTTAGTGTTTCGCGGAACGACCCAATATACCTAGTCAGTTTAGTTTGGTTGTTATTATAAAATTCGAACTTACTTTTACGTCGTCGGACTCTACTTGTATTCGTGTTGTTGACGACGAAGGAATTTTCGAAAAAAAATCATGTGTCGCTTTCTTTTTCGTTATTTTTATTTACAATTCTTTGATTTTAGATTCCACTTCACCTTCAACATTGTCACTAATTTTCAAACTTTTCCATAAGGTGTTCTTGTACATTTTGTTTTTTTTTTATCAGCATAAGCTGCACTGTATGCTTCATATAGTTTACGGTAATGATTACCTAAATCACTCTTTTTGTTCATTTTACACTTGTTTCATAAGTTTAAAATCACAAAATAGCAGAACTAAGAAAACAACGTCATTCACTTCGCGAAAGTCAATTGTCAAATAAAATTGGATTGGTTACATGTATGTAGTAATTTAATTGCCTAACTTGTCTTTGGTCGCGGGAATTCCCACTTTCTCTGCTTATTTCGATAAAAGAATGGGGAATCACCTCAGAGTAGGGCTTTTTGTCTTTGGGGATTCCCTCTTTTGTTTCGTTCGTTTGTCTTACAAGACAATAGATACATTTTTCGTATCGTATCGAACGTATCCCTTGCGTAAAGCGGGGTATTACTGTACTTAGATATATTAGATTTTTAAATGTGACGTCACGAAATTTAAGACCCCTTCCGCCCCTTGTCACACTTCGTCGAGCCCCTCACTCCCCCTTAACGTGTGACGTAATTTATGGATGGCCCCTAATGTCATAGATCATGTGCTAAATAGAAGAACAGCTCCCTAAATTTCCCAGGTCAAACGTCAACGAAATGGTCTGACAATGTTCTAGCAATTTTGTATGGAAAAGTAATTCTAACCGTCAAATATTACTATCTGTCAAAAATCAGTGAGCGAGAATCAATTTCGTAACACTCAAAAGAGAAATTTCCCTTTTTGTCGATTAATTCGTATAATCGGACATACATATGTGTTAGTTAACTAATTGACAGTTCTAAAAATTCGTTACATCGTATGAAATTAGTGCGTCAATCTTTTTCAATTCTTTCATTAAGTGTTTTTTCTTTCGCCGGACTACAAAATCTCTTTGTTTATATCTGAATGGGACAGGTTCATTGTGATCCTTGTCACTTGCTCTTAATAATTGAATAAAAACACTCACCTGCAAATTGGATGCAAACCAAACTTTTTACTCGAACGAAATGACATTTACAACTACATATAACATGACAGAGAGATTTCCCATTTGGGTTATTTTCTCTCAGCGACATTACCATTTAAATTAAAGAATTTTTGCAGTTTTGTTTGAAGCTGGTCTACTATTTGTTTTTATACTATGTATAATGTTGTTAAATTGTGGTCAGATGTTGCAAAAATAAAAAATGAACTCCATGAACCCATGTTTTCAAAACTACCTACTGTAATGTTAAGCATCCTTTCTTTGCCACAGCGGTGAGAGAGTTTGCTGACTTAAACCTGATAAAAACTAAAAAGACTTATTATTTTAATGAAATGTAATGTTTAAAAAAGAGAATTGGCTATCCAGTGGAGTGTTCTTACAATTCCTGTACTTTATATCTTCATAATTACATTTTGGAAGTGGTTACACTTTTCCATAATTTTGTGCATTTTTCTTACAATTTAAAAAAAAACTAGTTACAGAATTTATTTGGCAAGTGGCACTATTGCTCAACCCCATAAGCCCCTAGGAGAGAATAGAGCCTACCTATAGCTCTCTAGGAGACCGAGCTAGCTCCCTGTCTTCAGTGGAATTTAGTTCTCGGGTAGTCAATATACATTATTGGCTGGAGCAAAATGGTTTTAGCCCCATCACGTCCGGGAACCATTTAGAGCTCCTAATAAACCGAAGATCCCTAACATCAGTGGAGCCTAATTCGGTTAACTCTTTAAAAACGGGGTTGTTTACATATTGGCAACTCCTATCGAAGTCGTTTAAAGGCGCGCCGATATTTTTAGCGCCGCATCTGCCTATGAGACAGTATCCCGAAATAACGGCTACGACAACGCTCGAGTAAGATGAGCCCTCAAGACCGTTTAGGATCAAGCTTTAGAAATATCTGTCGGGTGATATATTATTGTGTTTCTCCTGCCATCTGACATTTGCAAACCTGAGGCATGCCTGTGAAATCTCCAGTTTGCAAGTGGCTTACCAAGCCGATGGATAATGTCCGAGTCGGGACGAGTTGTACCAATCCTCGCTAGATCGTCGGCCGGAATTTCACTATGCCCAGGTACCCAAATGAGTAGTACTTTCAGATGCTCAGCCATGTCATTTAAAGTTGAGTGGTTATATCATCCGTTTTGGAGGTTGTATATACTCCCGTATGCAGATGTCATCCGTAGGCAGCCTTAAATGATTCAGACGGTCTGCGGCAACCTTTATAGTCATGCTTGAAATACGCTGCAGTAGTCAGGAAAGTGAAATCAAATGTCGAGGTCCAGGTGTTCCGGAAAGATACCCCCACCCACTCTGTTTTCCAATTTGGAACTGTCACTGTAAAGATGCAATGAATCTCCTCATTGAGGTACCTTCCTCCCACTCCAAACTTGTAGGAAAAGAGGAATCAAATTTCGCCATAAAGAAAGGCTTGAGTGTGGCATAGTCAGTGTTAATTGCGACTTTACCGTCCAGGATTTTGTAGTAACCGTAGTCAGTCTGTTTCCAAGTTTGGACTCAGTTTAGCCTAATGACAGCCGAGCATGTTGCTTACCGAAGATATCCACCGGTAGGAGGTGGAGAATAGTGTTTAGGGTTTTGAAGGTGTACTTCTAAGGGAACATGTTATTGGTAGTGTTGGCATCCTTTGAACCTTTTCAAGTGCTTTGTGATGGGTCGATATATCTAGTTCTTGCCATCATACGTCCACCCCATAAGTGAGTATGGGTTGTATTACAGTGGTGTAGAGAAATCCTTTTACTATTGCTCTTTTACATGAGTATAGCGCTACTGTAGCTTTCCGTACTCTTTCTTGAATATTAAGCTTTCAGGTAAGTTTCCTAGCTAGGACAAGACCTAGATATTTAACCTGATTACCTAATTTCAGCCAACCTCATTTAGTATAGGGCAGTTTATAGGAGGAACATTATGTTTCCGAGAGAAGAGTATTAACTTTGTTTTATCCAGGTTTATACCCAGACTACACCCGCCACTCCATGAGGATATGTTGGAGAGGGGTTGTAGCAACACTTCAGCAAATACATTAGGGTACTTACGAACAAGTCAGGGCAATATCATCGGCGTAGGCGATAACATTGTGGGCAGAGTGCTCTAGATCTATAAGCGACTCATCAAGAGTAAGGTTCCACAAGAGTGGTGATAGGAGTACCTCTAGTAACGACTCTTTTTATGCTAGATCCGCCCAAGCTGGAGTTAGTGATCCTACTTTTTAGCATAAGCACCGCGCTCCCAAAAGGATCGTTTTGCCTTTCTGATCAACTTTTTAAACTTACTAAAGGAAGTCCATTGGCTCTTTTTGCTTGGATAAAAAACTTATGACACTTCTTCCTAAGAGTTATGATTTCCCTCGACCAACAGGAGGTCTGGGCCCACCTCTTGGATGCCTGTTTATCTATTTCCCATAACAGGGGACCTGCGTCAGGCAGACTATTACTTAGGACAGCTTTATAAAGGTCCCAGCTTCTTCTAAGCCTGTTTTTGTAGGCAGAACGGACCTGTTTGTGGAGCGCAATTCCGAATTCAATGTAGGAGTGGTCGGGAAAGGATGGTTGCTTAGATACCTTCCACTCTATTTTAACATGGCCGGATTGTTCCGAGGCCAGTATAATGTCCAGTACTTCCCGCCTAATCGTCAAGAATAAAATCAAAAAGTAACTCACCCCAAATAGCTGCAGATCAACCAAATATTATTTTTTTCGATTATATATAACAACAGCTATAACAGTCCGTAAAATTTTTTTTCGATATATTGATTTTTGACCAAATGGTGCACTTCTAAAGAGAAATGTGGAAAATTCATCTAGAAAATCGTTAGAAAATTGTTAATAACAAATGAACTATGCAATATAAAAAAAAATCCTACATACTTCCATAGGCAGTGTATTTTTCAAGATACGTTCAAAATTTCAAGTGAATCGGTTGAAAATTGTCTGAGTTATGTTTCCGGCCAACTTGAAAAATACAGTTTTGAGATAAACGCGTTAGAAGTTTTGAGTAATAGAAAATCATGAATAATTTTGCAATACCTTTAATCTAAAAATTCGAAAATCGAGTATCGAAAATCGATAGGTATCTAGCAATCGTTAGCATGTGGCTGGTGCTAAATGTAACCAAATAGCATAATGTTTAACTGAAATAATCCCCTGCCTGAAAGCAGATACCAGCTTGTTATCTGTAGATAATACCACTTATCCTACCTAGCAGGTTCAGCACGGATATATACTTTGCTTTTTCAGCCGATCCAGAATTTGTTTGCTTTGAGGCAATAGGTATGCATTTCTAAATGACTGCACGGGCTGGCGGATTTGTCATAATACTTTTTCCATATATCATAAAACAACTTCATTATTATTATATAACCACAATATAAACCAATAACAATTTTGATCTGTAGAAATAGTTTTATTGCAGGACACCTTCTAGCCGCAACGACGACGCGGCCGTCTTGTAGTTTTTTGGTGTCCCATTTTTGTCGTCGACATGGTACATGTTTGGCCATGTTTTCAATCGAATTTAAAACTAGCGTGTGTGTTGGAAAGATAATTTATTCTACTACATTTATGATATAAACAGTTTATTTGTACCAGTAAATAGGCGCTCCATATTTCGGGTGCAATAAAAACGGTTTGGAAGTGATTGCAACCGGTTCTTATGTATTATGTATTTTAGTATTAATAAACATAAAAGAATAAAAAAAACTTAGAAACTAGGTATTTGTGTGAACGCGCTTAAGGTAAAAATACCAAGGACTGCAAAAATTGGCAAAAATGTGAGAAGGCTTCGTCCTTGTTGTCTTCGCAGTCCGACATGCAAGCCCTCGTAAATATAAAAAAAAATACTATTATATATATTTGAGCACGTTAGAGCAAAAGATGTACTCCTGCGTTAGACCGTGGTTGATGTGCAATGACTTCATCGCGGCTAATTTCGAAGACCCGGACGAGTCGACCGTGATGTCTGGCACCCTGAAATTTCTGTAGCATAATTCGAAAAAGTCGTGTTTTGTGACTAGAACTTAAAGGGAGAATGCCTCATGCAGCGTGTGGGCCTCATGTGGCAAATGAGGGGCATGCCGATAAAGGGATTTCCCCGTAGATTCCTCATGAGGGCCCTACAAAAAAAATTTGCAATGCTGAAGTGAGGTATGCCTTATGAGTTTGTCATAAGGGCCTTATGAGGCATACCTAACACTTGTGTGAGCAGCCATAATAGTACTTGAAATTTGAATGTGCCCCCTTTTTCTTTTAACAGTTTTTTTTTACATTTTATAACTCCTTATATTTAAGTTTTTTTACTATTACTATTACTAATCTTAATGCTAGTAAAAGAATTTCAGTAGTAAAACATATTTTTAATTCGATTATGTTTGCCTTTTTCGTATTAAAAGTGTAATACGATTGATTCTCCTTACAACGTTTGAATCGGGTAGCAATAATTTTTCCTCACGAGGGCCACATGCGGCATTCCTAATGATGCGTGAATGAGGTAAGGTGTTAGCAGCCTCATGGGGTCGACACGAGGCAGTGTGGTTAGCCTCATAGGTACCCCAGCTGCACTGCCACCCCCCCCCCCCCCCCCCCCCCCCCCCGAAATTCTAGTCGGGCACACACTGATGTAAAGCTACATCTTCTTCTCTGGCGTGCTAATTGTAACTGTAACTGAGAGAGAGAATCATGAGAATTGGACGTTAATTCGACTAGCTCCAGATAATTAATTGTTTTACTTAGTCGTACGGAAAATTATTATAATTCGGGATAAAGTTTAGCTTTTGTGAAGTTTTGTTGGGTTTTGGACCCTTGGTAAAAAGTGTTGATAGTATTTACTCGGATATTAATAAAAAAAGACATATGCAAACCGGATAATGTCATCACAGTGCAAAAAGTGTGGAAAATATATTAGAGGAGAGTCTGGATTCCAATGCTGTGGTTTTTGTGGTAGTTTATTTCATGAAAAGTGTACTGGATTAAAAGATTATGACAAGAACTTAATAGCTACCAACAATAACATTGTATTTAAATGTGATGAGTATGTGAAAAACAACGGCGCGTTAAAGAGTTTGTTTATGAGAATATTAGAAATTGTAACCGAAAACTCAGCGAAAATAACAAAACATGAGAGTGATATCAACGAAATATTGGGGAAATTAAGGGGACCCGGTGGTCTACAATTTAAAACAAATCGAATTTTTTTTTTGAATTTTTCCAAAGTATGTATAGTCTTTCGAGAATATACTGTTAAATGTTTGTAATAATATTGACAGTATTTTAGTTTCTACAGTCTTTATAGCAGGTAGCGAACGGTTGGCCCGCCTCATGAATGGAAAACTTTAAGCTCAGTTATCTCAAAACTACTTTTGTCTGCACGGCGTAGACCAAAGAAAAAAAAACTGTCCATCCGATTGGGCTAAACTTTGAATATGTTATTCAGTATGCCAGTGGCTATCATCGGAACTAAAAAAAAATTTTTATTTTAATAACTTTTTGTTTTTTTGTTAAAAAAGTATCGAAAAAACTCGTATTTTTGGTACCCAAAATTCAAAAGTGCACCACTTCGTCAAAATTTTTTTTTTTTAATTTATTTTAGTTCCAACGATAGAGACACTCATATAGATTAATAATCTTTTTTATTTCTATTGTTCAGATGACTGACAGAGCTGAAATCATTAACGACACCCAGGTCGATTTTTTTGAGGGTGTTATTTTCAGCTACATTTTTTATAAAATTTTTTTTTTTTTAAAATAAGTTTTTTTTATATGAGTATTGAGCAGTTTATAAAATGTACATAGTTCAAGTATCGTTTTTTTAATTGGTTTTACCTTAAAAAAAATCCTGAAAATGCCTTAAATTTACGCGCGCTAGACCACTGGGTCCCCTTAAGTGAAATTAAGAGCAAAGGGGAAAAAATAAAGCAAGATAGTGATCTAAGTGAAATATTGGGGAAATTGAGTGAAATTCAGAATAGCAAATGTGAAGTGCTAAATGAGATTAAGAAAGTTAACAAATCTACGGAAAAGGAGACTTATGCGGATCAAGTTAGGAAACAAGCACCGGTTATAATTAAACCTAAAACAAAGCAGGACAGTGTTAAAACAAAGGAGGATCTCAGAAAGAATGTAGATCCGACTGAGTTAAACATTAGCAGAGTCGTTTCAAAAAATAACGGCACGGTGACGATATTATGTGACGGGGAAGAAGAGAGAAATAAGGTTAAGAGTGCAGTGCAAAGCCAGTTGAGTGGAAATTATAATGTTACTGTACCTGAGTTAAGAAATCCTAAATTATTTATTGCTGGTATGAGTGAAGAATACGAAAACAGTGTGTTAATAGAAAAATTAAGAGCTCAGAATGCTATATTGAAAGAGAGTGACTTAAAGTGTATCAAAATTTTTAGAAAAAAGAGAACTGTCAGAAGTAAAAGCGCAGATTATTTTAATGCAGTGATCGAGATAGATCCAAAAAGCTTTCACCAAGCAATTAATGCGGGAAAAGTAAACATTGGATGGGATAGGTGCAATGTGTATGAGGATATAAATGTGTTAAGATGCTTCAAATGCTTAAATTTTGGACATAAATCGGGTGAGTGTAAATACAATGAGAAATGTGCGAAATGTACGGGTGATCATGATACGAGAAGGTGTAATAATGAAAATAAAGAGATGTGTGTAAATTGTACGAAAGCGAATAGTAGATTAGGACTTAATCTAGATATAAATCATAAAACCTTTAGTAGAATATGTATATACATAAGAAAATTGAATATTGAGAAGAATAGAGTTAAATACTAGCAATTAAAAAAATTGCGTGGAATTTATCTAAATATTCAGGGACTGATAAATAATTTCGACTTATTGGAAGTACTAATCCGAGAGGAAAAATTTACTTTTCGTTATGTTATCAGAAACACACTTAATAGATGACATTGAAGATAGAGAAATAGAAATAAATAACTACCAGGTAATAAGATGCGATTCAGAATCAAAAGGAACCGGAGGAGTAGCTTTATACCTTTAAAAAGGAGTGGCAATATCAAGTAATATCCAAAGTAGCAATCAATAAAGCAATGTGGTGGTTGTCAATAAAATGCTGGTTTCAGAATTGGGGCTACATGATTGATTTGAACTATGAACAAATTCATCCCCTAAATCATTCTGTGAACTACTTATGGAATGGTGCGAGGAACTTTCGGAGAATGGGCATAACATAATAATAGCGGGTGATTTCAATATAAATTATCTAGGAACAGACACATATTCAAAACAAGTACGGAATATAATTCTAGATAATGGCTTTAAACAAATAATTTAACAATATACAAAAGTGACCCAAACAAGCAGATCTATGATTGATTATGTAGTTACAAATGTTAATAATATTACTGCGGATGTAAATACTAATTTCCAAATAAGTGACCATGAAACAATTGATATTAAATTAAATGTCAATACAAACAAAATTAAAGAAAAACGCAAACTAAGCATTTTAAAATATGACCAAGTTAAATTTACGGAGAGGTTGGAGAAAATTACCATCAATGGCTTAATTAACAGTAAGGTAGATTGTAACGAAGCTGCTTAAATATTTTCGAATACAATAATAGATATTACAAAGGAATTTGTGGTGACGAAAGAAGTGAAAGAAGATGAAAATGAGTGGTACACACAAGATCTTAAGCAAGCTAAAATAAGGAAAAAGGAAAGCTATGATAGAGCAGTCTTAACAGGACTGTGCAAACAATCAAAAAGATATGTGGAGGTATATTAAAAAATACGTTATGAAGTCTAATACAGAAATTATTAGAAGGGTGAACATTTCAAATAAAATGTTAACAACGGACAACGAAATAGCTGAAAACTTAAACAAATTTTTTGTTGAGAGCATAATCGAAATAGCGGATTCAATACCTGCTTCACAATATGTTAGCCATATTCAGCTGAGTGAAAATATATTCACATTTAAATTGGTAAACGTGGCAGAATTGAAAGAAATGATAACTGGAATGAACAAAAAACAGGATAACAATAGGATTTCAACAAAGATGATTTTGAGAAATTGGAATAAACTTGGACCAGCACTATGCAGAATTATTAATAAATCATTAGAAGAAGGAACTTTTCCTGAGGAGTGGAGAGAATCTTTAATTATACCAATTAAGAAAGTAAAAAATACAATTAAATGTGAAGAGTTGAGACCAATAAACATATTTCCAACATGTGAAAAAATCCTCGAAAAGGTAATACATAAACAGCTTTAAGCTTATTTTGAGAAAAATCAAATATTTGGAGAACAGCAATCAGGATTTAGAAAAGGACACTCGTGCAAGACTGCGTTGAATTGGCTTTTAATACAATGGAAAGAAGTAATGGAAACTAAGAAAAAAATAATAGCAGTTTTTCTGGACTTCAAGAGGGCGTTCGAAACAGTGGATAGGTCAATTTTGTTGAAAAAACTGTACATGTATGGAATAAAGAGGAAGAGAGTACAAATGGATTGAATCATACTTAACTAAAAGGTATCAAAGAACAAAAGTGAATGAATATACATCAAAAAAGCTGGAGATAACCGTTGGTGTACCTGAAGGATCAGTTTTAGGAACACTTCTATTCTTGATTTATATTAACGACATAACGTCTGTGGTGCGAAACACGAAAATTCTACTGTTTGTGGATGATGCATTGGTGTATCTAGCGTGTGATGATATTGAATTTGAAATAGGTTTATTAGAAAATGACCTGTCGGCTTTAAGTGAGTGGTTGTGCATGAACAGATTGAAATAAAATGTGTGTAAAACGAAATATATGTCTATAAATGGAGAATATAGTGATGGGATTAAAATTGTAAATTATACTATAGAACGTGTGGATAAAATAAAATACTTAGGGGTCATCATAGATAAAAAGTTGAGTTTCAAGGAGCATGTGGATTATATTTGTAAAAAGATAGGTAAAAAATAGGTTACTTAAAAAGAATCAGGAACAAAATAAGTCTTATGACAGCAATTCGAATATACAATTCTATAGTTAGACCACATTTTGAATATTGTTCATCTATATTATTTTTAAGTAATCAAAAAATGATGGATAGAATGCAGAAGCTCCAAAACAAAGCTATGAGAGCGATATTAAAGTGCAATAGATATACGGATAGGAGATATGTTGAGTGTACTTAGATTAATGAGTGTAAAAGAAAGATTGATTTTGAATGTATTGTTGTTTATATTTAAAATAAGGAATAATGTGTTACCAGAATATTTGAATACACATTTAATCTATGTGGGAAGTGTGCATCAATTAAATTTGAGAAATGTAAATGAATTTAGATTGATACATTGTAACACAGGTAGAGCCCAGAATTACTATTATATAAAGGTGTCAAAATGTTTAATAAGATAAAATGCGATAGAAATGAGAAAAATATTTTCAGATTTAAAAGAAATGTATTGAATTGATTAGAACAAAGCTTATTGAATTATTAGAATAGATAAGGCTTAAATATTGTATGAATTTTATATAATGCTTATCATAAGGCGAATAAATTTATTTATTATTATTATTTGATACCTTTTATAGTGTGCTACATTGACCCCAACCGACTGCACTAAATTGCCCCAAAGCACTTTTGTCACGCCAGATTATCATTAAAACAGCTTCGTGTTCTGCGGTTTTTGCTTGGAAAAACACTTACCTGATATTTTTTTGAAGTGAAATTAATATACTTTCCGTCGCGACGGAAATAAAAAGTTATCATTTTGAAAACACGCGTTTCACGAATGACGTCACAACTTTTGTTATATACTTAGATGCACCTCCAATACCGACGGCAAGCAATTTGCATAAGTCATTAGTCAATAAGTAGAGTATAGTAGAGTTACAAAAGTTGGAATGAAGCGCGCATTCTACTTTGGTTGTTTGAAGGAGCACTTTGTAAGTTATTGATGATGTTATATGTCACCCCGAGAGTCCCTAATTGGGTAATTCTAGTGGTATATCTTTAACAATAACCTACTACATTATAAAATATATTTTTCTTTTCGCAGCAATTCTTTCGGTATACTTGTATTTAAAAGTAAATAATTCAACACTGCAGCTATAATGCGAAGCTCCAATTGATACCATGCTTTCAGTTTTTTTAAGAGTTAAGGTTAATGGCTTCTTTCACGTTTTTGCGACGAAAAGTTTGCACGTTTACTTTTGACAGGTACACCATAAAAGTTTTCATTAATAAATTTATGGTAGTTATAAATCTACCGTCACTGTCGTAGGTTTTACTTGGCCCTAAGCCACCTCAATCTTAATGCTATTTTTACCTTAAAAGTAATTGCCATGCAAATTCATGGAAAGTCGCCTTACCAACTTTGACAAAGGACAAGGTACTAGTGAACATAAATCTTTCTAAACGTAAATTGAGATTAATTTACACGTTATAAAGCTTAACCCTCTCATATACACTCACCTTGACCATTATCCTTTAAATCAGGCTACACAAAACCCTATTAAGCTGATTTTAACCACACTACTTAATCTCCCTGTGAATTTCCAGTAATCTAAGAAATGTATCTTTGCAAGCACATGAATATGAAATGCTTATGCTTTTTCCATTAAATTAAGCCTGTTAAAACCTTAACTGTCCTTCCTTAATCCTGGCAGCTAAAGTTTATCCATCTACACTTTAAACCGACAAACAGAGGTAGAAATTTTCCATTTCCATCGGACATTTTTCTGGTAAATTTTAACTCTAGAAAGACCTCTGCTCAAGTGAAAGGAAGAAAGTAACGAAGAAAATGCAAAGAAGATTAAGTCTTCAAAATGGTTAGCTCTGTGTAACATCCCTTGGGATAAATTTAGAAAAGGAAGCAAAAAAGTAGGAGGAAATTTTGGAGAATAACTTTAAAAGGATGTAGCATGTCAACGCAAATGTTGAAAACAGATAAATGTGTTACTTGTACTTGGCTAGGAAGACTTTCTTACTCATTGTCAAGGATGTGAGGTTGGTAAGGATTTATGTACTCGGAAATGTATTACATAACGAATTGAGTCACTGCTATCAAAATAATAGTCTCCTTGCCTCTGCTGTGCAGGTATTAATCGATCTTGTTGGGCTTTCATGTGGTCACCTATGTGCACAGTTTTGGTTTTATTTTTATTAAAAGAATTAATGTACACCCTGTGAGATGTATTAGTCTAAGATGAAAAGGTTGGCTTCGGGCTTTTATCAAAGCACTTGGAATTATGTATCCCTAGCCAGATTTATTTGGAAATGAAACGAGGTATTTTGTGCGCGATAACGGATGTGTAAATAATAATATATTAATATTTCTTTTTGAGGGTAACTGATTTTTAGAAAAAAGTTTTGGAGAAGCTTATGGACCGTAAGAGTTTTTACATGAATTAAAATCGACTTAAAGGACTTCATAACTACTACGATGCTACGTAAACTTTAAGGGTAATTAAATATATATATATATATATATATATATATATATATATATATAAAGCTGATGCGTAGAATTTGTCGGTGTTACAAGTGATAACGTGTCAGCTTTGCATTCCGCAGGTTAAAGGTTCGAAGTCCACCGGCGGCGGCCCCTGGTGTATTTTCTGTTGATAACAGATTACGATAAAAAGGCGATTATGGGAATAGTCTACATCGGGCAAATATATTAGCACTACCTACACTCTCTCTCTCTCTCTAGTTCTCGTAACCCTTTGTGGGGCATGAGGCGGGAGAAGAAATTCGCCCGATTCGAGAGAGCGATTGCAAGTAGACCTACAATTTAAAGTGGATTGCAAACCACGGCCATTTTATCTGCAATCCCCATGGCCCTTTTATCGTGATCTGTTGTCAGCAGGGTGTGATTCGAACGTGGGACCTCCGGATTGGTGGCCGATACGTTATCACTTACTCCACCGACAACTAAAGATTACCAGCACCTACCTACCCTACCAATAAGTTTTAGTCGTCGGTGCAGTAAGTGAAAACGTTTCGGCCTAGCAAACCGAAGGCCCTAAGATCTTATTTTCTGCTGGTAACAGATAACGAAAAAAAGTTCATGGAGTTGCACAGAAAATGTCAGTGGTTCGGAATCTACTTTAAATTGTAAGTCCACTTAAAATTGTTGTCTCGAATCGGGTGAATTTCTTTTACCTCCTTATGCCCTACAGGAGATATGGGAACTGCACTACCGAAGTTGTTGGCAACAATTAACTGGTGTTTCAATTCAATTCAGTTCATTGATTTAGGATCATTTATAATAAATTTTGTAGATGCTAATACTAATTGTAATGTGAGTATCAGAGGGATTAATTCGAATACTTCGCACTATAGGAATCGGTTAACATTAATCAAAACTATTTCAAGTCTGCATCTGAAGACTCGTACATCAGTGATCATCTTATACGGCGTTCTCAACATTAACCCCGGGAAGACTACATGGAGTTTTTCGTATTAGCATTGATAGCTGCAGTAAAATAGTTGAGATATTTGCATTTTTATTATTAAAGTTTACCTGGAACCTTAATTCTTAGCACCACTGGCAACTTTCGCTTCATAGGGAGCCAAAGTTGGATCGATGTATGAGGTTCGAGCCTCGGCTTGCCTATTAGTTTTTAATTTTCAGTCGCAATAAATAAAAAATTCGCTCCATCTCTGAGCTGTTGTCTAGCCCGCAGCAATTCAAATACAAGACATTCAATTATCCCTCATTCTCCTTACTCTAATTTCCTTCCGTCCATAGGCGGCGATACACCAGCATTTTTGGGAACGATGGTCTAATGAGTATGTCAACCAGTCACAAAAGCGGAATAAATGGACCGCGCCTCATCCAAATTTAAAGGTGGGTTCTCTCATTTGCTTCTACAGAAGTGACTACTTAGTAGCGTAGCTGAAACCTTTTGTGATCCTGACGAGAAGATTCGTGTTGTCTCCATTTTTACTAGATCTGGGCTAATATAGCGAGCGGTACACAAAAGGCAAAAGAAGATAAAATTTCTTTTTATGAATACCTATTATTTTATTACCTTCGAGATAAAATAGGACCCATTCGGCACCACTTTGAGAAGCCTTGTCTACAATAATTTACTGCGTAAGGCAAAAGGTCCATCTCATACCCCTGTAAAGACCAGTGTTGCCAAACGTAGGGACAAATTACATAAAATTTACCGTAAGGGAGGAATTTTAAATTTCAATAAAATTTAGGGAATTCACAAAAATGCATCTGTTTTGTAGAGCTCCATGAGAGGCTCACTCTGCGTCTCCACATAGCTTGCATTTAGCAAAGGACAAGAGATTTCAAAGCAAATTTTCCTAAACAACTACTGACATCTAATGCAAATTGTTTGAAGTAATGAATTTATTTGACATTTGTACATTATAGCTACACCCATGACGGTTTCCTAAGACTAAGAAGAACAAAACTCATGAGATGAGAATGATAAAATTTTGGGAATCCCCTAAATTTTTATCTGTAAAAATTGGAGTTTTTATTCTTTATTAAATTTAATCTGATCGGTTTTTTGGTAAGTCTGCAGAATTGTGTAAAATTTATTTAAGTATTACATGGAAATTTTTACGTATAGATAACAGTTTGAAATGAATTCAGTGAATCGAGTTATAGTGATAGCAGTGATGTCCGCGATGTTAGCAGGCCGAGTTGCTCCAAAAGGATTAAACATTGTGAGGAACCAATTAAAAAGTGGAGGAAATAAGCATTCTCGGACAAATGGATGTCAGATCGGACATTCAAAGAATGGGTAGCTGTAGGCAGAAATTCGGCTAAGTTTATTAACCGCGGAATATAATGTAAGTTTTCATGCTATGCAAGGTGTAGTGGAGACATATCTTCAGTGATTCAAAACTAGCAAGAAAAATTTAACTTAAAAGAACGAAATGTACTAACATAATTAATAATGTTGTGAGTAAAGCGATAGTAGACGATGTTGATTGTGAATTGAAAAACAAGTATTTTTCAGAATTAGTCGATGAAAGCACAGACAGTAGTAATGAAAACTAGAAGGTAATGGAAAATGACGGGATCGGTCAGTAACTATGATACCATAATATTCACCGAAACTTCCAAGGTGTTGGGGCAGGAGTGTTTTCTGAGACATTGAATATATCGAAGTCTTAGCATCTATCAAAGACATCGAGCGTCTTCCAGGCGGTGGTGCTTGCGATTATAAAGGCGTGTTCGCTGCTTCTGTGTATCCATTCACCGAAACAGAACATCTCCATTTTTACAGATAGTCAGGCGGCCATTAGGGCGCTTGAGTCAGTTACCATATCTTCTACGGTGGTGCGGAACTGTCGGTAGTTCCTTAGCTTCTTGGGCTTAACGTAACCTTGCACTAGGTTCCCGGACATAGGAATATTGCTGGGAACGAGATGACCGACAAACCTGCATGAAAGGGCGCAGCTCTACAAATTGGCCATATTGAAGATATTCTTATCCAGCTAGGTACCCTAAAGAGGGAACTCTTTCTGCATTCCTTGGCGTTGGCAAATGATGGAGCGCCCTAACAATACACACGGTCGCAATTGTGGCTACGGGAACAAAAAAGAAACCATTATGCATTTATATACTTTCCACACAATAAACTCAGCTAGTTTCAACCATGATTTCAGGTAAGAATCAAATTGAACTATAATAGTGCTAATTAGAGTGTTACCATGATGGCGACGCTCACCACTTAAACCAAAAAACCGGTCCATTTCGCAAAAAAAAAAGCAAACACTTTGAAGGTTGATACCTTTTTCTGTAATGTTACTATATTCAGTCTAAGGTAAGGTCAATTATTATAGACAATAATCCAATTATCGATAGTGACTATCGCTGATGATGAACAGCTTGTACTTTTGGTCAAAACATCCATCATCTTTCTTTGAGCGCTGATATTCTTCAGCGATCACCATCCCAAAGAAACTTTTCACTAGTGTTTTTACTTTTCATTTTTTAAATAAATGACTTCCACCAAGTGTTACTGAAAGGAAACTTTCCGACTTAAATACTGAATGACGAATGATGATGATGACGAATTCATTCCAGATAAATTGCGATATTTAGCCAGAAGGGCTATAAAACTACTATGTAATTAGGTATCAGTAGTATTGATATTGTCTGGTAACCTAACATTACTATATTGTAATTTAAACTTGACACGTGTATTTAAAACTTTTTTATACTTTAAGTTTTCTTCAGAATTTATTGTTTTTCCATTTTTGTTATTACATAAAACATTTAATTTTAATTTTTAACTGAAAATCACAACAAACCTAGACACGCGGTTAAAAGGCTTAGAATAAAGAACTAGAGGAAGCGCTGTACCGTGTAAAATTCCTATCCGTGAGTGAAGCTGCTCGAGGAATTTCAAATCAGCTGGAGTAGTTGACAAACAGAGACGAAAGCATATAAGAAAATGGGACAAATATATTTCGTACTGTCAAATGTTGTTTACTTTTGTGCGTGAAAAAGTTTCCTCGAGTGAATTAAGTTAAATTTGTTGAAATAGCTTCTTTTAAAATTGTATGTAATCATCCCCATAAAGTTATTAGAATATTTTGTTATTTTTTTGTGAACCAACTTTGCCTTAACACCCAGAATTTGTTTAAATTAATCAGCATGAAGTGTTCGGGTTTTTGGTGCGCAAATAATTAGAAATAAGATGATAGGAAGTTGCTTTTCCTGTAAAAACATAATTCGAATTACTTCTAAATTTACTCTATAGACATGTGAAGTTCAATTAAAACCTCAATTTATGGAAAAAAGCAAAAGTTGCGTAAGAATATTTGTGAGGTTAACGTGAAAATTGATTTTAATGTTTTGGGTCGTTGGTAACAGAAAGGCGTCAAACAAAATTTTTAGGGGGCATCAATAGGAAATCTTAAATAAGATTTAATCAATAAAAACCAAAATTGATGATTCGCTTTACCTATAATATAACGTCAAAATTAATAGGCAGCTTAAATATTTTATTCAACGAAGTTAAAATCAAATTATTCTTTAACGAATTATCAAGATTTTAGAGTTTTTGCCCCACTCTAAATCTGACTTAATTTACGAATATATTGTTGCGACCACTACATCGCTCGAAATTCTACTACAAAAGAAATTTGCTTCACTAAAATCGAGTTACTGCTCTTCCTCTAGTTCTTTATTCTAAGTTATAAGGTCGATGCCATCTGAAAAACTATCAGCCGTAACACCTGTCGCTGCTTATCTCTCTCGTGCGTCCAACGCATTATCGACTATATTATACGCTTGCTCTCTCACAGACTTAAATCGGTCTGGCTCTTAATTAAACAACAGATTTAATCATATAGATTTTGATAGCTGAATTACATCATATTAAAATTTTGGCCATTCTTAGATTCTTTAAAAATATATTGTTTTAATAACAAAACAGTATTCGATACCAAGTTATCAATGACGAAACTGTCTGACAATAATAAATTTGTGTTGCTTAAAATTAACAATAACCAATACCAATAACAAAAATTGAACCCATAGAGATTTAAAAATTACTATTTTCATTTGTATTAGTGTTATCCGCACAGGTAAACGCAACCTCTTCCGCCAGTCAAACAGTCCGCATGCCTACAGAGATAGTGAAAGAGAGCGGATAAAAAAAAACTAGGCTACTTGAAATTCTCTGTCGAAATCGTTGCCAACTCTTATACTATACAGTCATGAGAATAATTTTTCCTACAGTAAATTTTCGGATAATTTAATAATTATGAAAGTTATATTCTTTTCGTTCTTTCAGTGAATAAATATAATGTTAAACTAGTGGGGTGGGTCTAGATTCTGGGTATCGCATCATTGGTGCGACCCTTGAGGTCCACACGAACAACTTCCCAGTTAATAACAATTTTTAATTGTTATTAACAATATTAAATTATTATTAACAATATTTAATTGTTAATAGCGATAAATTTCATGATCATAGTACAAACGAGTAAGTGAAAACTCAATAAAATTCATACTATACATTAATATCAACTATTTATGGTTTTTTTAATGTTACAAAAAACTATAAAAGTTCTGGATTTTTTAAAGTATCGAGTTGTATCAGAACCAATTAGATCAGTTGAATCTTTTTCAAAAAAAAACTTTCGCCCACTCTCATTTAAAAATACTTAAAAAATTGATATTTTAAATTAATAAATCAATAAACTAATGAATTTAATTTATCATGATAATTTCGTTTAATTAGATGCAAAAAATTTTTAAAAAATTATTCCGTTATAGCACTATTTTTTACTTAAAACCAAATAAATGCACTCTGTTTGGAATTCATTTGTTATTAATAATTTTGAATGTTTATAACAATTTATAATTGATATAAGCAATTCTTAATTGTTATAGACCATTTTTAATTGATATAAACAAAGTTTATTCATAAAAGCAATTTTTTGTGGTAACAAAACTTTTAATTGTTTATAAGAATTTTCAATTGCTATGAACAATCATCAATTTTGTGTTCAATTTCCAATTTTCATAATCAATTTTCAACTAAGTTAAACCATTTTTTATCATTATAAATTTATTATTGTTATAAACAATTATTTATTGTTATAAACAATTTTTTATCATTATAAACAATTTCTGTTCATAATAAATTGTTATTATCCGACTTTTTGATGTCCCGAACGTCATCAGAACAAATTATATCGAAGAAATCCTTTTCAAGAAAGTCTAAAATCAACTTTTTTTTTCAGTTTTTTTGTTTAAACAAAAAAACGGCTGAACCGAAATTGATTAAATTTCTTTCAGCTCTTAATGACAATAATACACTTCGAATGGCATCATAGCGAAGTCGTTATCATTTTTCGTTCTTGAGATTTCGTTGTCGAAAAAAGTGGGCCCGAACGTGCGTACATACGTACGTACGTACACACACACACACATACATGTGTTCAAAAACATGCGTAAAACACTATGGTGACTTTGAAATGTAAAAAAAAATCAAAACTAAAAATTTTGAAAATCGGGCCCATTACAATAACTTCCTATATGTGGGAAGTTAAAAATATGTGCATATTGGTAAAATATTATAAAAATAAGCAATCTTTTGTGCATTTGTT
Organism: Leptarthrus brevirostris; assembly: GCA_964036015.1. NCBI lineage: Eukaryota > Metazoa > Arthropoda > Insecta > Diptera > Asilidae > Leptarthrus > Leptarthrus brevirostris. The sequence continues at coordinate 21,570,925 of OZ038373.1, forward strand.
GGATCTAGTTAAAATTACTGATAGTGCTACAGGGGAGAATTTGTATAGAATGTTTTTAAATTGTCTAGAGAAACACAATTTAAATATAGGATAAATAATTGGATATTGCAGTAATAATGCGAACGTTATGAGTATTATTTCTTAGTCATTTATTAAAAGATAATTCGAAAGTTTTTGTAATTGGTTGTACTTGCCATTCCGCACATTTGATAGAAAGTCATGCTGTAGATGAGTTACACAAAAATGTAGAAGGCCTCATGCACTCTATATATTCATATTTCTCAAGAATTCCCAAAAGGCAGGCATTATTAGAAGGAATTCAAAACAATATGAAAAAAGAAAAGCACAAATTAATTAATCCAAGTAGAACAAGGTGGTTGGCTTTACTGAATTCTCTAACAGGATTTTAGAACAATGGTCGATTTTGCAACAAACATTCTTATATGCTTTTGTAGAAGATAAAACTCCGAATGCTACCTTAATTTCCAACGAATTAAATAATCCGTATACCATAGCCTATCTCGAATTTATGCAGTATGTCTTGCCGTATTTTCATAATTTCAACTTATTATTTCAGTTCGAAAGAAATTTAATTGCAAATTTATATGAAGAATATAAACGATTTTCACGGTTATTGTCCGCCAACTTTGTTAAACCTAATTACTGCGATAATATAGAAAAAAGCAATGTTTTAAATAATAACATACTTCTTTCTATGGAGGAAATTAACATCGGAAAGAAAGCAGAAGAAACATTAAGTCAACTGCAGGACCAAAGTAAATATTTACAATTTAAAGGGAGATGTTTAAAATTTTATCAAGTAGCGGTTGAGCAAGCTCTACAAAGATTACGATTCGAAAATGAATTAGTTTCGGAACTTCAGTTTATAAATCCGAAGGTCGCACTGAATAAAAAAAACCGAATAACTATTAAAAATATTGAAGAAGCCTTATCTGAATTTGAAAAGTTAGTTTTTTACTTTTCTCAAGTTGAAATACAAAATTTAGAAACCTTGTCGATAAAAGACTTTTGGAATAAAATATCTTCAATAAAGAACTTTTCTGATAAAGAAATGTTCAAAAATATTAGTGAACTAGCCGAAATAGTTTTGGCTTTGCCACATTCTAACGGCTCCGTGGAAAGGATATTTTCTTTATGTACAGACATTAAAACTAAAAAAAGGAACAGGCTGAGTACAAAAACTTTAAGTTCATTTTTAAAGATTAAGCTAGAAATGAAAAAAACAAATACAAATTCTCATGATTTTGTAATGAGCTCGCAAATGAGGAAATTATTTCGAGGTACAGTAGTCCCTCGCTAATCCGGACACTCGATAATTCGGACACTACGGTAAACCGAACACCGAAATATTTTTCATGTAGAGTTCTATAATCCGGACATTTTAAAAATTTTAGGTTTCAGTAATCCGGACACTACCTTTTTCCCCTACTTCTTTATACTTAAGAATCAGATTTATGTATTTTCGGCTTTGTGGCTTTATTCCTAAAGTTGTGTTATGTGAATATGTATAACGCAATAACGGTAAAAACTTCTTTCATCTGGAAATCACGTGACATTTTCTTCATTCAAGTTTTTTATGAAAAGTTTGCTTAGTCATAATTGGTGTGTTCACGACATTGCCACAGTGCATTTTACATCCAATTTAATAGTGTTTTGTTACAATGCCATCAAATATAAAAAAGGAACAACATATTTCTCTGCAAACAAAAGCTGAAATATTGGATAAATTAGATAAAGGCACAAGTGTAAGGAGGCTTGCAAATGATTATGGAGTTGGGAAATCTACGATATCTGACATTAACCACCAAAGGTCGAAATTGCAAAAGTGAGTTCATTAAATCACCAATTTGTGTACGTCTTTTAAATGCTTATTTTCAGCGGTACTGGCAAGCGGAAAACTATGAATCCCGCGGAATATTCTTTAATGGAGGATAAAAAATACAAATTGCTCTTGCAATTTTTTAGAAAATAAAATTTAATTAAACAAATAAAACGACCGCTTGTTCGATACACTCGATATTTTTATTCAATACTTTATATTAAAAGATTATAAAATATAACAAAGTTGTCGCGACAAGAAAAAGCGACTTAATTCTACCGCGGATTAAAACTAACTCCCTTATCAAAAATTCTACCTGAGCTAAGTTCTTACCTATTTTACAGGTAATGAGGAAAATTGCAGTGTAATGGGTTTTATTACACTTTAACTTGATCTATTAATGATTCTAGCGAATTTATTTTGTGGGACAGGAAATGTTAACGTTGCGTCTGGGAATATTGCGACAAACAATTCTTGTGAATTGTTTGTTGGACAGGAAGTTGGGTTGCGCGTATTATGGATAGGATAATTTGGGGTCATTGGGCGAAATGCACTTTATGATTATATTTAATTATATTATATTTTTATTTATTATAACTGATAAACTCTTTCACTGGTTTCAAAAGAAAAGGCTCCAACATGTACCAATTTCGACTGAACTTTTGTGCGAAAAGGCAAAAGAAATTTTTAATGAAACGTATGGTGAGACATCAAAATTCTTTGCGAGTAAAGGATGGGTAAGCAAATTTAAATTACGATATGGCATAAAATCATTGTCAATTACTGGTGAAAAGCTAAGCAACGACAGTAGCACTATCGAGCCATTTAAAATTAAATTTCAAGAAAAAGTAGACAGCTTGAATCTCGAGGCGGCACAAATATATAATGCAGATGAAAATGCACTCTTTTGGAGAAAACTTCCTGAGAAAACACTAGCATTGTCAACAGAAAAAACAGCAGCTGGACGTAAAATTGCTAAAGAACGAGTTACTCTGTTAGTATGCTGCAATGCAACAGGGGAGCATAAGCTTAAAATTTTTATGATCGGGAAAGCAAAAAATCCCAGGGTGTTTAAAAAACAAAAGCTACCAGTCGAATATTCCAGCAGTAAAAATGCTTGAAACAGGTCAAACGTTTTCTAAAAGACAATAATCTTCCTCAAAAAGCTTTATTGTTGCTAGATAACGCAACATGCCATTCTCCAAAGAATGAATTGATTAGCGAAGATGGTAACATATCTGTGATGTTCCCCCCCCCCCCTAATTGCACAGCGCATATTCAGCCAATGGACCAAAATGCCATTCGCATTTTAAAACTAAATTATAGAAAAAGTTTGTTTTCCAATATTTTATCTACTCTAAGTGATAACTTCACGCAATGTTTAAAACCTATAACTTTAAAAGGTACAGCCCTAATGGTTGCTGATGCTTGGGAATAGGTAAAAACACCTATTCTTAAGAAATGTTTTAAAAAGCTTTTTGAAAATCAAGAGAGAGAAGAATGGTCTTCCGATGACGAATTGCCGTTAAAAATTATTCAATCAAAGGTAAATACTAATTATGAGCTGGATGAAGTTATTGATTTATTAAATCAAATTGCTCCATATGTTTATATTAATTCTGAGGTAAATGATTGGTTGGAGAACGATGAATTTGAAACATTAGATCAATCCGGCATTGAAAATGTAATTAGCGAAACGGACGACTTAGAGGAGGAGGCAAACCAAAATTACAGATTTTTTAAAATAGTATTTAATATAAAAGTTCATTATAAAATATGTTACCCTCAGTTGTCTTTTTCGTTCACAGCAACAAATAAAATAGTTTTTAAAAAAAAGTTGAACCGACTTCACAATAAACGCTAAAAAGCATAAAATAATTTTTTTTTAATTTTATATCTATTACGACATTTTGAAGTCGGTGCAAATCAAACAACTGCAACAAAAGTACTTGATCGTCCTTTCTTATCCCGTGAGCTGAAACGTTCAGGTAGTAATAGGTATTATTTTCAATTGTGGTACTGTAGTTGTTTTATTTGTTTAATTTGCACCGACTTCAAAATGTCGTAATAGATATAAAATTAAAAATTATTTTATGCTTTTTAGCGCTTTTTGTGAAGTCGGTTCAACTTTTTTTTAAAAACTATTTTAATTAATTGTCCGGATTATCGAGGGAGTACTGTATCTTGTATCAATTAGAAAATAGAGACGATATTGTTAGGGCTGATTTCTCAGAAGAGGAATAACTTCATAAGAATTTTAAGAATACGAACATTTTATTAATTTGTTAATGTTGTCTTGTTGCGTTTCTTCCTTTGAAAAGTTTATTTTTAATAAATATTTTCGTACTACGTGTATATTTTTCTAACTCTCTACCTCCCTTTCGTGCTTTCTGCTATTTATGTTCGTGTAGGGAAACGTAGGGATTGTTTCCGCTTTCAGTAGGGATATTAACTTTCGATATTCCGGCAACACTGGTTGCACCAAAGAAGCTAATTTCTGGTGGGATTGCAATATCTATCATACACTGGAAGTTGGTGGTATCTTGCCGCACTGTCAGAAAGCAGCAGATCTCTACTAACGTTGGACTAAAAACTTGGTCAAGCATTGCATAATTTAAAAAGAGATGTTTTCTAACACAACAATGCTACAAGCTCCAGACTCTTTGCTATTAAGTTATATCTCATTCTCTTTATTTCACCTGACCTGGCACCATTAAATTAAATTTTCTCCAAAAAACGATAACATTTTCATGCCAGTTTAAAACCTATGCTTGTTTCTGATCTTTCGTCGGATTTCTTCTGTACAGCGAACATTATTACAGGAATTTCTCCACGTTAGCTGGCTCACCACTTGTAATCTAGATCACAAATTTGTATAGTTCTTAAAGAACGAAGAAATTTCATAAAATTTCCTACGAACCATTTTCTGAACTTTTAAAAGGCGTCTAATTTCTTGTGCGTTGTTATACAAAAACACAAATTTATCACAGTTTCACATCTGCCTATAATTCATATTTCCACGAAATTGCCCAAAAATATCAGCTGTCTACCCTCCGATTTCTCCATTCATTGGAAATGTATTTCCGTCACCAGAAGGAAACTCTTCGCAGAAATTTGAATATTACCTACCATTTACAGAAGAAATGTCACCGTCCTTAACATGACAATTGCCGCTATAGGTAGCTTGATATTTGTGGTAGGATAAGTGCCATTCTATTTGAAGGTCACGCAAAGCGTGATACAATCGTCTCTAAAAGTTCAGCATGACAGAAATTATTGTGTTCTTTCGTAGATAGGAACATCGTGAGAAATTCAGACATGCAAAAAAGCAATTTTAGAACTTTAGCACCGACACTACTAGTTATTATAAGCCATTTTAATGGGATGAAATAATGAAAGTAGTGCAAGTGCTTGTAAAAGTATCTTAATCCAAATTAAAAGTCAAATATAGCACTCTGTTTAGGATTAACTGGATGTAGGCACTCCTTAGAGTGTGATTTTTAGAAATATTTGGACCTTTTATAAGCTCTTTTCCAACGCTTGGTTGCCAACACGACATAATTGGAATTATTGTTGGCAGACGCAAATGACTAAAACACATGTAAGTACATGGTGTGTGAATTGCTTCGAAAAAACATGATAAAACCATTTGAGTTGATTTCATAGTTTTGGAGCTTTCAGTACATAATAAGAAGTACTTCAATATTTTTTTTATGATGATGCTAAAGTTCAGGGGAAGGGAAACCCACCATATGATGCTGTAGTAGTGTAGTACAACCTTGGAACACGCACAATAGCAGAAAGAGTTTCGGAAATGGGCCTGTAAGTTATACTTAAATCCTCGGCATTTCAGGTCGTAAGAGGGGGAGGGCGCAAAAATTGGTAAACTATTCGAAATTTTACGGTACCATCAAATGTGACTGGGTACACGGGTAAAAAGGGGCTTGAGGCTCCAGTTGCGTCTGAAATTAAGGATCTGCATGGAATTAAGCTAGAAATATACCGTTGCAAGAGAGATAGATAACCGACAGGGTTTCGGTGGATTTTGTCCAACACGGACAACGCGGTGTGTCCTGCCTCATCCCAAATATGAGTATTATGTGTAATGAAGATGAAGTAGAAGTAGATGACAATAGACAAAGTCTTTAACCATATGATCGAATTCCAATTAAGCGATTTTAAACTTTTGTCCGTCCAATCTCTTTGGCCAAGACAAAGATCCTTTATTGTCGAAGTGGTTTAACTGTTAAGTCAGTTTCAGCCCAAATATGATATATTACTCTATATCAGTGTAGATCATTTTATCGCAATTTTGCGCGACGGAAATTATGCGGTGTGTCCAGCTGAAATTGCTTTATATCGTAAAGAAGCTACTTAAAAAAACAAACAAAAATAACAAAAATTGTGATTTAGGTTCAGAGTGGGAGGTGAGGAGGCACCTAACGTCATAAGGCGTAGAAAGATTTTGATTCTGCAGTACAGAATACGTTTTTTTGGGCCGTTCAATTATATTGTAACGCAGTTTTTGAAGATTTTGGACCCCTCCCCACTCCATTTTAACGCGCCATAACGATTCGCTTTACCCTCTCCCCTCCCCCTAAACGTTCCGTAACGCCCAGGTGATCATTTTAACCTAAAAATGTCAATTATGTTGCGCGAAATATAGAAAAATCACTAAAATATCGTTTTGAATTATTTTCATCGCGTTTACAGTAACAATAAATAAAACAAGACATTTTTATTAACTCGAAACACATTATAGCGTACGTTATTTATTTTATTCATATCGATCGCAGATCCCGAGTAAAAATAAGACCCGCCTATTGCTAGCTTGAAACAGGCATGCACAGCGTCAAAACGCCTGAGGCACGGTACGCCTGAGTAAAAATTATATGCACGAAATAGTCCAAACCAAGCACGATAAAATGAAAACAATAAAATGATTTCCATTTATTAACTCATTCAAGACCGACGTCTAAAATAATAAAACTATGTCTGCAGTGGCTGGCAACGTTTGTGCAGTTGAGTCTTATATTTACTCGGGTTATTAAAGATAACAACTGAAACTGGAAAATATATAAGAATAAAAATAACAAAATTTAAGGTAATTGTTATCATTATTCTTGTCATGACCTTGTGAGTCATTGGCTATTGGGATCAATTTTAATATCTGGTGGCCGATTACCCACACGAGGAGCACGCGTCTATACGGGAGAGATTTTATATAACCCACGCGATGAGTCACTAGTCTCAAATATGTTAAAGCAAGAACACAATACCAGAAGCGTGCTTTTATAGTGCGCGAATTTTTAGATTTTTGTGCCTGTATCGGGAGCGTGCATTCCCGTGCATTTGTTTGATATGCGTTCTAGCAACGGGCGCTTATATACTTTCAAAAATATTAAATGTTTGTAATTGCCTTGAGCGTGAATATACCAAATTAATTATTTTTACATACATTTTCGTGCATTTAGGCTTAGAAATGTCTGCTATTTTCTTAAATAGATCGACGTGCCAAAAATTAAACAACCGCACTCGTGATTTTTTGCATTATATTTTTAATTTGTGTAATAATCCGACAAATGTAAAAAAAGTTTGAAAGGATCGTAAATGTTAGATGAATGCGTTTGTGATCGTTATAATATTTTAGTGTTAACTGTGCAGTTTAGTGACTACTGTATAATTTTGCCATAGGTGGCTTGTTATATTTTATTTCTGGTTTGGTGATTCCTCAACGAGAAAAAAATAAGTTATTTAAAGAAAAATCTAAAATAAGTGATATTCGAATGTGGGATTTTAATTTTTTTTTCAAATTGTCTTTTGCTACGTAGTCAATCTAGTACAACAAATTACCTAGAATACACGATTCGACGTGAGTAAGTTGAATTTAGTATACCGATGGCCTAAACGTTATACATATTAGTTTACGCGGAATTACCAAATCAACTCCAAGTGGAATATAACTAGTGAACTAGACAAGTCTATATATTATATATAAGCGTATATATTTTTTTGAGTTCTGCACATTTTTATTCTTTTTTTTAATCTAAAGTCTCAAATTTGGCAACTTTTACTCTTTTAAAATAATATAAATTTAGATATTTAAGCAAGGGTGAGTGGTATAAAAAAAAACTTTTCTACAATAAATTAAAAAGGCGAAAAATTTATTTGGCGTGCTTTAAAATCTTACATAGTCTTTTATTAAAACAGTCTTATATGAAAAGTCTTTATGTTTTATCAATCACAATTACCACTTGAATAGTAAACCAAAATAGCGTCCATTTTGAAATTTTCAACTGAGAAGTAGTCATGTTTCTCTCTTTACTTATGTAATTGTCGAAAAGAGGATATATGGGTACACTTTCAGACTTTCAAGAATCATTTTAAAAACAAAGGAGCAGGCTCCTCAAATCTCATCTTTCACAATTATCTTTTTTGAATAGTACATGTTTGAATTTAACGTTGACAACTTGCTGCGTTGGCCATTTTTTCCTTTGGCAAGATAAAGACAGGGAGGAAAGCGTTTAAAGCGAACGAATAAGACACTCCCAGTATATTTTTAAAAAACGTCCCCAAGATATACATTTTTAGGGCTGAGACCAGAAACCTTCCCATTAACGAGAATATTCTTCGTACAAACTAAGAAAATGTTCTGGAATCGCTTCTAAAATCAGACATAGAAATGCTTTGGGGTCGTTTTTTGAAAATATTCCTGAAATGCTTCTGCTATTAGGAAAACTAAATTTTGCGCCTGCGAATGCGCGGCACAAAAGTTGTGCTTCCGTTTTACTTCTGGGGTGTACATTTTTAGTTGTGTTCCTTTAATTAAGACTAGTCAGTATTAATATGTACTTTCAAAAAAGACTCTGTTCCATCGCAATTTGTTTTTCGATTAAATAAGCAATATTTGTGAAATACCCATTGTTGCTTAATCAAGATTTATAAGCTATAAAGGCTGTTTTCTATTATTTAATAAATCGGTGTACTTAGGGTCATAAGTAAGCCGATTTGTTAAATAATATTTTTATATAGAGAAACAGTTCTTATTAACTTAATCGATCCGTTCGATCTATGGATATCGATCTTTTTAAGGCGATTAATCGATCTACGAAATCGGAAATAAATTACAGATCGATGCTTACAGAATCGATTTTCTCAGTTCGATCCCCCATCCCTAGTCCAAACCAAGGATTACTTACTACTTGATAAGCGGCTCCCTAAATTACCCAACTAGTCTTAAGAAAGTAATACTGGAACCACAGTAAAACGAAATATATCCAGCTTTTAAGGTCATAAGAATATACATGCAAATAAAGAGTATAGGTAGTGTGTAGTTACTTACTCCTGTCAAAATTATTTGAGAGAATCACTTACTCCCGTCAAAATTCTGTTCTCATCCGGAGAGAATCACAGATTCCTGTCAAAAAAGTATTACCAAATCTTGTCGAAGAGTAAAAATGTACCAAAAAGTACCACCAATAAAAAGAATTCATGTGAAGCACATGACTGAGTTAGTAACAAGTTACTTTCAAACTGTCAATGTAGTCATGTCTTTTAATGAGTGAAGTGCATTTGACGTTTGTTAATGCACGTAAGAAAAGTGTATGTGTCTCTTATCCACAAACTCTCCCGGAAAACAAATTTTTATTTCTGACTGCAAGGTTGCCCGATGCGAGAAATATGTAAATCCAACTAAAAGGTTTCACTATTTTGTTCGAAGTCGCTTATCTAGTAGTAAGTAACCTTTGGTCAAAATCTATGGATTCGTGTATATACGTCTGTATACTGAGTGACGCAAATATTTTCGTATATAAACAAAAATACAAGGTGTTTCTTAGGTCGTGTGCAAAAATGAAAGAACCAGTAAATATAGGCGAGTAACGAAAAAAATTTTATGAGAGGGGGTTTGTCTCCCCTTCCCTCAAGCTATAGGAGTTTGAAATTTTTTTACGTTGCAATTAACAATAATTAATATCTCAGTTGACAGGCAACACAATGTTGTTAAAGACTATGTACTTTTTTTGTTATTGCTAATGGATTTAAAAAAATAGATTTCAAACTTAAATTTTGGGAAAATCAATCCATTTTTCTATTTCAAACAGAGATATTTTGAAAAATTTTCCGTTAATTTTTTTTATTTGTCTCTTTTAGAATAGTTGCCAATGTGTTCTAATTTCACATTTCAAATATAAAAGTCGTTTTGATAGTGTAATTTACAAATGAAGAATTAGCAGATATAATTTTCTGTTACAGATTTAGCAATAGAAATTCCCTGGAAGTAGAGCGTGAATATCACCGGCGATTCCTCGAAAGAAAGTCACCATTAAGAATGTTACAATGTTTCGAGAAACTGGAAGCGTTCATACATTTTTCACTCAAGGCGCGGTCAGTGTTGCACCAATTTCAAAGGAAATGGAGGAGAGATCCTTTGAGGCAAACAAAACGGATTCTACTACAAGTACAAGACGCATAGCGTGTGGCGTAGGGGTGAGTGCATCGGCTGTATGAAGAGTATTATGAAGAGAAGGGCTTTATCTTTTCCATGTGACACCTGTACAAGAACAGGCCTCATTGCGGAAGAAACATCTTCCACTGGTTAAAATTATGAGGTTAGGTGATGCTTTTTCTTGGCCGGTTCGTTCTCCCAACCTTACTCCTGATTTTTCTTTGTAGAGGGTCATGAGAGAAATGGTAGAAGTTGCAACAAGAGATGGACTCAGAACAATAATTTTAGAAGCCGGAAATACGATAAAAGGAAATCTAGCAATTGATTTAAAAACATCCATGAGAAAAAGAGCTTTTTGTACATTCCAAATAATAGACGATAGAAAATTACTTCATTTTTAGCACTATTAAAAACCCAGTCCTTTTCAGGACTCCCAAACCTTAACACAAATAGAAAGATCAACAATTTAGGAGGCAGCTAGAATTTTTTCTTATAAGGGCAGGTATGAGCTGTACGTTTTGTCATGTAAGTTGCTAATGGTATAAGATTTGTGTGTGCTTTGAATTGCTTTTGAAAAGAGGACACATTGATTACTATTTTAAACCTGAAAATTTAAAAAAATTATAGGGCAAATTTTCAAGACATCTATATTTGAAGTGGTAAAATAGATCTTTTTCCCCAAAATTTAAGTTTGAAAATCGATTTTTTTTAATCCATTAAAAATAACAAAAACAAATTTAACATCATTGTATTACCTATCAACTGAGATATTAATAGCGTCTAAAACATAAAAACTGTAGAAAATATGCGTTTAAATGTAAGACTAGTTAATTTCATTGTGAAAACATTTCAAGCTCCTACAGCTTGGCGGGGAGCGGAGATAGACTCCCTTCCCGTATAATATTTATCGTTTTTCGCCTAGATCTAACATTTCCTTTATTTTAACACACCACCTAAGAAACATCCTGTATATAGATAGATATATAAACTGAGCCGTGACCCACGAGTTAAGAGTTTGGACTCTGAATTTTAACAAAAACTTAATGTTACGTAACGCGTCGCTTGCCCCCCCCCCTCCCACGCACGGTAACGCTTGATAAGACCCCCCTCCCTAACTGCGTGCTTTTTTTGATGATTCTCTCTTGCTGTATAGAGCACGTTGGCGTACTAGCGTCACGGTAAGAATTTTCTATCTATGGTGAGGGTATGAAAGGGTGTCCGTGACAAATTTCGTAATATGTTGCCGGATTTAGATAATACTGTTCCCGTTCAATAGCGTGTACTGCAACTGTTAAAATTGCGTTGTTTGTACGAGCAGTGGTTTTCGAGTCGTATATCTGAAGCAGAGAGTCGAAACGGGACCGAAACCTGTCATATTTCGGTTGTTTTAACCGGTCTTGATTTGGGTCTCGAAATTTAAAGTGTACCAAAATAGAGCGACCGAAATTAAATGATCCCGAAATAAAAAGACCTTAAAAATATGTGACCGTAACCGCCAGACCGAAATTCAAAGACTGATTTAATTTAGAAATCCCAACGACAGCAATTTAACTCTAACGTTTCAGTTGTAACCAAATCCGAAAATTTTATATTTACGTGGTTTTTAACTGCAACCGAAAATTATATTTCACATTTCGGTTTGAACTGAAACCTAAAATTATATTTCACAAATTGAAGAAAATTAATTACGGTTAAGGTTGTTGCAATTGCGGTTTAAAAAACCGAATTTGGTTTCGGTTGATTGTAACCGATTTATAATTTCGGTTGTGGTCCCATTTCGACTCCCTGATCTGAAGACACTAAAATGTGAAAAATAAGATAGTTTAAAAAAGGAAGTTGAACCGACTTCACAAAAAGGCCTAAAACGCATGAACTAATATTTACCTTTATATCTCTTACGACGACATTTTGAAGAAGGTGCAAGTTAAGCAAACAAAACTACTACCCAACTATAATTGAAGATATAACACTACATAAATATTTCAGCTTACGAAATCATAAACTTTTGTTTTAGTTGTTTTGTTTGTTTAATTTACACCTTCTTCAAAGTGTCGTAAGAGATATAAAATTAAATATTATTTTATGCTTTTTAGCGTTTTTTGTAAAGTCTTAAACTTAATTTTTTTTAAAAACTATTTTATAAGCTTATTCAGGCTGAGACAGAAAAAGAAAAAAACTACAAACAATGAATTTTAATTTTAAAATTTATACTTTGAAAAATATTTAAATCCAACCAAAAACATTTCATGTAAAGAAGGTTGAAAAAACTCAGAAGCTCAAACCGCTTTCACTGTTAAAAAGTTATTAGCTCTCATTGGCCCCACATGAGCCCCTAACTCAACAAGGCTTAACTCTACAACCCCTAACCCTCGAAACCCTACATCTTAGTCAAAAAGTATGGTTTGGCAGTTTCGCGGCCATCGCTCACTCCTATGGACTTAAGTACATACTTTTTAACCGAGAAGTAGGTTTTATAGAGTCAGGGGTTGTAGAGTTAGGCCTTGTAGAGTTAGGGGCTTGGCTCCACATGAGATCTGATAACTTTTTAACAGTGAAAGCGGTATGAGCTTGTGAGTCTTGACAACCTTCTTTACATGAAATGTTTTTGGTTAGATTTCATTTCTTTTTGCAAGATGCTCTAGTTCTTTTTATTTTTTCGGGCTGTATTTCTTGTGCGTCAGCTATTCATTTTGTTCATAGCCCACTCTCTATCGTTACCTCTTTTCCTTGTTGGCGTATTATTTGCAATAAGCGATAAATCAGGGTGATACTTAGCTACTAACCGATTATATTCAACTATAGCTGACTGTTGTGCTTTATTTATATTAACTTAAGGGGTCAGTTCGTCAAAAATACGGGATAAAAAGGGCTAATTTAAAAATAGAATTACAAAACAAGTTGTGTATGTATCCAAATAATTTTTTTTATTGTTCTACAATTTTTTCTATTTTACATTGGATCTCCGCCTGTCGCGCTGCGCTCCTTGCTCATGCGCACATTTGCTGTTGTAGCTTCGATGGAGAAATGAATATCTTCGGATGGTGGGCGTGATAACTTGAACAAAAATTGACCTAGGACAAAAGACCAAGAATTTTATTAAAGTACACAAGGAAACCTACGAATTGACGTGGGCATTAAAAAAAATCATCAGCGATTAAATGGCGCAATCCGGAATTAAAGATTGAAAAATCATCTCAAATTCGCATAGAAAAACCCATATAAGATGGCGGAAAATCATTATTTCGTAAAAAGCCTACGTCATTTCGTAAACAATTGAGTAAGGAACAGAACCAAACAAAAATTTTTGAAATCGATCGAAAATTTCTCCTCGTATCGCGCCCACCGTTCGACCCCACGGAATCAGAATATGAAAAAAAAATTTATTTTTTCAAATATTTTTGAGGAACTTACGCTTTATTAACCGAAGTAACAAGAAATCTCTGATTAAACCTTAAATTTTAGTCGCAAACCAAATTTACATCCAAAACGCAAGCAGTAAATCATGGTCCGACCATGGTCTCGTGCTTGTATTTTTTTTTATATTTCTCCTTCCGTACAATTCCGCGATTTTAGGCTTAAAAACGCTTGTTAGTTCCTAAAATACGTTATGACCTGTTTTACTCCATTCGAAAGATTGTTTTGTTAAATTCAAGTTGAAAAAAACAATCTTTTCATAGAAGCAATAGATTAGGAGCTAGGACGAGTTTAAAGAAAAATTACCTCTCCGGCGGCCCTTCCTTCTGGCGTAGTCGAGAGAAGAAGGTATGTATTGCACGCCAGAAGTTTCTTTCTCCGTAGCACACTCACTTTTTAATTGTTATTGTACTAATATATATCTAGCTTTCATATCAAATTTCAGCTTTCTAGAACTTTTGGACGTACCTCCCTAGAAGAAATTTTATATATAGTACAGACCTGCACACAGGGCCGCCGACAGGGGGGGGGGGCGAAGGGGGTAAACCCCCCGGGCCCGGGCTTTGAAAGGGGCCCCGTCATCTAAGTCATCAACAGAAAATTTTTTCCATTTTAATTATTTATATAAAAAAATGCTTCACGATCGAAAAAGTGTACTATACTAGACAGATTTTAAACTGAAAGTCAATCATTCGATTGTATATGGGCCCGTAAACGCTTAGTGCCGGGCCAGAAATTCGTTTCGCGGGGGGGCCCGTATGTGGTACCCCCGGGCCCGAATTTTGTCTCTACGGGCCTGCCTGCACACCCTTTATGGAAGGTTGGAGAGTGAAAGTTACAGCTTTCTTAATTTTCTGGTTGGTTGCGTGCAGAGCCTAGTCTGCATATCAAATTTCAGCTTTCTAGGGTTTTTGGAAGTTTGGAAATTATCTTATGAGAAATTGTTAAGTCATACAGATCGATGGGTTGGAGGATGAAAGTTACAGATTTTTTAATTGTTTCGTTATTTGTGTGCTAATCCTAGTGTGCATATCAAATTTCAGCGTTCCAGAACTTTTCGGAGTACCTATCAATAAACAATTTTATAGACAGACCTGAACCCCCCTTTATGGGGGTGGAGGGTAAAAGTTACAGATTTCTTAATATTTTTGTTGTTTTTGTGCTAATCCTAGCCAGCATAAAAATTTCAGCTTTCTAAGACTTAAGGAAGTACCCTAGAGGTTTTGATGATCATGAGCGGCGAAATCGACGTATTTCAGGTATTAATAAAATCTTAAGTATATAAGCTGGACAAATGAAACTTAGTGGGTTTCATTAGTCTGGTAACTACATCTTATTCTATAAATTTGGGCTCTCTGGCATTATTCAGACCGAAGCTATGAGGGTTCGAAAATACGACGAAACGCTTCGAGAGAAGGTAGTTGGTGCCCAGTCTTGGCGGAGGCACTGCTATGCCCGCAGATGGCGTTCACACTTGACACTAATTATCTACTTTGTGCAGTTTGAATTTTAAATTTCAAGAAGAGAGACTTCCGGACCCTACTCGAAATCAAATTATGGATACGTGCCTTAATTCTGTTACTATTTTCGTGACTTAAGCTTTGCATAAATTTTTTGAGTTCTAAATAAATAAAGTTTTTGTTATTCTTAAGCGTGTTGATAATAATACACAAAAAAAAACCTGCGAATGTCATAATGTCAACATTTCTTACAAGTTTTTTTCATCTTATTGACAATGTAAACGAACTATGCTTAGAGTCACCAAGCACCATAAAAATAAAGGAGACATAAACATCAAGAAAAAATAGTTTAATCACATTTCAAACTAAATAGAAGGCTTGCGTCATTAAATTTAAAATTATCCCCTTAAAATACCCATGAATCACTTAAACAACTAAACTATGGCCTTTTACTTTTGAAAGAAATCTATTTTTAACACTATCTTACTTAACATCCTCAAGCGAAGACGCCTACTATAGGGCGTTAGCAACCATTTAATTTCTTGTTATCAATGTGACTATAATTTTGTATTAATACAAAATCGGAATCGGCTTACCTGGGATTGAAAGTTCAATTTGACTGCCCCACGTTAAGGAAGTAAATTAAAGTAGGATTACTTTCGCTACTATTCTGCAGTATACCTACTTGGCACTGGTTTTCTCCATGAATATTGCAAGCTTAGAGAATAGAAACGGAAATGAAAAAAAGCAAAATAATGCGAAGAAACCAAATGTCATGATTGGACGAGCTTTTATTTTTGATGGCGTTACGAAAATAAAATGAAGACGAGAGGGTGAAAAGGCGCTCAACTTTTTCTTAATTTGTGTTTTGTGCCTTCTGCTAGTAGTTCGATTCCGTTCTATATGTTTTCATACGAAAAGCGGAAAGGTGTCCGTTTGGTATTAAATTAAGGCAGGCGGGGACGTAATCCTCACCAATTACCTACAAGATTTGAATAAACAAATCTTGACTGTTTGTTTGTACATGCGAGGTATTACCTATCAAAGTGTCGATATTTGTGCTGCTCTTAATTAACAGCGGCATAAAGTGAAGGCTGTGTGACCGGGTGCGTTTGTTATTTCTTATTTCTGAGTTTAGTGACCACAAATAAATAACCATAAATAATCAATACGAATTAAGGTGCTGAGCAAATGATATAAGAAGTGTAAGACAACTGGAATTTTGGGACAAGGGTATTTGTTATAAAGTCCAGTTTTTGTGATATTGTATTACAGTTTACTTCGATGCCAAGGGGATAAAATTAATGGTGAGTTCCGAAGGAAGGGCTGGTTGTTTCTACTGTTATTGACTAATTGAATTGACTTGTAGGTGTAGCATGGAAAATACATTATTCTATTTCAAAAGAATTGGCCTTATTAAAAAGTTCTTCAAAAAAGTGCGAATAAATTGAATTATTATGACAGCAAAAATACTATTTAAATGTTTTTTTTTAATTCTAAAGGATGTTGGATATAACTCAATGTGGCTAGAAAGCCAAGATTCCATTTATATCATTATCAGAGTAACAGTTGGGGAAATAAAATAAGAACCAAATAATGCCGTTTAGTTAAAATAACCATAGGAAAGGGAAGGGCTGACAGGGATCTAGCCTGGTATTGATGTATTGTTTATAAACGAAACATCCGCAGCATAAATAAAATTGATGACTATATAAATTGTACATATATATTTCCACATGAATTTTTGCAATTCGATGATCACTATTTAATACAGAATGTAGTCGAACCCAGTGAATTATTAGCATCTGAAATTGACGAGGCGTTTATGCGCATTATTTGGGCTATTCAGCAGCATGAATTTGCCGAAGAAATCCGAGCGTTGGAATATGGGCACGAGGTCTCAAAGAAAAGTGCTATTATCCTTTCTGGATGAGACAACCAATGTCAAGTTATTGCGAGTAGGTGGTCGTTTGAAGCATGCTGAATTGACTTCGGATCACCGATTTCCTATTTTATTGCCCCGAAACAACTTCTTCGTCAGATCGTATGTGAGGTATCTACATTTAAAAAATTACCATGCAGGGGACATTCTCTTGCCTCTATAATTCAACAAAAATTTTGGCTAGTAAACGCACGGGGTTATGCCCGCAAAATAGTACGCAATTGCATCCATTGCTTTCGATACCGCCCTCGCCTTGCGCAGCAAATTATGGGTGATCTACCTAGAAGTAGAGTGAACATTTCCTTGCCATTTACCCGTAGTGGGGTAGACTTTTGTGGCCCAATAATGACGACCTATCGGATTAGAGGAAAGGTTCCGTATAAGTCATACGTCGCGCTATTTGTCTGTTTCGTCACTCGAGCCGGTCAAATAGAAGTGGTTTCGGATTTGACGTCTGAGGCTTTTATCGCTGCCCTGAAAAGGTTCATCGGTAGAAGGAATTTGTGTAGGCACCTCTATTGCGATAATGCAACGAACTTTGTTGGAGCTCGGAAGCGGTTAGAAGAATTCAAGAACTCGTTCCTTCAAGAACAAACTCAATGGGATATCATGTCCTGGTGCAGCAATAACTCGATTGAATTTCACCATATACCTCCGAGGTCGCCACATTTTGGCGGTATCTGGGAAGCGGCTGTTAAGTCCGCAAAGGCCCATTTATGTCGAACACTTCAGAACTCAATGTTAACTTTTGAGGAGTTAGTGAGAGTCATGGTACAAATAGAAGGCGTCCTGAATTCAAGACCCAGTACTCCTCTATCAGCCGATCCGAATGATTTCCAAGCTCTAACTCCCGCACATTTCCTAAATCAAGCCCCATTAGATACTTTCCCTGAATCTACCTTTTCAACAGAAAAAATTAATTATCTTCGTAGATGGCAGCGTGTTTCCGCACTTCATCAGCATTTTTGGCAGCGCTGGTCCAAAAAATATCTGAACCAACTGCAAGAAAGGTCCAAGTGGCAGTCAAAACCTTTCAACGTTCAGATAGGAGCAATGGTACTGATTCATCAAGATGATCTCCCACCTTATAAATGGAAGCTTGGTCAGAACTATTTCGGGTCCTGATGGTCATGTACGCGTGGTGGACATAAAAACTCCTACCGGCATTCTTCGGTGAGCTGTGGCAAAAGTTGCCCCTCTTCCAGTGGATAGTCCTACGCGTTGAAAGTTTACTAGAGTTCTTTCAAAGGCGGCGGGATGTTTCGTTATCAATAATTTAAATCAAAGCAAAAAGCCCAAAAAACATGTGGTTTGACAAAGAGTGTGTTGAAGCAAGACGGAAGTCATTTAAGCTTTCGAACTTATTTCGGAAGTCTAATAATGATACTATTAGAAGTGCATATGTGGAAGGTAATAAGAAGTTTAAAGAAATCTGTAAGTTTAAGAAAGACAACTACTTGTATGACTGTGCCCAAAGATTGCGTGCTGCAAAAAATGCAAAAGAATGGTGGGCGTTAGCTTCAGAGGTTATAAGTTTATGTCATCTAAGGCTATTACAGCTGAGGGCTTTGCGGCTCATTTTAGAACAGTATTTAACGCGCCGCCACTAGGAACGGCGCATTACTTTGCAAAACCTTTCGAATGGAATCTTACTTAGATATTACTATGTTTGAACTTAAAACTGCAATTGAACAAATCAAGTTAAAGAAAGCGCCTGGATATGATAGAATTCCGTCGGAATTTTATAAAAACGCTCCTGATGAGTTTTTGGTAAAGCTCCTTCAGTTCTACAATGTTGCTTTTACTTTAAGGGAAGTACCTACTTCTTTTCAACAGCAGATTATCTTCCCTCTGTATAAAAAGGGAGATATTAATGAAGCACAAAATTACAGAGCAATCTGCTTTCAAGACGCGAGTTTGAAGCTATTGACATCTATTCTGCTTGAAAGATTTAGGAATTTTGTTGAGAATAATAATAATTATATTGTCAGAATTTCAAGCAGGTTTTAGAAGGGGGTACTGCACGATAGATCAGATTTTTGTGTTGACGAATATTGTAAAGATCATGCTTTCGGCAAAGAAAAAGTGTATTGTTTTTTTGTTGACATCAAGACAGCTTTCGATCGAGTTGATAGATTTGCTCTTTTTTATAAACTTAGTCACCTGGGGGTATCAACAAAATATTTGCGAATATTACAGGCTATGTATAAAAACAAGCGGGCTGCTGTTTGGAGCGGTAACTCTCTTTCGGATTGGTTTCAAACAAATTGAGGTGTTAAGCAAGGGTGTGATTTAAGCCCTTTGATGTTTTCTCTATACATAAATGATTTGCCTGAATACTTGGGTGGAGGGGTTTTTATTAATAATACAACCAATATTAATGTGTTGATGTATGCGGATGATATCGTCTTGTTAGCTGATACTACTGAGAAATTGCAAGGTATGATTAATGAATTGCGCAAGTATAGTGAGATGTGGAAACTTATAATAAACCTAGAAAAGTCAAAAATAGTAATATTTCGTAATGGAGGCCGCAGATCATTGAAAGAAAAATGGTTTTACAACAATACTGAAAAAGAGGTACTGAATGAATACAAATATATAGGAGTGACGCTTACATCAAAGTTAACAATGATTCCACATCTAAAAGAAAGACTTAAATTAGCCAAGTCAAGTATTAACAGCGTTTGGAATATGTTTATCACTCAAAAAGATATCCCACATTCTTCGAAGTATAAAATATTTATAGCAGTCTGTAGATCTATTATGTGCTACAGTGCGGAAGTTTGGGGTTACCAATGCTATGAAGAGGTTGAAAAGTTACAAAGGTTTTTTTTAAAAAACTTACTTCGCTTACCCCAAAGTACTCCTAATTATATGTTAGAATTAGAGACGGGATTAGGAAAAATGCACCTGTACACAATGAAACTTCATACACAATACCTGGTGAAAGTTTTAAAATCAGATAGGGGTCGCTTAACAAGGATTAGAGCAGAAGAAATAATACAGAAGAAATTATATTGGTGGGAGGAAGGTACGGTATTAGCGGAAAGATTCGGTATTGATTTATCTTTTGGAAGTGTTGAGGAATGGAAGAATAAGTTCAAGGATGTAATCGCATCACTAGAAAAACAATACTTTAATGATGCATTGTGTGAAGCTCAATGAGGTTGTCGGCATGATTTATATAATAAATTGTGTAATTTCCAGTGCAATAATTATTTTCTTGAAGGTAATAGCATTTGTAAAATTAATTTGATTTTCAGAGCAAGAGGTGGGTTTTTAAGATTAAATGCGTGTCCTTGGCAAAAAGTGTCTAGTCAACTCTGCTCCATGTGCAATTTAGATGAGATAGAGAATACAGAGAATTTTTAAGCAGTCTGCCCTATTCTAAAGGAATTCGAGTTAGATACTTAGGAAAAGAAAGATTATCGTTTCAAGAATTAATATTAGTATCATCTGGTTCGGATTGGGATGCACTGTATAGTTTTCTGAATGTCGCGGTACCGTATAGAGAGTTTTTGATTAGAGAATATAATATAATATAATAATTTATATAATTTATAATTTATATATAATATAATAATTTATATTGGTATTGGTGGACGTGCGATTTTCTTATATTACTTTTTAACTTATTAGTTTATAAATGTATGCATTTTGACAACATCGTATTTCTAAGTTTCTTTTTGTTTAGTAATTTATTAGTTCAAGTTATATTAGGTATTAGTACAAGTTCGAGTATGTAGAATTAAAAGTAGGATTTTTTAACTAATGTTTAATTAAGTTAAGAGCTAGCCAACCTGTCAGACGGTGTAATACCATTTTAAGGTTCTTTTGAAGTAATTGTAGTTATTAAACTTTGTATGAAATAGGAACAATCAATAAAGAATTATTTTTCGGTTTTGACGCGTGTCATCTCGGCTGCTAGCCGGCGCGGCGGTAGTTTTCCCCTACATCGGGCGTAATGCCAAGACTTCGGTGATTTGTCATTCGTTCGTTATGTCCTTATGTATTGTCTGTAGCGTCCTGTCCGTAGTTCAGAAATTTGCGAACCGTTCGGCAAGTGTTAAGAACAACCGCTTTGTGTAGTGTGTGTGGAGTGTTTTTATGTAACTTTAGTGTTTGTATATTTGTGATTAGTGTTTTCGGTACAACGGCTGTGGAAGACAAGATGATTGGTACGATAGTCACTTTGTCCATTTTCCACATCCGTTGCACCTCGTGTGTCATATCTGTGTATTTTGTAATCTTCTCCAAAAAGTGTTCTGCACATTGTTGGTGTTGGGTACTGCAATGTCAATGAGGTATGTTGTTTTGCTGTGTTTATCTATGAGAGTAATATCCGGTCTATTGTGGTGCATTGTCCGATCAGTTATTATTGACCGATCATAATATATTTTATGTGTGGAGTTTTCAAGCACACTGTCTGGTGTATATTTGTAATATGGTGTGTATGGGGCGGGTGTAATAAGGTTGTGTTTTAGGGCTAACTGTTGGTGTATGACATTGCAGACCTGGTTGTGCCTATGCAAGTAATCTGTTTGAGTAAGGAGTTTGCATCCAGCCGTTATATGTTCTATTGTTTGAGAAGCTAAATGACAAAGTCTACACGTGTCGTCCTGAACTGCCGCATCCTTAAGGATGTGTTTCCTATAATTCCTCGTGCTAATGACTTTGTCTTGTATAGCAAGCATGAATCCCTCCGTCTCAGGGAATAAATCACCGCGACTGAGCCAAGCGTTCGACGCATCTTTGTCGACATGATTTTGGTTCAAGTCAGCGTAATGTCTTCCGTGGAGAGACTTCTGTGACCATGCTTGCTGTTTATCTGTGTGTGTGGCTATGTTAAGGGTATTATCCAGCATTCTGTTGTGCAAATCAAGTGGTGTTTGTTTGTTATCGGCTTTGATCACTGCTGCATGCAATGGAGAGTTAGCTTCTTTGCTATAGAAGTATTCTCTGATAGATTTCACTTGTTTATAATGAAGTGACTTTATGTCTATCAGGCCGCGACCCCCTCGCACCTCTGTAGCGTTAGTCGTTCGGTACAGGAGTTAGGATGGTGTGCCCTGTACCTTGTCAACATCGTTCGTGTTCTTCTGTCCAGTGCTTCTCAGTCCGTCTGTGTCCATTTAATTACTCCAAAGGAATAAGTAAGGACTGGTGTTGCATACGTGTTTATAGCCTTAATGAGATTTTTCCCATTATGTCCGTGTGAGTTATATCACGTGATTGTTCGAATCCAAGATACTTGTAGAGTTCGCCCTCCTCCATGGGCTCAATAGTGTCCCCGGATGGGAGATCGAATCCCACAAGTTCATGTTTTCCCCTCGTCACATGAAGCGTCCTACATTTGTCAACTCCGAACTCCATCCGGATGTCATTGGAAAAATCCAGAGTAGTCTGCAGCAGGGGGGGGTGGAAACTAATTCTGTAACGCGTGGGCCAATTTGAATGGTTCTGTATTGTTGTATAGAGTGTAACCCCCCCTCCCCTACTGCTAATAGGACAATAATTTGGTCCTATGGTGCGTGGTGGGGGTGGGTAATCGAACTTCGTTACGCGTGGATCGATTTCGACGATCCTTTTTCTGTGGGGTAGAGTATGTTCCTGTATTGATACCACGAGAAAAAAAATTTAGTGGGATTGGAAGGGGTAGGGGGTTGAACCTAACTTTTTAACACGTGGACCAATTTGGATGGTTCTTTTTTCGTTGTATATAGTAGACACTAAAAAGTGAAA